>CM029639.1:38438643-39038643 GCA_017311315.1 Dendrocalamus latiflorus | reverse complement strand
ATAAAAACTTTTGGTAAATTTTTTTTAGGAAAGATTGACCGTAGAACGGTCCATACATAAAGTGGTAAGTGATATTTTGAAGGTGAGGACCGCTATGTTAATATTGTTAAATGAGGTGCTACGTGAATCATGGAATGCGAAAATACGAGATATTAAACTTCATAATACAGTTGGGAGTAACATGCCGCGTAGATTTTTATTACATGCATAACATATAGCATGATTGCGACTAACCCACCCAACTGCTCGTACGACCTACTGTGTGGACCGGGGCCACTTTCCCTTCCTTGCCCGCTCGGCGTTGAACTCCTCCGCGGCCTCTTTTGCCTTAGCCGCAATTTCCCTCTTTCTCTCGCGCTCCATCTCGCGAGCCTCCCGCTCCCTACGCGTGCACGCTTCAAGATGAGCTTGCGTCTCGCGCTGTATACGCAGGGTGTGCTCGTGCTTGCGGCGCTCCTCCTCCAGCAACTCCTTCTCCTTTGTGACATTCCACTCCTCGAAGTCGAGGGTCCATTGGTCCTGAGGGTGGATCTCAAGATCGATCCATTTGCGGTAGGCACATAGGGGCTCCGGAGACTGTAAATAAAAGAGAGATATTGTTAGTGCGTGTTGTGAAGGAGAAAAGGTAGGGGAAAATGGTGCATGTGGTCGTTACCGGCTGCCGATAGGTTGCGGTGTCAAAACGGCGGTTGGGGTAGTCACTGGAGTAGTTTGCGCAACCCCAGTACCGCATACCTAGACTGATGCGGTGCTTAGACTTGAAGAACTTGCACACGTCCCCGCACCAACAAAGGGGAGGTGTCTCCCCCTCAGGTGGTAGTTGTGGCGAACGCTCGGTGGGGACGTCCGGGATGGGGTTGTTGCTACGCGGGCGCTCTGGGGGGGGACCTTTCATCGTAGCACGATGGGCTTGTTCTACCCGGGCCTGTATCGCCCTTATTTTCTCATCGCGGGCGGCATCGCGGGCTGCAGCTGACCGTGCTATGTCACGAGTCTCCTCCCAATCCTTCACCATCTTGTCCCATTGCTTCTTCTTGCCTTTGTCCATCCCGGTTGGGTGAGGGAAGCGCGATGTAGTATGGGGTTTGGATGTGCAATGTTCGCTGGGAAATGGAATGCATACCAATTTATAGGGGTCGTTTTGTCTCTACTCGTACGTGTAAAGATGGTCCGCGTGGTCGTAGCAGTGAGTAAAGATGGGAGTGCTGCGATATCACTGAAAAAAGGCCCCTGTTTTGTCATGTCACTGCCCAAAGCTGGCATCTTTTGTCATCCCACTGAGCAAAGCTGACCTCTTGTTGTCTTGTCACTGAGCACAGCTGCCCTCTTTAGTACTGTCCCTGCCCAAAGCTGGCATCTTTTGTCATCCCACTGAGCAAAGCTGACCTCTTTTGTCATATCACTGAGCAAAGCTGCCCCGTTTTATCATGTCACTGCGCAAAGCTGGCATGTGTTGTCATCTCCCTGAGCAAAGCTGCCTCGTTTTGTCATGTCTGTGACCACAGCTGCCATGTATTGTCATCTCACTGAGCAAAGCTTGCCTCTTTTTGTCATTTGACTGAGGACAACTGCTCTCTTTAGTAATGTCACTGCCCAAAGCTGGCATATTTTGGCATCCCACGGAGGACAACTGCTCTCTTTAGTAATCACGAATTGGCTATACTCATGCCTTTTGGCATTGTTTAGGTGTTTAGCTCTCGCCAATGGCCTCTTATCTCTAAATACAGAGCATCAGTGCACACTCAGTCACCCAAGCTAGAAATGATGTCCTCCTTATTCAAGCCACGGGGAACCGAAGATGATGGCCTCATTCGGTAAGAGGTGTTATTTGATCCAATATTAAAATTTATTTCATTGTCAATATTATGTACATCTGTCCCGGTATGCATTTTATGCTTTCTTATGTAATGCCTTTTGAATGTGATGTGTATCATTGCACTTGGGACTTTCAGGGAATGACTTATTGACTTTGACACTAGCTCAGGGACTGAAAATGGATAATTGATGAGATAGGCTCGTCCCCTGAAGACCTGCAGGAATTTGTGCATTCACTCTCTTACGTGTACGTAGAAAATTGTACCACACGTCATTCTTCCAAGTTAAAGTATTAGCCTACTATGTATATGTCGTAATGGCCTAGCCAGAGTCATCAAGCAGCTCGGTAGGCGGTAGCTCAACAGCAGCCCGTTTTGTCTAGTCACTGAGCAAAAGCTGACCTGTTTTGTCTAGTCACTGAGCAAAAGCTGACCTCTTTTGTCATGTCACTGAGCAAAGCTGGCCCTTTTTGTGAGGTCACCTCAAAAGCTGGCATGTTTTGTCTCCTCACTGAGCATGGTGTGGGGTCAAGATTTGTGTTGTCTGTGGTCTTTGTGCGTGAGGCTACCCCCCACACAGCCTATAAAACGGAGCCATCCCTCACATACTCCCTGGCCATGTTATCAGTCACCTCCTGAGTTAGTTGTTCACAATCTTTGTAGTTTTATTTCGTGCTCACTCCCCCAGACTAGGCAATGAGTCAGCTCAGCACGTCTTCATGGGCACCCACGGTGATGTGCCCAAATTGCAACTTGGTGGTTAGACGTAGGACATCACAGACGGCCAAGAATCCCGGGCGACACTACTACAAGTGCCCCAATCACTCGGTGAGTCATATTGTTTCGGGTTCATTCAAATCGTGGTGGTATGTTTAAAAATCTTCTTGTCATGGAATCGCAGGAAGCTCATGGTGGTTGCCGATTCTGGGTGTGGGAGGATGAAATGGGAAATAGGAATGACAGTGTTCGCCGTGAGAGAGTTGTCGTGGGGGGTTGCGACCCCGTCGGGATGCAGCATCGTTTCGACAGACTAGAGTGGAAGATAAATTTAATGTTGTGTGCTATTTTGTTTCTTGTGTTTATTGTTATCCTCAAGTTGTAGTGCTGGAGGTTATCCTCGTGTATGTTCGCAATGTTTTATGCTATCTTGTCGCAATGTACTAGAGTGGTAATGTTTTATGTACGGTTGTGTTGTATTTTAGTTCTTGTGTTCGTTGGTGTGTTGGTGGTTGTACTACTTGCTACATGTCATGTACGTGAAATGTATGAGTTGTTCGTGTTGTCTTTGCCTGATGCCTTCTCCTCGTATATGATGGTAATTTTTTATGGAATTTTTTGTACGGATAATCCCTTTTTTATTTGATATATACATCGGTAAGTGATATTTTTATGTTACTAAGAATTAGTGTACCAAGAGTATGTTAATATTGTTAAATGACTTGCTATCTGAATCATTGAATGCGAACACACGAGATAATAACCTTATGTGAATAGAAATAAACTTCATAACATGCTGCGTACAATTTTATTACATGCATAACATATAGCATGATATGCGACTAACCCACCCAACTGCTCGTAACATTGCATGCAACTCATACACGCGTAAGCACTATGTGATATGGCCCCCAATTTTTGCGGAATGGCTGAGGAGTGTTCGCAATAAAATGAGCGCACGGCTCAGGAGTCTTCTCATTTGCAGTTGAAGGAAAGCCAGAGCGAGAGAGGGAGTGAAGGGAGGAAAAGAGAGAGTAGAAACGCGAAATTTTTAGTAGCTTTTGTTTGGAGTCAGCAGATTTTGCAAATACGAAAGTTGTAGATCGTCTTGTGAGCATCAAGAAGAGGTAATTTTTGGCTCCGTGCAAGTATTTTTCTGTGATTGTCATTAGCCCGTAATTAGGCAAATCTTCTTTCGTTATTGTTCATATCAGCCAATACGGTGTGTATTTTGTAGGCAAACATCCATATGTGATGCATGATGTATTGTAGTGTAGAAAATGTCGTATGTTTTTGTTGTAGTTACGTAGTGTAATGTAGTAATTTTTTGATGAACATATGTGCTTACATGATGTATTTGCAGTTTACGGTGGAGTTGAAGTGAAGGGAGGAAAAAAAGAGAGAGTGGAATCAACAGATTTTGCAAATACAAAAGTTGTAGATCGTCTCGCGAGCTTCAAGAAGAGGTAAATTTTGCCCCCGTGCAAGTAATTTTCTGGGAATGTCATTAGCCCGTAATTAGCAAAACCGTGTATGTGTAGGTAAACATGCACACATGGTGCATGATTTATTGTAGTGTAAATAATATCGTATTTTTTGTTGAAGTTACGTATTGTAATGTAGTGAGTTTTTGTTGAACATTTGTGCTTACATGTGTAGGTGTTGAAGAAGTAAATATTTATGTTCGAGCATTTGTAGGTGATAGCAACAGCAGTTAGATTAGAAACAATTTGTATAATTAGTAGGCTTAGTGCATGAAATTAGGACATGAAATTACGAAGGTACTGTAAAATGAAATAAACTTAGGACATGAAATTACAAATTAGAATTTTTTGATTTATGTATAATTTCGGAAGTGAAAGCCGCATTATAGGAAAGAATGGAAGAAAACTATGTAATGGGAATTTGGCATTAATCGATTTATAAGTAAAATAGTTAGAAATAAACTTTAGATTTACACATACAAAACATATACTAGTAATGCTAGGTACTAAAATGGGTAGGTATTGTTAATTTAATGGGAAATTAAATTTGGCATGCTGTGTACTAAAATGGTTGATTATGCACTTATGTTAGGTACGCAATGGCTGGCATTGAACAATTGATGGTGTTTTATGGGAGTGGTCTCGTACGTGATGGGCCGTATGGGGCGGACCTGTCAAATTGCGAGCGGATCGTGATCCGGGCACCCGGTCTGAGCGCCATGAGCTTGTCTGAGCTACGGAGGTGTGTCCGTTCAGCGTTCGATCGACAGACCGCAAGGAAGAAGTTACGGATCGAGGCAGTCTATGCCTCAATGGTGGATGACGGAAGGGGGAGCATATGGCAACTTCTGAAGGTGACCAATGACGCCTCATGGGCGAACTACATGGAGGTCGTGCGCAACCCTGATGCTGCCATATATGGGAGGCCAATGGTGTATGTCGAGTTCGTGGAGAGGGCAGAATCATCAGGCATGGTTGGTTCAGATGCCGCTGGTGGAGATGAAGTGGCCGGCGGTCATGAAGACCCTTCTGCGGGAGAACATGTGGGCGAGGAAGTGGGTGATGAAGACGACAGGAGGCGTGCGCAGAATTTCCAGCCCAACGAAGGTGTGCACGACAGGTGGTGGGCCGCCCGTATTGACTGTCATGAGTATCTTGGGGACCGGGTGGAAGAAGAGGACAGCGAGGAGGATGAGGAGGTTGACACAGACAGCTCTGGAGAGGACGAGGATGGCGAAGGTGCAACTGGAGGGGTGGTAGGTCGTGTTGTGAGCACGGACGGTGCGTACGTGTCGTCCAGACTGGACGACATCGCAGCGGCAGCCCTAGTTCTGCCACAGGCGGAGGAGGGAGAATGGGGGTTCAGCGAGGGCGTACTCTTTCTGGGGCAGTGCTTCCGTAATAAGAGTGCTGTCCAGCAGGCTATTGCTAGACATGCCGTCAACATAAGCCGGACGTATCGGGTCCACAAGTCAAAGCCGGACACGTACGTTGTGAAGTGTGTGGACGGGTCATGTGGTGGCAAAGTCCGTGCACAACGGTACAAGGGCGTTGGCACAGAGTTCCGGATAACGGTGCTGCAAGATCACAGTTGCGAGCTTGCGGGGCCAGTACATAGACACCGCAACATGACATCACGTTATGTTGCGGAGGTGGTCACGCACCTCGTCCAGGCGGATGTGTCAATTACCCCGAAGGTTCTGATGGCAGCAGTAGCGAACGAGGCGGGCTACGAAGTGAGCTACAAGAAGGTGTGGCGGGCGAAGCGAAAGGTGCTGCACGGTATGTATGGGACGTACGAGGAGGCGTACGACCTGGTCCCAAGAATGCTGGATCAAATTGCACAATCAAACCCAGGCACTTACATAAACAGGCAGGAGAGGGTCCATCCTACGGAGGGCCCGAACTGTTTCATTCTTGACAGAGTGTTCTGGGCCTTCCAGCAGGCGATACAAGGGTTCAGGTGGTGCCGTCCAGTGCTAACCGTAGATGGGACGTTCCTATCCGGCAAGTACAAGGGCACTATCCTTACCGCAGTTGCAGCCGATGCAAATGACCAGTTACTCCCAGTGGCATTTGCAATTGTGGAGAGCGAGAATACAGATAGCTGGCTTTGGTTTCTTTGCAATTTGAAGAATGCCGTTGTGCAAGACAGGCCCGAAGTGTGCCTTATCTCCGACCGCAATGCAGGCTTGATGTCTGCGTTGCGAACGTTGCAGGATGGGACGCAGGCCCCCGTCCCGTGGACTGATGTGAAGAACCGCTGGTGCATGAGGCATATTGCAGCGAACTTCCACAGAAGGTTCCGTAGCAAGGACCTCATGAAGATGTTCAAGAAGCTATGCATGCAGAACCAGAAGCGGAAGTTCGACGCCTTGCGGAGGCAGCTCGATCAGGAGGCTACGAAGCATGTGCATGCAGCAGCAGGGGCCGTGGAGGGGGGCTCCTCAAGAGTCGGGGTATTCTCACAATGGGTTCAGTCCAATGCACCTGACTTGGAAATGTGGTCTTTGTTGCACGACACCGGTGGGGCGAGGTATGGGATCATGACAACCAACATGTCCGAGGTTTACAATGGTGTATTGAAGGGCGTCAGATCCCTGCCGATCACGGCAATTGTGGCTGAGACCTGGAACCGTACCGTCGGGTACTTTGTGAATAGAGCCAGGATGGCGCAGAAGCACGTTGAGGAAAACAAGCAATACTCTGAGGTCATGCAGGCCTTCATGGACAGGAAGATGGAGAAGGCTCGAACCCACATTGCTCAGCCCATTGATGGCTTAAGGAGGAAGTTTGAGGTCCGCCTAAGGCAGAAGTATGTCATGGGTCAAATTAGAGGGGAGCGCAAGCAGGTATGCACGATTGGTGATGAAGCATCTTGCAGCTGCAACAAGCCCCAGCTTCTGCACAAGCCATGCTCCCATGTGTACGCGGCATGCGCTGTATGGAACCAGGCGTCGACACAGTACATCTCCAAGTACTACGACATGCAGCACTTGTATGCAACCTGGAGTGCAGAGTTCCATTCCTACGGGGTAGACATGCACTACAGGGAATTATGGCCGGGGGAGATAAAGTGGGTGCCCAACGATGCACTGAAGCATATCGGGCGTGGAAGACGACAAAGCCGTCGCATCCGCAACGACATGGATGAGAGCCAGCGAGGGGATCGTGTTCGGCGCCCGAAGTGTAGGCTATGCAAGACCTTTGGCCACTCCCTCAGTCAATGCCCAAACAGGCCGGCATCAAGCAACGCTCCGTAGTACCAACCACAATCCATATGTAATGTATTATTCAGGAGGTGTGCGCTTAATTGTCGTGTGGGTCATATTCGTGTGCACATTTTACGTATGTTTTTGTACATTCCGTACGTTTCCCTGTCATAACATTTGTTGTGAGTTATGTTGTTATTTGTTGCACATTTTGTTGTAATGTACACTAACTTGTTATCCTTCTTTGGCAGGACATGGCGTTCGAGCTGCTAGAGCCCCGTTGGGACGAGCACCACCGATGCCATGTGTGGTTGTCGGCACCCGCACAGGGGCCTCCTTGCTTCGTCCTTAGGGGCCCCCGAGAGAACTGGCGTCTCGACCCTCGGTACATCCCACTACTACGGGACACCGGTCTGCTGCCCATTGCCCGCATGTTGGATCTACCGCATGGGTTCCAGTACGATGCGCCACTGTTGTCAGCTCTCGTTGATCGATGGAGGCCGGAGACTCACACCTTCCACTTCCGGTGGGGGGAGATGACGGTTACGCTGCAGGACGTCACGATGATTACAGGTCTACCCCTCCGTGGTGCTGCTTTGGTGCCACCCCCGAAGGCAGCAGATTGGAAGGTCCGTCTGGGTCACCGGTTCGGTCATGCGATCCGAGACAACGCAGCTGGGGTGCCACATGGATGGCTTCGTCGCTTCATGACCTGTCCTGCAGACGCAGATGAGGTCGCGGTGCGGACGCACTTCGTTGCATACCTGCTATATCTGTTCGGGTACGTCTTGTTCCCTAGCACGACTGGAGACTCCGTGCAGCCTAGCTACATACCGCTAGCGGAGTCCTTGGCGGATGGCTGGCCTGGTCAGCAGCCACAGTATAGCTGGGGATCAGCAGTCCTTAGCTCCACATACCGAGGCTTGTGTGACGCCTCGCAGCGTACCGCGGCCAGCGAGCCGATCCTAGCCGCCTGCTACCTTCTCCTTCAGTTGTGGTCATGGGAACACTTACCCGTTGGCAGGCCTGACTTTGGTCGTCGTGTGCACCCTTATGACCTCATCCCGCAGTTGTATGGTGGTGACGACCCCATTGATGCGCCCACAATGGGTACACGTTGGACGCATGGTCAGTTGAGGTGGGCCAGGGATAGACCGAGACGTGCGTACTCGGATTTCCACCAGAGGTTCGAGCTTCTGGCGTTTGCCGACGTAGACTGGTGGCCATGGTCTCCACAGTTAATTGCGAACACGGCCCCCCACGGGTTGTCATACCAGTGCGGGCGAGATCAGAGGTACTGGATGACGACCTGCCACTTGGTGTTCGCGCACTGCGTCGAGCCGTACAGCCCACACCGAGTCATGAGACAGTTCGGGCTGTACCAGCATGTCCCTCCCATGCCAGGACGCCCTCTTGCGGAGGAGTACCACCGGTATGTCAGTACACCCCACATTTAATTACTGCATTAGTGTCAATGTCAGTACCGTACTGATTGTGTAATGTCTCAATGGACTTGCAGGCAATCGAGGAGAGGGCGAGCGACCGAAGACTGGAGAGTCACACAGCGGACGTGGACAGACATGTGGTCTGACCATGCGCATACGATGGTTGTGGATGAGACACGGCCGTACGACCCTGACGACCCCGCGCCGTACAGGGCATACCTTGACTGGTACGCTGCACGCACCCGCTGTAGGCTTACTACAGGGGAGCCCCCACAGCCTCCACCTCATGCTGTTCACGGGGCGGCTATACAGGAAGGTCCAGACCGTCATCTAGCGGCACGGGTCGACGAGGCGGTACGAGAGTACTGTGTCATTACGCAATGCAGGATTACATTTGAACTGACTGTGTGTTTCACTGCAGGTGGACCGGATACATCGTATCGACATCGAGGCTAATGAGGCTATACGACATAGGAAGTCCAATACCGAATCTCGGTGGGTAAGCTATATGCGCAGCATCAGCGAAATGGCAAGGGGTACGATACGGGGCTTGAGTTGTGGTCGCCGAGATGACGTTGTTGCTACACGCGGTGGCGGACGTGGGCAGGGACCACCACCTCCCTCCGCGCCTCCGTCAGCACCAGGATCAGCACGGCCATCCTCGGCCTCCACGCGCTTCGGCCCAGCGGTTCGACAATTGGCAACTATTTGTTTGTGCACTGAGTGGCATTTATGTCTAACCACATCTTCATCTTGCAGCAATTGCGCCAGGATAGCACGCTGCTACGGAGGGCGACGTCATCACGGAGGTCGACATCGCCGCACGAACCAGAGGGGCCGTCCGAGAGTCGGCAAAGCTACGGTCGCTCGGCCTCCACGCGCTTCGGCCCGGCGGTTCGACAATTCGCAACTATCTGTTCATGCACTCATTTACCATTTATGTCTAACGACATGTTCGTCTTGCAGCAATTGCGACGGGATAGCACGTCGCAACGGGCATCGTCATCACGGAGGTCGTCATCGCCGCATGAACCAGAGGGGCTGTCCGAGAGTCGGCCAAGCTACGGTCGCTCGGCCTCCACGCGCTTCGGCCCGGCGGTTCGACAATTCGCAACTATCTGTTCATGCACTCATTTACCATTTATGTCTAACGACATGTTCGTCTTGCAGCAATTGCGACGGGATAGCACGTCGCAACGGGCATCGTCATCACGGAGGGCGACGGACGAGCGACCGCGCTCTCCAGGACGACGGGGGCCCACTCCAGACAGCGGCGGTGACTCGCCGGACGAACCAGAGGGGCAGATGCCCTCGTATCTCCCGGGACAGGTGCAGACCAACCTATATGACCCGGACAGGTGGGTTGTGCCGACCTATCAAGGCATGACATCGCACGAGTACATGGGGGACTTCCCGTTGACATCCTCATTTCACCAGCCACATACCCCGGTATGCACTAAACGTGTGTATTTCATTATGAACAATTTTCGTACTTTCCATTGTCTAATTCAGTTGTACCATCTAAGCAGGACGTAGGCACCTCCTCCGACTGGGTGAGCTCTATGCTTTATGACCAGCCGGGGCAACTGTCCACAGAGTTGTACCCACCGCCGCCTCGGCCACACCCCTCGCACTACGATCTTCGCGATGCACCCCGCTCCCCTAGTAGGTTCACCTTCTCAGAGGATCATATGCGCCATACGAGGCGGCGACGACGAGATGATGAATGAATTTTTTAAATTGTGCTTTTGTAATATTTGTGATGTTTTTCAAGTGCTTGATGGTTTGATGTTCAAAGATGGTTTCCAGTATAAAAGGGTTGCTCTAAGTTCTTTGATTTAGTACGGCGTACAACCAACTGAGAGATGACAACACGGGGTAGCGGGAGAAGACAAAGCTTGACGACAATTTTTTTTGCCTTGTGATAACAACTCCACGTTATGGAAAGAGGGCACAGAATATGAAGGTCACAGAAAATGAAGGCGTCATGCACTTACAACACGAAACAACACATACATTGCACATACAGACAGAATTTATGCAAACTTCTACACCCAAAACATCAACACAACAGTCCTACTGGCACAACATCAACACATTCCGTACCCTCGTGGCCTACATGCCAAACGAGCCTCATGGCACCCACATGGAGAACTGCTGAGGGGGCCGCCTCGGACGGGGCTGGCCATCGTGGTAGTGGCACGCACATATGCAGCTCGGGTTCGCGCAGCAACATGTGGGATCATAAGAGCTTCCTATGTTGACAACCTCCTCGTTTCCCCTCTCGCGTTGCATCTGTTGGCGGAGCTCATTGTTCTCCTCATTGAGAGTCTCCATTCGGTACTCCAAGTCCATTATTCGGTCTCATAAAGTACCCACATAACGGTCAATATACCGTTCATGAGGAGGGTCGATCCAGCGGGAGAAGTCGCATTTCGCCATCTGCGAAAAATGACAGTAAACATGGAGGGTCCATAAGCAATAAAAAATGTACTATTAGTAATTTGTACCCCGGAGCGTGGGCATCGGAAGAAACGGCGCCCGCCATCGTTCGGCCCTTCCAGGACCTGCACGACCACGTACTCATTGTGTCTGCATTTCGGCCACGCTGGTTGCGCACGCCGGCTTGGTAGCAAGCGGTACTGTGGTCCGAACATCTCCCTCCTTTCCAAGGGAAGGTCTTCCTTCGGTGACCCATATCCGACTGGCCCCTCATCTTCCGCCATGGTATGTTCTTTGTTCGATTTACAGGGTTTTCTAGCTACAACTTCATGGGACCTCTACCGTGCTATTTATATCGAATGGCGGGAAACGAGATGGCTGATTTGCCCAGAGACAAGACAAAAGCGCTCAGCTTTACTCGGTGAGATGACAACACATGCCAGCTTTATGCAGTGATATGACAAATCGGGGCAGCTTTGCTCAGTTAGATGACAACACATGCCAGCTAAACTGCCTACATAAAGACTACGATCTGAAAAGCCTTCATACGAATATTTATTGCTACTCTGAAAAGCCTACATACGAACATTTATTGCTACTCTGAAAAGCCTATCGCTACATAAACCAACAAAATAGGTGCGTAGGCTGTAGCCTTTACAGTGAGTGTTCACGTCATAGGCATGTATCCTTTCCAGTGAGTTTTCATGTCACCTTTCGTTGTTGTTTCATAAATACAGGATACACGCTCTGAAAAGCCTACATAGGGACATTTCCATGGACTATGCCCACTGCACCAGATAACCTGCCTACATAAAGGCCTCCTATGTCTTCCATACCACATCTCCTCCTCAAGCCTTCACAATACTACTACACAACAATGTCTTCCTGGAGGTCCGACCCATTTGGAGTGCCGGAGTGGCATGAGCGCCCCAAGTGCCGCTGCGGCTTTAGGACGATGTTGGGAGTCTGGACGGATCAAGAAGAGCGAGCCAAATACGGTCGTAGGTTCTTCAAGTGTCCAAACCTGGATGACGATTTCATGGTAACGACGACAACTAAATCATTTGTTTCTCGTTGTCGTTTTTCAACTTGATCCATGACATCTACCATGCCACACATAGGCTTGCAGGTTCATCGAATGGGTGGATCGGGTGTCGCCGACATGGCCACATAACCAGGCAGTGGAGGTGGAAAACAAAGGACAATACTTTGTCAAGATGACTCAGGCTCGCGAGGTGGAACGACAGCTGCGGCGTGAGCAAGAGCGCCGCGTGAGGGTGGACCAAATCCGTCTGAAGGGCAAGGAGGATGAGCTGCAAAGGAGGCGGGAGCAGCTAAGTCTGCGTGAAGCAGCCATCAAGCGTCAGGAGGAAGAGCTTCAAGCTCGGGAGGCAGCTCTCAAGTCCAAGAATGACAGGAAAAAGGATGCAGCGGAGCCATCTTCAAGGCGCGATAAAAAGGGGAAACAACCACGCTACACCCAGTAGACACAATGTTACGAGCAGTTGGGTGGGTTAGTCGCATATCATGCTATATGTTATGCATGTAATAAAATTGTACGCAGCATGTTATGAAGTTTATTTCTATTCACATAAGGTTATTATCTCGTGTGTTCGCATTCAATGATTCAGATAGCAAGTCATTTAACAATATTAACATACTCTTGGTACACTAATTCTTAGTAACATAAAAATATCACTTACCGATGTATATATCAAATAAAAAAGGGATTATCCGTACAAAAAATTCCATAAAAAATTACCATCATATACGAGGAGAAGGCATCAGGCAAAGACAACACGAACAACTCATACATTTCACGTACATGACATGTAGCAAGTAGTACAACCACCAACACACCAACGAACACAAGAACTAAAATACAACACAACCGTACATAAAACATTACCACTCTAGTACATTGCGACAAGATAGCATAAAACATTGCGAACATACACGAGGATAACCTCCAGCACTACAACTTGAGGATAACAATAAACACAAGAAACAAAATAGCACACAACATTAAATTTATCTTCCACTCTAGTCTGTCGAAACGATGCTGCATCCCGACGGGGTCGCAACCCCCCACGACAACTCTCTCACGGCGAACACTGTCATTCCTATTTCCCATTTCATCCTCCCACACCCAGAATCGGCAACCACCATGAGCTTCCTGCGATTCCATGACAAGAAGATTTTTAAACATACCACCACGATTTGAATGAACCCGAAACAATATGACTCACCGAGTGATTGGGGCACTTGTAGTAGTGTCGCCCGGGATTCTTGGCCGTCTGTGATGTCCTACGTCTAACCACCAAGTTGCAATTTGGGCACATCACCGTGGGTGCCCATGAAGACGTGCTGAGCTGACTCATTGCCTAGTCTGGGGGAGTGAGCACGAAATAAAACTACAAAGATTGTGAACAACTAACTCAGGAGGTGACTGATAACATGGCCAGGGAGTATGTGAGGGATGGCTCCGTTTTATAGGCTGTGTGGGGGGTAGCCTCACGCACAAAGACCACAGACAACACAAATCTTGACCCCACACCATGCTCAGTGAGGAGACAAAACATGCCAGCTTTTGAGGTGACCTCACAAAAAGGGCCAGCTTTGCTCAGTGACATGACAAAAGAGGTCAGCTTTTGCTCAGTGACTAGACAAAACAGGTCAGCTTTTGCTCAGTGACTAGACAAAACGGGCTGCTGTTGAGCTTCCGCCTACCGAGCTGCTTGATGACTCTGGCTAGGCCATTACGACATATACATAGTAGGCTAATACTTTAACTTGGAAGAATGACGTGTGGTACAATTTTCTACGTACACGTAAGAGAGTGAATGCACAAATTCCTGCAGGTCTTCAGGGGACGAGCCTATCTCATCAATTATCCATTTTCAGTCCCTGAGCTAGTGTCAAAGTCAATAAGTCATTCCCTGAAAGTCCCAAGTGCAATGATACACATCACATTCAAAAGGCATTACATAAGAAAGCATAAAATGCATACCGGGACAGATGTACATAATATTGACAATGAAATAAATTTTAATATTGGATCAAATAACACCTCTTACCGAATGAGGCCATCATCTTCGGTTCCCCGTGGCTTGAATAAGGAGGACATCATTTCTAGCTTGGGTGACTGAGTGTGCACTGATGCTCTGTATTTAGAGATAAGAGGCCATTGGCGAGAGCTAAACACCTAAACAATGCCAAAAGGCATGAGTATAGCCAATTCGTGATTACTAAAGAGAGCAGTTGTCCTCCGTGGGATGCCAAAATATGCCAGCTTTGGGCAGTGACATTACTAAAGAGAGCAGTTGTCCTCAGTCAAATGACAAAAAGAGGCAAGCTTTGCTCAGTGAGATGACAATACATGGCAGCTGTGGTCACAGACATGACAAAACGAGGCAGCTTTGCTCAGGGAGATGACAACACATGCCAGCTTTGCGCAGTGACATGATAAAACGGGGCAGCTTTGCTCAGTGATATGACAAAAGAGGTCAGCTTTGCTCAGTGGGATGACAAAAGATGCCAGCTTTGGGCAGGGACAGTACTAAAGAGGGCAGCTGTGCTCAGTGACAAGACAACAAGAGGTCAGCTTTGCTCAGTGGGATGACAAAAGATGCCAGCTTTGGGCAGTGACATGACAAAACAGGGGCCTTTTTTCAGTGATATCGCAGCACTCCCATCTTTACTCACTGCTACGACCACGCGGACCATCTTTACACGTACGAGTAGAGACAAAACGACCCCTATAAATTGGTATGCATTCCATTTCCCAGCGAACATTGCACATCCAAACCCCATACTACATCGCGCTTCCCTCACCCAACCGGGATGGACAAAGGCAAGAAGAAGCAATGGGACAAGATGGTGAAGGATTGGGAGGAGACCCGTGACATAGCACGGTCAGCTGCAGCCCGCGATGCCGCCCGCGATGAGAAAATAAGGGCGATACAGGCCCGGGTAGAACAAGCCCATCGTGCTACGATGAAAGGTCCCCCCCCCAGAGCGCCCGCGTAGCAACAACCCCATCCCGGACGTCCCCACCGAGCGTTCGCCACAACTACCACCTGAGGGGGAGACACCTCCCCTTTGTTGGTGCGGGGACGTGTGCAAGTTCTTCAAGTCTAAGCACCGCATCAGTCTAGGTATGCGGTACTGGGGTTGCGCAAACTACTCCAGTGACTACCCCAACCGCCGTTTTGACACCGCAACCTATCGGCAGCCGGTAACGACCACATGCACCATTTTCCCCTACCTTTTCTCCTTCACAACACGCACTAACAATATCTCTCTTTTATTTACAGTCTCCGGAGCCCCTATGTGCCTACCGCAAATGGATCGATCTTGAGATCCACCCTCAGGACCAATGGACCCTCGACTTCGAGGAGTGGAATGTCACAAAGGAGAAGGAGTTGCTGGAGGAGGAGCGCCGCAAGCACGAGCACACCCTGCGTATACAGCGCGAGACGCAAGCTCATCTTGAAGCGTGCACGCGTAGGGAGCGGGAGGCTCGCGAGATGGAGCGCGAGAGAAAGAGGGAAATTGCGGCTAAGGCAAAAGAGGCCGCGGAGGAGTTCAACGCCGAGCGGGCAAGGAAGGGAAAGTGGCCCCGGTCCACACAGTAGGTCGTACGAGCAGTTGGGTGGGTTAGTCGCAATCATGCTATATGTTATGCATGTAATAAAAATCTACGCGGCATGTTACTCCCAACTGTATTATGAAGTTTAATATCTCGTATTTTCGCATTCCATGATTCACGTAGCACCTCATTTAACAATATTAACATAGCGGTCCTCACCTTCAAAATATCACTTACCACTTTATGTATGGACCGTTCTACGGTCAATCTTTCCTAAAAAAAATTTACCAAAAGTTTTTATGCATCTACAACTTACAATGAACATAATCTTTTATTACAACTTTATCTGATTTTTATCCAGTTTATAACTACAAAATTGCCAAAACTGAAAACAATCACGGAGATTGCAAACCCTAAAAACAGACCAAACCCTAAAATTCACTTACCACTTTATGTATCGACCGTTCTACGGTCAATCGTTCCTAAAAAAATTTACCAAATATTTTTATGCATCTACAACTTACATTGAACATAAACTTCTATTGCAACTTTATCTGATTTTTACGCAGTTCGTTTATAACTACAAAATTAACAAAACATACAAACATCACTTACCACTTTATATATCGATCGTTCTACGCACAATCGTTCCTAAAAAAATTTTACCCAAATTTTTTATGCATCTACAACATATAATCAACATAAACTTGTTTTACAATTTTTGCAAATTTTTTTCTGATTCACAACTACAAAATTAACAAAACTTATAATCATACGTGTTCAATATCACTTTCCTTCATTTCCTTCAATTGTTCATATCACATTTGTGCTCAAAAAATTTTTCTTTAAATTACTTCCAATAAAACAACATACCATGATCGAAATTTGTTATTGTCAGTTCAACACATTTTTCACGGTCAGCAATATATGAAAATCACAAATACGCTAATCGTTACTTCACACACATTTCTTTCGTAATCTACGAAACAGTATTTTAAATTTTCAAATTTGCACAAAAAATTACAAAAGCAGTACAGTGGACTCCACTTCAAATTCATATTTTTCCACTCATTTTATATATACAAATAAATTTTTTAAATAATAACTTTATATATGTATAAATATATATACACAGTCAATACAAATTTTGTCGGTCGGCTGCACAGGACGCGCGGTCGGGCGTCAAGACGCGCGCTCGGGCGGGGCAGCCGGGCAAACGCGCGCTCGCGGTGGCACACGCGCGCTCGGGGCGTCAGACGCGCGGTCGGCGGGGCGAGACGCGCGGTCGGCGGGGCGGGACGCGCGCTCGGGCGAGGGACGCGCGCTGGCGGGGCGGTCGCGCGCTCCAGCGCCGCGCCAGGGCGGTCGTGCGGTCCCCGACCGCACGACCGGGCGACGTGGCGGCAGCGGAGCGACGCGCGGTGAGGAGGGGTATAGATTTGGAATTTATTTCAGAAGGGGGCCAAAAATGGAAATTGAATTGTTTAGGGGTCCAACAGTGTCCAAATTTCGCATGCAAAAAGGTGCACGAAACAGCCTCTTTCGGCGGATGGATTGGACTGGAGTAAAGCGCATGGTCGGGTAGGGAATCTCGCCCGTGAACTCGCTCTCTCCGCTGATAATTGCCGCTACAGTCAGCTCCTTCGCGCGCTGGTTTTTTAAGTCACGCGGCGGCGAAGCAGTCACGCGGCGGCGAAGCACACGCGCGGTCGGGCGGGGCGGGACGCGCGCTCGGGCGGCGCGCGACGCGCGCTCGGGCGACGCGCGCACGGACGCGCGGTCGGCGGGCCGCAACGCGCGGTCGGGGCCGGTCGCGCGGACAGGTGGCGGCCGCAGATGATCACGCGGTGGAGAGGGGTCCAGTTTTGGAATTTTTTTGCACAGGGGGCCAAAAGCGGAATTTTCGGGGTCCAAGGGTCCAACAGTGTCCAAATTTCCGGTTCTTAACCCCTTTCATAGAAAAATCCTCTCTCTCCTTCAGTATCAAGCAATTTTTTCTGGCTAGTTGTAGCATAAAAGCTGGTGGCCCATGCATTAGGTTTTGTAGCTTAGATCAAAGTCCAAATCTCGCAACTCCCTTATTGATATGATTATTTGACCAAGGATTTTCGGTGTGTTTTGAGTTTGACGTCTCGTTGTGGTTGCTCTAGCTAACGCCTTTCTACCTATCTGAAGAATCTACTCGTAACTGTTGGAAAATTTTACTATGTTCTTCAGAAAAGATAAAGGGTGGGTTTTTTAGACTGTAATTTATGACTTTTGAATTCTAATTGTTCGTGAGAGATATTACGAAGAGGGATACAGTCGCATGTGATTTTGGTCGGCACAACTGAAGTTGATATGTAAATTACACCTTAACAAGACACTGTTTAAAAACTATTTATTATAGCAAAGTATAAAAAGCTATAAGCCACAGTTGGATCAAACCCACCCAAGAATTCATTATCTATATGTCTTTCTTAGAAAAAACATGCATCATTATCAGCCTATTTACATTTGTTGAATCTCGGAATGGAGCTGTTGCTTTCGGATCAGACCTACCAAACTTGTCCTTTAGTATCAGGCAATTTCTTCCGACTAGTTGTAGCATAACAGCTGGTAGGCCATGCATTAAGTTTTGTAGCTTAGATCAATGTTCAAATCTCGCCACTCTCTCATTCTTATGATTATTTGACCAAGGATTTTCGGTGTGTTTAACGTCTCGTTGTCGTTGCTCTAGCCAACGCCTTTCTACCTATCTGAAGAATCTATTTGTAACTGTCTGAAAAATTTACTATGTTATTCAGGAAAGATAAAAATTCATTATCTATATGTCTTTGTTAGAAAAAAAATGCATTATTATCAGCCTATTTACATTCGTTGAATCTTGGAATGGAGCTGTTGCTTTCGGATCAGACCTGCCATATTTGTCCTGCGTAGAAAATTTACCGTTAAAAGGGTCCACACGGCAGCAGACCCCAGCCAACGAGGCGCCGCCACGTCTAGGTGCATGGCCGCAGACTACTTAGTAGCTACACGCCAGAGAGAGGGCCTATCTCATAATTATATCAAAAGATTGGGGCATTATGATAAAACATGCATCAGCATGGTGGTGACGGGTGCTACACTGCTATTCTAGCCACTGCGCGCCCACCATTCCCATGATATTTTTTCACTTCCACCCCTTTGCATGCGTAGTAAGCATACTTGTCAACGCCACACCGAGACTATCCAGGTCTACTTTTTAGAATAGTACATTTCAGTACCATCTATATCATATATCGATTTAGATTTAATATAATAATACAAATATGTATTTATAAATACACACATGTTTAATAAATTATATTATTAATTCCACTGGTATGGTCGATATTGTCTGGTATCAAAACTGGTATAACTAGTATTACCGGTATCGACCAATATTGAGGCTAGTATGGTATGTAGGGCTACTTTGTGCCGATCAGTATCGGAATGGTATTGATAAGTTTGGTTCTAAGATCATGAATCATGATATCAGTAGTGAGTGAAGGAACATCCATGACATGCATGTTTATGGTTTACCAGCACCTTCCCATCAAAAAGTGAAAAAGAGAACATATATATATATACATTAGTTAAAGACATGTGCGTTACAATGGAGTCGTAAAAATGGTGAGATGGAACTTACTGCCTGGCCAACTTCACACGTCAAACATTGGAGAGCAAGCGACAGAGATAGAAGGGTGGCCAGAATGCACGAGGAGATGGGGAAGTGGAGGGGGTGGGCGGTTGTATCCTGGGAGAGAGATGAGGAGAGAGATAAATGGACAAAGTGATTGACAATGAACAGCGAGTCGATGATAAAGCATTACCAGCAAAAAGTACGTACCAAAATAAATAAATCCAATAATATAGGCAAATATATTATCTGAACTCAATATCCTTAATGGCCTACAACAAAGGAGAATAAAAACATGTTAATTTTCAGCCGAAAAATTATTAAAAAATCATGTGAAAATAGGCAATATACCTTTTCATATTGCATATTTGCGTCCTCTCATATTCATAAAACGATCAACCACAGCCTTATTTGTGACTTTCTTCCTTTCTTCTTTCTCGACATAACAAATAAGGCTATGACTCATGTAGTCATCACCAATACAATTACGTAAATATGTTTTCACAATCTTCATAGCTGAAAAGCACCTCTCAACCGTAGCAGTGGCAACAGGCAAAACTAGTACTAGCTTCAAAAGCCGATAAACTAAAGGATAGCAAAGATGCTTCCTTGTCTCCACCATTTTTTGAGAAAGCTCACCAATACTTTCTACATTAGAGAATCTATCATCTTCTCTCACATCAGCAATATAGAGGCAAAGATGATGTCGAAGATCAGCCAATTCACTAGAACTAAAATCATCAGGATAAAGTTTTGCCAGTCTCATCAAGCTATCCACATTAAAATCATGAAATCGTTCTTTTGGATTGAAAGCAGCTGAGCAAACAAGCAATTCAGATGTTGTCTCATTGAAGCGGCTATCAAGCTCTTGAAGTAGCCAGTCGATAACATCATTAAAACAATCCACTTCATAATGATGTTTGTTTGTAATTCCCGTCTTTTGTCTTGGTTTCTTTGGATTGTTGTATGATTCTTCCATTTCCAATTTGATAATATCATATTTATCACAAAAATCATACACATCACCAAGTAACTTTTCCCAGCCATCTCTTCTAAGATCACCCAAATGCAATCTAGTTGATTTGACACATTGAATAGCATTCACAATGTCTTGATCCTTCCGTTGCAATGCTAATGACAAGGTGTTGGTGATAACTAATATAGTTGACATAAGATGCAAATAGAAGACAAAATCAAATGATTGAAAGTACACTAAAAGACCAGATGCTTGATCTCTATTTGCTCTATCTCTGTCATCTTCTTCCACAAATTCTAACACTTTAACTATTGTTGGAAACATGTCAAGCAAACTTTTGAGAGTTTTATAATGAGAACTCCAACGAGTATCTCCCGGTCTCTGGAGACATTGCTCTTGATTTAATCCCGTGCCTGTTTGAAGCATCCCACAACCTAATGCCTTACTCACTTGTTCATGATTAATGTCTCTAATCATGTCTCTTCTCTTAGATGATCCACCTACAACATTCAACAAAGTAGAAACCATACCAAAGAAATTACTAATGCCTTTATGCTTTCTCACAATAGCCACAACAACTAACTGAAGTTGATGAGCAAAACAATGAACATAATAAGCTGAAGTACTTTCTCTCATTATCAATGATTGCAACCCATTGAACTCACCTCGCATATTGCTAGCACCATCATATCCTTGGCCTCTTACTTGCTTCAAACTTAACTTGAATCCTGCAAACAGTGAATCAATTGAAGACTTGAGATAGGAAGAAGTTGTTTCCTTTACATGAACAAGTCCAACGAATCTTTCCTTGACAATTCCACACTTATCAACATATCTCAACACCACTACCATTTGCTCTTTGCAAGATACATCTCTAGATTCATCAACCAGCAAGCAAAATACATCACGCCCAAGTTCTTCCAGAATAGAATGTAATATTTCTTTTGCAAAACATTCAACAATATCCTTTTGAATATCAGAAGATGTCATAAGACTGTTACCTGCAGCATCATTACCTACCACCTTTTTTAATGCAGGATCATGCTCTGCTAGGAAATCACAAAACTCCAAAAAATTCCCTTTGTTATAAGAATCCTTGGACTCATCATGGCCTCGGAAGGGCAATCCTTGCTTCAATAAACATCTAGCAACACTAACTGAGCCATTTAGCCGAGTAAACTAAGCATTTTTAGCAGCTTCACTTTGAATTTGCATAACAACATCAATATGTTGAGCTCTTTGTAACAAAGCGTCACAATTTTTCATTGCTTGATTGTGCAAGCTACCAACTCCACCAACATGATCTTTCAGCCTGTTTTTTCTATGCCAACCATTCCAACCATCTGTAACAAATGCTTTATACCCATCCTCTTTCTTATTTGGGTCTCTAAATAAGAAACAAAAAAAGCAATATGCTCTATCTTTTTCCTTACTATACTCAAGCTAACCACCAAACTCATCAAACCAATTAGGATTAAATTTTCTATCTCGATCAGATATCTTTGTAACTGGAAAAGAAAATGTGCGAGGTTGGCAAGGCCCATTCTCTAGGTACTTTCTTCTTACCCTATCTCTCAAATTAGGATGGTAAGCATCAATTGGTTTCCTTAACCCTGGATCATATTCAATCTCCTCATTCCAATTGATCTCATGTAAATCTGGACATGAACTTCTTGCATTGTTGGTGCTATCTGGTGCTTTTCTTTTCAGAAATTTCTCCATTACTAAGATTAGTGCTCCACCTATTATTACAAAAATTACAAAAATAAAATTATAAAAAGATAAGAAATATATGGTTCTACAGTAGGTGCATTGCATAATAGTAAGAAAATTGATAATAGATGTATATAATTTTACTCCAAATTCAGAACATATCTGTGCAAATGTGCAATACAAGTGCTTTCTTATAATAGATCAAACTAGTTTGTTAAAGAATTAGAGAGGTAAAGAAAGTTGAATGAATCACCTAGCTTTTAGAATCAAAAGTCAAAACTCTGTAACTCGGTTCCTGTTCGCAGACGCAGACCGCAGTTCCGCAGTTCGGAGTTCGCACCGTGAGTCCGTGATTGAAGATGCCGACCGCCGACATGAAGAAATCAAGAAAGTCCTGGAAGGCGGAAGCATCGGGTATTCAAAACATGGGAATGAAAAAAGATGCCGTGAGCCCGTGACACATGAATCCTGAATGTGACCCTGAGAGTTGAGACCTGAGTGCGGCACCGTGAGGTGATTCCGTGAAGAGTGAAGACTGAAGATGCCGTGAGCCCGTGGCCGTGAAGATGCAGACATGCAGTTGGGCGCCGGCGGCCGGCAGATGAATCGGCAGACGGCAGTAGTTGGAAAAAGATGAATCGGCAGCCGGCAGGGGCAGATGAATCGGCAGTACGCAGGTTGGAGCTTGATTGTTGGGCTGGGCCACTAGGGGGTGCACAATTTTGGGCTGGAGGTGGTGCACATATGGTGAATATGGGATAGTAATAACTATTTCTTTTTTTTTACCCTGGTGCCAAGGAACCCCCCTGGGCCCATTGGGCTTCGCCCCTGAGGAGAACGCACCGATGACCACCAACTCCTTTTTATATAATAGTGTGTGTGTGTGTGTGTATAATTCTATACTCCTGGGAGTACGTACTCCTACTTGTTATATATCGCTTAAATAATGTTATTATATCTCTTTATTCTTTTGAGTATACTCTAATAATGATTATAAGATACTCTCTAAAGTGTGTTTGTGTGTGTATGAAGGCTCTTTTGTACTCTCTCGAGTAGTTATTCTCTATGCCCTATCTCACATCATAGGAAGTATCTCGCGTAACGGAGAGTATGTACGTATAGTATATGAGTATAAAAGGCCACCTAGGTGGTATGTAGGCTTTTTCAATGGTGGTATATATATATATTGGTCATACTTCTTTTTATGTGTGAATATGAAGGTATTTACAAAATATGTTAAAAACCATAGATTACCTTACAATTTTTCATGTGTACCATATTGAAGTTTCTTATAAATAGTACTTCCTCTATCCAAGTTTATAGGGCGTATTTTTTAAATGGTTTTGTCCATAAATATAGGACATATTTCATATTCTAATGCAAAATTAGTGTGATGTTCTTTTTATACCCCTAATAAATATGTACCTTTATTTGATATTCTCTACATGCATGTATTGAACATAGTGGTTAGAGATGATAATTACAAGTAATCTAGATATTTTAACTATCTCCTTGATTTATATGACAAGAGGAAATACACCTTATAAACTTGGATGAGAGAATATATAAGTGTACCCAAAAGATAAAGAAGTATTTTAAATTCGTTTAGGTGGTATATCAGATATGGGAGTAACTATACCTGGAAGTAGAATGTATTTTTTCTATGTGTGTGTGTGAGGGGGGAGGGGGTCGTTCATTCCAGTTTGAATTTCAACCATATTACTATGATATGAATGTCTTGTAGTATGAGGCTTTTATTTGCAAATATGTTTTGCAAAAAATGGTTGAAGCTCATATATATAATCCTTGTGTCATGATTCTAAAAGTGTGTAAATATATCTTGCAATTTGTTGGGAATCATGGATAATCCTTGTTTGCATGATACTGTAGTTTGCAAATATGTTTTACAAAATCTGTTGAAGTATATGCACTTCTTAGGAAAATTAAAACTAACACAGTGTATTCTACGGCACTACCGTTAGATGGAATTACCGGTGTTGTAATCACGGAACTACCACGTCTGTTGGTGATAGGAAGACCTATGTGGTCGAGAACCATTATGGTCAAACCAATGTGGTCAAAGACCTGTGTGGTCGAAGATTAATGTGGTCAGAAACCAGCATGGTTAAAGCTGACTTAATCAAACCAACGAGGTCGAAGATCGACATGGTTGATGACCTGTGTGGTCAAAGATCGACGTGGTTGAAGATTGAAGTGGTCGAAACCAGCGTGGTCGAAACCGATGTGGTCGAGATTTTTATGATTGAATATCAGCGTGGTCGAATCAATGTGGTTGAAACCACTGTAGTTGAGACCTGTGTAGTCGTAATCGACGTGATTGATTCAACGTGGTCAAAGATTGACGTGGTGGTTGGAAATTTGTGTGATCGAAGATTGATATGGTTAAAAATTGACATGGTCCATGTACTCGAGATCTGAGTGGACAAAATCAATGTGGTCGAAAACCAACGTAGTCGGAGGCCTGTGTGGTCTATCCTGACAACATGGTCGAAGACCAGCGTGGTTAGAGATCAGTGTAGTTGGAGACCCATGTGGTCAAATCGATCAACGTGGTCGGAGACTTGAGTGGTCAAACCATCCGACGTGTTCAGGGACCAGTGAAGTTGATGATCGGTACTTTCGACTAGCTCCGTGTGAGTGGTCCAATCAGCGAGTGGTATTACCAACTCTGTGTGAGCGGTACTTTTGATTTTACGGAACGTCCGGCTTATGTATCGATGTGTTTTTTCAGAGAGACATCTATGTGGAGTCTTCTCGTCCCTGAGAAAATCGGTACTTCCGCATGAGTGCTGCTGTATTTTCGATGCTCGGTAGTATTAGTCTTTGCACGACGGAATAACCAGATTTGCCTGCAACTTCTAGTTTTCTGACCATTGCTAAGGAGAGCGGAAGTACCAATCATTTGCTTGCGGTACTTCCGGAAATCCGATTTTTTCTATCCCAACGGCTAGTTTCGAGGTGTGGGGTATATATATCGCCTTGTGGTTGATTGGAGAATAACTTTTGGCACTTCATTTCACTCTCTTGAGCTAATGTAAAGTTCTTCTCTCAATTGTGCATAGTTGCACCTTGTGAGAAAGGAGGTAGGCTCTAGATTGCATGTGTTGCATCTAGAGGTGGATTGTGTATCCACTCGAGCTTGTACATTCGTTGTATGTAGTGAGGGTCAAGCAAGGGGTTTGATTTATTACTCTTAGAGTTTGCGAACTCCTAGATGGCGTTAGATGCGTCGTGCGTGGTGAGCTTCTCAAAGAAGATTGTGAGAAGACCCGGCAAAGTTGTGAAGATTGGAGCTCACCTACCTGGAGCGGGAAAGAGCTACCACTAGTGGATTGAGCTATTTCGACTTAATTAGTAGAGCTGGTCCAATTCGTTTAGGTTAACCTCAATGTGAACTAGGGGAGACCAGTAAATCTCTGATCACCACAGCAAAAAGCAATCATGTCAATTATGGTTTATTTTCTTGTACTCAATATACATTCATAGAATTAAATTAATTGCTTGTCTTTCTAGAATTGCAAATCTTGACATAAACCTTGGAGTGTTGGTGTACTTAGATGAACATAATTAATTTAGGTGATATTTGTGCTAAACTATTTTGAGTTAAGCTTCCGAATCTTATATATGGTTTAGCCAAATAAAAATTGATAATTAATTAAGCTTCCGAATTTTTTCACTTCCATCTAGTCGCCATCCTCGATCTAACAAGCGCATGAAGGCACAGGTGCGCGAGTTGGCGTTGACGCATGCATAGCGTGTGCACTGGCTGGCACGGATGGCTGTTGGCTTTTGTATGGGCAAGCGCGTGGCGATAGCAGTGGCCAATGCTAGCGAGGGTGCCGACGCTGGTGATGGACCGAGCAACCAATCGAACGACGGTGCATGCGCAAAGGATGATTGCTGGCGTGTGGCGATGAAGCGATATATGGAAAATGAGTAGTTGCTGGTGGCAGATGGAGTACCCGAATTTTTTCTATTTTAGTCTTTTTTTTAAACATATTCATATTTAGACCTCTGGTAGTTTTAATTTCGTTTTTAGACCCAGGGGCCGAAATAACACGTCTCGGCGCCGTGGTCGGCGCCGAGGTCGCAGGCCCGCTCCACCGTGGCGGCCTGCGTGGCGCTAGCGTGGCAGGTACCTCGGCGCCGTGGATCGTGGCGCCGAGCTCGGCACCATGGACGCAGAAGGAAACGATAGGGTTTTCTAGGTTTTGGTCTTTTCTCTCCCACACTTCCCCTTTTATTATGGTACGAGATCGACTCGAACTCTAACTCCCCTATATCACTGTTCCAAAGACCAATTCCTCTTCTAAAAATCCAATCATCTCATTTTTCTATATCTCTTTTTGCTATTTACACGTAGATCCTCAAGGGCTATTTCCAAGATATTACAGTTTACAATATTTTATATTTTATCCACCACCACAATAGTTGGTCAGAGGGCTTACAACATTTTGCATGTTAAAATATCAATAAAATGGCGTATCTTCAGCTTACATGTCATATCTTACGCGCGGCTCAAGATCAGACTGAAAATTCAATCTACAAGATTTTGGCCCAATCATATCTCTTATGTTTTTTTGGCTTAAAACTATAAACCTATTATATCGTCTGATTTTGTTATAAATTTTTAGGTATTTTTAGGTAAATTGCATTTTTATGATATGTATTGTAACATGAGTCAATGTAACACTTTAGTCAACTGGCTCATGTAAAGCAGTAAAATTTAGTAGAAGAAAACATCTAGGCAGAAGGTTCACGTTTGGACTATTGTTCTTTTGTATCACACTTTTCTTGTAAATGTATTACCATTCTGTAAGACAACACGCATATCTTTCTGGGAAAAAATATTACACTATCCCTATAACTTTGAAAACGAAACAAGTAAAAGCCAAAGAGATAATGTCATTATCTCGCATGTCATGGGGTCATCCATCAGTTCACAAGCCAGCAATAATTTCAAGAATAGAAAGTGAAAGAAACAGAAGGGCTTATTTGCAATTTCTATATCACCACATGGTCCTCCCGGCAATTGGCCAGTCGCATAACAGCCACACCTGAGCCTGCGGCCTCAGTGGCATCGAGGGGTCGTCGTCTCGCCTCACGCCGAGGCATCCACAAAGCAAGCAAAGCGAAACCCCACTCCTCTCGTCTGCTTTTTTCTTCGCGTGGTGAAGGGCAGGCCTAGGCGGCTCCATTGCCAGGCTGCGCGAGGTCGGGAGCTGGGTTTCTGATCGCTGCTGGTGGCGTCTGGGTGGTGGTGATGGTCGAGATGGACGGAGGCGGGGGCGGAGGAGGAGTGGAGGCGGCCGGGCGGCGGTGGCAGCTGGCGGACGAGCGGTGCGACCTGCGCGCCATGGAGACGGACTACGTGCGGCGGTTCCACCGGCACGAGCCCCGGGACCACCAGTGCTCCTCCGCCGTCGCCAAGCACGTGAAGGCCCCCGTCCACCTCGTAAGCGCCTCTCCTGTCGATTCTTGCTCGATCCCCTCGATCCTGTGGCTCCTTCTCTTGGCATGTCCTGTTTCTTGGCGGAGTAGAGGCGTTCTGTGGTGGTGGTGTTTTTGATCGGTTTCTTGATTTGTTTGGTTTTGGAGCGCTGATGCGTCCGTTCTAGATTGGGAAAGGTGCCAACTTGCTTGCAAGTCATCACTTGTTTGGTGCGTTTCTTGAATTGGGGCATATCGAAGCTTGATTCGGAGGCTTTCTTGAACTGGCTCTGTTTTTTGCTTGCCTCGCCATCCTTAATTGGTCGAGCAAATTAATTGATCGAAACAATTCAGCGTCGTGTTCGCGGAAAGATTTCCGTTTTCTTGCAAGAAACCTGTGATTTTTCTGGTGGTATTAATCTTGAATCGACGTGCATGTTTTGGTCCTCTGTTGTTGCTTTGCTGTACAAGAACAATAGGAGATAGTAGATGATTTATCGCAATGATAGACACAAAGCTATGCGGATTTTTAATTAGCCTTTTTGTACCCTCATCTCACGTGGAGAGATGCTTCACCCATCTCGAGATCCCGGCTAAATCTACTTATTATGCGAATTGTTTTTGGATTTCTAGGTGTTCTTGCACTGGTTACTACTTTGTTTTCAATGGTTGTACCTTTATTCTGCAGCTGGTGGAGATATGCTTCACTTGGACTCCACTCTTTTGGATATGTATTCAGTATTTATCAGAAGATTGGATGCAATCTAGTGATCTTTGTTTTTTTTTTTGGCATAATTATGCGATGCCTGTGATACATGCAGTTAATTAACTGAAAAACATTCATTTTTGGTCAATTACCAGCCGAAGTGATCAGCATATGCTTCAAGGGTGCCTCATTCCAAGTCTAAATATGTCTATACAATTCATGGCACTCTCTATAGTCTCCATTTAGAATTGTGTGTCTCCAATTAAAAGAGCTGCCCTATTCTTGAATCGTCTTTAATCAACTTTCGCACCATCCCTTCTGGTTCTCTTCTGATAATTTCTAGTTTTTTTTCAACTGTTTATTGATAGGACTGGCTGAGTAATCTAGTACAGTTAGGGTCTTTATGTAGCACATTTAATATCAACGAGCTTATGTATTGAAAGCTTCATTTCTAAATTTTTACATGTGTATGCTTAAATCCAATTGAGTTTCATAATCAAGTAAATTGCCTGATCAAGTAATTCTCTTTGTGGCTCGCTTGCAGGTTTGGTCTCTGGTTAGGCGGTTTGATCAGCCACAGCTTTTCAAGCCCTTTGTGAGCCGGTGTGAAATGAAAGGGAACATTGAGATTGGGAGTGTGAGGGAGGTCAATGTTAAGTCCGGGCTTCCTGCCACGAGAAGCACCGAGAGGCTGGAGCTATTAGATGACAATGAGCACATACTCAGTGTCAAGTTTGTCGGAGGTGATCATAGGCTGAAGGTATGTTTCATTCTTGATCGACTGTCAATCGTGTAGTTATTTTTTTAGGATGCTTGGCTGTGGATCAAACATGCAGATTTTCGTAACTGATAGCTTGCCTGCGAGTATTGTGAATTTTGCAACATCCTTTTTTTGGGAGCGCAACTTCCTTATTTGAATTTCTAAAGAAGACAGCAGTCATCATCTCTGCTCTCAGGATTTCTGAATCGAAACTTGGATAGTTATTTTTCACTGAATTTTTAGATGGCTACTACAGATTTTATTGGCCTAAGCCTAACTGTTGCATGGTTTTGTTTTTTTGGAAGAACTATTAGGAAAACATTTCTTATCCCTGCAGCTACTTCTTTTTTTTCTTATTCTAAAATTGTACACTTTTACCATTAATTACTGAAAGTTTTATCTCAAATTAGAGTATGCTATGTGCTGCATGATCTGTCATCTCACCAGATGATCGCAATAATATTACAGAAGATAAACATGATAGTGGGTTAATCCCTTTTTTATGCTAGCGCATTGCATGGTCAAACTGTGTGCACATGACAGATAGATTCCATTAATTAGAATTAAGTATGGACTTTCTTCCTTCTTTGAAAACAAATTCCTTGGATACAATGTTCCTGTACTAGTAAACGCAGTACACTCGAAACAATGGACAGGTGTACTTGCGTTTGTTCTACACTGCTGTATTAACGATAAGGAATATGTTCAGATGCAAATAATGATGGGCTTTAATCCATCATATAGTAATATGCTCCAATGCATGTGCCGTAGAATATGGGGAGATACTTTCGCCTGATCTGCTAATCCTGAATTTCCTGGCGCCTCTTGATGTGGCATTGTCAAGAGAGAGCTTCGACAAACTTTCGTCGTCTAACCACAAAACAAGCACCGGCTGTTGTTATATGATGTTTGTATGTTCTTAACTATTTGGACTAACAGTATGGCCCTGACTTGCCATCCTTCGACCTTACATGCCAAATTCGTTGCATGAGGATCTGTCACCGCGTTTGTCGTGGTCCATCCGTTTGCTTTGTTCAGCCATGCCACACAAGTGGCCTTGGTCACATGCGTTGTTCTGGATTAGGGGTGCAAATGGAGCGGATATTTCCCGATCGTCCATCCGTCTGTTTTAATTCGGAGCAAATTTTTGGATATCCGAATGTTTTGTCGGATACGGAAACGGAGTCGGATATTTTTTGTTGGATATGGAAACGAATTCGGAAAAAGTATTATCCGACAGATACAGAACTATCCGGGTATTTTTTCGGATAGTTACTGGATACCTGGCCTCTTCGAATACCGAATACGGAAACGGAGTCGGATACCTAGTCTCTCTAGATACCGGATACGAAGGCCTTGTAGAATCATTTGCTAAATATAATGAAGTTAAATGAACTAATGATGTACTTGACTACTTGGCTATGGGCAATTCGTACTTTTGAACCATGTGACATGTAGCTAGTTAGCTACTACTTATTTAACTAGTCTCTATCATTTACTTGCTACTTTGCTAGCTAGAATTTACTAGTTGCTTAACTTGTCTCTGTCACCATGTAAAATTTGCTTTTGCGCATTATCCGATTAAATATTCGTGACCGAAACTAACCGTATTCGGAGCGGCATGTATTCGCTCCTATTCACGACCGAGAATATCCACATTCGTATTCGTATCTGACTCCAACTCCGACAAAAAATATGGAAAAAGATACGGGATAAGCAATATCCGTCTGTATCCGCTCCATTTGCACCCCTATTCTGGATAATGGAAGACATTCGTATGAATCAAGGGCAGAACTTATCTGCCCCTTTTGTTGGTTGAAAGACACCGACTTGTGCGCTGACTAAGATCTGCTTGTCATTTCCCAGAACTACTCATCCATTCTAACCGTCCACCCTGAGGTCATCGACGGGCGGCCGGGGACGCTGGTGATCGAGTCCTTCATGGTGGACGTCCCCGACGGCAACACCAAGGATGAGACCTGCTACTTCGTCGAGGCCCTGATCAAATGCAACCTCAAGTCTCTCGCCGAAGTGTCTGAGCGCCTAGTCGTCAAGGATCAAACAGAGCCCCTTGACCGGTGATTCGATGATTCGGGACATTGCATTCCTTAGAATGTGCAGAGCTATTCTCCGTCCAATGGAGCCTTTAGGTTCTTGGAACATGAAAGATTTTTGAGGAAGTGCTACTGTTGTTCTATGTCCAAAAGAGAAAAAAAAAATCTCCCCGTTGAGCTCCTGTGGCTGTTCTTTTCCGTCGTTCGTTGCATGTCAGAAGGGAAAGAATGGAATGCTTGTTTTATTGTAGTGGTGAAGTTAAAAAGAAAAAAAAAGAACTGCAAGGCCCCAACGCCTGATTCTATGGTTCGAAGGAATCTTTGTAATGCTGCTCCCTTGAGGTTTGTGTGTATGTCTATGTAAATACCTCCTAAGTCCTACCCTTGTGTAAATTTACTTCTCTAGATCATGGCTTCAGTCGTTGCTGTGATGGTAAGGAGCTAGAAACACGGCAGCTGAGCTTGGTTGCCATGGAGAAACAAAACCTCCGGTGAATTTAGCTCAATTGTTTCTGTTGTCTGCTTTGTCAGTTTCTCCATAGTGTTATACCGTTCAATGGTTGGGACAAAGGAAAATCGCGCGTCTTCGTGTCTCTCTTCGATTGCAGCGTAGAGACGCAAGCATGACTTATAATGTGAAACAAGATGAATAAAGGCGAGAATCACAATGTAGAATGATTTATAATGTGAAACAAGAGGAATAAAGGCGAGAGACACTTAGGGCCCTGTTTGTTTCGGATTCTAGGCAAGCTAGCTACTTCTAATAGCCAAAAGCTCTCCCAAACAGTCCAGCTTTTGGGCCAGCTACTGAGAATCTGAAAATCTGGGGAAGGCACAATTGTACTGGGACGGAGAAGCTGCAAAAACCAAGCTTCTCACAGATTCTGCGGACTAGTGCCATTAAAGTTCAAATTATTTACCCGCAAATGCCACTGGTTAAATACCCCAGATCCCCCCTCCCCCTCCCCAGATCCCCCCGCGCCCCCCTCCTACCCCTCCTCCCCACGCCTCTCTCCCCCCTCCCCGCCGCCGCCCACCCAGGCCCCCTCACCCCCGGCGCCCCCTCCTCCCCCACGCCTCTCTCCTCCCCCCTCCCCGCTGCCGCCCACCACCCCCCAGATCCCCCGCCGCCGCCCCCCCCCCCCCTCCTCCCCCACGCCTCTCTCCTCCCCCCTCCCCGCCGCCGCCCACCGCCGCCCCAGATCCCCCGCCGCCGCCCCCCTCCTACTCCTCCTCCCCCACGCCTCCCTCCCCCCCCCCTCCCCGCCGCCGCCCACCCCGACGCCCCCCCCCCCCCCCCCCCTGGCCTCCTCCTCTACGCCCGGCAGATCCTATTATGATGGATGGATGATGTTATAGTACCATGCCTTTGCTGCTACTGTATGCGCACCCTTGTTTACTTTGGATGCTAGCTTTACCTGCCGCTGCTAGAGGTCATACTGGTTTGATTTTTGGTATGGTACGTTTCTGGTGACACATACGAACTGCTACTGATTTATTGTCATAAAATTATGATTTGGAGTCAAATTTATTGTCATAAAATTTTAATATTAGTTTTTCAATGTTTGAACTAAGTACTACAAATTTACAGCATGGATATCTCTTCTATCAATATATAATCAGGACATCAACTCACCTAAGGGCATTTCAGTTAATACATCTATCAGGATACCAGCTGCACAGCTAGAATCCAGGATGCCAAACAGGCTAGCTACTCAGATCAGCTGCTACTCAGACTAGCCACCTACTCAGAATCTCTAGCTAGCTACTCAGACCAGCTAGCTACTCAGAATCTACAGCTCCCCCAAACAGGCCCTAGAAATGGAGTTATAAAAATCAAATCCTCATGATGTTGAACATGGTCTATGGTTGAGAGAAAAATCGCGCATCTTCGGTGTATCTCTTCGAGCACAGTATAGAAACGTAGAATGACATAATGTGAAACGAGATGAATAAACATGATAAATCAGAATGATTTATAATGTGAAACAAGAGTAATAATAGCGAGAGACCCCTAGAAAAGGAGGGAGTGGCTCCCAATTCTAGGCGATCAAATCCTCATGAAGTTGAAATGGTTGATGGTGGCCCCACAGGGCCTGTTATCTGCATGTTGTTGCTTAGTGCTAAATGAAACTGTTCACACTACTAGCACTATAGTTATTTTTTTTTCAAGTATGACTTCCGAATGTCTGTTTTTACAATTCTAACCCCCTTCATAAACCTACTATGTTCGGTAGGTGCTTGCGGAGCTACTGCTCCCCTAGCTAAGACAGGTTGCCTGTCAAGCCCCCTGTACGGCAGCTGGCCGGCTAATGTGCACGCTTAATTAGTGTTAATCATATTTAATTAGTACTAATTTTAATTAATTAGTGATTAATTAATTAGCTACATAGCAAAATAAACATACCAATCTGTCCCATTCGGCACCATGTATGCTATCCGTTTTAATTAGTACTAATTCTAATTAATTAGCGGTAATCATATGCATGATTGGACTTATTTAGCTATAGATGTCTTTCAGTGAGTTGTTGATGACATGAATATTGAGTGAACAAATTAATAGTCATGAGATTGCAGTTATTAGAGTCACATATCAGTGAGGCATTGAGTAGAAAATATTCTTCCCTAGGGACTAGCTAGATAATATGACAAGAACTAGAGCTAAACTGATCTAAGTCATAACTTGTTGAAACAAACCAACAAGTAGAGGAGGTTTTTTCTAACGTTAGTCACGAATTATATAGATCAAAGTTATAATTCTAAAACCAGGTTTACTCGGCTGAGCACTCGCCCGAGTACTCAGATAAGGTCCCCTCACAGAGTACCGAGTAGGCAAAAACGAGTAAATAATCGGGTTAACTGGTATAACCGGATGAGTACTTGGTGTAATCAGCTACCAAGCCATGTAATCACTGAGTGGTCAGTCCAGTGTAATGAAGCCCATGCTCAATTTAGCCCACAGCCCAGCAGAGTTCCACATACGTTGTGAAGTTGAGTTGTCTTCTCTCTATGTTGGAACCTGGTTTTAGAACCATGGATGTGATGTAGTGGAGAATGCCTTTGCCCTTTTGTGTCTAGTGAGACATTTAATAAAAGATGAAGCAAATTAATGAAATGTTCTAGTAGCTATTGTGCTGGATTTGTCCTTTTCTAGTTCTCTTTTGTTAGATCTATCTAGACAATGTTTTTAATGTTTAGTAGAACATATTTTTGTGACAGGAAGTACAACATTTCAGTCTCCACTAAAACATTTTCACCGATATCATTTGAGAACATGTTAATGCTATTTTGCACAAGTTTGATAGCAAGACACTTTCCAGTTTGCAGTAGAATGCATATGTTAATCACTTAATCTCAATTTCATTAATTTTATATGAATATATTACACATATATAAATTCATTATTAAAATAGAAAAAACAGTTACAAGGCCGATTACCGTATAATCACTACAAGGTGATGTGACCGCGCAAGTACTGGTTACCGAGTTTTAGAACCTTGATCAAAGTGCATGTAGCTGGTCAATGAGACATGCTACCTTACCCTAGTACAAATATTTGTTTAACCGTTGTGCTAGTTAGTACTTACTTGTTGCAATACTACTAGCTGAATATTCACAGGCAAGCGCATACATATTAAACTGCTAATGATTCTAACATTTTTAAAGTGCATTATTATTATCAGTACCGATATTCCTAAGATGCTGTTGTTGCGAGGCAACTGTAGGTTTGTCACTTGGAAACCTCAAGAAGATAAAATAAAATGTAATAATTGGGGGGGGGGGTTTATATTGGCCGAAGTAACATGGTTTATATGAGTGAATCTTGTGGATAATGCTATGTAATTAAGTACAGCAATCATGCACATGATTATCATTTAATTAAGCTTATAGTTAGTGCTAATTAATTATGATTAGTACTAATTAAATTGGATGTCATGCATAATGGCCGGATGGGACAAATTGGCATGCTTATTTAGCAATATAGCTAATTAATTATTCACTAATTAATTATAATAGTATTAATTAAATACGATTAGCACTAATTAAGCATGCATAGTAGCCGACCGCCAGCCACACAGGGGCTCGGTATGCAGCTTGCTGAGTTACTGTAGCTCGACAGGTACCTGTCTAACTCCCCTAGTTGGTAGATACTTGCTAAGCTCGAGAAGTCCACGGAGTAAGCTAGATTTGAAAAAACAGACCATTCGTAGGCAAATTTGAAAAAAAGTGGCTTCGCCTAAATGGTCATTTCTTTTGTTGTTTTTAGTGTTTAATGGTCATCTCGGTGTGTGAAGGAAAGGCGAAAGAAAGCATGTTGCTGTGGTCAAATGCTAGCTACCACTAACAAGTGAACTTTTCCATGTGTTTCTCTTTTCTTTATGCGCAGCAAAGTTTGACGGTATCCATTCACAAATAATGGGGGCTTATCAGGTGTTTTGCCAAGCATAACAAGTGAAACTATTTTCTGCCTCAGCTTTTCCAGTTAGACCTACATGTGTCCTTCGCTCGAGCCGTATTCCTTTGCACTACTACTACTTCTCTCAATTAAAATGGCGTCTATCAGGCCATGTAAATCATGAATATAATAATTCCACTGGAACTTCCAAGAATTATGCTGCACTGTGCGAAATTTCCGTGCTCTAGGTTGACCATGGAGTTTTTGTTTCATCCTTTGCCAAATGGATGGAACAAAACCGATGTGGTATCTATCTATCTATTTATATCTGTACTAATTGAAAGCTTCTTCAGGAACCATTACGTTAATTCAAAGAGAAAAAAAAGCTAGAAACTCTCACATTAATCCAAGAAAAATAGCTAAAATTCCTACATTAAAATATGAAAAAGAAAAGATATATGCTATCAATTGGTGGACCCAATTATAATGACGGCTCAGATTTATAAATTACTTTTATAGCAGTAGTAGGATAGAATATATCTTAGGAATGTTTATACAACATTTGACTATTTTTTAGGACAAAAACAGTCAGATTGATCTGGGACGTTAGATCTCCATCCAACGGATCCACTCATACAAGCCTCCCTCCAAAAAAATGACCCCCTCCAAAAAAAATGATCTAGGGCGTTGGATCTCAATCTAACGGCTCAAAATCTGACTGTTTTGTCCTCAAAAATAGTCGAATGTTGTAAGTTTTGAGTCCAAACTCAAATTCTACTGTGCATTAGTATATGACTAGGAAGGGAAGCGTGCTACGCTGCGCCACCTTGGATAGATTGATGTTACGAATGGCATCAGTCTCTGTATTGTTCAGTGTGCATCATGGTGTTTGTTTTGTTCGGTAATCATTGGCAGGTGAGGTACATATGTGTTTGGGAACAAGGGTATGAGAATATGCTCGCATATTCTTATATTTTTTGTAACAAAGAACATTGGCTAAGATCTAAACCTTTTATTTTTTCCAAGAGTTTTGTGCTCCAAACGGGGCTATAGTTTGGGAAGAACAAATGTTAAATTGGTACCGTTAGGGAAAATGCACAGATTCTAAAATAGAAGTATTCAGACTTGCGAATTCATGAGCACAAAATTGAGCACTAGGTATTCTCATTAAATTGATAAACAGAGCAACCTGGTAAGTAGAGAGCAAACCTGGGCCCTCTTTTCAAAGCATTATGAGGGATTTTGGGCACACCAACTTGAGGCATAAAGAGAGAAGCTGAGGAAACATAAGAAAAAAGGAATTAATGTAAGCTGTAGAGCAGGTAACATACACTACAGAAGAAAATCTAACAAAAATATGAAAGCAAAAGATGCTACCTAGTTAAAATTTCTTAAAGGCATACAGGCTCAGTCATCTGTCCTGAGATGAGGCTATAAATGGACGGTTAGTAACAGATCTATGTATATTGTAACTAAATGGCAGGCAATTGCTACCCTCAACTCAAGAATGGGGGATCCTTAGATGAAGTGAGAAATGTGCGATCTAGATCTTCTTGCATTGACTTAAAAATTGACTTACAGAACCAAGTAAAGCACAAAGCAATACATATGCAATAGCTCATGTCACATGAACCAAAATTCATTGTTTATGGAACAAAAGCAAAGGGCATGGTATTTCTTTGTAAATTTTTTTTGTACCGAAACTGTGACATAGGATTGATATAAATCCTGATATAAATAACCCATAAGTCACGTGTCCTGATATAAATAACCCATAAGTCACGTGTTGATCAAAATGAAATGAGGCAATGATTGCGCACAAATGTCTAAATAGGTGCAAAAAACCCCAAATGTCTCCAAATGTAAAAAAGCACAAGTAGAATACCACCTTTAGCGTATCAAACAGATATTCGGGTAATTTTCTAATGAGACACAGCGTAGGCAATTGATTCAGATGCGTGATGCAATCTATCAAACATAACACAGGCATGCAAAGCTAACCTCAGGCTGTGTAGAACATCATTAAGCTCAAAACCAAAGAGGAGGTATCTATCAATCTGACATGCTTTAGTAAGTCATCAATCAGCTGCACACAAATCATAAATGAGACCAGGCAGTGTCCTATAGGATTATGGAATCAATTTACAGAGAAGACACCAAAATCTGTCCAAACGTATATCATTTACACAAAGTCACAAACCATATAGCACTTGTATAGGGCCACTAAATATTGAAAGGGCAGAAAAATATATGAAAAAGGTTCGCACCTTCTGCGTCCATAACATCAAACATGGTAGGTAGCTTTAGACTTCATTTGGGACTTCCCTAGAATGCAATAATGGTCCGTATTGATTCAGCCCCAAATTGGCAAATAATGCGAGAAACTGAGAGAGAGGGAAAGAGGAAACTCACTGGTGGTCTGCACTGACCGGCTGGAAGATCGGCAACGCAGCACGCCGGATAGGTGGGACAGAAGATTCAGGGCAAGATAGGCCCTAGCTGTTTCCTTCACGCTGGCCCCCTCGCTGCCATCGCCAGCGCCGCCCATCGCTCCCCTCCCTGCCGTTGGCAGCACCGCCTATCGTTGGGGCCCCTGCCACCAGGCCGACAAGCATGATTGCGCAAAGAAACATCAGTAAGCCAACCAGGTATGAGCACAGAAGAGCAAAATCAAAGCACCGCCCATCGTTGGGGCCCCTGTCACCAGGCCAACAAGCACGATTACGCCAAGAACCATCAGCAAGCCAACCAGGACGCCGTGAAGAAATCAGGACACGAGAAAAATCAAGGAAAAATGGAGAGGAAAAGAGGTAATACCTGGAGAGGGGAGCAAGTCATGTAGAGGAAAGAGGGAGGAAGGGCGGAGAAAGGCACTGTGCGGAGGCGGGAAACAATGGTGGGGGCGGAGGGGGGAGACGACGGCGGCGCTGTAGAGAGGAGGGGTTGGGGAGGGGATGGAGGAGACAGGAAGGACGACAGGAGGCGTCGTACAGGGGGAGGGAGGTGGGCGTTGCGGGTCTCACCACCACGGCCGCCGCCGGTGGGGAGCAACGGAAGGAGGGAGGGGCGGGGGAATGGGGAGGGCGAGGAGAGGAGGCATGGAGGGGGCGAGCGCGTTGCGGGTGCCGCCGGCGGTGGAGATGAACAGCAGATTTCGGGATCGTACACGGAAATAAGCAGGAAAAAAGTGAAGTATAAGAATAAAGACAAAAAAAAGGTAAACTAGGTTTCTATTTCATCAATAGTGTTCTACATTACACGAGCATACTTATATGGAGTCTGCAATGCCTTCACGTGACCCGCACTACTGTCCTATGTAACAGTAGCGAAAAAAGCATATCAATCTGTCCCATTCTGCATCTGAATGCCATCCATTTTAATTAGTACTAATTGTAATTAATTAACGGTAATCATATGCATGATTGGACATATTTAGCTCGAGATGTCTTTCGGTGAGTTATTGATGACATGAATAATGAACAAATTAATCGTCATGAGATTGCAGTTATTAGAGTCATATATCAGTGAGATATCAAGCAGAAAATATTCTTCCCTGGGACTAGCTAGATAATAATAATAGAGCAAGAACTAGAGCTAAACTGATCTAGGTCGTAACTTGTTGGAACAAACTAGCAAATAGAGGTGGTTTTTTCTAACGTTAGTCATGAATTATATAGATCAAAGTCATGGTTCTAAAACCAGGCTTACTCGGCTGAGCACTCACCCGAGTACTCAGACCAGGTCCCCTCACTAAGTACCGAGTAGACAAAAACGAGTAGCTAACCGGGTTAACTGGTATAACCGGATGAGTACTTCGTGTAATCAGCTACCAAGCTATGTAATCGCTGAGTGGCCAATCCAATGTAATGAAGCCCACGCTCAATTCAACCCACAGCCCAGCAAAGTCGAACCTAGTTTTAGAACCATGGAAGTGATGTAGTGGAAACTGTCTTTGCCCTTTTTTGGCTCCTATCAGAGTGTAAACTACGCAAGAATGGGAAATGTACAAATGCTCAGCCTTTTTTGAATACTAAGTATATTAAAGATGGGGGACTCTCCAGCTGGGGAGACGTGCCATGTCATCGTTTATGCGAAAAACCCCCTACGTTTTGCGAAATCGTGTAGAGGTCCTCTATTCTCGCAAACAGGTCCCTGTTTCTCGCAAACAGGTCCCTGCCAGGTTTTTTTGGAAAGCACCCTCCACTTCACCGATAGCACCCTGCAGTTTCCAAAATTATGTATAGGTTCTTATTTAGTTACGTACAGGTCCTCGGTTTTTTTGCGAAAAAGCCCTTTGGTTTTTCCGAAATTACGCATGCGTCCTCGATTTTTTTAAGAAACTTCCCACGAATTATCGTCTTTTTTACTTCAGTCCACACGGTATCTAGCGCGGCGTGACGCCACGCTTACGTAGCTAGTACTATAGAAATCTTGAGCATTTGCTACTAGATAATTGAACATTACCTTTCTAGACAGTAGGGGTATTCCTACTATAAAATAATGATAGAAGCTAATCATGTGTATATATAGTATTTGCTAACAATGACGAGCTTTCTATCTACATAGTTGCTTCATTTCAATTTCTGTTTTACTGGATGAATGATATCCAAATGAAAGCATACTTTCAGTTTTATAGAATTGATAATGTGTACCTTGCTGAAATGATAAGCAATAGTAGTGTCATCAGCCAACTTTGTATAGATGATATATGTAATCGTCCTTTTGTTATCAAGACTTGCATGTTCGATTTGATTGTATCAAATAGTATTTCTGTGCGATCCATCGGTTCAGAACATACCACAACCAGATAAATTCGACGGGCGTAGCGTTGCACGCCCTCCCATACTAGAAGACTAATCGTCCTTTTCTGATTTAGGGATTTGAGAGTTTTACCTTTTCATTAAGAGGGATTTCCATGGCTTAATTGCTCCCTACTGGCAGCTGGTGGTGATCTGTTAGTATTTTGATTTTTTCCTCACCTTGCCTCATGACGCACCTGTATGAGGACTAGATTCATTAAATTTTGTTTTGAATTTTGACTAGATAATCTAAAAAGAATATATTTCTTCAAAGCAAAAACTGTTGTGATCCTAATTCCTAAATTAAATTTGAAACCATTGTTTTATATGCTAATGTTTTTAGCAAGTTGGAGAGAGATGTATGTCACTAAGTTTACTTCTCTACATTTGTTATTACACTAAATGTCTTAATTCAGTGGGTGTTCGCAAGTGAGAATATCATTGTAGGTATAATTGTTTTACTGCTGGTTGATAAAGAAATGGCGAATTTGCATAGAATATGCATCTTTGCTTATATGCCTTTTCTGGTGTATCTATTAGTTACAGATTACATTTTGTAATAGTATTTTGTCTAGCAGGAAGAAGAGCTATGTTTGTGGCCCCTGGGATTAACAAAATGTAGAAATGTGTTCGTTAATGCCTTTTGCCTTGACTAGCAATGCAATTGTATATTTGGCGCCATTCTAGTTCAGCATGGATATAATTAGGTTTATATGTTTGTGAAGACAAAAAAACTTCAAATAATTGCCTTTAAAGTGATAAATGCATTAGTAGCACAGCTTGCTTTTCTTAAATATATTGTATATCTTCACTGCTGTTTTGTAGTATTATATTATTACTGAGTTTACCAATGTTTAAATTTTGGTTATTAGAGATGTACTGTCTACATGGTATTTATTTTTCTATTACAACGTACGGACACATAACTAGTAATAGAAAAGAAATGTGTTTTCATTTGTTAAACCCTTTTTTAATTAATAATAATTAATAATTCCGACATTAAAAGAATAGGAAAGCTGGACTAGGAATTGCAAACTAGGAAGGATGCATATGATTTCTTTCTTTTTAGTTTATGGCTCTATGGTTTTTCTCGAACAAACAAATAATATAATTTTTTCACCGTCTTTTTCGAAACAACTTATTAGCATTTTGATCATTTACATAAAATTTAAAACCAAAAGCTTTCAACCGTAAACAAGCCACCAGCCGCAGCCTGCCACGCCGTCGCAAACAACGTCCGCCTCGCGACGCCCTTCGGAACCGTGTCCGTCTTCCTGTCCTGTCTTGATCAACTGGCGATCAAAACCTAACTAACAAGCCCAAACCAATCTCATCGTGTCACCTGCTGTCGCCCTCCCCAGTTGCTTGTCCCCGGCACCGCTCGCCGCGAGGCCGTCGTCGCCCTTCTCGGCTGCTCATCCCTGGCGCTGCTCGTCGCAAGGCTGCCGCCGTCGTCACTGCATGACCGCCACTGCTCTCCTCGGCTCCTCGACTGGAGGCCGCCGCCGTCCGTGATCCTCGTACCGTAGTCACAATCTGTGTGCCTGCGTCGTTGGTCCTATCCACTGCAGAGAAATTACAAAGCTGATTCATGTGCATGGAAGGCTGTCTTGCGAACCTGACGCGTTCAAGTAATGTGGTATAGCTATGCTAACTAACTTCCATCTTTGTATGATCAACAAATAGAAAATTCAGCACGGCCGGTAAACACGTGATCCACTTCGATTAGGCTACTAACCAATTTCAATTCTACTAATGCAGACAGATCAATTAACTTCCATGTTGGTACCTATGCGCAAATGCAGAGATGTATTCACTTCCATCTTCGCTAAGAAAAATGCTGAGACAATTGAAAACTAATGCGGAGATCAATTACCCTGATGAAGAGCCTCTCTCCGATTGATGGAGCAGCAGAAGCACAAGGCAACAGCGTCCTTCCTAGCTTTACAATTCCTGGCCCAATTTTCCTATTGTTTTAATTTCAGAATTATTAATTATGACTAATAAAAAATCGTGTTGCTTCAATTAACTGGATGAGATGGATTTTTACAAGGGATCCGCATAGAAAAGTTTTACAACTCACAAAATAAATGCAATTAAGAAAGGAAGAATGTGGTCTGCACCGTGAAGATCTTGCAATGAAGAAATAAATGGACTCTATGCAGTCTCAATCTCCCCGCAAAACAAATGCAATCAAGATAAAAAAAGCAAGGAGTACTCTGCGGTGTCAACCTCATCAACCTCATCAAAGTGTAACCCCAGTAGCATCAAGGTCCTTACAAATTTTGTACAATCAATCAAACTGATGAATTTTCAAAGTGCCCAGCCAGACATCTTTCCAAAAGATGTGGATAGCACCGCATTAAAAAGAGAAAAAAAAATCCCCTCAGGGCACATACTTCTTACAATCCTACGGGCGCCTGTTCTTTATGGCTGCGGCTTTTGGCTGAAATTTTTGAATTTTAACTGTTTGCGACATATATTACGGAGAGAAAGATACTCGTTTGCGATTTTGGCTGGTACAGATGTTGGGCTTTTAACATATACTACAATTAACTTGTAGATCCCGTCTTGAGAAAATACTCCGTTTAAAAGTTAGATACTGTAGCAAAAACCAAAAGCTGCATTTAGAAGTCGAAAAGAACAGGCCCATTCATAATTCCAGTGTTCATAACCGTGCCAGTCTTCACTACAACCATTAACCAATTTCGAAACCCACTTGTTAAGTAGGCAAATGTTCATAATTCCAGTGTTCATAACTTCTAGCCCTCCATATTCTTTTGGCCTAAAAACATTATCCCATTTCGCCTTGTCATATTTAAATTTGTCACCTGCACCCTTCCAAAAGAATCGTTTCCATCTTATGATGCACCCCTCATAATTGTTGTAGACATGAAAGGTCGAGACACCATGGCAAGCAAGCAGGAGTTGGTTAGAACCAGATTTATCACCAGAGTAGAGAAATCTGTAGCTAACTTGTTTTATTTGGCATGTATATGCATGACAACACAAGGCTTATTTCATCACTAGGTGGATCACAATTCGCAGGTACACTTGTACCCAAAGTCCAGATAATTTACGTGAAAAAGTGTAAGATACGAAAATACAGAATGGCATTGCCAATACCCCATGCCATGTCAACTCCGGCAAGTGGCGTCTCTTATTCACATTGTCATGGTGCATAGCTAGCTGCCGCCGCTGACAAGAGCCTCCTTGTAAGACCCCGACGGCGGCGGCGGGACCGGCCCAGCCACCGCTGCCGCAGGGCCCACCTGCATCCTCCTCCGGCCCTCCTCCAGGATGAGGGGCACCTTGCCCTCCCTCTCCCTGCTCAGCCGCTCCTGCGCGCCGCCGCGCAGCTTCTCCAACCCCCGGCCGTCGATCTGCTGCATCTTGAACACCTTGAGGAGGTTCAGCAGCCCTCCGGCGAAGAACAGCAGGCTCCCAAACAGGCAGAACCAGGCCCAGCTCCTCCCCTGCATCCAGAGCAGAGTGCTGTCAGTTACAGCTTACAATGCAAATTGGTGAATGGTTTGATTGGCTCATGTGTGTTTGATGCTAGTTAAGTGAAGCGTGGCTCATTCAGAGGTCACTGAATCAATTACAAGTAGCGTGAAGCTGAGAGTGGAATGGCTGTGGATGTCATGCCGGTTGATGATGCCACCGACGACGAAGAGCGTGCTTCCGAGCAGCAGTGGGATCTGGACGCTCTTCTGAAGGATTTGGACGTGCCCGTTGGCTCGCTCGTAGATTTGGCAGATGTTGTGTATGGATCCGAGGCACCAGAGCGCTGGCCCGGCGATAAGTAGGTTCAGGCCGTGCTTCTCTAGGTTGTGCCGGTAACCCCTCTCCATCTGTGAATTTTATTCCATTCAGTTGAGGTAAAATAAAGCATGTGCTCAAACCTTGATCAATTAAGTAACACTAACTATATTAATCAAACTCACAGAAGATAGTAGTGACATTCATTTTACCAGTGTCCAACACTGATTCAGTTTTTTCAGTCCTGTAACTTGCTCTTAGGCCCCATTTGGCACGGCTCCACTTCACAAGTGGAGCTGTTTTTTTTAACTTCACAAGTGGAGCTGGGTGAAGCTACTTTTTTCAGCTCCACCCAAGAAGCTACTTTTGTCTCAGCAGGTTTTAAAGGACTCCTTGGGTGAAGCTATTTTGTTGTACCCTGTTTGGCACAAAACAGCTCCAGGAGCTGGTGGTGGAGCTGTGCCAAACGGGGCCTTAATTGTTTGAGTTGTATAGTAGTACATCTTAACAAATAAACAATATGACTATGTTGGATAGCCCAAACCTGTGTGGCAGCTTTGTTTTCTGGTTAATGACCAAAGTTAATTCATCTAAGCATGTGGTTGGATGGGTTATTTGTGCGGATTTTTGCAGTATGAAATTTCTCAGATGAACACATGATCCCGCGGCTATGAATTTTAAGTCGACTGCACTAATCAACTATCACCACTCTAAAAAGAAACCCATTCGAACAAGATCAAGTGGCAGTGTAGCACTAATACTTCACTTTAGAAAAAAATAGTACTAATACGATCGGCTGCATGTAATTTGGATTGATGAACAGCAATTTTTTGTGTTTGCCTAAGTATTAACACTCGATTAAGATAATACTAATTAATCCAGACCTGAATCTGGAAGAAGATTAGCGCGACGAAGGTGAGCGCGGTGCCGACGATCTGCACGGCGGGGGCGGCGAGCTCGACAAGCGCGAACTGGCTGTCGAGCCCGGCCAGCCCGAGGCGGTAGTCGACGCCGGCGACGTGCGCCAGGAGGTCGTGCGCGTTGACGGTCAGCACGCCCGCGAGCCCGAGGGCCGCCACCGCGAGGCCGACCTTCCTGGACGCAGCCCACGGCGAGAGCTGCCCGAGGAACCCGCCGACGAGGAGGGCGGCGGCGAAGACGTACACCCCGGCGTTGATGTACTCCCACCGCCGGTCGGGCCCGCCGGCGCAGAGGCCGTACGCGCGGCACTTGCGCGCCGTGGCCAGCTTCACCATGGCCGCAGCCTAGCTGGCTTTCCCGCGATGGAGAGTGAGGTGGTGGCAGCGGAGACGTACGGCGATCTGGAGCGAGCGAGGGAAGTGTACTCGTGTAGAAGAAGAGGGCGACATGTGTAGGCTTGCTGAAGCGGACAGCCATGGCGATGGCTGCTACGTGGCGGCATGCATGCAGCGCCATGTGAAGAGGCCACGTATACTACCAGCGTCCGGCTCTTTGATTCGTCACGGTCGTTCGGGGTGAGTAAACTTGGATGATAAGCCTTATTTACTTTTGGAGTAACTATTGCACATGCGACTGAAATTTTTTTATCTTTCAGTCACTTGAAGTTAAACTTTGAATTACTTGAAGTTGCAGATAATTTTTTTAGAGGGGCTGCAATTTCAGTTGGTTCACCTGAAGTTGCAGGTGTTTTTTTAGGGGGCTGCAATTTCAGTTGATTGAGAGTGCAATTTTAAGTGACTAAAAGATAAAAAAAATTTCAGTCGCCTGTGCAAATAGCAAAACTGACTTACTTTATATTGATCATTTCTGCGACTACTTGCTATCGGGTGTTTTATGAATGAAACGTCATGTATTGATTGCTCTCTACTCCCGCCAACGTGTTGCCTTTTTACAGTGTGTCATGGTCATCAACATTGCAGATATAAATGTTGCAGTTGCTGTAACTGCAAATCGATTGATGATGTTAATAACACGAGTAGTGCTTCAATGCTTTTCTCTAATAAGAGTAGCACTAATCTTAAAGCAAATGAAGAGGTAAGTAACATCTATCAACTATTCATCATACTTTAAAAATAATGCAAATAACTATTGAAAAAAGTATAGAAACACCTCCGTAATAATACATGCTGAATGTGGGCAATGGAATCAAATCTTGTAACCGAACATGATAGTTATTGATTGGCGCACCCCTACTTGTGATTAAAGATACGGAGGGTGGTCCCTGTTCAACTAGACATAGGGGGCATTTTGATTGGGCTTCCACTTTTGGCTTCTAGCTTCTAAGAGCATCTCTCACGCTCCGTTGCCGTCTCCACCTACTCCTCTCTCATGCTCAATTCTGGCCTCTCCCACCACCTTCGCCTCCGTCGCCACCTCCTCTAGCCACCTCCACCTTTGCCTCCTCTCGCCGCCTCCGCCTCCACCTCTGGCTATCGCCACTCCTTCTCCCTTGGCCCTACTGGTACCGCCTCCTTCGTCTCCGGCCTCTACACGACGCGCCGCCTCTGCCTCCGCGCCGACCCCCCCCCCCCCCCCCTCCACCTGATGCCACCCCTTCTCACTTGGCCCCATCGGCGGCGCCTCCTTTGCCACCATGTTGCCTCCACCACCACCTCCATGCTGACCTCTGCCTCCACCCCTCCCCCCTCCAACTCCGCGCCACCTCCCGCTTCCCGCCGCTTCTTCTTTTTTATCTATTTTTTTATTTTTCCCTTTTTGGATATTGTAAGACCATATGGCAGCAGCCCCATGAAAGTGATGAGTATTTGACATTGCATGTACCTTGTTTTTGTTAATTGAGTTTGATTTTTATGAATTTGCATTTTGACATGTGCTTTTCTGGGAGCACTGGTTAGACCTACCTGGGGCAGTAATCTGACCATTGTGTGGTTGCAGTTAGACAGGCCAGAGGCAGCGGTCTGACCGATGGGTGTGACCGGTCGTTGCTAGTGGTCCAACCGATGTCTAGGTTGCAATCTGACTGGCCATGGTGGCAGTCTGATCAGCGTGCTTTGGGCAGTCTGACCGGCATGTGTGCCGTGTTAGACCGGGCCCTGTTTCTGAGATGAGTTGGTTTTGAGTGTTCATTTTTGGTGGTGTTAGTCACGACGGGAGTCCATATAAGTGTTAGTCATGGGGTTTCCAAGAGAGTGTAAGTTATGGTGTGTCTATACATATGTTTTGCTAATTGAGAGGCAAGTGCATGTCATTTCTATTTGGATTGATTGCTTTATCTTTGGTGTGCAGGTGCTTTGACGATGAACGACGGCCAGTGGCAAGATCGAGGCTTGGTGGCCATGGAGTGTCATGTAAGTTTGGGTGGAGCATCATTTCAAGCCGAGAGCATGTGAGAAAGACAAGGGTCGTGAAGAGGCAATTCGTGTATGTGATGTGCCAATTGGTCTTGTGCATTTCAAGTAGCGATGGTTCTCGGAGCAGACGTATGATTTTGGCGACAAACATTGGGCATCATGAACTATGGTATGATGTTGGTGCGCTATGGGACTTGAGCATTTCAAAATGTAGGATTGAAAACGGCAACAGAGGGGGATGAATGGTGTCTTCAAAAACTACCCCGAAGTATCCACATACTTCTTCTCCGATAGCTATAATAGCTATGAAGAAGAGGATTCATGCCCACTGGAAATGGAAAAAGAACAACTAGCAGAACAAGAATCAGAGAAAAGGAAGCATCCCTGGGACCAAGGGCCGGTCTGACCGTAGACATGAAACCGGTCTGACCGCTCAGCCTCAGCCGGTCAGACTGCCATTGCCCATCCAGTCTAACCGCTCGGGGCACAACCCGGTCTGACCGCCTTAGAGAACCCGGTCTGACCAGGAATGGTCTCAGCGGGAGACAGCTGAAAACAAAGACGAATAAAAACTAAAAACTGGAAGGAACAAATACTGCAGACTTGAGGCCGGACTAAAACAAAAGAGCTACGAAAACATAGGAGCTCAGAGGCTGCAAAAAGGAGACAGCAAATAGGAAAAGCAAATAAAAAAGGATTGCAGGCAGGCAACAAAAGAAAATAGAAGACACTGAAAATGGACAGCAAAGTAACTACTAGCCGAAAACAAGAAACACAGAGGGAAAGGATGAATCCTTGCAGCTCTTCTCAGGATAAAAGAACAAGATTTCATTCAAAATAGCAGCTTGACCTCATAAACAAGAAAGACACACAAATAGCGATTTCAGCTGAAGGAAGATAAGATTCAGAGCAAGAAACTAAAAATTGACATGCTACATAGAGAATGAGACCAGAAGCTGAACATCTTGAGATTCTCATGTCCAATGATCATGAGACTTTGCATCTCAGCAAGAAAAGGCCTCAGATTGAAAGAACCCACAGCTCAAAACAATCTTTAGATGGCACAAACCTGAGCATAAGATTGCTCTGCCTCCAAACCCTAGACTTTTGCAAACAGAGGAAGAGCATTGAACCAACTCTTGGGAAGAATCCAGTTGATAAAAGGATTGCTCTCAGGAATATAGCAGCCAAGGGGCTTTGAGGAGATTCCTAGTTTAGAACAACAAGACTTGACAAAACCACAAGAAAGAATTCACCTCAAATGAAAGAAATAGAGACGAATAGAGGCATCAAGGGAAATCAACCAAAACAACACTTAACATCAGAAATTGAAATAGATGCAAAGAGATGAATGATTGCATTAATTAAGAGTTTTACAGCCATCTCATACATGGATTCACATTGTGGGCAACACACTCAAAATGGAAAATTAAGAAGTGGCAGCCCACTCCCTGCCTCTCACTCCATAACAGAAAGAGAAAAACCCAACACCAGAAAGAGAGAGGGAACCAGGATTTTCAACTCCAAACCCTAACCTCCTCTGTTTATAGCCTCTACTACCGGGTTCACAATTTTCTTTACCCGTTAGCACTAGCAAACTCAACCCTTTACCCGTTGTCTTCAACAAGATCCGCTTCCATTTTGCAGCCTTGCGCATTTTACCGAAATGCCCCTGCTGCACCTTCCTGGAAGCTTCCTCTTTTCTTGTTGTCCACGCCTCGCAACCACTTCGAGTCCTCGCCATCTTCGGCATCTCCCGACCACTTTGACCTCAGCACCGCCCGTGCCTAGTTCGGTCATCCCATGCCTCGCCACGACTCTGCATCAAAGTCCTGCAGCCATCACAGACAAGAAAAACATTACATAGCACCGCTCGAAACAATATAAACATACATTAGCATCAGAAGAAGGTACTCAAGCATAGAATATCCAAAACAAACTCAAATTATCTAAAACAAGTGACAATTACTCATCACAAACATGGGGTTACCTCCACATAGTCTCTCACAAATAGTGACGGCCTCAGCATAGGCGTACGATCTTGGTGACAAGTCATAGGCATCACATCACCGTGAAGACTGGTGGGTGGCAATTATAGAAATGATCTAATACCTGGTAGAGTGGTGGTTTGCAAAAGCACGGCACTGGCCAAAGTGATTATGTCACGTTTTTGTGGATGGAATGTCTTATAAGGCTATTGGAGCTTTTGGGAAGTCATGCTTTGAAAAGCATGCAAGTGTATGAGAGAGAGTAAAACCCGTTTAGGTGTGGGTTATGGGCTCCTCGTGTTGAGTTGTAAGGTGTAAGTCTCCAAGATTTCTAAGTTTACGGTTTCCAAGTGTAGAGCCTTTTGTGTGTGCAATCTAGTCTTAGAGCTTTGCTATCTTGAGGGATTAGCTTAAACCATTCCTCTCCAAGTGAAATGAACATCCAAAGTTTGCCCAAGTGAGTTATTCTATAGATCATCTCTTGTACTTTTGATTTGCTTAGCTTTCTTATTTGGATTTCTCTCTTTTTGATTTTTCCTAGTACCAAGGAAGTGTAAGAGGTGGAGATATGTCCTCCTGATAAGGTCCCATCCATCTAGGTATAATCCAAAGGAAGTAATTGAGTTTGTTTGGTTTCTCTCAAGAGAGAGAGAGAGAGAGGTGATTTTAGGGTTATGCTCTTGTGGGTGATTTGAGTCAAATTTATGCTGTGATCTAGCTTGCATGACATGTGAGAACCCATCCAAGGTCACCTTGATCATCTAGGACTCACCAGCAAGAGCAGTCGAGGTTTTCCTCTTTTGCTTAGTTTTGGTGCAACCTTCCTTCAAATAAAAAAGTTAGAATTGCTAGAAATGTAAATGCGAAAAGTAAAGACAAGAGACATAAACCACAATAAAGACACGTGATGTTTTCCTGTAGTCTCGAAAACTTATCGGTCTTTCCTAATCCATATTGAGGTAAACCTAAATGGATTGGACCGACTCCACGAATTAAGCCTAACCACCTCAGGTCCACCAGGGTTGCTCTTTCTCTACTCCAGAAATGGCAAGTACCACATCACTCACAAACGTGTCGGATCTCTTTACAAGCTTATTAGAAAAATCATCGTGCAAACTGCTCCAAATCATCTTGATGTCGGTAACCACTAAGAGTAACAAGTCAACGATGCTTGCTTGAAAGTTTCCCAAGTGCCACAAAGATGAACTAATGATGCAATGCACTTGAATTCTCTTAACAACCTCAAAATGTGAAAATGGAGAAAATGAGTAGAAGAGAGAGTATCAAAGGCTCAAGCGTATTCAATGAGATCCAAGAATAGTCCCTTGGTGCTGGTGGGGAGATATTTATAGCCTCCACCCACCAGGATGACCGTTGGAGTCAAAATCCCCAAAAATCATGGGATGCAGTACTATCGCCATGTAGTGGCCAGTACTGCATCTACTGTTTAATGGCTACTTAGGGTTCATTAAATGCATAGAAACTGGCAATTAACTCAAATATCGATAATATTGCACTCATAAGGGCTGGTAGTATCAATCATGCATAGTATCGTATCTCAGATGCAGTAGTACCGATTTTCAGAGGAGAGAAAATGCTCTAAAATACATTTATCTGACAATTAGTTACCGCCAACTAACGTGCGGTCATACCGTACTCCAATAGTACCGGTCTCACTGTGTGGTCATACCACTTGACAAATGTGGTCATAACGCTTTGTGGTACTACCATTTCTAGCATAGATTAGAAATACATCTCTCTGGAAATTACCTACTAGCATATTGTTGTGGCTACAGGCCAAACAGTAAAGAAGGGGACTAGTAGAAGAGGAAGGAGAGCCAGATCTATGGGAGAGTTGGTAAAAATGAGAGGATGCCCCGCCTCCTACCCCTCCTGGGGTTTATATACATGAGTGGGGTAGAATGGAAAATCCCCATTCGACCCCTTAATACTTACAAAGGATGAGGGTACATTGGTATATTTACACTGGTATATTCTTCTACACTATTGAGCCTATTACACGTTGGACTAGTTGCATGGCCCAGTCACGGGGGGTTGGGCCACCCCCACAACAGTACTCCCTCGACAGCAAGCGCTGAGGTCCCGATGGGCGAGCTGACGTGATCAACTATCCCAGCCCCCGTTCCCCGATAGCAAGCGCGAGGGTGACGACTAGTGAGCCGATGCAACTAGTAGCTTGCAGACCCCTGAAAGCATCTAGGCCCCTAAAAATATTGGTTTTGGTAATTAATGAAATTATGTGAAGATGAGACTAATGTGTGCATTAAGTGTTTGAAAGGATAAGTTCAATTGGCAAAGAAAGAGGCTCACAAAATATCCCATGAAGATTCAAAGATCTCTAGGGCGACAAGGTAAATAGTTTAGGTATCTATTTTATTTTTACCGGTCTTGGAGATAGGTTGGAAGACCGGATTATAGGATAGACGCCGTACTATTAAGAGGGATCATGGTGATTGCTTGATCATGTTCAAATGTGCCCTATGGATCAATTTAGGATCATGCATGCACTTAAAAATTAAAATCAAATCAAATCTGTGCTTTGTCAGAAAATCCGGTAGTTCCGGTGTTATTTGGGCGGAACTACCGCAGGGCCGGAAGTACCGGGCGCCCGGGCGGAACGATTTTTCCAGAGAGCGCCCGGACTCAGACTTAGTCTCTCGGAAAACGGAAGTACCGCGGGTTGAACTGCGGAACTACCGGATGGCCGGTAGTACCGGGCACCCGAGCGGAACTTTATTTCCAGAGAGCGCTAGCCTCTCGGAAAACGGAAGTACCGCAGATTGACCTGCGGAACTACCGCATGTGCGGAAGTTCCGGATACCCGTGCGGAACTTTATTTCCAGAGAGCGCCGGGAATAAAACTTAAACTCGCTAAGATCGGAAGTACCGGGTCATGGAGCGGAACTTCCAAACTTCCGGAAGTACCACGATTTCAACGGCGGTAGTACCGCACTCATTGACCAACGGTCACTTCTGACTCACTGACATAGCCGTTCTGACCGGTCAGCGAAAATCCAGAAGTACCGCGGTTATACCTGCGGTAGTTCCGGATTTCCTGATTTTTCAGGATTGTTTATTGTAACGGCTATTTGAAGTTGGTGGGGTATAAATACATCCCCACCAGAACTTGTAAGTGTAGTTGAACCTCCATTGAATACATTTGAGCTTAGTGCAACCTCTCACACCTCATTCTCACTCTTGTGCATTCAATTGAGGTAGTTGAGACAAAATTCAAGTGCATTGCATTCTAGTTGATCCATTAGGCACTTGAGTGTGATCAAGCCATCGTGGTTCATTCTCTTGGTGCTTGCCGGCACCTAGACGGCTTGGCGGAGGTCCGGTGATCTTCTCAAGAAGATTGTGAGAAGGCCCGGAAGATTGTGAAGGCTCGGAGCTCGCCTACCCGGAGAGGGAAAGGGCTACCGCTAGTGACCGAGGTGATTAGGCTCATTCGTGGAGCCGGTCCGATTTGTTCGAGCTTACCTCAACGTGGACTAGGGGAGACCGGCAAGTCTCCGATCACCACGGTAAAAAGTAATCGTGTCAATTGTGGTTTGCTCTCTTGTGATCTTTTTCATTCAAGCAACGCTCTTCATTCATATTACTTGATTGCTTGCTTAGTTAGAGTAGCAATTGTTGATCTCTACTATTTGATATTGCTTTTAGTCGATTACTTGTGCTAGTGATTATTTGAGCCTTACTAGGTTGATTAGTGGTGTTATTGTTATCTTGCTCTAGTATATCCATCAAGTTTAAAATTGCTAATTAGAATTAGACGAAAATTTTAAAACCGCCTATTCACCCCCCCCTCTAGTCGGCCTCCTCGATCTTACAACCCCACAGGGAACACCTACGAAGAGATCAGCAAGATCGTACGCTAAAGCCCGAGCCGTCCCGCCGAGGCGATGCCTTTAAGGCAGATGGCGAAGTCGAGCGCCGAAGACGTGTCGTCCCGCCGAGGCGATGCCTACAAGGTGGGCGGCGAAGTCGAGCGCCGAAGACGTGTCGTCCCGCTGAGGCGATGCCTTCAAGGCGGACGACGAAGACCTGCGCTGGAGCTGTGTCGTCCCGCTGAGGCGATGCCTCCCTGGTGGACGGCGAAGTCGGGCGCCGCAGACGTGTCGTCCTGCCGAGGCTATGCCTACAAGGCGGACGGCGAAGACCTGCGCTGAAGCCATGCCGTCCCGCTGAGGCGATGACTCCCTGGCGAACGGCGAAGTCGGGCGCCGAAGACGTGTCGTCCCGCCGAGGCGATGCCTTTCTGGCGTGCCGGAGACGTGCTGTCCTGCCGAGCCGATGCCTACAAGGCGGACGACGAAGTCCTACGCTGGGGCCGGGCCGTCCCATCGAGGCGACGCCTACGAGGTGGACGACGGAGTCCTGGGCCGAAGCCGGGCCGTCCCACCGAGGCGGTGCCTACGAGGCGGACAGCGAAGTCCTGCGCTAGGGTTGGACCGTCCCGCCGAGGCGACGCCTACGAGGCGGACGGCGCAGTCTTGCGCCGGGGCCGGGCTGTCCTGCCGAGGCGACGCTCCCCGGCGGACGGCGAAATTGGGCGCCGAAGATGTGTCGTCCCGCCGAGGCGATGCCTACAAGGCGGACGACGAAGACCTGCGCCGGAGCCATGCCGTCCCGCTGAGGCGATGCCTCCCTGGCGAACAGCGAAGTCAGGCGCCGAAGACGTGTCGTCCCGCCGAGGCGATGCCTCCCTGGCGTGCCGGAGACGTGTCGTCCCGCTGAGGCGATGCCTACAAGGCGGACGACGAAGTCCTACGCTGGGGCCGGGCCGTCCCGCCGAGGCGACGCCTTCCCGACGGACGGCGAAGTTGGGCGCCGAAGACGTGTCGTCCCGCCGAGGCGATGCCTCCCTGGCGTGCCGGAGACGTGCCGTCCCGCCGAGGCGATGCCTACATGGCGGACAGCGAAGTCCTACGCTGGGGCCGGGCCGTCCCGCCGAGGCGACGCCTCCCCGGCGGATGGCGAAGTCGGGCGCTGAAGACGTGTCGTCCCGCCGAGGCGATGCCTACAAGGCGGACGGCGAAGACCTGCGCCGGAGCCGTGCTGTCCCGCTGAGGCGATGCCTCCCTAGCGGACGGCGGAGTCAGGTGCCGAAGACATGTCGTCCCGCCGAAGCAATGCCTACAAGGCGGACGACGAAGACCTGCCTTGGAGCCGTGTCGTCCCGCTGAGGCGATGCCTCCCTGGCGGACGACGAAGTCGGGTGCCGGAGACGAGCTGCCCCGCCGAGATAATGCCTACAAGGCGGACGGCGAAGTCCTGCGCTGGGGCCGGGCCGTCCCGCCGAGGCGACGCCTATGAGGCGGACGACGGAGTCCTAGGCCGAAGCCAGGCCATCCCACCGAGGCGGTGCCTACGAGGTGGACAGCGAAGTTGCGGAGAGCGGGTGCAAGATGCATAGGCTGAGGGCACGACGCACAGAGGCAGGGAGGCGGAGACGCCGTTGCCCGGCAGGGAGGCGATACTGCCGTTCCCCTACCTTCGAAAACAGTGTCCACGGAGAGCGGGCGCTTGCGGCGTAGGTCGAGGGCGCTACGCACGCTGAGGTAGGGAGGCGGAGCCGCCGTTCCCCTACCTTCAAAAACAGTGCCCACGGGGAGCGGGCGCTTGCGGCGTAGGCCGAGGGTGCTACGCACGTCGAGGCAGGGAGGCGGAGCCGCCGTTCCCCTACCTTAAAAAACAGTGCCCGCGAGAAGCGGTCGCTTGCGGCGTAGGCCGAGGGCGTTACGCACATCGAGGCAGGGAGGCGGAGCCGCCGTTCCCCTGCCTTCAAACACAGTGCCCGAGGGGAGCGGGCACTTGCGGCATAGGCCGAGTGCGCTACGCACACCGAGGCAGGGAGGCGGAGCCGCTGTTCCCCTACCTTCAAAAATAGTGCCCGCGGAGAGCGGGCGCTTGCGGCGTAAATCGAGGGCGCTACGCACGCCGAGGCAAGGAGGCGGAGCCACCGTTCCCCTACCTTCAAAGACAGTGCCCGCGGAGAGCGGGCGCTTGCGGCGTAGGCTGAGGGAGCTACGCACGCCGAGGCAGGGAGGCGGAGCCGCCGTTCCCCTACCTTCAAAAACAGTGCCCACGGGGAGCGGGCGCTTGCGGCGTAGGCCGAGGATGCTACGCACGCCGAGGTAGGGAGGCGCAACCACCGTTCCCCTGCCTTCAAAAACAGTGCCCACGGAGAGCGGGCGCTTGCGGCGTAGGTCAAGGGCGCTACGCACGCCGAGGCAGGAAGGCGGAGCCGCCGTTCCCCTACCTTCAAAAATTTTGCGATGCACTCCCTGGTGCAACGCGTGCAAGGGTGCGATATCCAAGTGGTGCGCCGCTGAAAGCGAGGCACTCCCTGGTGTCTCGGGCATGTCGCATTGTTTATACTTCGTAAAGTGCGTGGGATCAACATCCAAGTCTTATTTATACTCTGTAGAGTGCGTGAGATCAACATCCATGTCTTATTTATACTCCGGAGAGTACGCATAGGGACAACATCCATGCGTGCGCGGGATCCGCGTCTTGTTTATACTCAGTAGAGTGCGCAGGGACAACATCCGCGTCTTATTTATACTCCGTAAAGTGCGTGCGGAGGTAAACCTCGACGCTACGTGTTATTTATACTCCGTAGAGTGCGTGCGGAGGCGGACCTCGGCGCTACGTCTTATTTATACTCCGTAGAGTGCGCGCGGAGGCGTCCCCCGCTGCGTCTTATTTATACTCTGTAGAGTGCGTGCGGAGGCGGACCTCGGCGCTACGTCTTATTTATACTCCATAGAGTGCGTGCGGAGGCGGACCTCGGCGCTACATCTTATTTAGAGTCCGTAGACTACGCGTGGGGGCAAGCCTCCGTGCGTTGTGGGCGGTGAGGGTGCGTGCGGAGGCGGACCTCGATGCTACGTCTTACTTATACTCCATAGAGTGCGTGGGAATATCATCCACGTCTTATTTATACTCCGGAGAGTACGCGTAGGGACAACATCCACGCGTGCGCGGAGCATCCGCGTCTTGTTTATACTCAGTAAAGTGCGTAGGGACAGTATCTGCGTCTTATTTATACTCCGTAGAGTGCGTGGGAATATCATCCACGTCTTATTTATACTCCAGAGAGTACGCATACGGACAACATCCACGCGTGCGCGGAGCATCTGCGTCTTGTTTATACTCAGTAGAGTGCGCAGGGACAGCATCCGTGTCTTATTTATACTCCGTAGAGTACGCCGAGGCGCAAGGCTGTCGTGCAATTTAAATAAAAAAGAGGAGCAGAACAGGGGCATGAAAGAAATGGCCGTAGACTTGCGACAACAAAATGCTCCAGGATGCAGTACCGGAAAAAGCATTTGATACTACGGTAGCCCAGAACAGGCCAAAACCGGAGACGCAAACACGGTCAAATCAAATGCTCTTACACTGGAACTATAGACGCAATAAACAATATGCTGCATAACCGCTTCCTTAAAGCCATGCACGCAAGAAATGCAGCGGGAATTAGTAGAGCTTTGCAGGTACATACCGGGCAGGGTGGTGGCGACACGGAGTATACTCTGCAGGGGCGGAGACCCTGGCTGAGTGGAGGTATCGGAGCGAAATCCCGCATTGCAGTGCATGCATGCGTGGACACGCGCATGCAGCTTGCTAACAATGCACGCAAATACACGTGTATGAAGCGGAGGGATCGCATGGACAGAGACGAGGTCGCAGAGGCCGGTGAAGTCATCGTGGGGCCGAGCGTAGTCACCGAGCGAAGGCCGGCGAAGTCATCGCGGGGCCGAGCGGAGTCGTTGAGAACGCGCGAAGGCCCGGGCCCGGAGCACAGTGCATGCATGGAGGCCGGTGAAGTCTCGTCGAGGACGTGCGGAGGCTCGGAGCGCTGCACAGAAGCCGGCAGAGTCCCTCCAGACGTGCGGAGGCCCGGAGAAGGCCTCGCCACTCCACGAGCGGTAGCGGAAGCACCGACGAGGACGAGGGCGGCGTCTAGCTGAGGCCCTGGTGGAGCAGCACCTGGAAGTCCTAGGCGCCCTTGCCGCTGGGCATGGTCGACGACGAGCTCGCCGTGGACGCGTAGGCCGACGATTACCTCGGAGAAGCAGTGCACCCGGTGCGACGTACGTGAAGACTTGCAGCACAAAGGCCATGTAGAATGGAGACATCCCATGACACATGCACGTGCATGTGCCATGCAGGTGATGCCACGTGAAGGCTTATCTGTACTCCAATGCTCTCATGCGTGCAAGAATCTCAATACAGGGTAGCTCCCATTCAAACCTGGCTCGAGCTAGCCGCACTGTGCTGAAGTTTGGTCCTGCAGAATACGGACGAGTGGGGGTTCGCACCCACCGTGGATGAGCTCTGCAGAGCGGCGCCGGGAGGGCATCACTGCCACGGCGAGACGACGACACGGAGCTCAGGGCTAATCTTCAGCAGGGAGGAGGCCGGAGATCTTGATCAACGCAGGGGCGAGCGGACGTAGAGGCCAAAGCCAGTCTTCACCCGTGCGGAGGCTTGTGGACGCCGCAGTCGAAGTGGGTCTTCGCATCATCGCAGAAGCAAGCGGAGACCGGAGCCCAACTTCGGCAGCGCGGAGACGAGCGGAGGCCGAAGGCCAACTTCGATAGCGCGGAGATGAGCGGCGGCCGAGCAGCGCGGAGATGAGCGGGGGCGGGCGGAGGCCAACTTCGACAGCGCGGAGGCGAGCGGAGGCGGGCGGCCGCCACCATAAACACACGCTCCTTCAAATTTGACAGCGGAGGCGGGGTCCTAGAGCTCTGTCGCGGAGGCGAGGTAGCCGAGTGCGTGGAGGTTGTTATCTCTAATCTTGTTTTGCTGTTGTCAAGTCAGAGTGTTTCTTCAGTCAGTCAGAATAAAACAGAGTCTGCACTGGTTTCAGTCTATCGCTGGTTTCAACTTGTCTCCAGATTGGCTGCGTCAAGCCTGCATTGTATTGCCAGCCGAATGACCCCAGGACTGCAGTTCGGTCAGGTTACTTTAGTAATTGTTTTTCTGTCAAATTTGTGCTTAAATTCTGTGATCCGGGGTATTAGGATCGTGGACCAACGTAGTGGTTTAGTTGTTGCAAACTTACCGGGTGTCAGTTAGTCTCTAAGCATTGAGTTGAGTTTGTATTCCGTTTTTTCAGCCTGGGCACTGTAGCACGTCCAGAAGCATTCAGAATTCAGAAGATCAGAGTTTAGCTCTGAAGAAAAGTTCTCGCGTGTGTTTGCCGCTGCTCTGTATCTTCCTTGTGTGCGTCCACATATTGTGTTGCTTGCAGGTTTGGGTGTTCCGATCCAACATTTGGTATCAGAGCGAGGACCGGTGAAGGAGAAGAACCGGTGAATGCCCAAGTATATGCCGGCGACCACCATGGCAGGCTCCGGGAAAGAAAGCTCAGCCGGGCTGTCATACCCCGTGCTGACCCTATCTAATTTCTCGGCGTGGTCCATCAAGATGCAGGCGGTGATGGAGGCGCATGATCTTTGGGACGCGGTAGTTCCCGAAGATCCGAAGGAGCCGGTCGACGCCAAGAAAAACAAGATAGCACGAGCAGCCATTTTCAGCGCAATTCCAGAAGATGTGCTCTTCCTTGTGGCAGAAAAGAAGAATGCACAGGAGGTATGGATAGCCCTGAAAACCATGTTTCTAGGTGCTGCACGTGTGCAAGAGGCAAGGGTGCAGTCACTCAAGGAAGAGCTCGATGGTCTCAAGATGAAGCCAAATGAAACTGTTGAAGATTATGCCTTCAAAGTTGGGACGGTTGTCAACAAAATCCGAGAACTTGGCGAGAATATTGCAGAATCATATGTCGTCAAGAGGATGCTGCGATCTCTCCCTAACAAATTTCTGCAGATTGTTAGCTCCATTGAACAATTTGCAGATTTGAAGAACATGACCGTGGAAGAACTGATTGGGAGATTGAAGGCTCACGAAGAGAGACTGCGCAGTGCTGAAAATGAAGATGAAGAACACGTTCTCCTCACAAGGGCTCAGTGGAAAGCCAAGGAGGAGAAGAAGGGAGGTGAAGCTTCTGGCAGCGGCTTCAGAGGACGCGGTCGCAGCCGTGGCAGAGGCCGCGGGCGAGGGCGCGGCCGCAGTCGCGGCGATGGCGAGCGCGACAGCGAAAAGGAGTTCAAATTCGACAAGACGAAGGTGAGATGCTATAATTGCCAAAATTATGGGCATTACTCTTCCGAGTGCAAATCAAAGAAGAAGGAGATGAAAGCACATCTAGTTGAAAAAAATGATGATGAGCCATCCTTGCTGATGATACAAGCCAATGAACCCATCACCAACCTTCCTGCAGCCACTGTACTCCTTAATGAAGAGAAGGTACTCCCTAACCTTGGGGATGAAGTTGGCCCAAAGAGTCTCACTTGGTATCTAGATTCAGGAGCTAGTAACCATATGTCTGAAAACCGTGAGGTTTTTACGGATTTGGACACAACAGTGGCTGGCTCGGTGAGGTTTGGAGACGGTTCTGTAGCTGAGATTCATGGACGTGGAACAACTTTGTTTCAGCGCAAGAATATGGAACATAAAGCTCTGACTGAGGTATACTACATCCCACAATTGAAGAGCAATATATTGAGTCTGGGGCAGCTGGATGAGAATGGGTGCAAAACAGAAATTGAAGATGGGGTGCTGAGGATTTATGACCAAGAAAGAGAGCTACTTGTAAAGGTCAAAAGATCAAGCAATAGGCTGTACCTGTTGAAGCTCCAGCCAGCAAAACCAATGTGTCTGCTGACAGCACTGAAGGAGAAGGAGTGGCTTTGGCATGCAAGATTTGGCCACCTAAACTTCAGAGCTTTGAGGGATATGGCAAGGCAACAAATGGTTGAAGGTTTACCATTGATTGAACATGTAGAACAGGTTTGTGAGGGATGCTTGGCCGGCAAACAGCACAGGTTGCCATTCCCCTCTACAGTAGCTTATCGAGCACAATCTCCATTAGAGCTGCTGCATGGAGACTTGTGTGGACCCATCTCTCCAGCCACACCATCAGGGAAGAAGTACTTTCTGCTATTAGTAGATGATTGCACCAGACTTATGTGGATTGTGCTAATCAAAACCAAAGATGAAGCATTGGTTGCGTTCAAGTCAGTGAAGGCAAAGGTGGAGCTGGAAACCGGATTGAGGGTGAAAGCTTTGAGGACAGATAGAGGAGGAGAATTTACCTCAAAGAGTTTCCAGAATTTCAGTGATGAATCCGGTTTGAAAAGGTACCTCACGGCTCCTTACACACCCCAACAAAACGGAGTGGCCGAGCGGAGGAATCAGACCATTGTGGCAATGACAAGAAGTCTTCTGAAGAGCAAGAAAATGCCAGGAGTATTTTGGGGTGAAGCAGCAGCCACTGCAGTGTATTTGTTGAATAGAGCATTGACCAAGAGTGTTGTGGGAAAGACTCCCTATGAAGCTTTGTACAAGAGGAAGCCCAATGTTAATCACTTGCGCACTTTTGGGTGTATTGCTCATGTGAGGACAGCAGCTCCACATCTCAGAAAATTGCAAGATCGAAGTGCTCCAATGGTGTTTATTGGCTATGAGCAAGGTTCCAAGGCATATCGGGTTTATGACCCCAAGAACCACAAGGTGCATGTGAGTAGGGACATTGTATTTGAGGAAGAAAGCTCATGGAATTGGGAGGAGTTGACTGCTAGTGATAGATTGCAGAACTGCTGTCCAGAGTCTTTTAAAATTCATTATGGGCTTGATGATGATGCAAGAGAGGTGGAGAGTCAAGAGCAGCAGCTTCCAGACATGAATGTTACCTCTGAGAATGCAGAAAATCAGAATTTGGGTGGAAATAATGAGGCAAATAGCAGCAATGGTGATGGCAGTCCAATGCAGTTCAGCAGCCCGTCACCAACACAGCTGAATTCATCACAGAGCAGTCCAGATGTCTCAGCAGCGCCAAGTGGATCATCAAGTGAAGGACCTTGTCGTTTCCGATCACTACAAGAGATATATGAAGCCACTGAACCAATCCAGCTGGAAGCTGGACATTTGGAGTTCTGTATGTTAGCAGCAGAAGAGCCAACTTGTCTGGAAGAAGCAATGAAAGAGAAGTGTTGGAAGCAAGCTATGCTAGAAGAATTGAAGTCCATAGAAGACAACGAAACCTGGAAACTTGTGGAGCATTCGGGGATTCAAAAGCCCATAGGGTTGAAATGGGTCTTTAAGGTGAAAAAGGATCCTTCGGGAGCAATTGTTAAGTACAAAGCTCGCTTGGTTGCAAAAGGGTACGTTCAGCGTCAAGGAGTGGATTTTGACGAGGTTTTCGCACCGGTTGCAAGAATGGAGACCGTGCGATTACTTGTGAGTTTGGCAGCGCAGCAAGATTGGGAAATCCACCACATGGATGTGAAGTTGGCATTTTTGAATGGCGAGCTAGTTGAAGAAGTATTTGTGACACAACCCTCGGGTTTTGAGATAAAAGGCCAAGAGCACAAAGTATTGAGATTGAAGAAGGCTTTGTATGGACTTCGTCAAGCACCAAGAGCTTGGAACATCAAATTGGATTCAAGTTTGACAAAACTTGGATTCAAACGCTGTCCAATGGAGCATGCTGTGTATAAGAAGGTAACAGATTCCTCGGTTTTGTTAGTTGGAGTATACGTGGATGACTTAATTATAACCGGATCAAGAAATGCTGAAATCATTGATTTTAAGGCCCAAATGCAACAGCTATTTAGCATGAGTGATCTAGGTTTACTCAGCTATTATTTGGGGATCCAAGTGAAGCAAACAAGTGAAGGTATTGCATTGTATCAGTCCACATATGCAGAAAAATTGCTGTGGACAGCAGGGATGGAGAAGTGTAATCCATGTGTTACTCCAATGGAAGAGAGACACAAATTGAGTAAAGAGAGTAAGAGCCCTCCAGTTAATCCAACACTCTATAGGAGCATCATTGGAAGCTTAAGATATTTGGTTAACACCCGACCCGACATTGCATATTCTGTTGGAATTGTTAGTCGGTTTATGGAGAGTCCAACAGTTGAACATATGACTGCCGTGAAAAGGATTCTCAGATATATAAGTGGTACACTCAATTTGGGATGCTTATATGGAAGAGGAAATAGCAGCCATATGGGGTTAATTGGGTATAGTGATAGCGATCTTGCCGGAGATATTGATGACCGGAGGAGTACCACCGGGGCTGTGTTCTACCTCGGTTCAAATTTGATTGCTTGGATGTCACAGAAGCAAAAGGTGGTAGCCTTGTCTTCATGCGAAGCCGAGTATATTGCAGCGACAACGGCAGCTTGCCAAGGCATATGGATTGCACGGCTGTTGAGTGATTTGTTGAATCAAGAGCAAAAGAAGTTCAAAATGCTGGTTGATAACAAGTCGGCCATTTCGTTGTGCAAGAATCCCGTGCACCACGACAGGAGCAAACACATCGATACAAGGTACCACTTTATTCGTGAATGTGTGGAGAGTGAGAAAGTTGAAGTAGAACATGTGAGGACAGAAGAACAATTGGCCGACATTTTAACTAAGTCTCTTGGATGTGTTAAATTCCTTGAGATGAGGGAAAAGTTAGGCATGGTGGATACAGCTAAAGGGAAACAAGATTAGGGGGGTGAATGTTATCTCTAATCTTGTTTTGCTGTTGTCAAGTCAGAGTGTTTCTTCAGTCAGTCAGAATAAAACAGAGTCTGCACTGGTTTCAGTCTATCGCTGGTTTCAACTTGTCTCCAGATTGGCTGCGTCAAGCCTGCATTGTATTGCCAGCCGAATGACCCCAGGACTGCAGTTCGGTCAGGTTACTTTAGTAATTGTTTTTCTGTCAAATTTGTGCTTAAATTCTGTGATCCGGGGTATTAGGATCGTGGACCAACGTAGTGGTTTAGTTGTTGCAAACTTACCGGGTGTCAGTTAGTCTCTAAGCATTGAGTTGAGTTTGTATTCCGTTTTTTCAGCCTGGGCACTGTAGCACGTCCAGAAGCATTCAGAATTCAGAAGATCAGAGTTTAGCTCTGAAGAAAAGTTCTCGCGTGTGTTTGCCGCTGCTCTGTATCTTCCTTGTGTGCGTCCACATATTGTGTTGCTTGCAGGTTTGGGTGTTTTGATCCAACAGAGGTGAGGTAGCCGAGCGCGTGGAGGCGACGCAGGGCCGAGACCGGTCGAGGCCGGTCGTGGTGAAGGCTGTTGCTCCGCCTGCGCCGCTTGTCGTCCACCTCGTAGCTCCTCCGCCCGTGCGTTGCACCTGTGCGTCACCTGCAACGGCATCCACAGCTCCGGCGCTCATGCGGGTACCGCACCACCTTCGCCGTCTCGACGACGATCTCGTGAAGCTTGTCGAATCCGACGCCTTTCTCCAGTGCCGCGTTGTGCTTGTAGTTCTGGGTGAAGGCACGCAGCTGCTGCGAGCTGAACCAAACGGGCCGCTCGTTCTGGAGGCCCTCGGTGAAGGCGCGCGGCTTGGCGGCGGGGTGGTCGGAGACGCGCTCCTCGTGGACACACGTGGCGTCGCGGTGGACGCACGTGAAGGCGGCAGAGACTCCGACTGTGCTTGCTTGCTTGCTTTGATAGACATTTAAGTTCATGCAAGGATATATGCATGGACGTATGCATGGATAGATATTTATGCATGCCTGGATATATGTGTGTTGATATTTCATGCATGCCTGGATGGAGGCGTGGGCGAGCTTGCCGCCTTGCATGTACGTATGAATACATATGGGTGGCTCATACGTACATACTCGTGGAGGTGCGGAGACTCGACGCAGAGGCTCTACTTCGCGAGGAGACTTGCGGAAGCTCGTCGCGTAGGCTCGACACGTGTCGGCGAGATCGGCGTCGCGGAGCTGTGGCGCAGAGGGCTCCCGCTCGAGGAAGACTTCACAGATGTGTACGTGGCGCGAAGGCAAGATCGGCGCCGCGGAGCTGTGGCGCGGAGGGCTCCCGCTCGGGGAAGGCTTCGCCGATGCGTACTTGGCTCGAAGACGGCAGCAGCAGACGAGCGGCATGGCTGGCATCAAGTCCAACCTCATCGCCGGCATTCTCTCCAAGTGCGGCGTCGAGGTCCCATGCGGCATCAGCGCCTCCACAAACTGCTCCGAGTACGTGTACATTTATATACACTGCACTAGCCTGTACACATCTACGACGGATAACAATTAGTAGTAATTTGTACTAATTAATACATTAAATAGCTGTCTTAGACGCAGCAGCATCTATATGTGCTACTCTGGTGCAGGACCACATGAAATAACGCTGCGCGCTAACATGCGCTTACATGCAAGGCTAATACACATAACCATGACATGCAATCGCGAGATGCATGCAGACACTAATGGAATGGAATGGATGCACGCTGGGAATGAATGGATACGCCCTAGCAGCGGAGTCTCGCAGAGGCTCCGAGGCGGCTTCCGACGGCGCGGAATCCACGGTCGCACAGGGGCGAGCGGAGATCGTGACGCGAAGTCTTGAAGCCACGCGGAGGTAGCAGGCAAGGAGGCTCCTAGGCAGCCTTCGACTGCGCGGAGTTCTTAGGCACACTGAGACGAGGGAAGACTCGACGCCACACGAAGGCCACGGGGACGGAGGCTGCCTGAGTGGAGGCCACGGCGACCCAGATGCCCGGACGCAGGCTTGGGCGAGGGCCAGTGCAGAGCCGCGCTGGCGGCGACCCAAAGCCCACGAGGCAGCTCGCGCATCTAGATCTTGCTACACCCAAGGACCCATCTATCTACTCCAGATCTACTTTATTATGCTTATGCATGCAACGAATGTGGTCGCATGCCACAGGGATGCTCTCATGCACAGTATATAACAGGCTAATACCAAGAACTTATCTGCGACGCTCATGACAATGGATCGATGGATTTTTGGTAGTGCCTTCTGTTCCCGCCGAACGGGATCCAGCACGCCAAGACGTATTCCTGCTCGGCCATGGCGGCACGCGGAGACCCCGATGTGAACAGCTGCAACTCGGGCTCGGTGCAGTGAACAAAGGATCGATGGATCTATCAGATCTGCATGGAGACTCACACGCAAGATGGATGGATCTATCAGATCTACCTTTTCTCACCTTTGACGGAATTTTTTTTGTTCCAGCCGATCGGAATCCAGCGTGCCAGGATGTATCGCAGCCCGGGCATGGAGCGCATCTTCCTCACGATGGTGACTCCTCTTTGCGCAACTTCTTGCCCAGTCCCCACGGACGGCGCCATCTGTTGTGGCTACAGGCCAAACAGTAAAGAAGGGGAGTAGTAGAAGAGGAAGAAGAGCCAGATCTATGGGAGAGTTGGTAAAAATGAGAGGATGCCCCGCCTCCTACCCCTCCTGGGGGTTTATATACATGAGTGGGGTAGAATGAGAAATCTCTATTCTACCCCTTAATACTTACAAATGATGAGGGTACATTGGTATATTTACACTGGTATATTCTTCTACACTATTGAGCCTATTACACGTTGGACCAGTTGCACGGCCTAGTCGCGGGGGGTTGGGCCACCCCCACAACACATATAATAGGCGATAGTACCACTGCAGTAGTACTACTGTCAATAAGCCTATGGTCATACCGATTTCGAAGGAAAAATCAGGGAGGGTTCCAAATGAAGTTCCAAATGCATGCATGAACAATAATTTATCAAAGTGGTACAAGGTAAACTTTCAAGCTACTAGCCATGACCTTTATTTATCGTAAGACATCTATTCTATAAATCTGATCTTTTCAACCAAACACTGAGACTGGTAAAAATTATAACGAGGTCCTTAAACTACAATATATTACTGCCTTGAGCCATGTATTGATCCATATCGATCTTTGATCACCTTTGAATGCCTTTTCCATGACATCATCAAAATCCAAGGCTAAAACTTTCAATCATCTTAATAAACAAGTTATTCCCCTTAATCATTGGTTCATTAATTGCCAAAATCATTTTTAAGGGCTTAGATGCTTCACCAACCCCTGTTTTTGAGATAAGTTAGTTTTTGTGTTGGTTTTTGGTTGTGTTAGTCACGGCGCTGGCCTAAGTAGTTTAGGCCACGTTTTTGTGGATAGAATTTCTTATCGGACTATTGGAGCCTTTGGAAAGTCACTCTTTAAAAAGTATGCAAGTGTGTGAGAGAGTAAAAAAACGTTGTTTGTGGTTTATCGGGTTTCTCTATGTGTAAATGGTGTGATCCTCTAAGAATATGCTGGCTAGGGTTAAGTGAGAGGTGAGGAGCCTCTACCTTGTGTTGAGTTGTGAGAGGTAAACCTATATAAGATTTCTAGGGTTAGGGTTTCCAAGTGTGAAGCCTTTTGTTTGTGTGATCTAGGCTTACAGCTCTATTATCCTGAGAGATTGATTGTCAAATATTTATCTCCAAGTGAAATGAACATCCGAAGTTTGGCTAAGTAAGTTGCGCCATAGATCCCCTCTTGTGCTTTTGATTTGCTTGGCTTTCTTGTTTGTATTTCTCTCTTCTTGATCTTTTCTAGTACCAAGAACGTGTAAGAAATGAAGATATATTCTGGACATAAGATCCCATCTATCTGGACATGATCTAGAGGAAGTTCTTGAGTTTGCTTGGTTTCTCTCAAGAGAGAGGTGATAGGGTTGCGCTATTGTGGGTGACTTGGGTCAAATATATACTATGATCTAGCTTACTATGATATGTGAGAACCTATCCAAGGTCACTTAGATCATCGAGGACTCATGAGCAAGAGTAGATTGAGATTTCCCTCTTTTACCTAGTTTTGGTGCAACATTCCTTCAAATGAAAAAGGTTAGAACTTTCGCAACAATTCTCTCGATCGTTGATTGGAATAGGTTTATGACATCCTATAGAATGTGCATGCCAATTTTCAAGTCATTTGGATCATCAGATTGAAAGTTACATGGATTGTTGGTTTTGAAATTATGTTGATTTTACTGTTCACCGCATAAAGGTCTGACCGCTAGCTGGTTTTGAGATTATGCTGATTTTACTATTCACCGCATAAAGGTCTGACCGCTAGCCGATACAGGTCTGACCGCTAGCAATTAGAGGTTTGACCGATTTTGGGTTGCTTATCGGGAGTTTTGCCTTCTGTGGCTCTATGCTTTGGGGAGTTTATGAATTTGTGTTTTTGTTGCATGTTGTACTGATATTTGGGGAAAGATTTTAAAAGAGTTATTCTCTCCCTCGGACTCACTATACTCGATCCTACAGATATAGACCAATTACTAGTGTAATAATGGGTCATAGTACGTGCAGTGTGTTGCAATTCACACACTCAAGGGCAATGGTACATTTTCTCAGCCAAAAGCTCTATGCGAATCAAATACCAATATTTCTAGCTACTTCTATTTGAAAAGCAGAAACTCTAGCCATTTCAAGCGCCCCCATGGTCGAGGACAAGGTCACCATGGGCCATGTATCTAAAGGAAAGAAACATTGACAGGCTTCCATGCCAACTATGGATGACTTTGTTTTTGCATGACATCCTTCCGTTAGCGCTTATTTCATTTTTAGCACTCCGTTCACTTTTCTGTCAAGTTAATGGGTTTGACAGTTAAGAAATATAAAAAAATCCAAAAATAATATAAAATCATAGATAAAGGAAAATAGCCAAAAAAATATAGAAAAAAAAGTTAAGGATAAGTTTGGACAGTTTTGTTTACTTTTTTCTAGAAAATTTACACTAGGAAACTTTCTCAAAAAAATAACACTAAGGAAAACGTTTTAATCTTCCTCAACTTTTATGGAACATTGCTAAAAAAATTTGTGCAATTTTATATTTTTATTCAGAAGTGGTCCCTTACTTTTCTGTATTTTTTATATTTTATTGTTATTATTTTCATATTTTCGTTTCTTATACTTTTCATATTTCTAGACGGTCAAACCCAAAATTTCCCACTTATATAATTGTAGCTTTACGGTTTTTCAATACGGAGGTTTGTAACCCCTGCCAAAAAGTTATAAAATACAAGGAAAAAAATGTAAAAACCACCCGTTACATGTATTGCACAAAGGAATTATAATGTTAAGAGGATGGGATATTGATTTGAAAAACGTGCATAAATTTTGAGACCCATTCGATAGTAGTTACACGCGTAAGTGGGGAAACCATGCCCCATATACGAGTTAGGCTCCGTTTGGCACAGCTCTAGCTCCGAGATCTATGCTGGATCTGTAGTTTGTTGACTAAATTAAAGTGATTTAAATATTTTTATTTAATATATAATATAAATGAAATGAGTCATGTAAATGCACTTAACATGCCTGCAACTCTAGATCCAGGATTTCCTAGAGCTACAGATGACTAGCTCTAGGAAATCTACAGATTTTCTAGAGTTAGAGCTCTGCCAAACAGGGTCTTACTTTCTCAGCGCGTTGCTCTTGTCCTCGTACATCGGGCACCGCGCAATCTCCCTTCCACCGGCGGCCGCCGGCGAGGACGACCGCCGGAGCAAATGTACTGCACGCGGGCACACCACCGTACATGTACGTGCGTGTGCAGTTGCCATCGCGTACTACGCTACACTCCTACTAGCAGAAAGCGACCGATACGGCTCCACAGCTATTGGCCACGAAAAATCGCAGCCTCTCACACGGCCACGGGTCTGATCTCTTAGTCCACGTGTCGCCCTCCCACTGGCCGCCGCCTCCCAGCTCACCCCTTCCTCATCTCCCCCAGACTTTGCTCCTCCGTGCTACCAGTTGCCTCCTCCGCCTCCTAAACCCCGCGCCACCACTCCCGCCGACGTCGCCGGTGGCCACCCCGTTATGCCATGGCCGTCATCCTCTCCTCCGCCGCGCCAACGCCGCTGACCTCCCCGCGCGCCCGCGCCCGGAGGCCAAGGAACAGCCACCTCCTCCGCGGAGGCCTCGCGGGCCTCTCCGCGCTCGGCCTCGCGCGTGGCGGCGCCGCAATAGCCGCGCCGCTCTCCTACGAGGAGACGCTGCGGATGTCGACCGATTCCGGCGGGGGCGGGGGCGGCGGGTTCGAGCTCGCCCTCCCGGACCTCGGCCTCGACGGGCTCGTGGACTTCGTCACGCAGAACCCGCTCGTCGCCGCCGCCGGCGTCGCCGCGGTCGCCCTGCCGCTGGTCATCTCGCAGGTTCTCGGCGGCGCCTCCAAGCCCTACGGCGTCGTGTCCGCGAGGGCCGCGTTCCAGAGGCTGCTCGAGGAGCCCGACGCGCAGATCGTCGACATCAGGCCGCTCAAGGACGCCCGGGAGGTCGGCTCGCCGGACCTCCGGGAGGCCAAGAAGAAAGCCGTGGCCGTGCCGTACGATGGGGAGGACAAGAACAGCTTCTTGAAGAAGCTCGCGCTGAGGTTTAAGGACCCCGAGAACACCAGATTGATCATCCTTGACAAGTGAGGACCTCAAAATTTTGTTGGTAGTTGCAATGTGTTTGGTTATTTTCTGTGTTTACTAGTTCTAGTTAGTCTATGGTCTGAGTTCATATCACGGAAAAAACAACCAATGTTGCTGCATTTCATAACAAACACATAGTTGAGGGAATATTGTTGTGTTAAGTTCGCAAAAAATCAAAATTAACTGGAAAATCATAATCTGTTTTGCGTGTTTTCAGCGACCAAATACCCAAGTCCAAAGAACTAGTTAGCTGGCTTAAATCATCAATTGGTTTAGTCCTGTATCTCTTGATGCTCTGCACGTGCTCATTCACTTATGAATAATGATGCTGTCAACAGTCAGCACCTTGTTAATGCTTCTGAATTGTGCCGAAGAAGTTGATTCTCGTCATACATTGGCTGTTGATCAAGATGTCACTGATAGAACGACGAAAAATAGAAGTCACTATAGATAAGGAGAAAAGATGGTTTACATCCAGGAAAAACCGGAACAGTTCTTAGTCTAGTGGATAATTGTCAATGTTGTAGATAGTAGATACCAGATAGCATTTGAAGAACAATGCTTTATTGGAATGAAGTTTTCCGTATGTAAATAGGTACTGCGATTGCAGTGTTATCATTTTAAGATTGGACATGTGAGTTCCATGAAGAGGCAGGACATATTTAATCCTACATTGCTGTCCTTGGAAATGAACACCAAGCAGTGCTCAGAATTATCGGCATTTCTGTTCTAAAGAAGAATGAACACATGTTTATTAGAAGAAATTTGCAAAGAATGTTTTTTCACTTATACTTCAACACTCCCCCTCGTGTGTGGCCTCCCATAAGCCTAAGACGTGAAATATAAGTAGGCTGCAATTATTTTTTTAATTGCGCCAACTAGGTCTTAAACTCAAAATCTTTTGGCTCTGATACCATATTGAGTTGCATGCACTAATCAGTTTACCCAAAAGCTTAAGCTGATGAGAAAAGACGAGCAATTCACGTATACTTCAACAGCCTTGACATTCTTCCATCACCAGCACACATGATTCGATTTCGTTGTCCTTTCAAACATTTATGTGAACAATATGGAAACCAGGTTTGATGGGAACTCTGAGCTGGTTGCTGAGCTTGTCACAGCCAATGGTTACAAAGCTGCTTTCGCGGTGAAGGATGGTGCGGAAGGAAGTCGAGGATGGCTGGTATTTATGCTTTACCTGGCTTGTTTTCGCCGCGAACTAACATATACATTCACTCAACAGAATGTCACCATTTGCTAGTGTTCTACTGCAGAGCAGTAATCTTCCCTGGACTGCTCCTAAGAAGGGATTCAGTTTCAACTTCGGTGATTTATTTGGGGTGAGCTATCAACGTGACCTTTTGCATCTAACACTCTTCGTTTAAATTTGATTTCTTTGTATTATATGGTCTCAATGCCATGCTTTTGTTGATTGAAATTTCTCTCCCTTCAATGCTGACTATGATGTGTAAACTTCCAGGATGGTTCAGATGGTTTACCTGTCACAGTTGGTCTTGCTGCTGCTACTGGTTTGGGATTACTTGCCTACACAGAGGTTAGCAATACAGGTGTCTGCTGCTACTCAAGGAGTTGCTTCCATTTTCTTACAAATCATGTATGATCTATGCTGCAGATAGAGACTGTCCTGCAGTTTTTAGGTTCAGCTGCCATTATCCAGCTGGTGACAAGCAAGCTCTTGTATGCTGAGGTGCGTATTTTATTCTTCTCTTCTCAATAGACTTCAGAGATGTGAACAGCAACTTTTTTTCTATGACAAACTTTATTCCTTTAGACTGAAGAAGTTTTTCTATGACAAACTCTTATACCTATTTGTCCCACTCACAGGACCGAAAGAAGACCCTACAACAGATCGATGACTTCTTTAACAAAAAGGTTGCTCCAAAGGAGCTTGTTGATGAAATTAAGGTAGCTAGCCGTCTTCTTGAATATTTACTGTTAAATGTAATCTTGCTTAACAGATTCATGTTGACTTCTTATAGAAACTATGGTGGTGCATGGATCAGTTAATTTATAGTTTAGTTGAGTGCTCAGCAAGCATTTCGTAGAAAATAAACTCCACATACTGAAACCAAATAGGTATCTTTTCGTTGTACACTTCAAGAATGCCAAAAACCAACAGTAAGAAGCATGCATCTATTGGCTTGGACTAGATTTTTTTCAAAATCACCCGATCTAGCTGTTGGTTCTTTTCCTGGTTGATGTACTCTGGGTCAGGGTTTGTGTTCGATTTGCACTAGTGATGATTGAATGTTATTATTGTAATCAGAAACATGATTTCTCAAGATTGTATGAAAGAAAAAGGCAAAAAGTTTTCAAACTTTCCAGTCCTTAATTTTTTTCCCAGAAACCAATCACAACCTAGTTGCCAACTATCGGTATTACTGTGTCAGTCTGTCAGATACAACTGAATATCACGTTTTTGTATTGGTATCGCAAGCAAGATACACATTGTGCAACTAAAAATGGTTAAGAAATATGAGCAAACTTTTTATGACATTTAACTGTTTCTTTTTCCGGTTAATGCTGTACCCACATCTCTGCAAGCTTTCCTTGAAGAGATATGCCATATGGACTAGTTTCCATCTCAATGCTGCCAGCCCAGCAACTTACAAATTGAACTTTCAGAAACCATTGTCCTAGGTGAATAAGAGTTTGAAATGCCTTTCTTCAGAACTTGAACAAACTTGCATTATTTTTCATAGCAAAGGTTGGTTGTTCAGCAAAACTCCTTATTGTCATGTACAGGACATCGGGCAGGCTCTGCTGCCTTCGTCTGGTGATGCTAAGAGCCAACCAGCACCAACAGGAGCAGCTCCAGCTCCTGCCACAACAACCGCTCCACCAGCAGAAGAAGCCAGCACAGAATCGCCTCCTGAAACGTCCAGACCTCTTTCACCTTATGCAAATGTAAGTAATACATCTATACTCCAATGCAATGCCATTCACAAGTGAACCTGAAAAATCATGCCACGTTCACCATTCTTCGTTTGCAATTCAGTATCCGGATCTCAAACCTCCGTCCACCCCTTCGCCGCCATCTGTGGAAGCTAAAACCGAGGTGAAGGCTGAGACCACAGCAACTGAAGCCCCCGCAGCAGTTAACTCGGCACCAGTAGCAGAAGCCAGCACAGAATCACCTCCTTCAATGCCCAGGCCACTTTCACCTTATCCAAATGTAAGCAATACATCTGAAAGACTGGAACTTCATTGCCATATGAACAAATGAAAATCACGCCATGCTCATCATTGTGCATTTGCAATTCCATGTAGTATCCGGATCTCAAACCACCATCGTCCCCTTCGCCGTCGACACCTTAGGCATGAGCTGCGCAAGAACAAATTCATTGTTGATCTTGACAGCGTCTCTACAAGAAAATGGGTCTAGAGGAAACAAAATTCAGTTCATATGGCACCAGCGTCTCAAGACGAGTGTATGTTGTATGACAGTGTAGTCCGTGCTCATTGAGGCAAGTTTTTCAAGCAGTATATATAAGGTATATCCGATGATCGATCGATGTGTTGTAATTTTCTTTTTGTACGTGTAAATGTGGAATTACAAGCATTGAGAGTTCGGCTCTTTAACTACTAGACTTGTTTGACTTGTAAATCCTTAATTGATCATGGATGAAAAACCTGAAGCCGGAGGGAGCTTCCAGTTGAGAAGCTTGTTGCAATATGAAATCGTGTCTTTTCATGGTCTGAAAAAACAAAATTGTGTCTATGCAAGCAATTTTGAAATATGCAAACTGCACAGTACCCTTCAGAAAACTGGTACATATATGACTTAAATGGGCCCCAGCCAAGCAAAGATGAGGAAAAGATTCCAGTTTGGTCCGGTTGTTGATTGAGACATGAATTAGGACCAACAAGAAATTATCATACCAGCCGCATTGGGCTAGGCCAGGCCTGTTTGAATTTCGTCCAGGTCAACAGTAATTCCAAAGCATAAAAAAGGTTAAAAAAATAAAAAAAATAATTTAAAAGTTGGGAAAAGTAGACCAAGAAAAGAACAAAAGATTATTATAGAAAAAGACAGCAAAACTTTTGGCTAAAGAGGCAAGATGTGACAGTTTGAAAATATATGAGAAAATTTCGTGAAAGTTACAAACAATAAAATTGTGCATATATGAAGTTACAATAAAAATAGAAACTAGGAAGATAAAATATTATTAGCCTAAGTTTTCCAATTTTTCTATTTTTCAATTCCTTTGAATTTACTCAGTCTAGTTATTACATTGTAGGGTTTTGATTTTTTAAATTAATCTATTTTTATTCCGAATTACAGTAATATACCTCTATTTATTTTACACTAATAATCCTCTGTTGCTCCACCGTTGAGCCACTTGGGCTAGTCACCCAACGGTTACACGTCAAGTGTCCAAATCACCCACTTGTTGAGCGACTAGTCTTAGTCGCTCAACGGTGGAGCGACACTTCGACAAGTCGCAAATCGGTTAGGCGATTTAAAATAATAATAATATTATTTTATTAATCCAATGGAAATAATTGTAAAGGAATAAATGGCAATTTTTATAGATAATACATTTAGCAAATCTTATTTGTGCATTATTATTTTTTTGGAAATAAAATGGCAGACAAGGTAGGTTGGTCCATTTGTGATTTTCATAGATTCTCAAGGGTATGAAATCTGTTATGATCGTCATATGTTGTTGTAGAGCGATAAATTTTCAAAGAATTTTGTTAGAACGATTGAGATAGCAATGTTCGTAAGTAGGAAAGTAAATGACATTGTGATACAACAGGGAATTCATACACGGAGAACTTTGGATAAATATCGTAACGATAACAACATGACAGTTGATTTGACAAGCGGGTTATATGGCACGCAGACTAACAAACCAATGACGGTAAACACATGCCTTTAGGGAATTAAAAATACATGGGACATATGGATGAAGAGAGTCAATGTAGCCTAGCTCGACGTTGTACTCCTCACCTTGTGACTTAGCTTTCACTGTGATGGCCCTCTTCCGTGCCCTCTTGGCCTCCCATCGCTTGGCATGCTCGTGCTTCTGCTCCTCGTGCAGCTTCTCCCGCCTCTTGTTTTCCTCCATCTTAGCTTACAGCTCTTTGAGGCGCCTTTTACAGCCCTCCCAGTCCTCCCTGTCCCATCTTTTCTGTGACATCAGCACCCACATGTCATAGGGGTGGATCTTGTCATCAATCCACCGACTGAAGTCGGATAGGCGCGGTGGAGACTGCAATGGGAAGAGAGACATGGTTACGGCATAACAGGAAACAAAATAGTGGTGTGCACTAAAATGCAATTTTATTACTGGCTGCTTGTGGCTCGGTGTGTAAAACCTACGGTCGGGGTAGTCTGCGCAGTAGTTTGGGCAGCACCAATAGTGCTGCCCAATAGTCCACTCGTTAGTTGATTTTACGCACTTGCAGGCGTCCCAACACTAGCAAAGAGGTGGCACTGCCCCCATCAAGGGCCCTTCTAGAGGGCGTTCAGCGGGCATAAGAGGGGGCTTGGCTCGACCGAAGCTCATTAGGCGTACTACGATGTAGCCTCCTTAGATCACGAGCTCCGGAGGTGGTTGTCTGCACTAGTGCCGATTCCACAGGGGCGATCTACACCGATGCTAGCCACTGTAAGTGTGTACAATTATGGTCTACGTTCACATAATATAGATAAATATCATATATAACTCATTGCTTTCGTGTGTGTGTGTGTGTGTATATACATGGTGACTGAAGCCATATTAACGAAATCACCAGTTGGTTTTCTCGACCCACGTTTGGTCTCCTCAGATATCACTAAGGAGGATGCATCCTTCGTCGAGAATTATATGACAAGGAATTCATACTTATGCCCTATAACCAGGGGAAAGTGTTGCACTAGTGGCTATATTTTTTGATTTGTACTTTATAAGCAACACGAACATAGATTTAATGACCATGACATACATGTGCAGGTTCTATTGGATTCTAATTGTAATTATAACAAAATAGAATAGGGTAATATACCTTAATTCCCTAAAGAAGAACAAAACCAACTACATAAGTAAACGCATTTCCTCCATAGATAACTCTATTGTGGTCTTTCCTTCCTTCCCAATGACTAAGGCTGACTTTTTAGAATCACGTAGCTCATTCACTACATATGTTGCAAAGGTAGGGAAATCCAATGAAGGAATCAACACCCTGCGACACAATCCAGATTTTCTTGTATTCGATAGTACACATTAATCCTATATAACACTTCGTAGTAATACCTATCGAACTAACAAATTATATTTTTGCAGTGCCACCAGCAGCCGTCGGACAACACCTTTGTATTCTATGTTTGCCACAACATATACCTATTCCTCGATTGTGCGAAGAATAATATTGATCCTCAGGTATGTCAATCTTGTAATAATTATTTAATACTTATCAATTTATACATGTATGCATGACATTAATTTTTTTCTACCAGCAGATTGTGTCCATCGCTACACCTCCGTTGGAACAGGCCGACCTCAAACAGATTCGAGGACAGTGTGCATAAATCTTATTGTCTAAAGTCATAAAAGAAAATGGGGAGTTCCATAATGTAGAATGAATTTCACTGGGATAAGATTAAGTTTAATTATTCATGTGTGTATTTGTTCATGGATGAATAATTTATTTCATTTCAGTTAATTGATTTGTGAAATGGATGTTTTTGTTTCTGAAATGAATGAATGTGAATTAGATGTATATATACTATATTGATCTGCTTGGTTCAGTTCAGAGGGCATGGATACCATTTCTTGAGACTAGCCAACTAACAGAAATAGATTTATGAATAAAAAAGAATATCATAGACGGTTATTAACTCATAATCGTCTGTGATTGTCAACTATTACATACAGTTTTTAGTAGAAACCATTTGTGATATATGATTTATCACAGACGGTTTCTACTAAAAATCATCTGTGATAGTGACATATTACAGATGATTTGTAGTTAAAACCATCTATGATATATCAATTATCACAGACAGTTTCTAATACCAACCATTTGTGATATTCAACTATCACAGACAGTTTCTAGTAGAAACCATTTATGAAAGCCTGCATCACAGACGGTTCGAAAGCTATCTGTGATGACCTCATATCATTACTGACTCATAAATTTAGACGGCTCACGGAACCATCTGTGATGACGTTTTTGAACCATCTGTGATGACCTTTCCTGCAGTAGTGCATGTTAGTGTGAAGCACATGTATAGTGGGATTAGTCTCACGTTGTTTGTCTAAAGTAAGTTACAGTAGGATATAATTTATGCTAGATTCAAATATAGCACCTTTAAATTAACTCTTTTGCACGAAACGTGGATGAAAATGTATAAGCGAGATGCTACGCGAGTGCGGGCCTGCTCGGTGGGTGGATTGAGTTTTGAGCGGATTTTAGGTCAGCATATTACAGTTTTCCATGGCTGGGAACGTCAGGAAAGATTCGGCATTTGAAGGACAACGTACTACTCATTCTTGGAAAGCCCTGAGTGATCAAAATCAATCAATCTTGATGGATCAAGAACCATTCTTCGATGGTCCATCATGTATCTGCACAAAATCCACACTATGTATGCGCCAAGAATGCATAGAATGCAAATTGATTAGCACGTACGCGTCCATACCAGGCATATATATATATGAGAGCAAAGTAGTACTAGTAAGAAATATTTGGAACCGAAGAGGAAGGGGTCATCAGCTAGCCAGCACATTAATTAGAAACCAAGATAATAACCATCCCTAACAACTACAGCTTGCTAGCTACAGATCGAAACAACTCATGATCTAGCTAATTAACTAGCTAAGGGCTTGCATGCATCCACAGTTTGCACTGGTCTAGTGCTCTTGCTGATTCTTCTGTCTTCGCCCGTACGTACGTTAACTAGGCATGCATGCAGCTAGCAACCCTACGCACGTCGTCATAAGAAGGTTTGCTGAATCTCATGCACCAGCTCCTCCGCGCTAAGCTCGCACTCGATCCCAATCTGTACGTACACAAATTAGCAAAGCCATGATCAGATCATCAGGACAAGATGTCCCAATTAACCTAGCTGAAACTAAGGCAGTGCCCGGATTAATTGCCATGTATATATAGAGAAATTTTCCATGCTTAAAGTAAACACATGACAAAGTTAGCTGATTGGTTAGAGAGTACAAGCAGTCTGAAAAAGATGGCAAGCTACCATATATCGACTTCTTGTAGCTAGCTTGTACTCTTGCATATGCCATTGCAGCTCTGCTCAGCTGCTCATGCATGCAGTCATGCATAGCTTGCATCAATGATCTGTGTATATATATCTGGTTACTGTATGTCTGTATCCCGCCGGATTTATGAAACCGATCGATCAATCAATGAAACCGATCACAGGCCGGATTTATAACATAGCCTACACACTGCAGCATTTATGAAACCAATCGATCAATCGAGTTTTAAAATCGTTTGTGTGAGCAGGAATTATGGGCCAAAGATGGCAAATCCACGCAGGACTAGAAACAATTGCATGGCTGGGTTAACATATGCTTAGTTCAGGTCGGGTTTGTGTGTATAGTGTACTCTACCTGGATCACCTGAAATAAAGTAATCCTAAGCACATATCCTAGCTAACAAGTACTGTTTACTACTCCAAATTAAAGAGACTATACTAGACGCTTATGTCACAGACAATACTCAGGAATCGTCTATGCTGTAATTATCATAAACAGTTCCTATGGATAACCGTCTGTGGTATTTTCATAAATGGTTATTCATACGAACCGTCTGTGATAATCAAGACATCATAGACGGTTCTTACTAGTACCCATCTGTGATAATTCATAGATAGTTATTGATAAAAATCATCTGTGATAATGGCAGACATCACAGACGGTTATTTATTTAAACCGTCTGTGATATGTTTTTCACCTCGCAATCCCCCAAAATTTCCTAATCTCCCGCCTGAGTTCGAGTCCGTTCCGAGACACCTTTAATAAAACGGGTATAACTTTTACATACAATGTCTATTTTCGACGTTTTTGTACTCGTTGAAAGCTAACGACGAGTTTGATTCAAAAAAATCGACCAGCTCGTTGGAAAGCTAATGATGAGCCTGATCTATAAAAATGACTAGCTCAAGCTAGTTGCTCTCTAAGACCCCTAAAATCGGCCATCTTTGGCTCTGAATTTATGTCGCAAGTTTTTCGGTTTTAGTTTTTACCCTTTTTCTTAGTCATCCCTTCGGAATTTGGGTTTCACCTCAACTGCAAAGTTGTAGATCTCATCGAAACCTTTCAAATGAGCATATATAAACTATATAAAATTTTGCTATTTTATCTTTTAAAACTAGCTATTTACATTGCACCGATATATTGTCTTTGTGATCTACCGTTTGGCCATTATCACCGACAGTTTCCAATAAGAACTGTCTGTAATATCTTCCATTATCATAGATGGTTTTTCTTATAAACCATCTATGATATCTCTATCATAGACGGTTTGTAATCCGAACCGTTTGTGATTCCCCGCCATATCACCGATCTGTGGCATATCCCCTAAGATTCCGATCTCACCTGTCCATTCTCTCTGCATCGAATAGCAGACACCAGTCTCCTCCCCACCTCTCACCTCTTATTAACACCCCTCTCCCTACTCGAAGAACCAACACCACCAGTATTACTCAACTCGTTTGTGCGTGGTAAGGGTGAGAAGGGGTTTGGAAAAGGTAGCTGAAATTTCGCTTGAAAAAAGATAAAAAGGAAGAAGGCATTGACAAATCTGCACTATTCTAAATCGTTGGCATATAAGCTGTTGATTTTTGCATAGAAGCTAAAAATGGTGATCGTTGACTTTTTGTTTCTGCAACTTGAAAATTTTTTCACACCACTTATTTTAGATTGTAGTTTAATAAAGGATGTGTAAGTCTAGCATATATTAGCCTGAAGTTTCTTGTAGTGTAAATATCTTTCTGAATTTGCAACCATGAAACTTATATTTGTAAAATTGTAAGTGTCATCTTGCGTATGCAGTGTTATAGGTAACCTACTCGTTATCTTGTGATGTTGTAATGATGGATTCTAATCTTAATGAAAATGGAATGTGTTACTGTGTTTGTTGCTGTAGTTGTTGGTTTTCAGATGTCATAGTTAACATTTTCTGAGGCTAGACGAAAAATAGAAAAAATTTAGGTATAGAATGAACTATCACAGACAGTTTTGTGGTATAAACCGTCTGTTAAGGATTATCATAGACGTCTCAAACCAAAAACCATTTATGATACTCGCATGTCACAAATGATTCTATCTACCAACCGTCTGTGATGAGGAAGTATCACAAACAGTTCTATATACTAACCGTCTGTGATACTCGCCCATCACAGATGGTTGGTAGTTAGAGCCATCTATGATGTATAAATATCACAAATGGTTTTTGGTTCGAGCCGTCTATTATAGTGTTCATCACAGACAGTTCTAGTTATAAACTGTCTGTGTTGTATTTATTCACAGACGACTCACAAACCGTTTGTGATAACATCCGATTATCACTGACGTATAAATTCAGACGATTCAAAAAACCGTCTATGATGATAGTTTCGAACCATCTGTGATGACTCTTTTTTGTAGTAGTGGTTCCATATTGAATGCTAGCTCTTCAACTTGATCGATCCATGCCTAACCTAACCCTGCCTGTGCAGATTCATGTCTCATATGTTTCTTTTGATCTATTGTACTTAACAAATTGACTACATATATAGTTGTATGTTAACTTAAGGTTATAAATTATAACTAACAATGCGTGCTTAGGTGCAATGGAAGTAACCGAGAAATATCTAGCTATACCTTGATGGTGAACGAGTGCACCATGGTGTCATCGACGGTGCTGACGCTGACGTGGAGTATCTCGAACGAGAGGCTTTCGAGCGCGGCGATGATCTTGAGCGCCTGCCCCGGTGCGCGGTGCGACACCGTCTTCAGCACCAGGTTCGGCCCGGCGAACTCCACCTTCACGTCGGGGAGGACAAGGCAGGCACCGCAGGCGGTGGCTGCTGGCCTGGCGGCGTGCGCGGCAAGCTCTGTCACGATGCTATCCAGGATCGGCAGGAACGGCTGCGGTGAGAGTTCGTGCGAGTGCGACGACGACGACGACGTCGGTGTCACGGCCGGCGACATGTAGGCCGCGGCTGGGTGCGGCAGCCGGCCGGCGCCCACGCCGCACGGCTTGTACGGGCTGCCCGGGGTCGGCGTCCGGGGACTTATCGGCACGGGGAGCCGCGGGCTGAGCAGCGGCTTGGACTTGATGAACGGCCGCGGGCTGAGCACTTGCTCGGCGTAGGCCTTGCGATGCTTCTTGGCCTCCAGCGACTGCAGCACTTGCTGCAGCTCCTTGATGTAGTCCACCACACCCCCTATGATGGACGCTTGGTCTCCCTGCAATTATAATCTAATTAGGTTTTGTACTCTTGTTCCAGGAGATAATTAATCTCCCTTTGATCAATCACAAGGAAAATGAATCATTCTTGGTTCTCTCTCACACACACATACACACGCACGCGCGCACACACATTCGATTAGGGCATCGCATCAACCTGCTATGGTGCAATACAAGGGAAGGTAGGACGGTCCATGGTCTGGCTGGCTAGATTCTCTCAAATGATGCAAAGACAATATGCTAGTTCCTGCATGCAGCATCAACACCCTCATGCCACAGCTAGCGTGGTGCAATTAATTGGTAGTCCTATGCTGTGCACGTACATGTATTAAACTTGTACATGCACCAGTCATGGAACTGTTGCAGCACGCAACGAGAGAAAAAGAGATCGATGCTACAGATACATGACATGGAAGTGCAGTACAGTGTAACACTTGGTATTGGCCACTTACTCCAAAAGGTTCGGTGGTTGTGGTACGGGCTCGGTAGCTCTGGGACAAAATTTATAGGCATAAGAAAACTGTAACCAACTGTAGGCCCGTTCAATCCCTTTCTTTAGCGGCTTCTGGCTTTTAACTATTAGCTTTTAGCTAAAATTATATTGTAACAGATATTAACTTTTTCTAAATAATTCAATTAAAGAAAAAAACACTATTATATATCTACAGACAATGTAAAGAAAAAAGAAAAAAAAACCTAAAAAGCAAAAAAAAGAGAGAAGAAGATAAAATTAAGAAGCCATCGTACCGTAATGAATGGGGCCTTAGTTTGGATGCAATTTTCTAAATTGAAAAAGAAAAGGAAAGAAGATACAAATAATATAGGAATGCCCTCTATTATAAGGTGATTTATGCTTTCTTAAGTACAAGTCACCTTTTGAATCGTTGGATCAATCTAGAAAAACCCCATATAGAAGCATTTTTCGAGAGACACTTTCTAACTTGTCTATAAAATTGGAGTTATATAGTATAGAGGCATTTTGGAGACAATTTAAAAATTGTCTAAAACTTTTGTACTGTAGAGATAGTTTTGAGATGTTTCAGAACTACATGCAAAATTTAATCTTGTAGAAATATTTTTGAGACACGCTCTAATTCACCTAAAGTTTTTGTAAAGATATTTTTAAAAGACACTTTTAACTATCTAGAAGCTTCTTTTAGTGGCTGATATGTGTTAAATAAAATACATATAAATATTATAAGGCACAACTAACAATGAAGTGGCGAGGTTGAGATGGCTAGTGCAATAGGTTTAAGTGAAGTATTTTTCCCATGAGGTCTAGTGTTCGAGTACCAACATTTCCAAGAGTCCATATATTTTTAAAATTTTATTTCCTATGATCCACTATGCTAGTAGTACAATTTAACATTACTATAAAATATCTCTATTCCCTTAGAGACACAATAAAGTGTCTCTATAAAATGGCGCAAAGGATATGTATATAGAGATGTTTTAATAATACGGCTCTACATTCATAACGACGATACATAGGAAGACGCTTATGTGGTGTTTTAAAAAATATCCCTACAATAATCTAGAGACATTAAAAACGCTCTTCTAGACAGGAAAAAACGCTCTTCTATATTAGAAAAATGTCTCTACAAGGAGTTTGTGTTGTAATAGCAGCATGCAAATAGCAAACCTGCAGTAATTAATATTTGTCAACTTGATAAATATATTATAGGCTTGTTTAGACAATGCGATCTTAAGCTTGTATGTACTTACAAGTTTAAGCCCGGGATCCATGCAAAGCTGTGGGCGCGGATGGTAAAGGGGATGATCTTTTGAGTTGTAGCTGATAGCTTTTATCTATATTTTTCGAGACGACAGCGGATAGCGAAAATGTTGATGTAGACAACGTACATGGTTTTAAGCTTGAGAAACTATTTAAAAACTCGTTTCAAGAAGTCTTCCTATATCCACGTTTGGCTTTTTGACTTCCTGAATCGACGTTTGGCTTTTTAACTTCTGGAGAGAAGCCAAAAAAAAAAAAAGAACCAAAGAGTGGCAGCTGCACCCTTGAAACCTAGACCAGAGAGAGGTAGTTTATTTTTGGGTTTGTAAGCCCTTTCTCCTCTGTATAAAAGCCTCAAATAATGCAAAGCTGATGGAAGATGGCTAGCTATTTGGATTTTTTTTTTGCGATAATTAAGCTGGTTTATCAGAGAACCCCCAGCTAGGCCAAGCGGGCCCTTAAGCTAGCAAATATAATTGGTTTGCCGGGTGAGACTTGTGCAAGGTAAAGAATAAGCAAAGACGGAGCATGTGCGATGTACTTAGCTAAGCAAAATGAAGTGCAAAAGGCACTAGTCTTAATTACCCTGTTGACATAGAAGCAAGGCATGAGCGAGCGCAGCACGGCGAGGTGCTCATTCGTCTGCTTCCTCCGGTTGCGCTCCACCGTTATGTGCGACGTCTTCGCCGCACCCTCGCTGTCGGCCGAGGCCGACGCCAACGCCGACGCCTTGTGCTTCTTCTGCACCGGGGCGCCGCCGGTGCGGCCTTTCTCCTCATCGCCCCCGCGCCGGCGGGCGTTCGCCGTCGGCCTACCGACGCCCACGGCGGTAGCCTCAGCACCATCAACGCTGCTCGGGCTAAGCGCCGCCGCAGAGCCGGCCGAAGCGCCGCCGCCACCACCATTCATGCACTCCTCCCACGCCTCGAGGATGCTGAACAGGTCGTCGGCGTTCGACACGTGCCGGAACTGATCTCGGTCGTCGACGAAGAGCTCGCACAGGCCGCCGTCCGCCATTGATATATATGTTGATCTCGGCGGGAAGCAAAGCACGCGTACGTATTGTAGTGCACGGCGAAGCACGTACGTACCTAGCCGTATTTGTGTCTAAAAATGGCTTGTGATCCCAAGGGAAGTCGAAGTGGAGAATGTTTGCAAAAGTGAGAGGGATCTTTTGCTCCTTTTAAGCCTTGAAGTTTGCGAAGAGAGAGAGAGAGAGAGAGAGAGAGAGAGAGAGAGAGGCAGACAAGAGTAGACCGTTGCTAGCTGAACGCTGATGTTTGTATAGTCAGTCATGTGAGGAGACGAATGGCCATAAATAAGGCTAGAAAAATAGCTCGAGCGTTGTTTCGTGAGCTGGCTCGGTTTATAAAGAGCTAGAGTCGGCTCGGCTAGGGCTCATGAATTTTTGAGCTGAGTTCCTTTTCAAGCTTGTAAAAAAAATTGAGTCGAGCTTGAGCTGCTCGTGAGCCTACTTTGGCTCATGTGTGCAGTCTAGTCCATAGTAGTCCGTGCAGCGACCTCAAGCCTAGTCGGCCAGCCCAGTCATCCTGTGCGTAACCCGAACAAGCTAGATCCCAAATCCCTTCTTTTTTTTTTGTTATACAAGTTATCCTGGACTATTGCTCTTGGATCACCCAAACACGACTTCTCTGGTCTTGACACTGATTGAGCACTCGTGAGTCCCTCTCGTCTACCTCACCTCTTGCTGGTGCTTGCTCCGTGCAACGTGATAACTAGCAGCACCTGTGCTCTTCATGTTTGTCTCACAAGAACCTACTGGAAAGAGGAAAAACTCAAAACATGTGCGCACACCTTTTTTTCCCCGAGAGCCTACTCCGCTTTTCTTTTATTTCTCTTGTCGCTCACGTCCCTAAGCAACTTTCTACTAACTTCTATTGCTCCCACTGAGCACCACATATTTCTCACATTGTTACAGGGTTTTATAAAACCTGTACACAATCTGACTCCATGTTCCATACGGTCATGAATACGGCAAGTCTACACACCAATACGACTCGGAAACCAACTCGCAAACGGACTCGACTTCTACGTATACGGCAAGTATGCGTACACGTGTACAACTCGAATAGTCTAAAAACAAAATTAAACTCTAACAATCACCTCCTTAATCTTGATTTTCCTTCTTAATCACGTTGACCTTCTCTCTTGCTGCTGCTTCTTTCTTCCATGCCTGCCTGGGCAAGAACACCTGCTCCTGCTTCCTCCACGAGCACCTCCTCTCACTGTCATATGCCATTGCTTTCGACCACTGTCCTCCACGATGTGCTTCCTCCTGCCACCTCAGGATCCCGCCCGCATGAGAGCTTCTCCCGAGCCTCTGCTCGCCACGACCATACTTGCTGCATGTGGTCTGTGCCAACCACCCGAGTCGTCGCTCCGCTTCTCTCCGCCTACATGTGCTCTTTCGGAGTTGACTGCATGCCTGTGCACACCTCCTGCGCTGCTCGCTACGACCATGGCGTGCTCGCTGCATGCTCTTCCGAAGCCATTGCTCGTGACGACAATGTCCTCTGCCCCGTCTCGCTTCTTTGCTGCCTCTGCACCTCGTCCATCTGTGCCTCTCTCCACCTAAACCTGTTTACAAATTTTCAAAGGAATCTTGTACAACCGATTTGGAGATCTCTTCTCCTTCATCAACAAATCTCTGTTCTTGTCATACACTTACAAGAACTCATTCTTCAGCACCACTTGCATCCTCTCTCTGTCATATGCCCGAGATTAAGTATGTTGTTGCATAGACTTGGTATATAATAAATTCCTGTCAACAACTTCTTATCTCCGTTCTTGCATTGCAACATCATTGTCCCTTTGCCCTTTATCTCTACCATGGAGCCGTCGCCAAACTTAACCTTCCCCCAAACCTTCTCGTCGAGCTTGTGAAATATAGAGCGATCTCCCATCATGTGGTTGCTTGCTCCATTATCCAAGTACCATTGATCCGTATGATCATGGCTTCCTTCCTTCATACGTAGTTTTGGAACTACATTCTCCTCATTCAGTTCCACCATGACCGACTCCTTTTCAACATATCAGGAGAGAAGCACTAGCTCTCCGTTATCTTCTTCTTCGTCTTTGGCAAGGTTCACTTCCCCATCCTTCTTCTTACTCTTGCAATCCAAAGCAAAGTGCCCAAACTCGTTACATTTGAAGTACTTTTTATTGCTACGACATCTTACCGTGTAGTGCCCATATTCACCACCGCCTTGCCCAGCCTTGTCTCCACGGCCACCCCTGCCGCCTCAACCAATCTGGCCACTCGACTGCGCCACCTATTGCGGTTGTATGATGAGCCACAACCGTCTCTCGGATCTCCCCTTACTAGCAATGCATGTTCGTTGTGAGATCCTTGCTCCATGCATAACTGAAACCCCTTCAGTAACTCCTCATGCGCCTTGAGAGATCCGGTGATCTCTTCTATCTTCTTCTTGTCCAGATCGGGGGAGTACATAAGTGTTGTGACAACATATATGTACTTCTCTGGAAGCACGCACAGGTACTTCTTCACCACCACAGATTCCTCCATCTTGTCGCCAAGAGAGTTAATCTGATTATACAATGAACTCAGCTTGCCGGTGAACTTATCCACTGACTGGGACTCTTTCATCTTCAGATTCTTGAACTTGCTCCGCAAATTCTGAAGCCGCACCTCCTTGACACGATCAACTCCTTCTGCATCGTCAGAAGCGCCTCCCATGCTTCTCGTGCCGTTTCCTTGCTAATGAGCTGATGCATCATCGCGTCTGGCACAACTTGGTAGATGAGGGCCAAAGCCACCTGATCTACCTTGTCGTCCACCTCCTTGTCTTTCCCCTTCAGATCGACTGCGCCCCAGACTCCTTAGGCACGCATGTTCGCCTTTATCTTCATTGCCCACACCGGGTAATTGTCGATCGTCAGGAGAGGGTACTGGAGGGAGATTAGCCCACCCTGAGCCTTCGCCTTGTCACCCATGCTCTGATACCACTTGTTATACAAGTTATCCTAGACTATTGCTCTCGAATCACCCAAGCACAACTTCTCTAGTCTTGACGTTGATTGAGCACTCGTGAGGCCCTCTCATCTACCTCACCTCGTGCTGGTGCTTGCTCCGTGCGACGTGATAACTAGCAGCACCTGTGCTCTTCACGTTGTCCTCACAAAAACCTACTGGAAAGAGGAAAAACTCAAAACATGTGCACACACCTTTTTTTCCAAAGAGCCTGCTCCGCTTTTCTTTTATTTCTCTTGTCGCTCATGTCCCTAAGCAACTTTCTGCTAACTTCTATTGCTCCCACTGAGCACCACGTATTTCTCACGTCTTTACAAGGCTTTATAAAACCTGTACACAATCCGACTCCATGTTCCATACGATCATGAATACGGCAAGTCTACACACCAATACGACTCAGAAACCAACTCGCAAATGGACTCGACTTCTACGTATATGCAAGCATGCGTACATGTGTACAACTTAAATACGTCTAAAAACAAGATTAAACTCTAACACTTTTCTCCCCAACTGCATGCGCTCTTTGCTCCCGATCCGCTGCTGCTAGCAGATCTCCCCGCCTGCCTGCCACCACTGCTCTTTCCTCCTGCCGCCGCCGCTCTTTCTTCCCCGCCCACCAGCCACCGCCCCACCCCACATCTCCTTGCTCGACGCCTGCTGGCAGATCTCCTCGCCCACCCGCCGCTGCCCCACCATCGACATGCACAGGCGCGTTCGACTCAAGCCACGACCTGGGCTTCCTTGACGTGCTCGACCAGCACCCGAAGAACACTGACCACGTCTGCAACATGGTATCCATCCTCCGCCATGGGCCCATCGCGCTCTTCCTCTCCTAGCACTCCGGTCGCCCCGCACACGCCACCGAGCTCCCCTCCTTCCACTCATCCGGTCAGCCCCCAAATCTCCTCACAAAATCCTCTAGCGTAAAGCTCTTATTGGCTCTGGATTTTGGGCTTCAGCGTGTTGACAATCTCTCTCCACATGAAGCATGGTTCATGGGGTCCGTCGCACCCACAGAGTGACTCGATTGATGAGATTGGTGAAGGCAGGGGACAGGGGTACAATCTCAATAGAGAATTTATATGCCCTCCAACTAGATGAAAATCTAGGATATACCCTCCTTTAGATCCTAATTGATAATATACCCTCCTTTAGATCCTAATTGATAATATACCCTCCTTTAGATCCTAATTGATAATATACCCTCCTTTAGAGTGCTTTGTTGAGAAAATGCACTTTTTATACCTTTTCATTAGTTTCTATTGTATTTCTCTGTATTCCTTCACTTAAAATGACCTATTTATCCTGAGTATTTCTTGTGCATCATTTGAGCACCCATTAGCCTTCCCAGGATGATTTGGCCTTACTAACAGTACAACACCTTACGTACAGTGCAACAAATTGGGGCTCCTGGGTGTACGTACAGTACATCACTGTACGTAAGGTGTTGTACTGTTAGTAAGGTCAAATCATCCTGGGAAGGCTAATGGGTGCTCAAATGATGCACAAGAAATACTCATGGGTAAATAGGTCATTTTAAGTGAAGGAATACAGAGAAATACAATAGAAATTAATGAAAAGGTATAAAAGGGCATTTTCTCAACAAAACACTCTAAAGGAGGGTATATTATCAATTAGGATATAAAGGAGGGTATATCCTAGATTTTCATCTAGTTGGAGGGCATATTCTCAATTTTCTCATCTCAATATACCTTTGCCTAATGGAAGTGGGGATGCGGGGTATGAATATGCAATGAATAAATCGGTTATTCCGGAGATAGAAAAGTTTCAGCCTCAGCTTTTGGTTTTTGTCATTGGCGAAGATTCTAGTGCGGTGAGTTGAGTTTGTGTAGTATGTTTTACTGTTTTACTTAGTACAAGCGATGTTACACTCGTTAAACTTGCTGTGTTTAGCTTAGTACATGGTATGCCAAGATTATAGTGAGCATGCATCTTGTTCCAGAGTAATTTATCTGAAGCAATCAAATCATTAAACCTATGAATTGGTAATATGTGAAAACAGCCCGTTATTAACTATGCATTCTTGAAATTATCATCTCACCATGGAACCTGAATTTGTAACCGGGGCATCTTTCATCTTCACTTTGTTATTCTCTAATCTAACTTCACACAGATCTCAAGAAACATTTACTTCTTTTTTTTTGCCCACAGGCTCTGCAGACACCATTCAAAGGCTATTTGAGTGGCTCTGGTAACACTACTACGAAAAGGGTCATCACAGACGGTTTTCTGAACCACATGTATTTATGTGTCATTGATAATCGAAGGTTATCACAGATAATTTATGAGCCGTCTGTGATAAAGACAACACAGACGGTTTGTAACTAGAACCGTCTGTCAAGAAAACTATTACAGACGACTCGAACCAAAAACCGTCTATGATACTCACACATCACAGACGGTTCTAGTTACCAACCATCTGTGATTAGCGAGTATCATAGACGGTTCTAGAACCGTCTGTGATAGTCCTTTATAGGCGGTTTATAGTATAAAATCGTCTGTGGCAGTTCACTTTATACCTAAATTTTTTTTCTTTTTTTTGCCAGCCTCAAGAAATATTAACGTTACCTATGCCTTTTGAAAACAAGCAAATACAATGGCAAATTAACATAACAGCACATTCTATTTCCATTAAGATTAGAATTCACCATTACAGCATGACAAGATAACGAACCCAACTCTTTAACATGGCAAGAATATATAAGAAGAAAAGATCCTAGCAGACGTAGAAGCTGGATGCATTGGAGATGGCAGCCGGATATCACCGACAATGGAGAGGCAGCGGTAGCGCCACCTTTGTGGTACGACGGTGAGACTACACAAGACAATCTTACGACACTTACAACAAGAGTGGTTGTGAGTGTGTTGTGCAGTCGACCGTGGTGTCACAACGGAGGCGCTAGCTCACGGCGATAGTCGGCGAGGTCGAGGAACAAGCTGGATGCATCGGATGGTGACCGAATATCACCGACAATGGAGAGGCGGCGGTAGCGCCACCTTTGTGGCACAACGGTGAGATTGCGTAAGACACTCTTACGGCACTTATGACAAGAGTGTGTTATGCAGTCGACCGTGGTGTCACAACGGAGGCGCTAGCTCACGGTGGTACGTAGTCGGCATCGTCGAGGGGGATGTAGGAAGCTATATAGTGGATGGACTCACCCGTGACTGCTGGTGGAAAGGTAGATAGGGGTAATTAATAAGGGCTGAGCGGTGGGAGGAACCGGTGCCTGCCATTCGATGTGGAGAGAATGGACGGGTGAGATCAAACTCCTGGGTGACACACCACGGATCAGTGACGTGTCATTATCAGATACAGTTTGTTATACGAACCGTCTGTGATAACACATATCAGAGATAGTTTGTTATACGAACCATCTATGATAACTAATATCAGAGACAGTTTGTTATACAAACCGTCTGTGATAACTCACATATCAGAGACGGTTTGTTATACGAACCGTCTATGATAAGGTATATGAACCGTCCATGATATTAATATCAGAGACGGTTTGGTATATGAACCGTCTGTGATAACGCTTAAATATGCGTGCCCTAATCCAGCTCTTCTAAACTGTCCTCTCTCTCATCTTCTTCACTAGATTTCTCAATAATAGCATATCACATTCTTTTGATATCCTTCCTCTCATCTATCGATCATGAGTTGTTTAGCTGCAACCTTACATAAGTGGCCAACAATTTATGTCTAGAGCAGCCCCTCCGCTCATGCCCTGTTCTCCTTCCTCGACTTGCTTCCATCCATCAGCTAGACCTCATCATCCGCCGTCAACGGAGGTGTCTCGTTGCCGCTCAGCAAAGGGAAACCGCCCTTAGCCTCATTCTTCTCTGCAATGTGCACAAAGTGGAAGAAGCTCTTGTGGCAGTGAAGAGACACATGGATAGCATTGCTGATCAAATAGAAGCGGCCGATTTTGAGGAAGTTTATCATAACATCCTCTATGAGATTATGGACCGTGATAATGATTTGCCAGGCGGAGGAGGAAGTGCACAAGGCAAGAACAAACTTCACAGCATTCGAGAACTCAGCAGCTGATCCTCCAACTCCAAAAGTCAAAGAAGAAGCATATGAAGCCCAGAAGACTAAGATCTAGGAACATCTTTTTTTCAGACTTTTGTAATAAATTTGCCTTGAATTTGTCTCTCGTCTCAGTAGCTTCTGTAGTTCATATGACAAACGACAAAACTTAGACGGTTGTAAATAAAAATCGTCTGTGATAGTTTCATAGATGGTTCTAGTTAAAAACTGTCTGTGATAATTTATATATCACAGATAGCTTTTAAACCTAATCATCTGTGATAGTTTCATAGATAGTTCTAGTTAAAAATCATCTGTGATACTTCATATATCACAAACGGCTTTTAAACCTAACCGTCTGTGATAGTTTCAGAGATGGTTTTAACCATGAACCGTCTGTAATAACCAAAGCACAGATGGCTTTACATGAACCGTCTGTGATAAGACGTCCAGTATAGCTTGTTTTGTAGTGGTGTAAGTGTATTTTCTAATGTTTGTGATTTTGTCATTTCACTTTTTCATGGCATATACAACCACTTTATATTTCCATGTGTAAGTAAGCTACATTACTATAAAAATAAGCTATACTGGACAGGTGAACTCCAATTCCTCCAATTGAACCAACAGGGTCGAATACATTGGCACGAGTAAAGAAACTACAACAACAGGTAAACTTGTTCTTTAAAGAGTGTACTTTTGGTAAGAATTTGCTACTACCTAATTCTAGCATCCTGTTTGAACTTAGGTATGAAGAGGATGCCACATGCCAAGGCCCATTCTGCTATCCAATGGGTCCAGATACTTCGAAGGCTGTTTTGAGGCCCTAAACGATGTTTTTTTGGAGATTTCACTTTTTTGGAGCCTCACAAACAAAATAGACCAGTCCTTATGGATTATCAAATGTAACTTTTCATTAGCTTTCAAACAAGTCCAAGAACACCTAAAACGGAGTCCGTATACAAAAGTTATAGCTCTTTTATTGAGTATCGCTATTAATTGATTTGTGAAATGGATATGCTTGTTTCTGAAATAAATGTGAATTGGATGTATACATGTACTTGTCGTATTTTTACTTGTTTCATAGAGCATGGCTAGTATTTTCTAAGGCTAGCCAATAAGCAAAAATAGATTACCAATATAAAAGAATAACATAGACGATTTCTTAGGACAAACCGTCTGTGATACATCAACTATCACAGACAGTTAACCAAAACCATCAGTATTAAGTATAATTACAGACGGTTTTAATACAAATCATCTGTGAAGAGAAATATCACTAAAGATTTATGGTGAAAACCGTCTGTAAAGTACCACAGACGATTCTTACATCTGTGATATTGCCAAATATCATAGACGGTTTTTTGTTTAAACCGTCTGTGATACTTCATAGATGATTTGTATTAAAAATCATCTGTGATATTACCTCATCACAAACGTTTTGTAGTAAAAACTGTCTGTGATATTTTGCCGCCCCCACTATTCAAATTTTCAAACCGAAGCATCGCAATCTCTCAGTTCCGCTACCAAATGCCATTATATACACCTCCCCCACACGCCTCCCCAAACACACTCCAAACCAATCCACCTGCTAGCTCCCCCAAGCCACCGATCGAAGCAATGACCGCCTCCCTCGAGCTCCTCCGCATCTAGTTGTGATGCCACGGTTAACTACAGAAGGCACTCTTGTTATAATAGTGCCTTTTGCAGTGTCTCTGTCATGACACAACAGTGACGTTGCCGCCTCCTCTCCTTCATTGGCTCCAGTACTTTGATCATACTCCCATCCGATCCCCTCCCCTCTCTTCCTTGATGCTTGGACAGATATGATGCATGTGAAAATTATTTATTGATGCCTTAGTTCTTGCATGTGATGCTTAGATAGATGTGACTAGGATGATCTTGTTCTCATAAATAGACCTGCTTTGGTTCATCTACATTCTATGATTGCACTGTTTTATAACACAATTAGCGCAAACAACACAATCAGATAATGTTGATGGACTGAAGGAGGCCTATTTTTGAGTTCGGTCGAAACTTATCATAGACGATTCTATTTAGGAATTATCTGTGATATATACTAGCATAGACGGTTCGTAGTAAGAACCGTCTATGATAATATATTGTCACAGACGATTCGTAATAAGAACCGTCTGTAATAATCGTTATCACAGACGGTTCTATTTGGGAACCATCTATGATAATTATATCACAGATGATTCAAAAACTATCTATAATGCACTTAGGGTATTATAGACCTATATGTACAGACGATTCAAAAATCATTTGCGATGACATTTCTGAACCGTTTGTGATAAGCTTTTCTATAGTAGTGTTTCATCTACAAATTGTCTATAATAGCCAACTATCACAGACGGTTCAAACACTTTTCTGAGTTAACAATTCTCTGTGATAGTTTGCATCACAGATAGTTCAAAAACTTTCTCTGATAACCTTATGTTATTACTAACCCATAAACTCAGACGGCTCACGAAACCATCTGTAATGACGTTTTGGAACCATCTATGATGACCTTTTTGGTAGTAGTGTGCACTCAGTAGAAAGATGAATTGCAATCACCTGGTTATTTTTTTATCATAATCTAGATCTACTGCAAGAATTAGCCAAAATGGAAATTGAATTGAGATCATCCATGTCAGAAGCCACCATAGCAGCCATAACCTTTCATCCTACCTTACTTGATCAAATCAAAGAAAAATAATTAACAAATGCATTTGTAAGTGAAGAAATCAGAAGAATCAAATTGGGTCAGCCGTCCGAATTTAAGTTACACAAAGAAGGAATTTTGTGGAACTATGGTGGAATCTCTGTACCTGATAACCTAGAGATTAAAGAAATAATCTTAGGAGAAGCTCATGATAATCCAATCCATCCAAGGAGCACAAAAATATATAAGGATGTAAAGGGAAATTTCTGGTGGGTTAATATGAAGAGGGAGATTGCAAGATATGTTAGCAGGTGTGATACATGTCGGAGAGTGAATGCAAAGCACCAACATCCCGAGGATTGCTAAAACCATTAGAAACAAAAATAGGGAGACATATGCATGGATTTTATTACCAGTTTACCTATGACCTTAAAAAAGAAAGACTCCATTTGGGTAGTTGTAGACAAACTCACAAAGTCAGCCCACTCATTGCCACTAAGCGGACATATTCCTTTAATAAAGTAGCAGAATTGTATTTGGATAGAATAGTGACTCTGCACAGAGTACCTAAAACAATCACTTCAGACAGAGGGTCCGTATTCACTTCTAGTTTCTAGAAAATTCTTTAAAATACTCTAGGGACTAAACTAAGTTTTAGTACAGCCTATCACTTACAAATTGAATGAATAAATCAAATTCTTAAAGAAATGCAAAGAGCCTGTGTACTGAACTTCAGAGAGTCATGGGACAAACATCTACCGTTAGCAGAATTTGCCTATAAGAGTTATCAGGCTAGCATGCAAATAGCACCATATGAGGCCTTGTATAGCAGGAAGTGTCAGTCACCTATTTGCTGGTATGAAGTTGGGGAACAACCTCTGTTAGGTCCTGACATACGAGACAATGATGAGAAAATCCAAGTGATTAGATAGTGGTTACGGATTGCCTAAAGCGGACAGAAAAGCTATGTCGACCGTTGTAGAAGAGACCTTACCTTTATACCTAGTGATTATGTGTACTTGAAAGTTAACTGATATGACGAATCCATTGGTTTGGGATGAAAGGGAAACTAAGCTCTAGATATGTTGGACCACTTAAAATTCTAGAGTAAAAGGATGGTTCTGCTTACCAGCTAGAGCTACCTAAACAACTGTCCAGAATTCACGATGTTTTCCACATCTCTCAACTCAAAAAATGCCTTAGCAAGATGGAGTACAACGTATCCCACAATTAAGTAAAGAAGTATAATTTACAACATACAACTGAGCTCACAAATTTTTACATTCTTGTCTAGACATACAATGAATAAAGTGAATGTAATTACAAGTGAGCACAATGCTTACACAATTATAATTAACCGGATATTTTGGAACCTCTCATAGCCATAGGGTTTTATCATTCGGTGTTAGCAACAAACCTGAATCCATTCGAAATTCCTTTCTCACTACAACCCAACCTAGTAAAAATGATTTTATTGAGGTACCAGAGCCTACCCTACTATGGGGAGAAAGAGATAAGGCTGAGCAAGACACCATAGAAGGAGAGAGAATCCATCACTTAGCCACAACCACAGCCACCCACAGTTACAGCCGAACCACAGCCAGCAAGCAACATCACCACCAGATCCGCCCCTCTCTTCCCCAAATCACCAACTATTGCTAAGAAGAAGAAGCATGGAGTGAACCTCGGCGACCGAACTAGAGGAGGACAACAACCCTAGGAGGAGAAGGAGCTAGTGAAGAGGAGTGTTGCTGGGAGGATGAGAGCATCCAAACCACACACCAGCCAATCGGACAGCAACTAAGCCAAGCACAAGCCAACCGTGAAGACCGAACCTTGGTTCTATCCCAAATCAAGCCCGACATCATCCAACAAGGTATCCCCCCACATTCCATTTTCGATCTTTGCCACCACCATCACGCGACCACATGCACATGAGGTCTCACATTCACATGTATCTCACTAAAGCCATAACATCCATACAAGAAGACTAAGAGTAGTGGAAGAAGCTATGGAGGGGAGTAGAGTATACTAGAGGAGAGGCAAGCCTGGCATTAGCATGTTCACCACTGGCCATCGTCATGGTATTCCGAACTAGTCAACCAGCTTCATCATCTCAGCCTCAACCATGATGAAAATAAACTTTAAATCGAAGAGTAAATCACATGCAAAAGGCAATAAGTCAAAGTAAATCAAAGGGCAAATGAGAGTTAGAGGGAGAAGCTTCGGATCTTGATGGCCGGAGTCAAATCCATGATTCCAGGGCCTAGATCCGAGAGATAGAGGAAAGGGAGTGAATGAGAGAGAGAGAGAGCATAGGGACTAAATGGGCCAAGCCTAGTCTGTTAGCTGAGTGAGAGAGAGAAGGGGCAAGGAGATTCACGTGTATATATATCTGAGTACTCCGATACACATATAATTGCATCCATAACCAATTAAGTAGCATTCGATACATGAAAATCTGATAGTAACTATTCGTAGATACTAAATGGGAATAATTTGACATTAGTAAACTAGCAAATGAACGACGGGGATAAGATAGCGTTTAATAATAAGTTCAGCAATCAACTAAATTGACCTAGGGAATCACTGCATGAACGCATCGACATAGTATATCTTTTATGTCTATAAATTAAACTATAGTATACGCATTAAATGCAGGAAACAAACTGGGTCCAGAGGAAGGGTTTCACCCGAGCGCACCTGAGACCGAGACTTACGATCAACTCGCAAGCAAGCACACCTCTGGACATATTGATTAGATTATCTTTAGTAAAACAAAGTATTTACCTATTAAAGTATTATCACCTTGCATCAAATGAAATTCTATTTAACCCGGATGAAGGTTATGTGAAAGAAATGAAAAAGGAATGGTAGGTTCAACTGATGGAGCAATTGACTTGTACTATAAGTAAATAGTGGGCAGAGGGGTGCCTTGGGAAGGTGATAAAGGGAAAGGTTGGGACTCTCTACATAGGGGTAAAATATAAGAACTTACCAACTTCACTCATGTAATACATTGCATCGGTCATATCAAATATTATTCCATCTAAGGACGGGCAGGATCAGTAACTCTATGAAATTTATTATGCACTCCACAACTGGATATGTAGATTTATCTAGGAAGAAAACTGAGCAAGGTTTCAATTGGACTTAGGGTCATAAAGGATAAGCCCAGTGCATATATTTAGCCATGTGGAGTATTAGGGGAAGATGAGTCCGCCCGACCAATCATTACTACAAAATAAGCTATACTGGACATCTCACCATCGACGATTCATGTGGAGCCATCTGTGTTTTGATTATTATAGACAGTTCATGGCTAAAATCGTCTTTGAAACTATCACAGATGGTTAGTTTTAAAAGTCGTCTGATATACGCATTATCATAGATGGTTTTTAATTAGAACCGTCTATGAAACTATCACATACGGTATTTACAACCATCTGTGTTTTGTACTTTGTCGTATGAACTACAAAAGCTATTGAGACGAGAGACAAATTCAAGGCAAATTTATTACAGAAGTCCCAAAAAAAGATTTCTAGATCTTAGTCTTTTGGGCTTCATATGCTTCTTCTTTGACTGTTGGAGTTGGAGGATCAGCCGCTGAGTTCTCAAATGCTATGAAGATTGTCCTTGCCCTCTCCACTTCCTCCTCTAGCCTAGACAAATCATTAGCATGGCCCATAATCTCAAAGAGGATGCCATGATAAGCTTTCTCAGAATCGGTCGCTTCTGCTTGATCGGTAATGTTATCCATATGTCTCTCCACTGTCGCAAGAGCTTCTTCCGCTTTATGCACATTACAGAGAAGAACGAGGCTGAGGATGGTTTCCCTTTCCTGAGCGACAACGAGACACCTCCGTTGACGGCGGATGATGAGGTCTAGCTGATGGATGGAAGCGAGTCGAGGAAGGAGAGCAGGGCATGAGCGGAAGGGCTGCTCCAGACATAAATTGTTGGCCACTTGTGTAAGGTTGCGGTCAAACAACTCATGATCGATAGATGAGAGGAAGGATATCAAAAGAATATGATATGCTATTATTGAGAAATCTAGTGAAGAAGATGAGAGAGAGGACAGTTTAGAAGAGCTGGATTAGGGTGCGCATATTTAAGCGTTATCACAGACGGTTCGTATACCAAACTGTCGTTGATATTAATATCATAGGTGGTTCGTATAACAAACCGTCTGTGATATGTGAATTATCACAGATGGTTCGTATAACAAATTGTCTCTGATATGCCCATTATCACAGACGGTTCGTATAACAAACCATCTCCAATAATGACACATCACCGATCCATGGCGTATCCCCAGGATTTTGATCTCACCCGTCCATTCTCTCCACATCGAATGGCAGGCACCGGTTCCTCCCACCGCTCGGCCCTTATTAATTACTCCCCTCTACCTTTCCACCGGCAGCACACGTGAGTTCATCCACTAGCTTCCTGTATCCTCCCCTCGACGACGTTAATCTACCACCGTGAGCTAGCTCCTCCGCCTCCTGTTGTGACACTACGGTGCACTACTGCTCCTAGATAGTTTATCCACTCTTAGCTTGTTCCTCGACGACACCGACTACCGCCTGGAGCTAGCGCCTCCGTTGTGACACCACGGTCGACTGCACATCACACTCTTGTTGTAAGGTTTGTAAGAGTGTCTTGTGCAGTCTCACCGTCGTACCACAAAGGTGGCCTACTGCCACCTCTCCATTGCTGGTGATATCCGGCCGCCGTCCGATGCCCTCCCCTCTCTTCCTTAATGGCAGACATCAAGGACATCGCGCGCTGCATCCAGCTTCTACTGTCTGCTAGGATCTTTACTTCTTATATATTCTTGCCGTATTAAAGAGTTGGGTTCGTTATCTTGTTATGTTGTAATAGTGAATTCTAATCTTAATGGAAATATAATATGCTGTTGTGTTTATCACTGTATTTGCTTGTTTTCAAAGGGCACAGATAACATTATTTCTTGAGGCTAGCCAAAAAACAGAAAAAAATTTAGGTATAGAATGAACTATCATAGACAGTTTGTACTATAAACACAAACCGTCTATGAAGGACTATCATAGACGGTTCTATATACCAACCGTCTGTGATACTCGCCAATCATAAACGGTTGGTAACTAGAACCATCTGTGATGTGTGAGTATCACAGACGGTTTTTAGTTCGAGCCGTTTGTAATAGTTTTCTTCACAGACGGTTCTAGTTACAAACCGTCTGTGTTGTCTTTATCACAGACGGCTCACAATCAGTCTGTGATAACCTCCGATTATCACTGACACATAAATACAGACGGTTCAGAAAACCGGTTCAGAAAACCGTCTATGATGACAGTTCTGAATCGTCTGTGATGACAGCTCCGAACCGTCTGTGATGACATTTTTTTGTAGTAGTGAATGACTAGCTCATAGTCAGGTAGTTGCTAGGTGAGGATGAGAAACAGGCTCGAGCTGACGACTATGACTGACTAGGTGGAGGTATAACATACTGAGATAGAGGGAATGTTTTGTCCTCTGATTTGGGTATCACATCTAAGGAAATGCGAAGAACCATTCGCTACAAAAATCAGGGTGACACTGGGTAAAGTGGTAAAAGCCTACGCAGTGCTAAATAAATCATGAATTCATGCCTGTATCTTAGACTGGAGGCTATGGAAACCAAATAGAGGTTCTATCTAGTTATATGACTGTTTAATAAATTTCTAAATTAACAATATGAAATTCTTTATCAACCTAAAAATATTTATTTATGTGATGATATGAGTTGAGATTGGATTCACTGAGACGTTGGCTTCTGATCATAAATGTGTATTATTGCTATTAGTGCTTGCAGAGTACTCTGTACTTACTCTTGCTATTATTCTCTTTTGTTTAGAGGTTAGCCAACTTGGGATTCCACTCTGTGTGGAGGATGCCTACCCAGAGGATTGTTATATTGAGTGGGAGGGAGATGATCCTGAGTACGACTCGTATGAGGTTGACATCTTATACGAGAGCTGAGATGATTAGAGCACTACTAGCAGCCTAAGCACGACCCTCAAGGTATATGTAAATAATTGCGATGTTGTATATTTCCTACCACTTGTGTAATTACTAGTTAGACTAGAACTATTTCCATTATTATTGTAATATTCAGGCACTTGTGGACTTGTTAAAGACTTAGCATTGTGTGGCAATATGAATGCAATATTATGGATAATATCTAATTATTATTCTATTGCAACACTCTGATAAACTCATTATTTAACGAAATAGTTTTTAAATGAATAATAATTCGTGACTAATGTTATTAGCCATTGATAATGCCATGGATGGCTACACTGCACCGTACTAAAATCACTACTAGTATGGGCGATGTACCTCGATCACACGCCCAGGTTCCAGATCTCATGGTCTTCTCCTTGACCAGCACATATGCAGGCTACGTAGCGTCACGTCGTTCACCTCGGCAGGCGATCGATGGACAAGCACTGAGAGCGTGTTACCTGTAGCTTGAATGTGGGCGTGGGGCCCATCTTCCGGGCATGCGCGCGCGACGACGGCAGCAGCTGCCGACCAAGGCAAAGCTGCACGCCGCCAGCAAGCAGCAAATACTGAACATTTAATGGCCGGCAACGTCGATCCCGAAAGAGCAGCAGCCAGCCACGTACAGATCGATCGATGCTCCGACCATGCATCTCTCTTCCTCATCTTTCTAGGAGCACCAACATATAGGGGTAGTAAGTACCGGTGGCTGCTGCATGCATTGATGGACGCATCGGTACCTGTCGGCGAGTATCCACCTTGTGAACGCGACTCACCTCTCATTAAGTACTTGTGAAAACAAAAATGAAATTCTCCAAGTTACCTGGCTGGCTTAGGATCCATTGAGCATGTATAAAGATATGATGTCTTTTAAGTCTTGTTATATAGAACATAAGTTAATGTGAAAGAGAAAGGGAAAACATTGAGAATTAGATTGTCTCTAATATAATAATCGACTATAACATAAGAAACAAGATGCATTGTACATAGAGAAGCTGTCTATATATATGCAAAAAGAAAACCCATTGTAGGAACTGTTTTTAGTGTTATCTGTAGATGATATAAAGAGTATTATAGACGTAGTAACTTGGTAAAACGTACTACATGTATTTTTAGGGTTCAGCTACTTAAAATGAAATTGATTTTTTTTGCGTGGAAAAAACATGAGAAGTAATTTGTCAGTGCATGCGTGCTGGTAAAAAGACATCTTTGCAGGTTCACATTTGTAAAACCTGATCAAATGATCGGTAAAAAGTTCGCCTCAGCGCCCTTCAATAGCTCTCTGCAGAATCGAGTACCGCTTTTTTTTTTGGTTACCGATATTCATACACAAATATACGCTATGTATGCACTACCTTTTACCCTCCATTTGCCGGCAAATTGACGCGCTCTGATCTCACTGCAAGCACGCAGCTGCCTTCTGATACTGAACGTACGTAGGTAACATACCGATATTAATTTTTCTAGCTAGCTAGCTGATCAAGATCGCGCGTATACCACGGTATACGCATGATTATTTAATCATGGAGTATCGTACCGGTGCAGCTAGCCAGTACATAGTACAAGTGTGCGACCACACCGCCTGCACCAATGGCTTGCTTGCTTTTTCCGGAGGCGCTAGCTGATATATCATCGATCGAATTGAAATGGACGCGGCAGGCAGAGTAGCAGGTTGCCATCCAGTATCCATAAAGCTCATTCATCGATCACTAGCTACTCTCTTTGTGTCGACATACCCTATGTAATCTGCATCGATCTGTGCGATGCAAAAATGACACGCATATATGCATGGATCGATCGATGTAGAAACCGACTACTGCGCCTACCTATACTCCCACTGTCCAGCTGGTCTACGACTGGTAAAAGTTTATAGAGCTTAGAGCAAGTACAATAGTATAGCCAACTAGTGGCTATAACACTTGTCCATTTCATCTATAGTTTTCCAAAAAATAGTTCATACAATAAGGTAGCTATTACAATAACTATTTGGCCCCACGTGTAAGAGAGTGAAATGCATATTTTTACGTGCTATAGCTAGCTGTAATTTAGTAGCCAGCTTCCTTCTCTCTCATCCTTTCTCTCTCTGCCACGTAAGATTTTGTTGATATTATATTTGCTATAGTCTGCTGCTGCTCTTAGCAGGTCGCAGGAGGGAGAGAGATAGCTAGCTTGATTGCTTGGAGAAGCTAGCTTCCACAGTTTCAAGTAGCTAGCTAGCTGCATCACTCATCAGACACCACGTTAGGATTAGCATTTCTTGGGGAAAAAGCTTAATTAAGGCCTCAGAAGACAGGATTTTTTTTCTTCAGATTTTTACGAGAATTAAATTGTTTCGTGTGAAATTTGTGCATTCCAAATAGAACTAGCAATTAAACTGTTTGAAGATTTTGCAAAAATGACAACCACGAAGAGGCTACAGGATCAGTAGTTGGGAAAAACCCCCCACTAAAAAGTGTGGTAGAGCTTGATTTATAAAACCGATAAAAATGATCTAGTTTGCATGCTGAACTCAGCAAATCCTCGCTTGTGTCCTGCACTAGGAGTGCGAAAGGTGCCTATCGTTCATAATCATATACTTGTCTCTAGTCAAAACACCAATTTTTTTAAAAAAATATTTCTGTTCTATATAAGTAAAATCTAAGTTAATTTGATACATTTAACCGTATACCTAATATATTATAATTAACTAGCAATCTCCTCCAAGTAAATACTTACCTAACCATTGACTAAGGTGCGGATATTTCCAAATACAACTGACGTACGTGTCACATAAGAACAAATAATTACTTCCTTTTTTTTAACTCTTGAGCTTTCGTTTCCATGCATTTGTAGTTTAGGTACAGTAGGCATACATATTTTTAGATGGGGTAGTACATATATTAATTCCGCAAATTTATTTTGTGCAGTTGCCTGCGTATGGCCATAACTAAGAATTAATTGTCATGTACTTGCTGACTAGTCTAATTTTTGTTTCAATAATGTGGCATCTTTCAAAGTTTGCAAGTGTTGAAGAGGAACAATATACAGGGAACACATGAAATGAATACGAAAGAGGGAGCATACATGTAGAGAGAAAAGATTGAAGCGGTACCTTAAATATCACTGGGACTACATAATAAATAGGCATAAACTTCATCACTGCTGCAAGGAGTATTATCAAGAGCCAATGGCATCCATCCATACTTTTCTAAGGCTGCTAAATTTCCAGCTATATGCATTACTTTTACTTCTAAGTTGGTATATATCTTCAAATTTTTATTTTTATTTAATTAAATAGCCTAATTAATTAAAGTAGAATAGGTAATTAAGTGCCAGTGTGCTAGATCTCATGTTATTAACATTCCTTTTGCCCTACCACAACAGGCTGCTTAGCATAAATACCTGAACTTATTATCATGCACCTTCTTGTGCATGCATGTGTTTGCTAACATTCGTTTTGCCCACAGATATAAGCTGCTAATACAATAAACCGCTATTGACTAACAAGATGTGCCAAGAAAAGCGCTCCGGAAAAGGGAAGAGTAAATCGACAAAGTGCATATCCATCTTCTTTTACATGTTTCTTTGTGTATGTCTTATACAAATCATTAGTTATAAAGTGCTTATCTAGCTTCACTTATATGTCTGCTTCTGTTTGTCTTCTATAAACAAGCCATAAAGTTCTTATCTTGCTAGATTCTTGCATGTCTCTTTGTGCATGTCTCATATGAATAAGTTCCTCTGGACCACCAAAAAGCTGCTAGTCAATGCAATATGATAAACAGTAGTAATGTTAAGGAATCTAGAGCTAAAGGAGGATTGATTTGGCGCTTATGTACGAATAGAGAAAGTTACCAAGATTTTTGACCTGAACATGCCACACTGTAACCTTAACGCGGTGCACTCAGTTGAATGCGTACTTAAAAAGCGTTGTTCAACGCAATAAACAGCAAACTTGACAAAAGGAAAAAGACAAGAGCCGCATCTTAAGATGGTGTAAATAGATGCCGAATCCCTGTCTGTGTCTCATAGCGCGTATTAAGTTGTCTCCCCTTATAGTATTAATTAAAGATTCTAATTAACGCAATATATTCACAAGAGCTCATGAGAACAAATTAAACACACAAATGAGTGGCTTCTTCGGTACAGGTTCGTAACCTCTTTGAAATAGTCAAATGTAAAAAATGTGAACTTTTGTAAATTATTGAAAAATTTATAACCAGTCGAGATCAAAATGTTGAAAAATGCACGCATGTCGATATACGTTGAATTAATGCTGCGAACGCAAACACATGCATGCATAGCGTGGTCAACGGGAATGCATGATGCATGTATAGGTCTCTCTATATTAAAAAAATCCATATAACTCCCTGAATTTCAATCAAAAGTTTGTCAAGTACTCCGAACTATGAAACCAAATATTTAACCTTTAAACTTTACAATTCAGTTCAAATAACACTCTGACCCGATTTCGAATGGTTGTGTTGTCGGCATGACATGAAGAGTGAACAGTTTAACCACGTAGGATGACATGCTAGTCAAGTTAAGTGAATGACAAGTGGGGACATAGGGCCTTCTCTCCCAAATCGAAACAGAGAGTATGGGAACTACAGAGGATGGTGGCTATTGAAGCGCAATTGGGAGCTCAGTGGAGAGAAGCCCTTATAAGCCCCATATGTTATTGATCCAATTTGCCCCGGCAAAACCACTCACTCGTCATGCCACGTGGGCAATACCACTATACAAAATTGGGCCAAGGTGCTATTTCAACCGGATTACAAAGTTCGGGGGTTCAATGTTTGGCATTTGAGTGCAAAGCGTAGGGGGGTTTTTTGCAAAAGCGTTTAAGTGGGATGAGGTTCCCACCCATACAATCTAGATCAGACGGTCGATACCACTATTAGCACTGTAGCACTGAAATAGCTATTAGCACTAGATATGCTATATATATATGAAAATGATTCCATACTCCTAGAAATACATACTCCCAGTTCTCATATACCAGTTTAATGGTGTTATTATACCCTTTTATCTATTTGAGTACACTCTAATAATAATTATAAGACACTCCAAAGTGAGTTCTGTGAAAAATTTCACTAAAATTTACTATTTATAGAGTGATTTGTGTATATAACCCTTTTATGTATAAAAAGGGTATATAGCAAAAATAAAAGGTTTTGATGAATTTTTTTTGAAATATTTTAGAATTTGTATTTAAGTATACCAAAAATAATAATGGGTATAAAATATTTGTTTAAGTAGTATATTACAAGTATGAGTATGTATTCCCGGGAGTACGAAAAAGGATATAAATATATTGCATCCAAATAATGCATCCCTAAATACCAACATTGATCACGGGGGGGGGGGGGGGGGGGGGGGGCGGGACGCTGATAATCTGAAAAAATATTTTCATCAAACTTTGAAGATTTTCATAAAACTCTCAACAAATTACCACATGAAGTGGATGATATATATGTTCTACACCTCTGCAAAATTTCACGATCAAACTCCATACAATCTGTGAGATGAAAAGCAAATAGTGTTTCACTATTTCAGTAAGATTTTTTCTTCCTTTCTTGTATTTCGCAAATGTGATCGGTTTTTATCAATTTTCTAGACATGTAGAACATATCATCCACTACATATGGTAATTTTTAAGAATTTTTAAAGCTTCTAGGTTTGATAAAAGTCAAATTTCACCGTATTAGCATTTTCATCACACATGTCGCCCTGATCACATGCATACATATAATTAAGCACGATATATAACATCGGCCAGTGCTTATTCACGAACAACATCAAAGGAAGCCCGGCCTTACACAAATTCGAAGAGAGTGCGCGTACTTTTTGATGGCTGAAGTCATAAAATCAGGTGGAGAGTTCCTCAAAGTACAATGATTTTTTGTTTGGGATAAGATTGACATTGATTGTAATTGTGTATTTGTTAATGGATATTTTATTTCATTTCAATTAATTGATTTGCAAAATGGATGTTTTATGTTCGTGAAATGAATTGAGATGTGAATTGGATGTATACATGTACATGTTGATCTGCTTGTTTCAGAGGGTATGGCTAGCATTTTCTGAGGTTAGCCAATAAACAGAAATAGATTTAGGGGTAGAAGAGAATAGCACAGACGGTTTTTAACTAAAAACCATCTGTGCTAGTTGGTAATCACAGATGGTTTTAACTAAAAATCGTCTGTGATAGTGTGATTATCAACTATCACAGACGGTTTGTAATTAAAAACTGTCCGTGATATTTACACCACAGACGGTTCGAAAGCCGTCTGTGATGACCTCGTATCATTACTGATCCATAAATTTAGACGGCTCACAAAACCGACTGTGATGACGTTTCTGAACCGTCTGTAATATGGTTTTCTGTAGTAGTGCATGCATGCATGAGATAATGCCTACTAGCTTTTTAACAAGTTGCTACAGTCGCGGCATTACTTCCGCTATGTGATTGGAGATGAAACAGTTGTTTATATTGTAGTAGGGCTGTAATCGCAGTTGCAAAAGCTTTTTCTTTTCTATTATTTTCTTTTTTATACTGTGTACATATTTTTTTGAACACATGAAATGAATCTAGCTAGATGTAATATTACTTTTCAACCAACATGAAATCAGACAATGAGAATTTTTAATTGTTCCAATTTTGGTCAGCAGTCTTAATTATTTTCAACAAGAAATTATCTGGTGGAACTTTTTTTCTGTTTGCTGACTGTATAGATAGTCATGTGTAGAGAAGAAGTATGTACGTTAGTACAACCCTACTTCGGTGTACTCGTTGTATAGATGGGAATGCTCTCTAATTTTTACTCTATGAGGAAATTTAAAAGTTAAACGAAAACTAATAAATATGAGAGGGATGACGTTTTTGTTTTACCGGTTTGCCATGATTCATGTCTTCCACAAATTGAGCTAAGTTTGAAATTTTGATATCATACATAGAACAAAGTCACCATTACTTAACACAAATTTTAATAAAGAACTTTTGAGAAGGCTGCTGTAAGATCGACCAAGAGTGCATGCATGGGACTAGGGATGAAAACGGAACGGAAATATCCCGTACCGAACCGCATCATTTTCTACATTTGACCCGATCGAATTCGTATTTTCGGACAAATTCGAATTCGGTTCGAAATACGGAATACCAAATTCGAAAACGGAGCGGAAACGGTTTAGGCGTTTTCTGACCGTTTTCTACTTTTCTACATTTTATTCGGAATATACCGTATTGTAAATACGGTTTAAAACCGAATTTGGCCCAATTCACACAGCCCAATTCACCAAAATTTCCCCATCTCCTTCTAAAGCCGCCGCCGCCTAGGGGAGATCGAGCCCGGAGCAGAGGGAGCACGAGGGGACCGGAGGTAGCGGCGTTAGGACTGGGGAGGGGGAGGTCTATGGCGGCGCGGTGCGGGAGAGCGGCGGCGGGGCGCCGGGTCGGACGGGGTGTAGAGCGGAGCGGGGAAGGAAAACCAGGGGAAGGAAGCAGAGGAGGAGCCGAGGCGGTAGTGAGAGAAGGGAGAGAGCACCGGGAGAAGGGGAAACGAGGCGGAGGCGTTGAGGCGACGGTGGGAAAAAGGGAGAGAGAGAGCCAAGGCGCGTCGGTGAGGAAGGAGGAGGCGGAGGAGCCGAGGCGGCGGTGGGGGAAAAGAAAGAGAAGGGAAAGAAGAAAAAGAAGAAGAGATAAAATAAAAGGAAAATATGAGAAAATAACAACTTTGCGATAGCAGATTTAGCAAAGTTAAATAAATTAACTGTAGGTACTTAGGAACCCCGCGTTGCGATATTATTGTAATATTGTATTTTGTCTCTAATTATTGTTCTGCTGCAAACTCTGATGGCTTATTATTCGTTAGAGCGGTGTTCTATCGGTTAAAACGAATAATAATCCGTTGACTAGCATTATTACCCCATAGAATACGCGGTGTTCTATGGCTTATTATATGCACTTGAACTTGATCATGCACTTGGTAATTGTTATGTACTTGGTCACTTGTTAATTGTTATGCACTTGGTCCTACAGGTCGGTATTCCGTATTGAATTTTCGTATACCGACCGTGTTCGAAATAATTCCGCTCGAATTGGTTCGTTTTCGAAATTCTCGATATTCCGTAAGTTCGCGTTCGTTTTCGTGTCCGGCTTTACCGCTTTCGCTTTCGTTTTCGTATTCAAATGTAGAAGTAGAAAACGGTTGAAGAGTTTTCCGACCGTTTCCGACCGTTTCCATCCCTACATGGGACCAAAGACTCTCAGGAGTGCATTAGATACGCCCACAATGCATGTACTATATATGTGCAAGGTTGGGCTCACATTTTGTGGCACTTCGTACGTACTCGTCTAATTCGCTTGATGCTAGCCTAACGCATATTTGGGAATATATTTCTCATGAAGAACGGGAATATTTTACTAGTACTCTTTCTAGCTTGTTTCTCCATCCTATAGGAGTAGTACTAGTAGGAGTATCCTCTATTAATGAGAAGGCGATATTGAATGATACAAGACACGGACAAGTCATGGCAGAGTTAAGTAACACATAAATATGATGCTGCTGCTGGCCCAGTGATCATGAGCCATGCAATGCAACCCGGCCTCTCTTTCTTTTTTTATCCTGCTTGGACATTTACTTCCCAATTAAGCCCATTCAATTACTCCCCTAGCTCCTCTCTCTCTCTAGCTTGCCTGCCCTCTTGTTGTTGTAGTTGTAGCAGTAGTAGCACCGTATGTGCATGCATATATCTCCGTATATCACAGTGGTGGAGAGTCATAGGGCATGTTTCATATTAGCTATGACTGATGATTTTTGGTTAAAAATAAATAGCAATGACTAAAAGAAGTAGCTTTTAGAAAGAGAGAGTGAGTGGTTAGGAAAGTGGGGGAAAGATGTGTGTGCGAGATGAGGACGAGAGGAGTGGGATGCATGACGCGTCCATGACCCCTGCCTTATCCTTGGAACGAGACGAGATCGAGAGGAGTGAGGAAACTTCTACAGAAAGCAAGATGTTCATATTAATTTACAGTTTTTTAAAATAGAAGCTAATATAAAATAAAAGCCAATATGAGTAGGCAGGGATAAATCTAGGGCTGGAAAAAAGCTCGAGGCTTGTGAGTCACTTGGGCTTGTAGGCGGCTTAGCTCGGCTCAGTTTGGCTCGAGCTCAGAGCACCACTTAGCGAGCCAAGCCGCGGTCTGAGCTCGGCTCGAGAGCTTGAACGAGCCAAGGCTCTAGATGCACTGCATATGATACATTAGAACATGTTTGCAAGCGCAAGCCAGATCTTTTCTCTGTGCCACCATCCGTAGGTCTTTGCTGTCGATCATTCGCCACCACTCTTGCTCCCCCCTGCACGCCGATGTCGCCTGCGGCCCCCACATCTCTCCGGATCCGCCAGCTAGTGTACCCAACTCCACATGTTCGGAGGCAGATGAGTCCACGTGAGGGAGAAGAGGAGGAGCAAGATCTCCCCCACCCACCTCCTTCTCCCACCTCTCTCACTATCTCCGACCCAATTCGCCATAGATCCCCCTATGAAGGTCAGCGCTGCCACCACCCCCCAGTTTCCCCACGGTTCTCTGGTGTTTTTTGGTGCTTTTTTTGGGTGTCCATGGCGGCGCGGTGATGCGCTGCCTAGCTCGATCTGTTTAATTCGGTGTCTAATCTACCATTCAGGTGGTGTAGATTGGGTAATTGTGTGCTCTGTGGTGGGATTCGTGGGTGCTTCTGGGTTGGGAGTTTAGGGGTTCGCATGCAATTACGTAGTGTTCGTCTCTCTAATCCAAGATTTAGCCTTTTTGGCTGGAGGGTTTATGCGTGCGATATGTTTCTTAGCGCTTTATACTATTTTAATAATTGATTAGTGGTTGTTGCTGATGCGTGGTTCTACTGGTGGTGGAGTCGAAGGCATCGCACGAAGGAGGAGGAGATGTTGCTGCTGTCGCTAGTGTCAGATTCAGTGTTGCATGCGGTGATGGCCACTCGCATTGCCTCCTTTCTCCTACGGGGACGTGCCACTATGATCAGTCAAAGCAATCAGATGCTATCCACGCATGAGTATTTTGTGGAGAACCGAATGTATGTTAACTCCCCATCATAATGATCCTGGTTTAACTTATATTTACTCATTGGTGCACCCATATGAAATACACTTGTGGAAAAATATTACATTTCTGACAGTTGCTGATATATTACATGCTCTAAATAACAACAGGTAATATCATACGTGTAATTTTCATTGGTCACCGCATTTGATTCAGTGATATTTGAGGACTCAGATGACTTAACGGCTAGACTATTGTTTATTCTGATTTCGGACTATGATACATGACTTTTTAGAAAGCACCCATTCACCATTGCTATGGTAAATACATATGAGTAGTCTTGGACAGCATATGAGTAATATATTTTCTGTTGCTATGGTAAATACATATGGTTTCCTAGTTTTATATCGTTTTCCTTGCTTGTACATGTCTATGGCTAGTGCCCCCATGGATTGGCTCACGAGTTGCTTCGAGCCAGCTTGAATCAAGAAATAAGCCAAATCGAACTGGACTTTTAACTTATTTTTTGAACGAGTCGAGCCGAGTTGTAGCTCTGGACGAGCCTGACTTGAGCTTGCTCGGCTTGCCTTTTTTCATCTAGGTACATTCAAGGACGCAGCTTGCAGTCACTTGCATGCATTGTCAATGTACGTACTGCTCAGGCAGGGGAGGAGGCATGCAGGCAGGGGCAGACGCAGACGCAGACGCAGACGACCTGACGTCGCGGGGAAAGATCCGTCAGGGGAAGAAGCGAACAACAATTAGACGACAAGGAGCCTCCTGTATTTGCGCCGGTGACCACAAAACAGAATTGCAGGCAAACAATTATATGTGCTACATGCATGCATGGTGCTGCGTCGCTAGCTTGGCCGGCCGGCCACATTACACGCCTGCCTTGTCAGGACGTCTCCAAATGTTAATTCGATCGCCCCGCCCCCCCGGGGCGCCTTGGCGCTGTGCCTGCTAGCTATCTTCCATGCATGCCCTTGATGTTGCTGGCCCACGGCCAAATTGGTGTGGCTAGCTTACCTGTAGACTGTAGTTACATACTGTTAGGGCACATCTTAGCTTCGACCTAATTTTATGTGCTATATATGATACACATTTAGTTTAACTGGCTGGTCTTGCTACCGGCCTGCTAGCTTGTACATAGATATATATTTGCTGAGTACATATATACATTGTTATTGCATTTTTTTATGATATTAAATACTGTATGACCATTCACACTTCGGAGTTCACCTCTTAACCTCTCCACCACATACCTAATGTATACTGTGTTGAATCATATTGACGTCCTAAAAAAATAAAATTTAATTGAAGGGTTACAAGTTGATTTGCACCTTAGGCATCACTAAGAACTAACATACGAAAAAAAAACTAGCACTACTAAAGATGGTGTTATCACAGACGGTTCAAAACCGTTATCACAGACGGTTTCTAAACCGTCTGTGTTTATGTGTCAGTAATAATAGCTAATTATCATAGACGGCTCCCACACCATTTATGATAACTTACAACACAAACGGTTTTTCTAAAAAACCATCTGTGATATTTCAATATCATGGACGGTTTTTTGTATTAACGTCTGTGATATGCACGATATCACAGACTGTTTTTGTTATTACCCGTCTGTGATATGATGTATATCACAGACGGTTCGGTGTTCCAAACCATCTGTGATATCATGCATATCACAGACGGTTCGGTGTTCCAAACCATCTGTGATATCATGCATATCACAGACGGTTTAGAACGCCAATCCATCTATGATAGCTATTTCAACAGTGATGTTGATTGCTCTTTTTGGGCTAGCCTTAGAATATGCTAGCTATGCTATCTGAAAATAAGCAAGATCACACACACACATATATATATATATATATATATATATATATATATATATATATATATATATATATATATATATATATATATATATATATATATATATATATATATATATATATATATATATATATATATATAGCACAGGACAATCATTACATAAATCTCACAGATGAATGAAACAACACAAGCAAATTACATATATAGCATGACAATCTTACAAAGATCTCACAAATGAATTAAATTGAATGAATTGTTTGATTAAGCACAATTGAGTGATTACAATTGAATCCAATGTTTCAACATCTAATCACCATTGATGGAGTGGAACTCTCTAGTCTTGTTTATGACCTCTGCTAGCAAGAATTGGGAGAGGTTTCCTCAAATTTCGACGAGTTTGTCAATATCAATTGCACTTTTGTCAAAGTCCACACGCTGTCGCTAGGAGTAATGTTAAGTCATTAATTAGCGTGTGTGTGTGTATATATATACATATATAATCAAAAAATAATAATTATTGGAAGGTTAACAAACCTCTGGATCATTCATCTTAGCGTCCATGATTTCCTTCATATGATGGCAAACGTAGAATCCACATACGTTGCCCTATAGCTGCTGATGGCACTGCATAAATAGAATTATATATATTGGCATTATCAATTCTAGAGGTATTATAATGAAGAGTGATATAGGATTGTCGTGTTGTAGCGGGTATCGAAAATCACGTCCTGTGTCGCAGTGTGTCACTGGATTCCTTGTATCTCCCTCCCTAAGCAACATAAGTGCTAAACAACCTACATGATTCCAAAAAAGTTAGCCTCGGTCATTGCAAATGAAGAAAAAATTACAATAGAGTTATGTATGGAGAAAATGAGTTTACCTGTCAATTGCTTGTTGCACACGAGTGAAATCGTGGTTGCTCCTAAGTAGGGAAGCAAGGTATATTATCTTACTCCACTTTGATATAATCATAATCAAAATCCAGTGAGACCTAGTCATGTGTGTCACCATAATGATTAATCCTAAGTTCATATTGCGTATAAAAGTACAAATGAAACTTGTGTGAAAACTAGTGAAGCACTTATCCTTGGTTAAAGGGTACAATGATGTACTCCTTATCACTGTAAGCAATCAATCTGCTCGTTATGTAATCTTGGACGAAGGATGCATTATCGTTGATGGATTGCTTAGGGACTAAGTGTGGGTTGAGAAAACCCATTGGTTGTCATCGTCGCTGGACTTGTTAGATCATGTATCTATATATAAGTAAAGAGTAATGATATTTATTGATATGACATGAATGTAGAACTTCATTGTACAGTACACTTACAGTGTCCAGCATCGTAGAAGTGAGGCGTCGAGTTCGTCAAGGTTGAATAGTAAGAATAAGCCTTCGAAGGTCACGACGAAGTAGCCCGAGTCGTGGAGGAAATGCGCCTCTATGTATCTCATAGTAAATCTACTATGCCGGTTTGGCTTCATGTTGGACCTCTGCATGTATCAGGTATGCAATGTATTACAAACCAGTCCAAACCTGGGTAATTGTGACTCAGGGACCAACGACACTTCGAGAATGAACTTCTATTGCCTGTTAGGTGCCTTAATCTTCTTCGGTTGGGTCTTAGCGCCTCGCTTACGATACATTTCCAGTGTTGTCTCCATAGGAGCCGATGCAATAGACTTCAGAAACGGAGCTGGAGGTGGAGCCACAGGAGCCGATGTGACAGGTCCAAGGCGATGTCCCTCTTGGGACACTTGTTGTGGAGATCGCAGCACAGATGAGTCGAGGGCGATGTCCCTCTTGGGCCATTGGATGAATGTGTGGACGGCATCCCCTAATGTCGTAATATCTTTGTTTGGGGGCTTTTCAAGAGGGGCAGTCCTAAAAACATCATTAATAATGTCCACCTAAATCTTCACGAAACCGGTCTCTAGTTGGGCACCGTACACCAGCATCCCTGATAGCCATGGGTAAGCCATCCCCCGCCCAGCGTCAATGGGAATGGAGCCAACAAGCCTGACTTTGAGGATACAAGGCGTGGGCTCCTACATAATGATACATAATGAGCTAAGGTGTCCACCAGGTAGATCTATCTATGTAGCATTCTAAAGAGGTACATTTCCTGAATATTGTCAATAGGTAAGTGGGCGTCGCTATATTGAGTAATTGGCATGGACGTGCAGCTACTCTGACATTGAGGGGGACTGGGTACCGCATTAACGAGGGTGAGTTGCAATTGGTTACGGACTTATCTCAGTTCTTCCCTCAATAAATCTATCTCTCCTCGAAGTGAGGTAGTCTTATCTTGAAGTGAGGTAGATAGCTATTCCTACGATAGGCCTTGGATCTCTTCCTACTCCTATATGTCTCGGAGTCATTTAGGAATCCGTGCCTCCAAGATACATAAACCCCCAGGCATCGCATGCGACCTGGGTGCTCCTTGTTTCCCAGGACCTGTGATAGTATATATCTCTCCTTGTATTCTTCAAAGGAGCATCGGGAAGATTCGGTAATAAATGATTGCTGCAAGAGGCAATCATGTTATTTTTGAACCCATGAAGTTCAAGAGATATTAATAACTATGTAGTTTAACATGTCTTACCAGGCATTCGGACACTTCCTTGTCTGCGGAGTTTTTGAAAGAGGAGACCCCAAACATGTGGTTGATGACCTCACTCTTAACCAGTTTCGGGTGCGCTCGTTTGCGATCCTGGTAAATGGTGGGGAGGCCTCTGATCGGATTGCGACCTTGTCCTGTATCCTCCACTGTGGGATTTTACCCGTATACCTAGTGGTGTTGAGTCTGTGAGGGTGAGTGTTTTGTGATTGGAGAGCATTGTGCGCCGCACTTTGTTGTTCAAATTTAGTCATTGTCTTCATCTGCACAAAGGGTTCCATGTTTTCGGCAACACGAAAGGATACCTCATGATGGGCGTGAGATCCTTGGCCACGTACTGAGTGGCAAGAGTGCTCTTGAAGTCCTTCCATGCTTTTCCCATCATGAGGAGCGTCTGCTATTGCACGAGTCCCTGTACTTCTGCTGGGATCTCGAACGAATTTGTTATTTCCACCCACATCTGATTTTTGTGATCCTTTGCCAAATCGTTCCAGCTTGCTATGGTGATGGGGACCCGATGCCTTCCAATTATCCTGTAGGTAGTCCAAAATGTTGCCGCTGCTTTCTTCGGTTGTAGAGGGACCCCATCCGAAGAGACCACTGTGATGGTCATTCAGCCCTCTAGCCTTTTCGATACACCTCGGCCACGCTTAGTTATCTCGATCTTCAAAGCATGAGACCGAGAAGATGATGACGATGACTATGTGGACATCATCTTTGTTATAAGGAAAAACTAACTGCAGTGAGCTATGAGCGTAAACAAATTAAGTTCTGTGAATTGAATTACACACACCAGTATCTCAAGGCCCTTTTGGAATAGTAACATGCCATTCCAAATAGATCTTGTAGCTGACAAGTTAAGCATATATTATGAAGTACTAAAGATCATAAAACAAAGTTCTATGAATCAAATTACACACCAGTGTCTCAAGTTCATTGAACCTGACACACTGGAGTGTGCAACTTGCTTCATGCACTTTGAAGGTATATGTGGCATATATTATTGCTACAAGGTCCCTTTGGAACGGTAACATGCCATTCCAAATAGATTTTGTAGCTAATAAGTGAAGCATATATCATGAAGTATTAAAGTTCATAAAACAAAGTTCTATGAATCAAATTACACACACCAGTGTCTCAAGTTCATTGAACCTGACATACTGGAGTGTGTAACTTGTTTTATGCCCTTTGAAGGTCTATGTAGCATATATTATTGCTACAAGGTCCCTTTGAAACAGTAACATGCCATTCCATATAGATATTGTAGCTAACAAGTGAAGCATACATCATGAAGTATGAAAGGTCATAAAATAAATTAGCCAAATACTGAAGATCACAAAACAAATTAGCCAACTATTGAGACAGACCACAAGATTGACAAATGATAGTAACAGTAACAATTTAGAGCTCAAGCTTGAATATCCGATTTTAGTATCCTTGCCATGTCACAATTGTAAATTTTGTCCCTTTTTCCAACTATTGTAGTGTTTCACTTGACGACCTCCCAGTCAATCGCACCTTCAACCATTCGTTGAACTGACGGTTGTGTTGTCTCATGATCCAAACCTCTAACTGGCCTGCATTCTCTTGGCATAGCATGTTCTTGTGCACTTCAATATACGGGGTCACTTTAGTCATATATTGTAAAACTGTGAAATGGGCTTGAGCATACATATCTCGATCCGGAGTTATTGCTTCCCTTCTGGTAGTCCTGATACCCTCTAGCCACCCCTCGTGACGAGATAGAGGTACATCTATCGGTTCGACCTGAGCCATGTAACCGATGCAGAATTCAATGACATCTTCAGTTGTACAACCTTCGATGATGCTACCCTCCGATCGAGATCGATTGCGTACATAGGACTTGAGAATTCTCATGTACCTCTCGAATGGGTACATATGACATAGAAACACGGGGCCGCATATCTTTATCTCTTTCATAAGGTGGATAATGAGATGGACCATGATATTAAAAAATAACAGAGGGAAATACATCTCTAGATGACATAGAGTCGTCACCACCTTGGTCTGCAGAGCATCTAGTCCATCGGGATTGATGACCTTCTGAGCAATTGTGTTAAAGAAACAACATATATATCCTTATGATTGTCACTCAAACCTTGTTCGGTAAAATACTTCGAATTGCAACATGTAGCATTTGTGTCATTAACACATGACAGTCATGAGACTTCATGCCAATTAATTTCAAATATTCCATGGAAACAAGTTTCTTCATGCTGGTGGAGTGACCGGATGGAACTTTCTGTTGGACCAAAATGGCGACAGAGGGGGGGCTGAATGTCGATCAATTAAAAACTTGTCCCCAAAAGTGTCCACTCAAACCCTCTATCCGAAAGATGTAAAATCTATGAAAGGAGAGATTAAGTGCTCAGAGAGTTCTTACAGGACACATATGCAAGGTACAGAGGATAACCAAGAAGAACCACCTGGAAGACAAACCACAAAAAAAAACACAGCTAAAAACTGGAACTGCAAGGGGGCGGTCTGACCGCAGTTCACAGGTCGGTCAGACCACTCCAATCAAGGCGGTCAGACCACCATTGACAGCCCGGTCAAACAGCAGGCACATGAGCGGTCTGACCGCCCATTCTCTTCCGGTCAGACCGGTCATCGATTTCAGGCAGCAGAGGCTGTTTTTCAGGCTGAAAACTGAGAACTCCCCAACAGTGAAATTTGAGGATTTCTCTTGAACTACTCAGCCCAGACCAGCAAAGAAATAACCAGAATAACAAGGGGAACTCAAAGGACCAAGAGAAATCAACTCAAGACCAAGAAATTGAAACTTGACCCAAAAACTGAAAATATGCAAAGAGCAGGACCAAATCTCAAATTCCCAACAAACCTTTGATCACTTGGCAATGAGACTTTGGGAATAGCAAGATAATAGCCTCTAGACTTTATATGCCAAGTTTCAAGCCATCTCAAAGAGGGAATCAAAAATTTACACCAAACCCTAGAAGAGACTGAAAAACCTACAGAGGCAACAACAAAATCCTAATTCCTCCTTAATCATTGCATCTTTGATCATGAGTTTTTGCAGCTGGATTAGCAATGATCACAGGACTCTCCAGACCAAATCTCAGGCCATCTCATGAGGGGAAACATGAAATCCACCAAAACCCTAGAAAAGAGGAAGAAGAACAGAGGAAGCCCAAAAGCCAAATCTGAGATTAAATGCTGTTTGCTCTTGGGAAAATCGATCAAATGATCTTGAGGCACTATCCCTTCATAGAGCAACCCATTTTGGGCCTTCCCAGCAAGAATCAACAAGAAACTCAAAAAGTCAAGAAATCACCAAATGAGGGTATCGAAGAACAGAAACAACAGAGAGCTCAAGAACTGAAACAAACACCATCTCATATTGATAAAGAGGAAAGGAGATACATGATTGATACAAGAGGAATGATTACAAGACTCTCAATCCATCTCCAACCTCTCCCAACTCAAGAACACACCCACACTACATGCTTTGGAGAGGAGGTGAACCACTCAAGAACACATCGATGGGGACACAACACAGACACACTCTGCTACCTTCCACCCACTCTCACCAACTAAAGAATCAAATGTAAAACCACCTCCAAAGCCTCTTTTGACTCACAAAACCCTAACTCTCTTCCAAAGCCATAAAATCTGAGAGACCATGTGGAGGTCATCCCATGTGTGTGATGAGTAATTGACATCGGTTTAGGGAAGTCGAGTTTGATTTGGTTGGTTCGGACCATGTCGTTGCGTGGTGCAATGAACTCGGTCGGACTTGGTCAAACCTGGTCAAAGGGTTTAGATTGCATATTATGTCAACTTGTCAGGTTTGGGCTATTTCGTTAATGCATTTATGCTTACATGTATCGAGCGGTGCTATTTGATGTGTTTCTTGTCTGTGATGGCTGTAGGACGTTGAGGCGGAGTCGTGGCGAGACACGGGGTGACCGAACTAGACACGGGCGGTGTCGAGGTCAGAACGGTCGGATGTGTCGAAGACGGCGGAGATTCGATGTGGTTGCGAGTCTTGGACGACAAGGAGTGCGGAAGCTTCCCGGAAGGTGCTGGAGGGGCGAAATGGTAATTTCGCGAGACTGCAAAAGCGGGAGCGGGTTCCGTTGGATTTAGCGGGCGTAACGGGGTGGAGACCCGTTAGCCAAGGGCTATAAATAGATGTTGGTGGCTGCATGCCCACTTATGGATTGAGGATAGAGTTAGGGTTTTAGTGAGTCAAAAGAGCTTTTGTAGAGGTCTTTTGCTTTGAGGCTTTAGTGGTTGAGGGTTGGTAGAAATATACAGGGTGTGTTCCCTTGGTGTCTCCTCTCTGTACGTTGTGCTCTGTGTGTTCCTGAGTAAGGATGTAGGGAGTTCTTGATAATCCAAGCATGTATGGGGAAGTAGAGAGGGTGTGAGTTGATTCTCCATTGTAATCATGTATCTCCTTTCCTTTTTATCAATATGAGATGGATTTGGTTGAGTTTGAGTGAGTCCCGGGCTCTCTGTTGCTCATTTCCCTTCGATGCTTCTTTTGGTGATTTCTTGACTTTTTGAGTTTCTTGTTGATTCTTGCTGGGAAGGCCCAAAATGGGTTGCTCTGTGATGGGATAGTGCCTCAAGGTCATTTGATCGATTTTTCCCAAGAGCAAATCAAGTGTAATCTCAGATTTTTGGATTTCTCCTCCTCTGTTCATCTTTTGCCTTCTAGGGTTTTGATGGATTTCTTGATTCCCTTGAGGAAATGGTCTGAGATTCTTGCTGGTATGCCCTGAGAGTATTACTAACTTGATTGCAAAATCTCATATGCAAAGGTCTTGTGAATCTTGGGTATTTCAAGTTTTTTTTGCTCCTCTCTGAAGTTCTCCTGCATTTCTAGGGTTTTAGTGCATTTCATGTTTCCCTTCTCAAGATGGCTTGAAATTTGGCTTGTAGAGTCCAATAACTATTGCTAACATATCTGCAAAGTTTCTTGGCCATAGGATCAATGGTTAGAGAGTAATTTGAGTTTTTGGTCCTGTTCTTGTAAGGGTTCAGATTTTTGGCAAAATCTGAAATTGCTTGTTTTAAGTTGGATTTTGTTGTTTTCCTAGGTTCCTCTGGGTATTCTAGTTGTTTTCCTACCTTTCTAGGCTGAGACGTTCAAGGGAAATTCTTCTTTTGCTTTGCTGTAGAAGATTTGCACTTGGTTGTCTGTTTTTCAGTCCCCTACCTGTTCTGAAAACGAAGGGCGATCTGACCGGCATGTCTTTAGCGGTCAGACCGGACAACTTGAGGCGGTCAGACCGGTGGTGTAAGTCCGGTCAGACCGGTGGAGGATGGGCGGTCTGACCGGCCTACACACACCGGTCAGACCGGCCTACACACACCGGTCAGACCGGCCTGGGGATTTTGAGACCATTTCATCATGGTTCTTTCTGCAGATGGGCTTATTTGATTCTTTTGTGGAAGTTTTCTTATGCTTGTCTTTCAGCCCTCCAGTGAGCATCTCTTCACCTTCATAGCTTAGTATAGCCATTGGAGATAAAATTTGAGTACGGGTTCTTGTGAGTACTTGTTTTCTTCTTGGAGTTCTTGATTTCTAGTATGCTCCTTGATTTTTTCTCTTAGCTTCGAATAGCTTTCAGAGGAGATTATCCAAGTGGTTTTTGAGGGGTCGTTTTTATTTGAGTGCCATTCACCCCCCCTCTGTCGCCATCTTCGGTCCAACAAAATCCATGAGGGGGCATGCAGCCACTACCTCTATTTATAGCCCTTGGCTAACGGGTCTTCAACCCGTTACGCCCGCTAAACCCGAACGGAGCCCGCTCCCGCTTTTGCAGCCTCGCGAAATTACCATTTCGCCCTTCCTACCCCTTCTGGGAAGCTTCCGCGCTCCTTGTCGTCCAAGCCTCGCAACCACCTCGTGTCTCCACCGTCTTCGACACTTCTCGACCGTTCTGACCTCGACACCGCCCGTGTCTAGTCTGGTCACCTCGTGTCTCGCCACGACTCCGCCTCGACGTCCTGCAGCCAACACAGACAAGAAACACATCAAATAGCACCGCTCGATACATGTAAGCATAAATGCATTAATGAAATAGCCCAAACCTGATAAGTCGATATAATATGCATCCTAACCATTTTGACCAGGTTTGACCAAGTCCGACCGAGCCCGATTGCACCACGCAACGTCAAGGTCCGAACCAACCAAATCAAACTCGACTTTCCTAAACCGATGTCAATTACTCATCATACACACGGGATGACCTCCACATGGTCTCTCAATCTCCCCCTTGATGAGTATATTGACAAACTCAGAAAAAGCGCAGAGTTGAGTTTGAAATGCAAGAAGGAAGTCAAACATGGTCCAAAGGAAGGAAATGATGCTAATGACCATGTCGACACAAGGAGCAAAAGAAAGAACAAGTTTTTCCTCACGGCTCCCAACCAGGCTTTTTCTATCACTATTCTCCCCCTTTTGGCAATAAACACATCAAGGATGCAAGGAAGAGAACAAGTCATGAAAATGGATGAAATGGCTGAAGTTTGGGTATTCGAAGCATTTAGAGCCATGAGAATTATCCAAAATGACCATAATGTATTACATCAAGCCATAACTCAATAGAATGCTATCTAGATCATGACAGGATATATATGAGTCAGCTAAACCAAATAGATGACAATCTGAAATTTAGTGCAATTTGTGAGCATATCAAGTCATCCATGATCAAAGTCTAGCTAGAGGTATCCAAGGATGATGCAAACCATGTCAATAAGCTAAGCGGAACCAAGAAGCTAGTATTGAGCCTAATTAGAGTGCTACAAGCTCAAGAGTGAAATATTTATTTAAGTACTTGGTTCTTTTTGTAGGTTAAGCAAATGAAGCATAAGTGACATATTTTCTTTTGAAATTCATGGTCATTGCCAACCAGATTTTGTTTAGTCATGTGCTAGATCTCAAGCCTTATGCGATCATGCCAAGCAAGAAGCTTAAGACAATGATCTTGGTCATCCAAAACTCTCCCTAAGTTCATGCCAAGTGCAGTGGCAAGCAGTCTCATAGGAGAAAATTGGTGAGATCAATTTTTTCGCACAAAAGAGATCTTTTAGCTTTTTAACATGTTGTACTAACTCATGCTACATCAAGAGACTAAAATAGCTCAATCTAAGGCTTAATAGAGATTTAACGCTCAACTCAGCCTATTTGACATGGCATGAATCATAAGTGGATAACTAAAGAGAGACTAATTTCGAGTGCTAACATGACAAGTTTTAATTCAATTTGAGCAAGGTTAATTAACTTATCATGGCAAAAGCTAGTCTACACATATGAAGTCATGATCAATCTAGCAATGAAGCACACATCATGGCAGGATGTAAAGCAATGTAAACATGTCATGAAAGGATAATAATCAAGGCTCAATGAAGGTATTTACAATGCAGAATGACAAGCAAGAAATCCAGCTCCCCCTCAACATGTGATGCAACTTTTAGTTCAAGTTGAGTTATGTCAAAATTAAGCTCCAGAAGCTCCGAAATGAACTCCCCCTGAACCAAAGCAATAAAATCGAGAAGCTGACAAAGAAAACCAAACATGCAGTCCTTAAAGTATAGATAAGATATAGAGGAAACTATGGCTCAGACTGACTCTCATCTACCCCATATGCCTCGAGGACAATCAGCTGGTCTACTAACAACCTAGGGAGCAAACACGTACCCTGTCTACCCTAGGGTGGCCCAACCCTCGCTAGAACCCACAAGAAATGAGTAAGCTCAACCTTGAGAGAAGAGAGACAGCTAATAAGCAGCATCCTAGAGTCACAAGATAAGAGCAAGAAGTCTAAATAGCTAGACGTGAGAAACACTTTAATCTATGCTAGGAGAACTAAACCCAATGCACCCCAATGCAATGCTATAGATAGAAGTAAGAGCATAATCAAATATAATAAAGCAGTAAAGCACAAAGCCCCCCTCACAACAGTCCATAAGGACAGACCACCCCAAGCTTTCCCCGCAGAGCTGAAAAGCTAGAGCTATCCAATGGCTTGGTGAAAATGTCAGCCAACTGGTGGTCACTCTCCACAAACTGGAGCACGATGTCACCCTTCTCTACATGGTCCCTGAGGAAGTGATAGCGAATATCGATATGCTTGGTCCGAGAATGCTGCACTGGGTTCTTAGCAATGTTAATCGCAGAAGTATTATTATAAAAGAGTGGAACACTATCGATAACTAACCCAAAGTCCCGCAGGGTCGAGACCATCCAAAGCACCTGGCTGCAGCAACTGGCGGCAGCAACGTACTCGGCCTCTGCGGTGGACTGAGCAACACCGGACTGCTTCCTCGAAGACCAGAAAACGAGAGAAGTGTTAATGAATTGACAGGTGCCAGAAGTGCTCTTCCTATCTATCCTACAACCAGCAAAGTCTGCATCCGAATAGGCTCTTAAGGAAAGACAGGACGAGGAAGAGTACCAGATACCATAGTCAATGGTAGCTCGAAGGTACCGAAGAATGCGCTTCACCGCCTGGCGGTGAGATACACGAGGAGAAGCCTGAAACCGGGTACAGAGACACACAGCGAAGTGTATGTCCGGTCTCGAGGCAGTGAGGTACAAGAGGGAGCCGATTATACTACGATACTCCTTCTGATCAACAGGCTCGCCGTCCTCATCTGGGTCGAGTGAAGCTAATGTAGCCATCGGAGTGGACACCGGCTTACCATCACTCATATCGAAGCGCTTCAGGAGGTCTCGAGTGTACTTGCCCTGATGCAAGAAAGTACCCCTCCCGAGTCTGGTTGATTTGGAAGCCAACGAAGAAGCTTAACTCGCCCATCATGCTCATCTCAAACTCCAAACTCATGACATCGGAAAACTGGGAAACGAGAGCATGCGAGGAGCCGCCAAAGATGATATCGTCCACATAAATCTGAACGAGCAGAAGATCAGTGCCATGTCGGCAGATGAACAAGGTCTTATCTACTTTACCCATCTCAAACCCATGACTCAACAAGTAGGACTTAAGCCTCTCATACCAAGATCTAGGGGCCTGCTTAAGTTCATACAACGCTTTGGAAAGCTTGAAAACATGATTTGGGTATTTGGGGTTCTCGAAACCTGGAGGCTGTCTCACATAGACTTCTTCCTCAATAAAGCCATTGAGGAAGGCACTCTTGACACCCATTTGGTAAAGCTTGAAACCCTTAGAAGCTGCGAAGGCAAGCAGGATTCTAATGGCCTCAAGTCTAGCTACAGGGGCAAAGGTCTCCTCGAAATCTAGACCCTCAACCTGGGAGAACCCCTGAGCTACCAGTTTAGCATTGTTTCGAACAACCACCCCATCCTCACTCTGCTTATTCTTGAACACCCACTTGGTCCCAATGACATTGTGACCACGAGGGGGCTCAACAAGCGACCAGACCTTGTTTCTCTCGAAATTTTTCAACTCCTCATGCATGGCATTGACCCAAGACTCGTCAGAGAGAGCATGACACATGTCCTTATGCTCAAAGGAGGCAACAAAGGCAGAATGGAGACAGAATTGAGACATGCCAGATTTTGAACGAGTGACTCGCTCAAACAAGTCTCCAATAATCTGCTCAGAAGGATGGGCTTTCTGGATATGTCTAGGAGGTCCAGGATGAGATGAAGAAGTGGCCTCTACCTCGTGAGCTGATGAGGTACGAACAGAGCTACTAGCTCCAGAAGAAGCAGAAGATATGGGCTGATCGCCTCGAGGTGCAGTGGAAGACGGCACCTCAAGGGGTGGATGAGGGACTAGATCGGGTAGACAACCCTCATCTCCATCATCCTCATCATCCACAAAGATGGGCTCGGATTGCTCTAAAGAACCTGAGATATCGGGTCTAGTCCCCGGACTGGCCTCGTCGAAGGTCACCTCACAGGTCTCTACCATTTTACTAGACTCGCAGTTCCAAACCCGATAAGCCCGCGAAGAAGTCGAGTAACCCAGAAAGATCCCATCACACGAACGTGACTCGAACTTATCTAGGTTCCCAGACTTCAAGATAAAATACTTGCAGCCAAACACACGAAAATGAGATACACTGTGCTTTCGCCTATATCTCAACTCATAAGAAGTGCGGTGCAAGTGTGCCCAAAGAAAAACTCGATTTGAAACATGGCACGCGGTAGCTATAGCCTCAGCCCAAAACTTCTGTGGTGTAGAGTACTCATCGAGCATCGTCCTGGCCATCTCGACCAAGGTACGGTTCTTCCTCTCCACGACGCCATTTTGCTGTGGTACATGCGGAGAAGAGAATTGGTGTTCTATACCTGTCTCATCACAGAACCTCTCAAAGTAGGAATTCTTGAACTCCGTGCCATTGTCACTGTGGATCGCTCGTAAGACACCCGAGAGCTCAACAGAAAGCCTACTAAAAAGACCTCGGAAATGTGTAAACGTCTCATCCTTCGAGGCTAAGAAAAACACCCAAGAGTACCTCGAGAAGTCATCGACCACGACAAAAACATACTACTTCCCTCCTGCTGACTGCACTCGTGCTGGTCCAACTGTATCCATATGGAGCAGCTGTTCTGGTGCATCGGTCATAGTAACTGTGACCGGAGGATGAGAAGCGGCAACCATCTTGCCGTGCCGGCAAGGAGCACAAACTAGATCTTTGACCATCTTGAGTTTCGGCAAACCACGAATGAGGTCGTGACCGCTAACTCGGGTCAAATGGTTAAATCCAATATGACCAAGTCTCCTATGCCAGAAAGAAAGGACACGGGACTCAGAAGCAACTAAACACCTAAGAGGATCACCAGAAGACTCAGAAAAATCAGCACGAAAGATCCTCCCAAAACGAGAAATCCCGCAAACCAGACTACCCGAAGAATCAAGAATTTTGCAGGCGTTTTTCTTAAAGCTCACCTCGAAACCGTCATCGGTAAGCTGAGAAACAGACAACAAATTATACTGCAGCTTACTAACCAAAGCAACATCTTTCAAAATGAAAGAATCATTAACGCGCACTGTACCTTTGGCGATGACACGCCCAGATGAAGCATCTCCGAAGGTGATCGTCTCATCACCTGGAGCATGGGCAAGGGAAAAAAACCAACGGGAGTCTCCGATCATGTGTCGTGAACACCCGGAGTCTACAAGCCAAACCTTTCCCTTCCCTGCCCGGCGAACCTGAGTCAAACAGAGAGTAAAGTCTCAGTACTGGGGTAAATCAAGAGTGATTTTGGCACCCAATACTGAGTAACACGTCGAGCAGATGAAGTAGTCAAACACGACTGACCTCTATCTACCCTACGCTCTCTGTCACTCAAAGAAACAGACGGTCTCTGTGTAGACCTGAAGCTGTTGTTGGACTTGACCGCTACAGAGGAGCGAGTCAAGACACCAGCAACATGCTGATCACGCCGTGGGTAGCTATCTCGATGGGGGAAACGAGATCTCCCCTCAGGACGGCGGAAGTCACGACCAAAGGGAGCATGAGGACGAAAACCAGAAAACTCAAAAAAACCAAGTCCTCGATGCTGCCCAAACCCATCAACAGAAGCAAGCCTAGACCTCGTGTTGGTCTTAGGTGCACTCAAGGTCTGGGGCTGACCCTGAATACGCCTAAGAGACTCAACACGGTCTCTACGCACGATCTTGACGCGCCTGAAGCATCGATCGATCAGATGTCCATCCTTCTGATAGAAAGTGCAGTGGTACTTCGCCTTCTGAGGGGTAGAAGTAACATGGTGAGGCTTCGCCTTCTGAGAAGCTGAAGCTGCAGGGGGAATCGCCTTGCTGTCAGAAATCCCTTGGACAAAGCCCGCTGACTTAAATTGGACTTTCTCGGTCCTGGGCTCAGTGTCAATCACACCTGGTGCTATGGGTCTGAGCACGGCAGGTGGATGCTTCCTCATGTCCTCATAGAAATCATATCCTAGACCCTGATTAAATCTGCAAATCTTGGATTGATCTAGAATAAGATTAAGCTTCTTCTTACTGCCTACAAATCTCTCGAGAGTGTTCATAAGATACTGACACTCCCGAAAGAGAGAGGTGCAAGAAGAGCAGGGGGAAGAAGGAGTAGCAGAAGGTAAGGGAGCAGATGAAGAACCAACAGTAGAGGAAAGAATGACTTGTGCACGCACAGTCGACTCTGAGGGGACAGTCCTACTACTAGCCGATTGGTTCACGTCGCTAAGCGTCTCAACCTTACCCTTGGGATTCTCCTTCCCCACCTCAGCAATCACATCACAATGAGTTGATGGCTTCTCTAGTAAATCCTTAGTTAACTTCACACATTGTTCATTCAAAGCAACGAGTTCAAGTTTTAGTTTATCACAACTAATGCATGGTGAGCTAACAGGATCCTTAGTCGCAAACTGAGCCAATTTGTTGTTATGATCAACCATCTCTTGGAATTGCTTAGAAACAGACTCAAGCTCAAGTGTCAATTTTGGACAGTTGGTGCAAGAAACAATAGGCTCAAATAAAGAAGCATGCAACTCAGCAATTTTATGATCTGCCCTTTTTAAGTTCAATTTCAAATTATTGCAGTTTTCACAAGACTCGGGCAGATCCAGGAGCATGGTATAAAGACCTCTAAAAGCATTATCCTTATCCTTACATGAGGTGCAAGCAATAGTCTCAACAGTAGTAGATGACGTATGAGCTATCCTACTCATCTCAAGCTCAGCAAGAAGACTAATGTTCTCCACCTTAAGCGTATCAAGCTCAGACGACAAACTATCATGTGAGGTCCTTAATTTCTCCATGTCACCCAACAGAGCACAGCATGTATCACAATCATCACGGGAGGGACCAGATGTAAGTGAAGTAAGCTCCCATGATAATCTATCTACTTTCTTCTCCAACTCGCTAACCCTAACTCTAGCTCTAGCATGAAATCCACCTAACTTAAGAAAAGCATGATTGAGCTGGTCGTAGGTGGGGGATACCTCGTCGGAGTCGGAGTACAGCTCGCTGTCGCTCAGTTCGCCCTCAAGGGCCATGAAGCACATGCCGGAGAAGTCGTCGCCACCCTTGGGTTCTTGCTCGTCTGTTCCATCGTCGTCGCTCCACACCTCCACCTCGCTGAGATCGAGGTCATCGAAGGTGGTGAGAACACGGTGGAAGAGCTTCTTGGCTTTGCCAAGGTCGCGGAACTTCTTCTTGCCTTGTGCGGGAGCTGACGGCTTCTTGTTGCGGTTCTTGTCGATGTAGTCGTTCTTACCCGAACCGCCGTAGTCACCTTTGCCCTTCTCCAGCTTGGGGCAGTTTGCCCGAATATGGTTGGGGCCACCACACTCGAAGCAAATCACGGGTCCTCCTCTCTTTCCATCCCTCCTCCTCTTGTAAGCATGGGAGAATCTTTGAGCTAGGAGGGCTAACTGCTCATCCGCAAGCCGCTCTAACTGATCATCAATTATGTCACAAAGAGCAGCAAGGGAGAAACTGCAGAGAGAACCAGAAGAAGAACCGGAAGCCAAATTGGGATCGGTGACTAAGGCCATCGACTGCGACTTCGACTTGCGAGAGACAATGTCAATCTCGTGAGTCTTGAGGCGCGAGTACAGCGCATCAAGAGTCAAAGTCGAGAGGTCCGTGGTGTCCTTGATGGTAGTCACCTTCATCTCCCAAACACGAAGGTCGAGTGCAGCGAGCATCTGTCGAGCGTTATCCGAGTCGGGGTATGTGAGACCGACCGCTCGGAGGTTGCTCAGAATCTTGTGAAAACGCGCAAAACACTCATCGAGGGACTCGCCAGCGAGCATTTCAAACTTGTTGTAATCTCGTTTGAACTGGTCCTGTCGCACCGTCTTTATTTGGGTGGTGCCCTCATGGTAAGCATCGAGAGTCTCCCAAATATCGAAGGCGGACGAAAGATGAGATATGCGGTCAAACTCGCTACGACTCAGGCCCTGGATTATGATGTTCCTTGCCTTAGAGTTTGCCTCAACATCATGCATATTTCCAGCGTTGATGTTCTCATCGGCAGGAACAACAAATCGGACCTTGACCTTTCGCCAGATGGCGTAGCCCTGAGCCTGAATGTAGGTCTCCATCCGGCTCTTCTAGAAGGGATAGTCGATCCCACCGAAGACCGGGGGCTTGGTCGAGTACTTGTCTGTTGCCATGGCTCTAGAGACCAGTTAAAATCTATTGAGAAGAGCTAACCGGCTCTGATACCAATTGTTGGACCGAAATGGCGACAGAGGGGGGGGTGAATGTCGATCAATTAAAAACTTGTCCCCAAAAGTGTCCACTCAAACCCTCTATCTGAAAGATGTAAACTCTACGAAAGGAGAGATTAAGTGCTCAGAGAGTTCTTACAGGACACATATGCAAGGTACAGAGGATAACCAAGAAGAACCACCTGGAAGACAAACCACAAAAAAAACACAGCTAAAAACTGGAGCCGCAAGGGGGCGGTCTGACCGCACTTCACAGGTCGGTCAGACCGCTCCAATCAAGGCGGTCAGACCGCCATTGACAGCCTGGTCAGACCGCAGGCACATGAGCGGTCTGACCGCCCATTCTCTTACGGTCAGACCGGTCATCGATTTCAGGCAGCAGTAGAGGCTGTTTTTCAGGCTGAAAACTGAGAACTTCCCCAACAGTGAAATTTGAGGATTTCTCTTGAACTACTCAGCCCAGACCAGAAAAGAAATAACCAGAATAGCAAGGGGAACTCAAAGGACCAAGAGAAATCAACTCAAGACCAAGAAATTGAAACTTGACCCAAAAACTGAAAATATGCAAAGAGCAGGACCAAATCTCAAATTCCCAACAAACCTTTGATCACTTGGCAATGAGACTTTGGGAATAGCAAGATAATAGCCTCTAGACTTTATATGCCAAGTTTCAAGCCATCTCAAAGAGGGAATCAAAAATTTACACCAAACCCTAGAAGAGACTGAAAAACCTACAGAGGCAACAACAAAATCCTAATTCCTCCTTAATCATTGCATCTTTGATCATGAGTTTTTGCAGCTGGATTAGCAATGATCACAAGACTCTCCAGACCAAATCTCAGGCCATCTCATGAGGGGAAACATGAAATCCACCAAAACCCTAGAAAAGAGGAAGAAGAACAGAGGAAGCCCAAAAGCCAAATCTGAGATTAAATGCTGTTTGCTCTTGGGAAAATCGATCAAATGATCTTGAGGCACTATCCCTTCATAGAGTAACCCATTTTGGGCCTTCCCAGCAAGAATCAACAAGAAACTCAAAAAGTCAAGAAATCACCAAATGAGGGTATCGAAGAACAGAAACAACAGAGAGCTCAAGGACTGAAACAAACACCATCTCATATTGATAAAGAGGAAAGGAGATACATGATTGATACAAGAGGAATGATTACAAGACTCTCAATCCATCTCCAACCTCTCCCAACTCAAGAACACACCCACACTACATGCTTTGGAGAGGAGGTGAACCACTCAAGAACACATCGAAGGGGGACACAACACAGACACACTCTGCTGCCTTCCACCCACTCTCACCAACTAAAGACTCAAATGTAAAACCACCTCCAAAGCCTCTTTTGACTCACAAAACCCTAACTCTCTTCCAAAGCCATAAAATCCATGAGGGGGCATGCAGCCACTCCCTCTAATTATTGCCCTTGGCTAACGGGTCTCCAACCCGTTACGCCCGCTAAACCCGAACGGAGCCCGGTCCCGCTTTTGCAGCCTCGCGAAATTACCATTTCGCCCTTCCTACCCCTTCTGGGAAGCTTCCGCGCTCCTTGTCGTCCAAGCCTCGCAACCACCTCGTGTCTCCGCCGTCTTCGACACTTCTCGACCGTTCTGACCTCGACACCGCCCGTGTCTAGTCTGGTCACCTCGTGTCTCGCCACGACTCCGCCTCGACGTCCTGCAGCCAACACAGACAAGAAACACATCAAATAGCACCGCTCGATACATGTAAGCATAAATGCATTAATGAAATAGCCCAAACCTGATAAGTCGATATAATATGCATCCTAACCATTTTGACCAGGTTTGACCAAGTCCGACCGAGCCCGATTGCACCACGCAACGTCAAGGTCCGAACCAACCAAATCAAACTCGACTTTCCTAAACCGATGTCAATTACTCATCATACACACGGGATGACCTCCACATGGTCTCTCACTTTCACACCATGGAAGCACTAGCACAGCTGAGTTCTCTCGGACTTAGACAGAGTGTAGCAAGCTGGGGAAGGTACGTTCGGTGCTAACTCGGTCCTGATGTTCATAGCGACCAAGTCATACCTTTTGCTAACACCATCCTTCGTGTTGTCAGGAATGTTCAGTAAGAGATCAATCAAACTGTCGCATACATTCTTCTCTACATGTGTGACATCGATGCAATTGGTCACTTCTAAGTGCTCATAATAAGGCAAGTTCCAAAATATTGACCTTTTTCCACATGTTCTTCCGATAGGTCCTTAATTTACGTCCCTTTCCAAGCTCAACGTCAATATTCTTGACCATATCATAGACCTCTTTCCTACTAAAAGGCCTTAGTACTGAGTCATCCTCTTTTTTCGTCAAATTGTTTCTTTATCTTGCGGTGTGGGTAATACTTTAGAAGGAACCTACGGTGATGCTTGTACATAGTTTTACGCAAGTTGTTCAACCACACACTCTTAGTATAATCTAAGTAGTGCGGACAGGCTTTGGCTCCTTTTGTATTCAACACTGACAGGTTACCAAGGGCAAGAAAATTATTAATGGTGCAGAATAACATGGCGCGTAGAGTGAAGTTCTCTCGTTTGTCCGCATCCCATATATGCACTCCTTCGTTCGATAGTATCACAAAATCTTCCACCAATGGTGCTAGATACACATCAATACCATTCCTAAGTTGCTTTAGCCCTTGGATAAATAGTGCAATCAAAATATATTTCTGCTTCATACACAGACAAGGAAGAAGGTTGTGCATGCACAGAGTCATGGGTCAGGTGCTATGTCGGTTGCTCACGTTACCAAAAGGATTCATTCCATCTGTACTCAACCCAAATCTTATATTCCTCAATTCTACACCAAAGTTTACAAACATCCTATCGATGTTCCTCTACTGGGCAGAATCAGTAATGTGTCTTATCATTTTGTTTTTCTTACGCTGCTCCAAGTGCCAACGCACCAATCTTACATCCTTTTGATTTCGAAATAAACACTTCAAACGGGGAATTATAGGAAGATACCACAACAATTTAGCAGGAGATCCTTGCTTCACCTCGATGCCCTTCCCATCATCGGAGTCATTTTTACGCTTATATCGGGATGCTTTGCACACAGGACAAATATGTAAATTAGCATACTATTTACGGTAGAGAATACAATCATTCAGACATGCATGTATTCTTTCTACTTCTATTCCCAATGGACAAAGAATCTTCTTGGCTTGGTAAGTGCCTCTCGGCAACATATTTCTGTTAGGAGACCTAACAATGTCATGATACTCTTGTTGGACCAACAATTGCTTGCCTTCAATTTCAGAAGTTCTAGAACAGATGACAACCTTGTGTATTACAGCTTACCGCTGTGAAACAAAGGTTTCTTCGAGTCCTCCATCAAGCCCTCGAATTTACCAAACTCTCTCTCACTATAGTTCTGTTCTGTATCACGTAGCATCTGATCCAGATTGTCATCCTACGACCTATCTTCATCGAAAGCACAGTCTACAACCAGCATATCGTTGTCTCTCTCGACGATGTCATAACTTCCTTCTTGTGTAATCTTCTCTTCACCGTGACTGGTTCAACGTTTGTACCTCTTTCTGAAACCCCTTCGAATCAAGTGAACTTCAATCTGTGCTGAGTTGCTAAGCATTTTTAGATTATCATAATCAATGCATGGACAGTACATATATTCCATCCCCTTCTTCAACATATCCAGCTTGGCCACTCTTCTAAAAGCAGACATGCTATTAATATACTGTTCACTCACACGATTCTCAATATACATCCAGCTTTCAGTCCATCTACGCTACACATGTAACAAATGGGTGTCAAATTGGATTATTAGCGCTACTATAGCAAATCAGATTAGCTACTTAATTAAAAACATCTATATTAGGTAGCTAGCTAGCTAGCCACGTATTCATGAAACAATAATATTAAGCAAGAATGTATTGAAGTAAACTAGGAGTACTTACCCATTCTGAAATTGAGCAAAGTACCATTATCTTTCTAAACCTAACTAGCTAGCTAGTTAGATCTAAACAAAAACCTAGCTATCATCTCTTTTTATTACAAGGCATATAAGTTATTAGAAGCAATTGAGTACTAACCTTTGATCACCAAGAAGACGTATATAGATCTACAAGCGATATGTTTTCACCAAACTCCCCAAAGCCAGCCGCCTCACTCCACTGATGCATCGCAATAAAGTAGATCTGTGTCGAGACCACTTACGCCTGCTATTTAATAGCGCAGATTATTCCAGATGGTTCCAACCACAAACCGCCTGTGAAACGACATTATCACAGACAATTCGTATTAATAACCGTTTATGATAATTCACAGATGGTTATTTATACAAACTGTCTGTGATGTCCGCGATATCATAGAAGGTTTGTTATAAGAACCATCTGTGATGTTCGCAACATCAAAGATGATTTTTTATATGAACTATCTGTGATGTCCGCAACTTTTATAGACGGTTATTAACACAAACCGTTTGTGATGTCTCAATTATCACAGACGGTTCGTGTTAATAACCGCCTGTGAATGTATAAATCAACTGTGATAGTTTAAGCACAGACGATTTCCTATGAACCGTCAGTGATGTAGCCATCCAGCATATTCTTCTTGTAGTAGTGTGGGTCATATACATATGTTGATGATAAAATGCCGAAAATCTAGCAGAGAACTAATCCAATAGGGAGTAATCACTACTACAGAAAGGCTAATAGTAGATGCCAAATCACAGACGGTTTTGTGAAACCGTCTGTGATGAGTACTATTACAGACGGTTTTAATTTGGAGGCCGTCTGTGGTTTTGGTGGCGGGAAAAAGGAGTATCACAGACGGTTCTTACCGCTGAACCGTCTGTGATACTTTTGTATAACAGACGGTCTGTATAAAAAACCGTCTGTGATAATCCCAGATTATCACAAACGGTTTTTAATTAAAAATCGTCTGTAATAAGCTTGTTATCACAGACGGTTTGTAATTAAAAACCATCTGTGATAATTCACAGACGGTTTTTAGTTAAAAACCGTCTGTGATAATGGCTAAGGCATTTATTGCGCTGCTCAGACCGCATCTGTCTTCATTTCGATCCAGATCTAGCCACTGCTGCGCACTTTTTCACTCGGGAGGAAGCCAGGCGATTTCAGGCCAGTTAATTTGGTGGGAAGAGGCAGAGATTGAGCTTTGAAAGATTCAGACTTTCCTGGTTGCTCTAGATATGGTTAGTAATGAAATTTTTTTTTCTTTAATTGCATTACAATTTAGGTCTAAGTAATCCATGAGTGGTTATTGAAGATGGTTAATTTGCAAAATTGTTGGTTATATAATAGTTGTTGTGTTTGTAATATGAATTGAGCTAGCAAATTATGTCTGTGAAATGTATCTGAAAGCAAATGAGATGTGTGAATTGTATGTTTTTTGTCTGTGATTATCTGCTTGTTTCAGAGGGCATGGCTAGCATTCCTGAGGCTAGCCAATAAGAGAAATATATGTATGGGTCGAAGGGAATATCACAGACGGTTTTTACTCAAAAACCGTTTGTGATAGCTGATAATCACAGACGATTTTTACTCAAAAACCGTCTGTGATAATCAGTATCACAGACGGTTTTTAACTAAAAACTGTCTGTGATTATCAGCTATCACAGACGGTTCGAAAACCGTCTGTGATGACCTTCGATTATCACTGACCCATAAATACAGACGGCTCACAAAACCATCTGTGATGACGTTTTCGAACCGTCTGTGATGACCTTTTCTGTAGTAGTGTCATCTGATGCTAACCGAACCTAGCTGATACTCTTTCTTTAGTTCGAGGAATGACACAACATCCCACTGTCCACTGATCAATATGGTCGTAGTACGTACAATACTAGATGAGGAACGAGGCCATGCCACAAAAATGACAGAAAGACCCCGTGATGAACTAACCCATATATGCATGCTAGATGAAGATGTACATCTCTCGAACAAAACACCCCCTTATTAATATTTGGCCATTTTAGCAACCAATGGTGGATCCATGACTAGATTTTAGTTAGGATGAAATTGACAGTGTCCAATTAGCCAATAAGTAACGTGTGATCTCTTGTGCATCCACTAAGCAAATAGTACACAACATACGTTATGGTAGTCAAGTCATCCGACACAATACTGCCAACCTCCCTAAAAAATGCTCATCGCAATACCCAAAAGAGATATAAGCATCTAATATCAATATGTAGCATAAGCTGCACGGCTTTACTACTTTACATCAAGTATCAGCAACGCATCATAAGGGTGGTGCGAGAAAGATGATGTCTCCTGTTGGGCGTTTGCTCTGCGTTGGATGGTAGGGTAGGTGACCTCCTTTTGCCTTGCCGTCTGGCTGCTGCTCTATCGTGGGCCATGTAAACAAACCTCCCATGGATTGGGTCACAAGTGGCTCCATATATAGCCCACTTAACCTTTTCTTCAATCTCTAGCCGTGCACCATTGCTTCAACGCCTGCAGCAGGTGCTCACCTCTAGACACCACTCCCAACTCTGCACTGCTCCTATGGGTGTTTCCGCTGGTGGGGTACCTCAGGTGACCACCCCAGCTCACCCTATTGCTGGATCCACCCCTGTTAGCAACTTAGTTTTGATATGTTGGCTAGCCTCCATGCTTATTCTCAAAGGCGAGAATTGGCGACCAACTGATCTCGATCTTCCTCGAACAAACAAACAAACACACATGCATGCCTATTTTTATAGGCCCAAGCTCCATTGACGTCAAGCTGAGAGCATTGAATTGAACCACGAAAGAGGTATGACATGGAGCTATAGCTAGCTAGAGAGATCTCTTTACTCTTGGAGGGGTCAGGTTTATGAGAGATCTGCATGGGAGAGGCAGCACTAAATGGAGTGAGAGTACGTACTCCTCCAACAACAACAACAAAACACAAACGAGGGTGTCAGTGAATTACCATCGATCTTATAAAGTAAATGCGAGAAACACGACACTCAAGATTATACAGGAAGAGACATAGTGTTTTAGATAGGTTCAGACCTTCTCAAAAGAGAATAATAACTCTACTTCCTATGTCCTTGTATTTCTTAGAGATTACAATGGTCACAAGGTGCAGCTATGGCTACAAAGAGTATGCAGCAAACTTGCGTTGTGTATCCTCCATCTCCTGGCACCACACCTGATAAAGCATCGAAGGGGTGGCAGTTGCAGCCTGCAGGGAGGCACCTCATCAGTTTGTGAATCCCACATGTGATCGTTAGTTATTGTTAGCGAGACATCCTGCAAGCATGATCATCGGACAGTTATTGCCAGAGACAGAGATTAGATACGTGCGATTATATCAAAGAGATAAGGGCGCATTCACTTTTAACTACCGCATATCGTTGATTGTGGTGGATTTAATATCCAGTCGGAGGATATGGTCAACATGTTTGATTATAAACCCTTCTCGATCAAGGCGTGATCAATACTTGGCTTAGCCCGAGCATATTCTTTCTAACCAGAGATACTCAAATGAATTATTGGAGCAATTCTCTATTCAAAAATTATTGTGTATATTAAGACCTCGTTCATTTGGGCTTGATCTTCTGGCTTCTGGTTTATTTTTCACTATTCCTAAATTTTGTCTTTTTCTACCTGTTAACTTTTTTGAGCTTTTTGCCCTTTTTTCTCTATATTCGTTTGCATTGTCGATGATGGGCTAGCATATTTTTATTTTTATTTTTTTAAATTTAGTTACGTCAAATAAGTTATCATCAATTACAGTATAATTTTAGCTATAAATCAATTTATTTTAATCTAACCGAACGGCACCTAAATCTATTTATTAAGAATATTTAATCCTCGTTAGATCATCCTCAGAGGGAATGCAAAGATGGATTTCTCAATAATTAATTGAAACAGATTATTTGTGACGCCCCATGCACAGGCCGGACACAGGGAGCTGCTTGCAATTAATAAAGGTGGCAGATTAAATGCATGACATGATAGATGATGATCAGATCAAGCTAGTTGCCCTCTGTTTGTGGTACTTCTGCATGCATTCTTTGCTTAACGCGCGCATGCATAAATTGCAGATCGCTGGGGTGTCGGTTTCGAGTCGTGTGGGACTCACACGCACTTCAATTGGCCGGGCAGTGAAGTCTCACGTACTATGGCGCCTGCCTTTCCCTGTATCCGTATTGTGGCTCAACTTCCCATGCCATATATGGATGGATGTGTTGAGGAACCATCACTGGCGACCAGTCTGATCGATTTCTCTACTTATATAAAATAAGATTAATCATAGAATACAGAAAATAGTAGATTAAAACACAGAGAGGTAGAAAGAACCCCCGATCTTTCTTTATTGCTTTTTTCAGATTTCGTATACAAAATAGCCAATAATGCTCTCTATTTATAGTCTAATGGTGAGGTGCCTACCATAGGTCAATGCTTCAAGCCCAGGCCCAGGTTTCCTAACACTCCCCCTTGGGCACTCATCCGACACGTTCATGCCTCATCAAAACTCCATAAAACCCAGTAGAAAAATTTTGGAGAAAGAGTACATGATACATATTATGCTATGTTGCACAAATTGCCCCATTAAAAACCTTGGTCGAGAAACTTCAGGAAAACCTATCAAGGGAAAAAGAGTACAATCCACCCAATTTCGTTCAATCTTCAGAACTTATTCTTTGGATACTCGATCTTCATGATCAAGATTTAATAACGGACTTGAGAAAATTCTCCTCCTGAATTCTACACTTCTCTAAGTCTCATCATTCCAATTCCTCATACGCATCTTTCAAAGCTAGATACAAGGAGTGATTTAGTGAATAAATCTGCCAGATTCTCACATGACTTACTCTGAAGTACCTTAATTTCATCCATCTTTTGCGGTTCATGAGCATAGAAGAACTTGGGGTTGATATGCTTTGTGAGATAACTCTTCACATAGCCCGTCTGTACTTGTGCAACACAAGCTGCATTATCTTCATAGATAATTGTGGGAGCTTGCATAATATTCATCCCACATGATTGCTGGATGTGGCGAATCATTCGTCGGAGTCAAGCACATTCACGTGCGGCTTCATATAATACTATAATTTCTGAGTGGTCCGTCAAAATTGTTACAAGACTTTGCTTAAACGATTTCCAGGAAATTGCAGTTCCACCACACAGGAATACATAGCCTATTTGTGACCTTGCGGTATGCGGGTCCGATAGGTACCCAGCATCTGCATAGCCAATCAAGTTCAAATCTTGATTCTTTATGTAGAACAATCCATGGTCCTTACTTCTTTGGAGGTATCGGAAGATGTTCTTTATTCCCTGCCAATGCCTTTTAGTAGGTTCTGCACTATGCCTTGCTAACAGGTTTACGACAAATGTAATGTCCGGTCTAGTACAGTTTGCTAAATATATAAGTGCTCCTACCGCACTTAAGTATGGGAATTCCGGTCCAAGGACTTCCTTCCCCTCTTCCCTAGGTCGGTATGGATCTTTTTCTTGCTGTAAAAACCTCCCGATCATTCCTACTTTCTATAGGTATGCTTTCTCAAAGCCGAACCTTTCTAACACCTTTTGGGCGTAGACTGACTGATGTACTAATACTCCTTCAGGGATATGCTCGAGCTGCAAGCCTAAGCAGTATTTGGTTTACCCAAATCTTTCATTTCAAATTCTGACTCTAGGTAACAACTTGCTTCTTTTATGTCTTCCATTGTCCCGATGATATTTAGATCATCTACATACACTGAGATTATACAAAATTCATTCTGGGATCGTCATATAAATACACAGGGACAATCTTCATAGTTTGTGTAGCCTTTCTTGCATAGAAAGTTGCTTAAGTGATTATACCACATGCTGCCTGATTGCTTCAATCTGTACCGTGATTTCCTAAGCTTCACACTGTACAGATTTCTATTTGCTCTGTCTTGGTTCGAGACGGGGATACCTTCAGGTACCTTCATATAAATCTCCGAATCCAAGTTTCCATGAAGGTATGCAGTTACCACATCCATCAATTTTATTTCTAGATTCAAGTTTACTGCCAATGAGATTAAATATCTAAAGGTAATTCCACTCATAACTGGGGAGTAAGCTTCTTCATAATCAACTCCTGGACGTTGAGTGAAACATTGTGCTACCAGCCTTTCTTTATATCTTACAACTTTATTTCTTTCATTTCTCTTTCGAACAAATACACACTTATGTCCTATAGGGTGCACATGGGGAGGTGTGCAGCATACAGACCCAAACACCTCTCTTTTGTTTAGAGATAATAATTCAGTTTCTATTGCCTTCTTCCAATCTTCCCAATCTGATCTTTTCTTACATTCAGCAAGCGATGTAGGCTCGAGATCAAGATCGATGATTGTGGCAATTTTCTTTGAAAAGTAGATATCAACATTGGCTATTGTCCTATTCATGGACTCTTCCGTGTGCACATAATTTATAACTATTTCTTCATGAGTTGCTTCTTCTGGAGCGTTGCTTCTTCTGGAGCTTCTCCTTGATCATCGCTTCTTCCAGTTGCGGTGGCAAGTCCCTTTAGTTTTTCGACTCCGATGTGTGCGCACACATCCATGCCGATTTCTTCTTCCATGGGGATGTTCAGATTCGGTATGCCCTTTTCTGAAGGTGTCATACTAATGCCAGGTCTCAACTGGCTCCCCTTTTGGTTCTGAGGAATTTCAGCGGTCGGCTGTGACAAGTCCTTCTTATCCCTTTTCACCAGGCGTCCCCGGTTACTTGGGACTCGAGGGGCCGAAGTTCTCGTCCTTTTATTTTGAGGCCTCTGTACGGGATTAGGGATACCTTCTACTTTCTTTGGTATTTCAACCCTCTTTAGTGCATTGCGTGCAGGCACATGCAACTTGGTCACGCTCTTCAAATCACTAAAGTGGTCAGGCAGTTGATTTGCTAATGCTTGCAAATCAATAATCTTCTGGACTTATCTATTTGCTTCACTAGTGCGCAGGTCATGTGCATGGATTCCCATGGCTTGCCACATAATTTCCCGATATTTTTCATCAGAGGGTTGATTTCTTCCCCCTAATGTTGAGAAATTATCCTCATCAAATATGCAATCAACGAAGTGTGCAGGGACTTCATCCTTCACTTTCAGAGTGGAGGGTCTAGTAATTAATTTTCCGGTGGCGCATGCAGGGCACACTAAATCTTCATGATTCAAAAAATTCTTTACACTGATATTGTGCCCTTGGGAATTGTTGATTATATTTCTCATCATCCTACGACCTGGGTGGCCTAATCTGTCATACCAGAGACAGAAGAGTTCAGAGCTTCTAAATATTATCTTCAGGGCAGTATAGGCTACAGGTGCCTTGATGTTGGTGTAGTATAGCCCAGTTTCTAGTGAAGTAAGTTTTTCTAATACTCTTTTCCATTTGCTTCGCGCTTCATAATGAGCAGGTATTCCTTACCGTACTCTTCTTCAGTCCCAACGTGGAAACCATTGGCGCGAATATCCTTAAAACTTAGGAGAGTTCTAGTCAATTCTGAGTACAATAAGCCTTCTTGAATGACCAAAGTTGTGCCCATTGGGAGTATAATTGTGGCTCTTCCTAAACCTATTATATATGCATCGCTACCGGCGATTGTTGTAAGGCTGCCAACATTCTTACAAATCGACTGAAAACACTTTGTCTCTGTTAAGATGGCATTCATTGTGCCACTGTCGGCTAAGCACACTTCCTTCATAAGGCGCCACATGTGTTCTAATATAAGGTATTTTACTAATATGCATTAGAAGGTAATCAACACATAAATAAAATACTTCAAAATCAGAACATATCATGCCATTATAAACTGAATAAATGAATGAATTATTCAAATATCATCCAACCGTCATGAGGAAATAAAGTTGCTTAAGTACCATCCATGCAAGTTCTATCTTGTCCTTTCACACAAAATAAATAATAATTAAAGTCTAAATGCATTCTATGCATTAGACTGAATCTGCTAAGAAATCAAAGACTTCGTCTGCTATTTTCTCGGGGGTGATATGCTCTTCGAGAGAAATCATGGCGGTGGCTGCTGCTAGGTCAAAAGGGGATACTGCTGCCGGGATGGTCTCAACCTCCATCAGCGTAGGTAGCTATTCAGAACTCTCCCCCTCAACAGATGCAAAGTGGGTTTCATGCTTCCCTTTGCCTTCCTTCTTCTTCTGGGCTTGGAAGGCATCAATGACATGTTGCGGCTCTTTACAGATCCGCGACCAATGCCCCCACTTGCCACACTTGAAACAGGATTGCTGGCCATAGGCCTTGCCATCCCAGTTGGGGTTGCTCGCCTTATTCTCACGTGATGCTTCTGACTTGCCTTTCTGGACTGCGGCCTTACCCTTCCTCCCCCTTTTCTTCATCAAGGGCTTTTGCACCTTGTAGCTCCGGGTGTTGGCTTCATAGCCAACGGACCTCCCAGGTGACTGTGTGACATAGTTCTTACGGAAAACTTCATCTTGAGCCTCTGCAACCTGCATCATATCAATCAATTCAGCATACTCCTTGTAGCCGTCTTGACGATAATTGTGTGCGGATTGCACTACATTGGGGTGGAAGGTGGATAGGGTCTTCTCAATCTTCTGCTCATTTGTGATCTACTTGCCACAAAGTTAAAGATTGGTACAAATCATGTGCAAGGCAGAATTGTACTCCCCAATCGTCTTGAAGTTGGCAAACCTCAGTCGGATCCATTCTTGCTCTGCCTAAGAAAGAATGGTATACTTTAGCCTCTCAAATCGCTTCTTGAGTGCAATCCAGAGTGCTAGCGCGCTCTTCTCTGCCATGTAGTCATTCTTGAGAGTGAGATAGAGATAGTGCCTGAGGAAGTGAAGTGTCTAATCATTTTCCTCAAGGGTGGGTTGGGTGTCCTGCGGTGCGCCAATCCCAATAGCAGCGCGGAGATTCTTGGCTCCAAGTACCATCTCGACATCGGAAGTCCAAGTCAGATAGTTTTGGCCATGCTGGGCCAGGTCCTCGAACTCCCGGTTCGTGATGCCAGTCATCTATACATAAGTAAAGAGTAATGACATTTATCGGTATGACGTGAATGTAGAACTTCATTGTACAGTACACTTACAATGTCCAGCATCATAGAAGTGAGGTGTCGAGTTCGTCGATGTTGAATAGTAAGAATAAGTCTTCGAATGTCATGACAAAGTAGCCCGAGTCGTGGAGGAAATGCACCTCCACGTATCTCACAGTGAATCCGCTATGCTAGTTTGGCTTCATGTTAGACCTCTGCATGTACCAGGTATGCAATGTATTGCAAACTAGTCCAAACTGGGGTCATTGTGACTTAGGGACCAACGGCACCCGAGAATGAACTTCCATTGCTTGGGAGGCGCCTTAATCTTCTTTGGTTGGGTCTTAGCACCTCGTTTACGATACATTTTCAACATCACCTCCACAGGAGCTGATGCAACAAGATTTAGAACCGGAGCTAGAGGTGGAGCCACAAGAGCCAATGTGATAGGTCTAGGGCGATGTCCCTCTTGGGCCACTGGATATGGAGATCACGGCACGGACGAGTCAAGGGCAATGTCCCCCTTGGGCCACTAGATGAATGTGTGGACAGCATCCCCTAATGTCGTAATCTCTTTGCTTGGGGCTTCTCAAGAGACACGGTCCTAAAAACATCATTAATCATGTCTACCTGAAGCATCACAAAATCGGTCTCTAGTTGGGCTCTGTGCACCAGCCTCCCTGACAGCCATGGATATGCCATCTCCCGCCCAACGTCAATGGGAATGGAGCCAACAAGCCTGATTCTGAGGATGCAAGGTGTGGGCTCCTACATAATGATACATGATGAGCTAAGGCATTCACTAGGTAGATCTATCTATGTAGCACTCTAAAGAGGTACATTAGCTGGATGTCGTCAATAGGTAAGTGGGCGTCGCTATGTTTAGTAATTGGCGTGGACGCGCAACTACTCTGACGTTGAGGGGGACTGGGTACTGCATTAACGGGGGCGAGTTGTGATTGGTTGCGAACTTGTCTCAGTTCTTCCCTCAATGAATATATCGCTCCGCAAAGTGAGGCAGTCTCCTCTTGAAGTGAGGCAGATAGTTGTTCCTCAAGTTGTGCATGAAGTTCTTGTTTTATTTGTCCATTGCGATAGGCTTTGGATCCCTTCCTACTCCTATATGTCTTGGAGTCATTTGGGAATACATGCTTCCAAAATACGTAAACCCCCAGGCCTCACGTGCGACCTGGATGCTCCTTGTTTCCCAGGGCCTGTGATAGTATATCTCTCCCCTTGTATTCTTCAAAGGCGCCTCGGGAAGATTCGATAGTCAATGATTGTTTCAAGAGGCAATCATGTTATTTTAAAACCCATGAAGTTCAAGAGGTATTAACAACTATATAGTTTAACATATCTTACCAGACATTGGGACACTTCCTCGTCTACAGGGTTTTTGAAAGAGGAGACACCCGAAGACGTGGTTGATGACCTCGCTCTGAACCAGTTTCGGGCACACTCGTTTGTGATCCTGGCAAATGGCGGAGAGGCCTCCAATTGGATTGCGACCTCGTCCTGCATCCTCTATTGTAGGATTTTACCTGCTTACCTAGTGGTGCCGAGTTTGTGAGGGTGAGTGTTTTGTGACTGGAGAGCCTTGTAAGCCGCACTTGGTTGTTCAAATTTGGTCATTGTCCTCATCAGCACAAAGGCCTCCCTTGTTTTCAGCGACACGAAAGAATACCTCGTGAAGGGTGTGAGATCTTTGGCCACGTACTGCGTGACAAGATTGCTCTTGAAGTTCTTCCATGCTTTTCCCATCGCGAAGAGCACCTGCCATTGCATGAGTCACTGTACTTTTGCTGGGATCTTGAACGAATTTGTTATTACCTCCCACAGCTAATTTTTCTGATCCTTTGCCAAATCTTTCTAGCTTGCTATAGTGATAGGGACTCGTTACCCTCCAATTATCCCGTAGGTAGTCCAAAATGCTGCCGCTACTTTCTTAAGTTGCAGAGGAACCCCATCCGGAGAGACCACCGTGATGGTCATTCAGCCCTCTGGCTTTTTCGATATTCCTCAGCCACGCTTTGTTATCCCGATCTTAGAAGTGTGAGACCCAGATTACAACAACGATGATTGTGTGGACGTCATCTCTCTTGTAAGAAAAAACTAACTGCAGTGAGCTATGAGCGTAAACAAAGTTCTATAAATCAAATTACACGCACCAGTGTCTCAAGTTCATTGAATTTGACACACTGGAGTGTGTAACTTGCTTCATGCCCTTTGAAGATCTATGTTGCATATATTATTGCCATAAGGTCCCTTTAGAACAGTAACATACCATTCCAAATAGATCTTGTAACTAACAAGTGAAGCATATATCATGGATTACTAAAGGTCATAAAACAAATTAGCCAACTACTTAAGATCACAAAACAAATTAGCCAACTATTGAGACAGACCACAAGATTGACGAATGACAGTAATAGAAAAAAATTTAGAACTCAAGCTTGAATATCCAATTTTAGTATTAGATCTTGTAGCTAAATTGAAGTATATATCATGAAGTACTAAAGGTCATAAAACAAATTAGCCAACTACTGAAGAATACAAAACAAATTAGCCAATTATTGAGACAGACCACAAGATTGACAAATGACAATAATAGTAAAAATTTAAAGCTCAAGCTTGAATATGCAATTTTAGTATTAGATCTTCTGCTAATAAGTGAAGCATATATCATGAAGTACTAAAGGTCATAAAACAAATTAGCCAACTATTGAAGATCACAAAACAAATTAACCAACTATTGAGACAGATCACAAGATTGACAAATCAGGGAGAGAGAGAGAGAGCCGGCGTTGGGAGGGAGAGGCGACCGGCGTCTTGAGGGAGAGGTGGACGGAGTTGGGAGGGAGAGGCGGCTGACGTCGGGAGGGAGAGGCGGTCAGTGTCGAGAGGGAGAGGTGACCAACGTCGGGAGGGAGAGGCGGCGTCGCGTGCAAGTGAGCAGTCAGATTTAGCAAAACTCTGTAGGGGCGGCAGAGACGGAGTGCATGAGTGAGGACTCTGCGAGCAGAACCTATCCTTAGGGTATATTTATAGGGAAACGGTCATAGACGGTTTTATTATAGAACCATCTGTGATAATACTATCACAGACGGTTCTGTAAAAGAACCATTTGTGATAGTATTATCACAGATGGTTTGTTTTGATAAATCGCCTGTGATAGTTCGCTTCGTCTAGCCACAAAAAATCATGTTGGCCATGCAATATTAAAAATGGAAGCATAATCAAGCATAATCATAAATATAACTATTTCTTAGATACAAAATCAATTACAATTACAATGAAATATACTTCTATAATTACATGCCGAGTTTCCTAATTATGATTACATTGCAACAATTTCCAAATAAGTGCTAGTTGTGTGAGATCATTTATTACACTTGGCTATTTCCTTTTAAATAAAGCCCTTAATGATGATCGACACGCATATAGCTTGCTTCATCAGCTTGTTCTTCCTCGAACCTAATGCCGTCTCTGAATGGAGGCAACTCATCAAATTGATTGTACTCGTCCTCATCCATGACATTCTCAACTCCGACAATCTTTCTTTTTCTATAAAGAACTACATGGTGCTTCTTATTTGTCAGGTCGGTTACATAAAATACTTGAACAACTTGCCTCACGAGTACGAATGGTTCATCTTCGTATCCTACACATTCGATGTTCACAATAGTGACGCCGTACTTGTCGACATTTATACCTCGTGAGAGTTGGACCCAATGACACCAAAATAAAGGAATCTTATAAATTACGTAGTCAAGCTCCCAAATCTCCTCTACAAGCCCATAGTACGAGCTTGGGCCAGTGGTACTAACGTGCAAATTAAAGGCATCTATGCAGACACCTGAGTTTTGCACTGTGCTCTTTCTATCCTAATCTGTTATATAAAATGTGTAGCTATTAATGTCGTATCCTTGCCATGTCACAATTGTAAATTTTGGCCCATTTACCAACCATTGTAGTGTTTCACTTGACGACCTCTCAGTCAATTGCACATTCAACCATTTGTTGAACTGACGGTTATGTTGTCTCGTAATCCAAATCTCTGATTGGCCTGCATTCTCTTGGTGCAGCATGTCCTTGTGCTCTTTAATATATGTGGTCACTTCATTCATGTGTTGTAAAATTGTGAAATGGGCTTGAGCATACGTATCTCAATCTAGAGTTATTGCTTTCCTTCCGATAGTCCCGATACCCTCTAGCCTCCCCTCATGATGAGATAGAGGTACACCTATCGGTTCGACCTGAGCCATGTAGCCGATGCAGAATTCAATGACCTCTTCAGTTGTATAACCTTCAATGATGCTTCCTCCGGTCAAGATTGATTGCATACATAGGACTTGAGAATTCCCATGTATCTCTCGAACGGGTACATATGACGTAGAAACAGAGGGTCGCATATCTTTATCTCTTTCACAAAGTAGACAATGAGATAGTGATGTGACGATGGCCCGATCTTCCGAGAGGTACTGATAAGTCGATTGTGGAGATCTCGACGTTGATGATCCAAAGGCTCCGACCAAAACAGATCGAACCCCTCGCAATCACTACACCACTGCTCCGTTGGTTATCAACCGTGCCGAACACGATTGACCTCGCCAAGAAGGCTATCTCCTGCAAGCTAATCGAGAACACAAGTAAGAGAGTACAAGATGCAATCTGAAATTGCGAATAAATATTAAGTTCACAAGTTGGGGTCTCACAAACCGATGAACGGCGAAACTGTTCAAAGACAGATTAATCTAAGCAAAACCCAAGGAAAACTAAAGGGGTGTGACCTCCTTAAATAGGGGAGGGAGAAGCCACACTTATCTAATGAAAAGGGATGTGGTACTATTCCTAGTTACTGTTCACGCGCGTGGTACTGTTCACGTGAACAGTACCGGCCCAAATAGCCCAAGTTACAAGGCCCTCGGCCCACTTTGAGTCGGACTGGAAAAGTGACATGACTTGTTTCGCAGTTTCTGATCTGTTCGAGTGGAATTTGAAGGTGAGACCAGATCCATCTGAAAGTAGACTCCAAGATCTTTCCAACGAGTACTCACGGGCCCCGAGAAGCCTTCTGGATCAAAAGTTATGGCCGTTTGAAGTTGGCTTGTCAAGCTGAACCCGAATTGATCTGGAGGCCGAATTGGATTCCAAAACCTGTCCAACTTGAACCCTTGCTTCAATTGGTTCCAAAGTGATGTGGTGCTACAAATATATATATTTTCATCATTAGGTAGCATCATATTCTCATTTAAAATATGTTGAAGTTGAAGAAACGAATTCACCTTTAGTTCATTCTTGATATTGGCCGCTATGGTCGTACGTGTTGGTGGCGTGGTCACATCATCCTCCCCTTCTTGATGGAAAACCATCCTCGGTTTTAACATATGTGTAGTGTCACGTATTGCATGATCTTGATCATAAATCTTGGTGTATGATAACAAACGCAACAAACTCTCATTATGTAATATCATAAGTTCTTTATCAAATAAAGTAAAATCTCTTTGAAACGAGCTCACCTCATAATTTAAGTGATGCGTAGGAGCTCTTGTAATTGTAACAACAAGTAGAGCAAATATGGTTGTATCCATAGGGTTCATGTTCTTATCATCCTCCCCTTCTTGCAAACAAAGCCGTCCTCGGCTCTTGATAAGCTGAAAATATGATAACAAAGAAGCCAAGGTGTATGCATGGTATATGTATATGTCATCCATTTTAACAGTTCTTCGTTGTTGCACAATTAAGGTTATAAAACAGCAGCAATCATAAAAGCTAATTGTATTATTAACCCAAGGGTAATCATATAAGTTAATGAGCAATTCAAAATTTGTCACACAGTAATTGTTGCAACTTGTTTTGCAAATGTAAGTGAGGAACAATCCAGCTATATAATCATATCTCAATCGAACAATAGCAAATTCATCTAGCCAGGGTGAAAAGATTTGTATGTTCTGCCATAATTCATCATCTTTATTCAGATTGTCTATACTAGATGGTGTAAAAAGAGTTGAATACATAGGCATTGGATGAGTACTAAATTTTACTTCCCTCTCACTTTGAACATGATTCAGCATACAAGAATTGTTGTTCCAAATAGCAAGTTTCAATTCATCCATGTGATCGCAAGTTATGCATATTCGATATACAAGAAATTGAGTTCCCACATCATAATCTCCAATCAAATTAAACTTATATCCAGGGGTATAGGCACTTAACAAGAATTTCGAACATGCAAGTTCAGAAACTTTCTCCATAGCATGTGATAATTTCATAGGTAGATCCAACATGATGTAACACGATGAATTAGCAGGAGAAATTCTAGTCAAAACTTCTTTGTGTGTTATTAATTCGACATGTGCAAAATTATGAGAATTTAGATTAGCACATGGTTCATTTAAGTCAACACAAGGAATATCAAAAGATTGCACTACAGCAGGTATATACTCACAAGGTTGCTCTATGTCTTGTTGTAGCACCAAATCAGTACCGTGAGCGATGATAGCTCCATGTTCTTTACCTTTTTGGCTCTCCTCAGATGATGTAAGGGCATCCATCTCCTTATCTTCATTCTCAACCAATGGGGTCAACGATTCCATCAGCTCATGCTCCTCTTCGGCATGGTTCTCAACTACCTGCAAGTTGTTAGTCACAGAAAAGGGCACAAACACAGGTTTGTTCTCATGATCATCACCATTACCTGCAAGGTTTGCTGCAAGAGCATATTCATCCTCAACATCACTAGCACTTACATAACCACCATCTTCTGTCGCAATATACGCCCGCTGACTTGTGCAATCTCTCATGACGTGGCCCATCCCTTTACAACGGTGGCACACAATGCCCGTCGTACGGCCCGTGGAAGCAACCAATGAAGAGCTATGTGCTGGTGCTTGCACACTAGTAGATTTGCTTGTCTCGGGTGCGCGTGATGGTGGCGGCGGTGCTACTGAACGCGCCCTACTCACAGAGGGGGCAGCAGCTCGACAAATAGGAGGTGGGGCTATCTTGGCTTGCCCAGGCGTTGATCTCGATGTAGACGTATCTCCAAAGTTGCTCCTTGTCCTTTGTTGCCTACCCTGCAATTCTTTTTCTGCCAAACAAGCAAGCTGGAACAACTTGTTAACAGTAGTAAAATCTTTATAATAAACAATGTCCTGAATTTCACGCCGTAACCCCCCGTAAAAATGACAAATCTTATCCTCCTCACCTTCTACAACATTACAACGCAACATGCCTATTTGTAGTTCTTGATAATATTCCTCGACAGATTTATTACCTTGGTCTAAGCACTGCAATTTCTTATGCATTTCATGTTTAAAAGCAGGAGGAACAAATCTAGCACGCATAGCTTCTTTTAACCGCTTCCATGTATCAGGTTGTAAGCGCATGGTACCCATATCATTCCACCAGATAATAGCAAAGTCCTTAAACTCACTAGTAGCTTGTCTAACTCTATGTTGCTCAGGAACCAAGTGAGAATTAAACTTCTGCTCTACCGTCATCTCCCAATCAAGATATATTTCAGCATCATAAAGACCAGAAAAAGATGGAATGATAAATTTGACTTTAGCAAAAGGGTCATGATTAGAACGATCATTATGGTGCTGAAAATTATTACCTCCCATACCATGACGGTTTTGATGTAGGCGGTGTCGTGGGCATGCATCTTGGGCAGCAAATGAAGCACTTGCGTCGCGGTTTTGTCTCTCATTATCATCAGACAACCCACCTGTCATGGTTAGTAGAAAACAAAAGACAACACAAAGGTATTATCCCTATGCACTACTAGGTGGTGGAAGGTGGAATCACATATTCTCAAGCGTCTTACTACACTCTTACAAGTGTTCTTACCGATGCAGCAGGTGGTACAACCGGTGGCTGGTTCGTGATACCGTGTCGAGCGTGGGTACGATTGCAAGAGGGAACCTGTTCTGATCAAGAGTAGGTGTAGCTTGGAAGGCACAATATGGTAGCAATGGAGAACAATCAGTTAATTTCAGAATTGCATAGAATTGAATTATAGTCCGTATCTAGCACTTAGCCTATGTTGCTGATCAACCAAGAATGGAAGAAGGCTAAAAACAAGTGTACAGCAATGTGTATGAGTGGTAAATACAAGATAATTCAATCCAATGCAATCTGGAATTGAAGAACACAAGGATTGACCCAAAACTGAAAACTGAATATTTCTGTCCACTGGACAGTACGTCGGTATTTTGGCCGTAACTTTTTGTCAGATGCCTCTTTTTCACGGATTCTTTTTTTTCCTGTTTTCTGACGGATTTTTCTACAGATTTTATTTTGGGGACAACTTCCGAAACCCGACACAGAAATTCGCACAAAAATCACAAGTGCAGACTGTTGCAGATTCAAAACAGATAATTGGGTCAACTTTCACCGCACATATCTCTTAACTGCCTTGCTGGAATGACCTGAAATTTTACAGATAGATGGATAAGGGATTTTTGAATCTAATGGCGGTGGTCTCACTCAAAAATAATCTCGGAATCAAAAGATATGTCGTTTTTGGTGGCGGCTGCAGAGAAAGGAAAAATCAGCCGAAATTGGAAATTAGGGTTTGGGGTGGGGAATTTTTCTTTCGTTTGGATTTTTAATGGAACAAAGATATGACCAGCAACTAGACAATACTATGACGGACACAAATTCAATTTAGCAAACCAAAACTAACAGATTGAAAGGCACAACGGGGTTTGGACAGCGGAATTAATTCTTTTTGTGGGGCAATTTTTTTTCTGGACTATAGGAAATAAAAACCAATCTACTAACTAGGGATACAAGAATTACCTCACGGGCAACCGTTGCTCTGATACCAACTGATGTGACGATGGCCCGATCTTCCGAGAGGTACTGATAAGTCGATTGTGGAGATCTCGACGTTGATGATCCAAAGGCTCCGACCAAAACAGATCGAACCCCTCGCAATCACTACACCACTGCTCCGTTGGTTATCAACCGTGCCGAACACGATTGACCTCGCCAAGAAGGCTATCTCCTGCAAGCTAATCGAGAACACAAGCAAGAGAGTACAAGATGCAATCTGAAATTGCGAATAAATATTAAGTTCACAAGTTGGGGTCTCACAAACCGATGAACGGCGAAACTGTTCAAAGACAGATTAATCTAAGCAAAACCCAAGGAAAACTAAAGGGGTGTGACCTCCTTAAATAGGGGAGGGAGAAGCCACACTTATCTAATGAAAAGGGATGTGGTACTATTCCTAGTTACTGTTCACGCGCGTGGTACTGTTCACGTGAACAGTACCGGCCCAAATAGCCCAAGTTACAAGGCCCTCGGCCCACTTTGAGTCGGACTGGAAAAGTGACATGACTTGTTTCGCAGTTTCTGATCTGTTCGAGTGGAATTTGAAGGTGAGACCAGATCCATCTGAAAGTAGACTCCAAGATCTTTCCAACGAGTACTCACGGGCCCCGAGAAGCCTTCTGGATCAAAAGTTATGGCCGTTTGAAGTTGGCTTGTCAAGCTGAACCCGAATTGATCTGGAGGCCGAATTGGATTCCAAAACCTGTCCAACTTGAACCCTTGCTTCAATTGGTTCCAAAGTGATGTGGTGCTACAAATATATATATTTTCATCATTAGGTAGCATCATATTCTCATTTAAAATATGTTGAAGTTGAAGAAACGAATTCACCTTTAGTTCATTCTTGATATTGGCCGCTATGGTCGTACGTGTTGGTGGCGTGGTCACAACAGATAGATCATGACATCAAAAAATGATGGAGGGAAATACATCTCTAGATGACATAGAGTCGTCACCACGTCGATTTGTAGAGCATCTAGTCCATCGGGATCGATGACCTTTTGAGCAATTGCGTTAAAGAAATAACATAGCCTTATGATTTTCACTCGAACCTTATTCGGTAAAATACTTCTAATTGTAATAGGTAGCATTTGTGTCATTAGCATGTGACAGTCATGAGACTTCATGCAAATTAATTTCAAATGTTCTATGGAAACAAGTTTCTTCATGCTGGTGGAGTGACTGGATGGAACTTTCACACCATGCAAGGACTAGCACGGTTGAGTTCTCTCAGATTTAGACAGAGTGTAGCAAGCTGGGGGAAGGTACTCCGGCCTTTATCGGTTTCTATCGGTGCTAACTCGGTCATGATGTTCATAGTGACCAAGTCACGCCTTGCGTTAACACCATCCTTTGTTTTATCAGGAATGTTCAGTAAGAGACCAATTAAACTATCACATACATTCTTCTCTGCGTGCATGACATCGATACAATTGCGAATTTCTATGTGCTCCTAATAAGGTAAGTCCTAAAATATAGACCTCTTCTTCCACATGTTCTTTCAACAGGTCCTTAATTTACGTTCATTTCCAAGCACAACGTCGATATCCTTGACCATATCATAGACCTCTTTCTCGCTAGAAAGCCTTGGTACTGAGTCATCCTCTTTGTTTCTATCAAATTGTTCTTCATCTTGCGGTATAGGTGATATTTGGAAGGAATCTACGGTGACGCATGTACACAGTTTTGCACGAGTTGTTCAACTACACACTCTCGGTATAATCTAAGTAGTGCGAACAGGCTTTGACACCTTTTGTACTCAACCTTGATAGGTTACCTAGGGCAGAAAATCATTAATGGTGCAGAACAACATGGCACGCAGAGTGAAGTTCTCTAGTTTGTCCGCATCACATACATTTACTCCTTCGTTCCATAGTAATGCAAGATCTTCCACTAATAGTGCTAGGTACACATCAATATCATTCCCAGGTTGCTTCGGCCCTTGGATAAGTAGTGACATCAAAATATACTTCCGCTTCACACACAACCAAGGAGGAAGGTTGTACATGCATAGAGTCACGGGCCAGGTGCTATGTCGGCTGCTCATATTACCAAAAGGATTCATTCCATCTGTACTTAACCCAAACCTTATATTCCTTGGTTCCACACCGCAGTCTACAAACATCCTATCAATGTTCCTCCACTGGGTAGAATCAGCGACGTGTATTATCATTCCGTCTTTCTTACGCTGCTCCGAGTGCCAACACACCAATCTTTTATCCTTGCGGCTTGCAAATAAACGCTTCAAACAGAGAATTACATGAAGATACCACAACACTTTAACAAGAGATCCTTGCTTCACCTCGATGCTCTTCCCATCATCAGAGTCATTTTTATGCTTGTATCGGGATGCTTTGTACACCGGACAAACATGTAAGCTAGCATATACTTTACAGTAGAGGATACAATCATTCAGACATGCATGTATTCTTTCTACTTCCATTCTCAATGAGCAAAGAATCTTCTTGGCTTGGTAGATGGTTCTCGGTAACACATTTTCCTTTACAAGTATGTCCGCTAGGAGACCTAACAATACCGTGAAACTCTTGTCGGACCAACCATTGCTTTCAATTTCACCAGTTCAAGAATGGATGATAACCTCATGTATTGCAGCTTGCAGCCCGGGAACAAAGGTTTCTCTTAGTCCTCTATCAAGCCCTCGAATTTACCAAACTCTCTCTCACTATAGTTCCCTTCTGCATCACGAGCATCTGATCCAGATTGTCATCCTGCGACCTATCCTCATCGAAAGCACAGTCCACAACCAGCATATTATTGTCTCCCTCGACGACGTCATAACTACCTTCTTGTGTAATCTTCTCTTCACCATGACTGATTTAACAATTGTACCCCTTTCTGAAACTCATTCGAATCAAGTGAGCTTCGATCTACGCAGAGTTGCTAAACATCTTTAGATTATCACAATCAATGCATAGACGGTACATATATTCCATCTCCTTCTTCAGCATATCCAGCCCGATCACTCTTCTAAAAGCAGACACACCATTAATATAATGTTCACTCACAGAGTTCTCAACGTACATCTAGCTTCGGTCCATCTATGCTACACATGTAACAAATAGGTGTGACAAACTGAATTAATAGCGCTATTATAGCAAAGTACCATTATTTTTCTAAACCTAGCTAGTTAGCTATTTAGATTTAAATAAAAACCTAGCTATCATCTCTTTCAATTACAGGGCATATAAGTTATTAGAAGCAATCGAGTACTAACCTCTGATCGCTAAGAAGATGTATATAGATCTACAAGCAATATGTTTTCACCAAACTCCCCAAAGCCGGCCGCCTCGCTCCATCGATGCAGCGCAATGAAGACAGAACTGTGTCGAGACCACGTACACCCGGTATTTAATAGCGCAGATTATCCCAGACGGTTCCAACTATAAACGGTTTGTGATATGAACATTATCATTGACGGTTCATATGTTCACAGACGGTTATTCATACAAACCATCTGTGATGTCCGCAATATCACAGACAGTTTATTATAAGAACTATCTGTGATGTCCACAATATCAGAGACGAGTTTTTATACGAACCGTCTATGATGTCCACAACTTTCATAGACGGTTATTAACACGAACTGTCTGTGATGTCTCAATTATCACAGAAGGTTTGTGTTAATAACCGTCTATGAAAATATCACAGATAGTTGTTAGTATAAACCGTCTGTGATAGTTTAAGCACAGTCAGTTCCGTATGAACCATCTGTGATGTAGCCGTCCAATATAGCCTCTTTTGTGGTAGTGACATTCATATGTAAAACCAACATCCTAAAATCTCTAAGTTATTAATACCTTGGATTCCGAATGATCTCTCCTATCTATCTGTAAGTCTTGCTTAACATATGAAACTTCATTAATAAAAATAAATTACATAAAGAAGCTATTAAATTAAATATCGAGGCTTGGTATCTTGCATTCGGCTATGTCCAGCCATGCTCCAATCTACAACCGAATATCCTCGTGAGAACTCCATCATCAATCCTTCCTTTTATCCTTCCAGCAAAGTTACTCCGTCGCTTCGCTTTCACTCAAAATTCACTTAACTCTGTCTCTATTCTGCAATTCACTAAATCTTCTCTCTATCCTCAATCATAACAAAATATAAATAAGCCCAATTAAATCTAAATGAACTTTTGAAGTTATTTGGATTTATTTGGTCTTTCGTTCATTTGCAGTGTATTGAATTTGAGGTCTCAAAGAAGCGATGAGTTTGAGCAGGATTAAGACTTGGGTAAAAGCAAAGACCAAGGATTCCAGACCACTGATTGAGAAGGCTTTGGATGAGATCAAAGCCGTGGTAAACTAAGCAAGGCAAGTCATTACTTTGATCATATTGATCATACATTTTATGCAAAATTATATTCCTTTAAATTATCAAACTGCATACTTAATTTATTATGCAAATGTATGTCGAAACCTAAGGTAGCTACATGCCTACTTGATGATATAATAATATTATTGTTATGCCATTTCCTGACACTTGAAATACCTGATCCTTGTCACCCTAGATGCTAATGATAACTTTAATAGCTATAAGTCATATTTAATGCCATACTAGTCTTGTCAACTCTAGGGCACTAATTTACCATGATCATCAATCTTTAAATATGAAACCTTGTTTTGTGATAGTCACGGGATGTAAATGACTAATAATTTTTGACAACTTAATTTATGCTTCTTAAAACCTTAAAAACCTGTTATAACTGTCTAGACGGATGGTAAGAGAGGTTGATGCCGATGCCGCACGAGAAATTGTGGTTTTTGGTATGTACCATTTAGACAAATTAAGGACTTAATCCTGTGATGACCTCCTATTGTAAAACAGTATAACCACAAATTTGCAAAGTGCAACTGGACCAAATAGGGTTACCAGACCTCGGAGTCATTCCATTGGTGGGGGAGTTGAGTTGTGCATGTGCAAACCAAGGTCTGGCATAAATGGGACATTGTCTAGGGTGATGTGTACCCATTTCCCTAGCATTGTGGAAAGCCGTGGTCCAGCTGTACTAGGTGATAGGGTATGACTTCCCCCACTAACTTATAGAGGCTACCTCGGGTGGATCTCCATAAGGGTGGACTGGCAATGGTGTGAGGTAACTACGAAAAGTTGTGTGGTGGTCAGTCGATCTACATGATGAAGGAATCGTGTAGAGCTATCGGATCGATTATCTCTTCTGGGTAAAGATATGCAGTCTCTGCAAAATATAAACTATTTAAACAGCCGTGCCCACGGTCAAGGGTGGACATAAAAACTTTCTCGAGTTAGTTCTATTACAAAAACCTGTGGTGGGATGAAAACTAGTTTAGCGAAGGTGAACCTAACTTTGATTTTTCCTGGATGGAACTGTACTCCAGTGATGAAAACTAGCATTTGGTGGAGGTAATCATGCACTGTAAAAGGTGGATGTAACTTGCGATATGATTAATATTGCATTCTTGTATCAACTTTGGAAAGTCTATTTCAGTTAAAACTGCTAAGTCTTAAGAGTTTTTCTATTTATTGTACTTTCAAAAACATTGCTCCTCAAACCTCACTTGATGGCTTTGCATCTATTATTATTGCATTCTGTATGATTACTAATTACCATTGTACTCACTCTTGTTTAATTACCATTACTCAGTCAATAAACAAAAGAAGGTCAAGCCCTACATGTTTCAAAGGGATCGACAGAGCTGGAAGTCAACAAGGCCAAGAACTATATCACGAATCCCAGTTAGCTGCCTATAGGCAAGTCCTAAGGGTCCCACCTATGCAAAGTTTCCGCTGTTGCATTTATTTGTTTTGGCCTAATCGTCCCATGTGTAAGTTATTACTGTATTATATACACTTTCGCATGATATATTTTTAGTGTACACTAATATATCTATAAGCACTATCTACTAATCTAGGGAATGGTACGGTAGAATCACAAAGAATGTAGATTTGCTAAACCCAGGTCCGACACCTATCTTTAGAAGAAACCTGCACTTGAGGAATCAGAGCCAGACCATGCAAAATTATCATTCTTGAGCAATGCAAAAATGAACTGTTCATATATAAATAGGACCACAATGCCCTTTGCTGTCGATAAGCAGGCATGATACATCATTGGTAGTCATGTAGAAAAAGGATCACAATGCCCTTTGGTGTTCATATAATGATACAAAAATAGGATCACAATTTTGGCTGTGCATTCCTACAGGGATACCTTGGTCATTCAAGACAGCACTAGAGATCTAATTGCTCGCCATGCCAAGAAAGAAAAGAAATCGCCAAAAAAGCTCATAGTTCCTATCTGCTAACCAAACTCCATTACAACATATATCCCTGTTGGATCTAGGGTCAATGTCTTCCGCCCACATCAGGTTCCGTGTACACAAAAAGATCACTTAGCACACATCCAACTGGCTGTTCTGAACAAAAGTAAACAATCAAGCTGTGTTGCACAAACTAGAGGCTAGCAACTGGTATGAAGTATGAACACTGAACTTGCTAGGTCCTTCCAATTTTGCCTGCAAAATGAATACTTTAGTGGTAGGAAGCACATTAACTTAGTAAAGATTACTAGATTGCATGCACATTTTCAAACTCATAACAAGTCTAAAACCACAAAAAAGACTCATCCAACCTATTATCTATACAGCACCCATCTACATGTACAGGTCATATATTAATGTTTCAAAGTAAAGTTCATAATTAAATACCTGCGCTCTGGGATGAAGATGGCTTCTTTTTATGGTTCATCTACACAAATTATCATTAGTAACTCATAGTTAATCATTACAATCAAAATATAAACAATGTGTAGTCTAGGTTATTACTTTCTTGTATGGCCATGCAATGGACATCTTGTGAGCATCAGCCATAACTCACACCATCGTATGGACGGGGCAGCGTAGCATCCCTTTTTAACACAACATTCACGACAACTTAATAATATTCCCGTCCAAGAGCAATACCCCCAAGTCCCCAACCATGGTGCTTAGGTCGGTTGAGACAATTGTTGCCTTAGCCACAAGGATATCTGATCTCATAATGGCATATAATATGACATCTGTACTATGCTGAAACACATATTGAATTTTAGAAAAGTCAAGGATAAAAATCGACATTGAAATCATAAATTGGAAATGGGTATGAAAGGAGGATAAGACTACAAGGCTTTCATCATTGCGAGAGGCTTCACGGTTCCTTGTGGTGGCTACAATGTTCCTTGGGAGGTACCCTTGGGGCTGCAACTTGCCTATGGACAAGCATGTCCTTATCTAACATATTATCCACTGATGCATACTCAACCGCACCATGATGATCATGTTGTTCCTCATCAGCAAGTTCTTGATCAAACCTTATGTTCTACAACAAACCACAACCCAGTAATATTTCAAAAGATAAATTAATACTCCTATATATTGCAACAAAAAGTAGGCAAATATTGTATGTACCACATGTCAAGAATTAGAGCCATGTTGCGAAGTGTTTTCCACATTTTCCACTCCTTGTGAAGCTAACATCAATTGTTGCATTTGGTGCAGTTGTTGCATGTGGTCCATACGCTGTGTTAGAACTACAACCTGTTGTTCAACTTGTTGACGAGCTTCCATTTCCGTCTAGAGCCTTGCTGGTATTTTTCTTTGCGTTCTAGGTGTGCCCACTTCTTGAGGAGTTGGTCCTAAACCTATAACATGAACACACCCTCTTGGCTCCTCTCCACAAACAAGTGAATACAGATCTCCATCTTGAGTACTCCTTTCCTTCAATTCTGGGTGGTCTGCATTGCTTCTTCAAGGTGTATCTACAAATGGAATATGTATAATTTATATATTACCAACTGACTAATGTTGCATATGCAGGTATCATGCGAAAACAAGCTTACAATTATTGGTTCTGCTTCTAGCATAGGATCTCCATTTTTACAAGTATGTGTTTTGATAAAAGACTTGATCTCTCCAGGCAGGGTACCCCTATTCCTCACCCTATAAACATTTTTGAAGAAACTAACATGTCCTACAATAATGTAATTAATCACTGTTGGAAGAGGTACTTTTGTTTAGCCACTCATGCCCAACATGAGCATAACTCTTGCTGCCAGCCGTATGTAACAAGGACAACTTCGCCCGATTTTCTTTGCCTCTAACTATGCGAGCCTATAACAAAAATGCAAAGGAAAATCTCAGATATGGTACTACATCAGCTACCGCAATCCAATATAAAGAAATTCAAAAAAAATTGGGCCTTACTTCAGCTTCTGGAGACCTCCAATAATCAATAAGCCACTTCCAATCAACTTCATTAACTCTGCCGTCATGTCTTGCCATAAGTTCCTCATCAGTCAATGTTTCATCGAAATTCTTGCTCTTTAGGTTTGTCTTATAATCCTTCCATTTCTTTGCCGCTGATGTTATAACATAATTGAAAGCAGCTCCATCCAGGTCATAATATGCCTATTTTAACATGAAAAAGAAGTCATTCAGCAGAAAGATTCACAACAAGACAAGAAAGTTGACTAATAATCTATTGCAATACCTTTACGTTAGTCCACACTAGAATCTTCTTTACAGGATCGACAAGTCTCCAGTCATCGCATGTAACAGGTATATGTTTTCTCACCATTGTTCCAACAAAATTGCCAATTTTTTTATTATCATTACTAACAGGCTGACCGTATCCATTGAGGCCAACTCTGATTTTAGGACCATCACCCTGTGAATATATGTTGTGCTTTAAAGTGATACCCCTTCCTTTCCTCTTCTTTTTCTGTCCATCACTCTGATCCACATCAAATTCTTGCATATGAAAAGAGACATGAGAAGCATGAAACAACATTAGAGATACATTATGCAGCTCCAATATATTGTGAGACTTCTCTGGAAAGAATCTAAACTACCTTCACTGTCATTTGAGGGATCTTCTAAGGGTTGATATTCAGGATCTCCACCACCAGCTTCTCTTGATTCTCAGTGGTGCTTCCTCTTGACTTGGACCACAAAGTAGGACCTCAAGTTGCTGCTTCACTTGTTTGCCGAGTTGGCTACAAGAAGTTTCATATTGTGTGAAATAGATGGTATGCATTATCTACAAGCGTGAGATGTGACAACTAAGAAATATATCTATATTTCATCGTCTGGCCATTCATTATCTAGATTTTCACCATCTGCTTCTCGCACATCATAAAAGTCCCGTGGTTTTGACTGAACAACACCAAGCCATTCAATATCACTGGGATCTTTTAACATAGTAGACTTGAGTTGCCTGAGATGCTTGAAATGAAAGGCCCATCTGATATCTTCTCACCTGGGTAATCAGTAATGGTGGATAATATTGTAGCACACAATTGGAAGTACTCACCCTTGGAGGCAAAGTTCTAACACCATTTACAAACATATCTACCATATCATCAACTAGCAGCTCAACATAGACATCCACATCACTACTAGGAGCTTTTCGGCCAGGAATTAACAATGACATAATGAAATTTGGTTGTTTCATACACATCCAAGGTGGAAAGTTATGGGGAATCAAAATAACAGGCCAAATGTTGTAACCAACATTCAAGGACCTGAATGGATCAAAACCATCTGTTGCTAACGCAAGTCTAATATTACGGCTATCTGAAGCAAACTCAGGATATCTATGGTCAAAATCCTTCCAAAAAGGAGAATCTGCTGGATGCCTAAGTAAACCATCTTTTGTGTGCTCTTCATTGTGCCATCTCATGTGAGTTGCAGTTCTAGAGCACACATATAGCCTTTGAAGCCTTTTTTTAATTGGAAAATAGCAAAGAACATTATTATGAACCTTGTGTACATGTTTCATATCTAGACACTGCTTTTCTGATTTCCAACGTGAAGTTTCACATGTTGGACATTGGACAACAATCAGCATTAGCATGGTCCTTCCAAAAAAGAATGCAATCATTTTCACATGCATGAATACTAACATAGCCAAATCCTAGGCATTTAACCATTTTCTTAGCTTCATTGTAGTTTTAGGTAGTTGTGACCAAGGATCGAAAAACCGGAACCGGGGCAAATCCCGACCGCCGGGCGGTATTGGTAACCGGCCAGTTACCGGAAATCCCAGATAAAAACCGGTTAAATTATGCCAAATGAATTTTTTGGGCGGGGCGGGAGGAGATTGGTAACCGGTCGGTTACCGGAAAAACCGGTGAAAAACCAGATAAACCGGTGGAATGAAGTATGAAGACTGATCTGCTGCTTGGCTGCAGATGTGCTGCTTCGCTGGTGCTGCTGTTGTGCTGCTTTGCTGCTGCTGTGCTCTTTTGCTGCTGCTTTCTCCTCTGCAGGGTTCGGTTTGCTGCTACTTTGCTGCTCTCAATAATGTTTGGCACTGCTGCAGCCTCAAACTTTCTCCCCCACATGCAGAAAAGCACTCATTTCTCCCCCACATGCAGAATGATAGAAAGATAAATCACGCGTAACAGATTGATTATTACTACTCAATATGGTGCGGTAAAATATAGCCCAAAACATCGGTGGGCGACATTAACGCACACGCGTGAGAAAGCGCGGCAGTCGCGCATGCATGCAAAGCCATGCAAGATTAATGCACACGCGTGAGGAAGCGCGGCAGTCGCGCATGCATGCAAAGCCATGCAAGATTAATGCTAGTCTGCGTGAGAAAGCGCAGCAGTCGCGCATGCATGCAAAGCCATACAAGATTAATGCACACGCGTGAGGAAGCGCGGCAGTCGCGCATGCATGCAAAGCCATGCAAGATTAATGCTAGTCTGCGTGAGAAAGCGCAGCAGTCGCGCATGCATGCAAAGCCATGCAAGATTAATGCACACACGTGAGGAAGCGGGCAGTCGCGCATGCATGCAAGGCCATGCAAGGCAGGTCATTAACGATCCGCAGGAGCCAGCCGAGAAACTCGCTAACACAGAAACCGGCCGGTATTTTTTTCTCCCGGACCCAGCCGAGTTTTCCGGTTACCGGCGGTTACCGGCCGGTAACCGCCGGGAAACCGAACCTTGGTTGTGACCCTTCAGGAAGAGCATCTTTAAGTAGATCTAGTAGTCGGTCAAAACTTCTATCAGTCCATCCTCTAAGTAATTTGAGATGAAGAAGTCTTAACTAGGAAAGATAGCTTTGAGAAGTTCTTTCACCCCGGTCCCCGGATATAGTTTTTGACTGGAATAATCTGCCAACTTCTGAAGAGCTTCTAAATCTTCATTGTGCTGCTCCAAACAACTTTTGTCCTCAAAATCCCCTCTATCTTCCAAACCGCATGCTGAGTATCGAAGCAAATCGGAAATGCCATCATCTTCATCTAAATTCTCCCCAACCTTAGCCTCATCGTCGTCATGACTGCTCACAAAAGAGGAGCTTGCTTCTCCATGATCAGTCCATGTCATGTACCCTTCTTGAAATCCCTCATATATCAAGTGCACATGCACTTCACTTGCTTCTCTCTCCATAAAGAATTCTCACATTTTCTGCAAGGTCATAGTATTTTGTTTCCTATTGCTAAATTACTAAATGCATAACCTAAGAATCCGCTCACCCCACCTATATAGGCCTTTGTGTACCTACATGCAATATACATTACCACACAAAGGTTCATCACAGACGGTCTCTCAACCATCTGAATTTTTATATCTGTGATAATAGGCGGTATCACAGACAGTTTATGTGCCATCTATAAAGGCCGACTATATCACAAACGACTGTGGCCAAAACCTATCTATGATATGTCAGACATCACAGACGGTTCTATGTACCAACCGTCTGTGATAGTCGGCATATCACAGATAGTTGGTACATAGAACCGTCTGTGATGTCTGACATATCACAAATAGGTTTTGGTCATAGTAGTATGTGATAGTAGGGCCTTCACAAATGGTTTATTGAAGGCGGTTTATACTACAAAACTGTCTGTGATAGTTCGTTCTATACCTAAAATTTTTCTATTGTTTGGCTAGCCTCAGGAAATACTACCCACGCCCTTTCAAAATAAGCAAATACACAGATATCATAAATATATTACACAATACACAGATATCGTTCACAGATAGACAGATATATCATAAATACACAAATTTACTGATTAATTACACATGAATTATGATAATACAACTACAACATGTTTACAGATACCTAAAAAAATATTGTTTGTCACTAAACATGAGAGATTTTATGTAACAACCCGCCCATCCTCTGGTCCCGGAATGATACCACCATTACATACTGTTACCATTCCATCAACTACTAGAGATTTTAAGCCAAGACTAATTTATTTATGTTGCAGCGCCCAGATACATCATGGCATTTTTAGCGATTACTCCAGCATACTAGCGGAGTAATCATACTACCAAAAGCTGATATGCGAAGTGTCGCTAGTACATGAAATTATTCATGTGCTACTTTCGCCCGTGCAGGACATCCTCATCGATCACCTACAAAACAAAGGGTCATTCCAGAGACCCAGCAAACACACGATAAAACAATGGCGTTAACACACCACTTTAATAATTCCAATTATGTGAGTTGTACATCACTATCTCTGTAACTGTTTTACTTTATCACTTCCTATTTCTGTGAACTATACATCACTATCTCTGTAACTGTTTCACTGTTATCACTTTTATGCAATGTAATGCATATGTAATTGCATCACTGTTCTGTTCTATTTTCATGCAATGCGATGCGATGCGTCTGTAAGTATAGCTTATACCGGTATAGCGGAGTGTTCACCCGTCAATGAACCACTCAATCCCCATCCTCTTTTATACGGGGATCCAAACTCCACTCCCGTGGAGTACCTACCGAAGTAGGTCCTGTTGTCTGTGTATGAGTACAATGCGTAATGCAACATTCTTTCAATGTTGGCATTTAATCATAAGCAGCACTCATCAAAATATGATTAACATGTAATCAAAAGCACTGTAGAGCATAGCACGAAAGTCATAAAATACCAATCATTCACCACAATCCACAGTTCTACCATCCACTTGCCTGGTTAATCTTGGGGACGATGCGTAGACGGCTCCAACCCGAGACCTCCACCTGTGCAAACATCAAACCGACTCAACACATCATATCGAAACCAGTGCTTAAGCGAATGGCGACGACCCTACGCGCATAACCCGACTCTAGCATAAAACGCCCGGGATTAAGGACCCATCGCGCAGGTACCAAACACCCATTTCCTTTTCTTTTCTTTCCCTTTTTTCTTTCTTTTCTTTTCTCTCCTTTTCTTCTCTTTTTTTCCTATCCGGCCGAATAGCTCTCTCCTCTCATTACTCTCTCCCTCTCCTCATTTTTCTCAGCCAAACGGCCTGGCTCCTAGCGATGCAACGGCGCACGGCCGGCCTCCTCACGCCCCCGCCTTCCCCCTTCCTCCCACTCTCCCTCTCTTACTCCTGGATCCAGCCGGTCATGGCTAGATCCGGCGCCGTCCCGCTGCCAGTCTTCCCTCGGGCTCACTGGCCACGGCACGCCATCGGCCGAGAGCCCGATGCCGCTCCTACCTTCGGCCACTCTGCCTTTCTTCTCTATCCAGTGCGACCCGACCAGCACCGCCGTCTTTAGGGGCTTCGGCCGCGCCGCCCTTAGGCTTGCCTTCGGTGGCACCCCTAACGTCGTATCTGCCGGCGCCACCACCTCTCCCTAGCGCCGCCCCTAGCCCAGCTACCAACGCCGTGGCTTGGCCTCCCCCGACCTCCCGAACGTTGGCCTACCCCCACGGTCGTCGCCGCCAGCCATCGACACCGCTCCCCCTATGAGTTTGAGCTCGTCAGCCACAGTTTGCCGCCGGCCAGCCACTCCTACCACTAGGACAGTCCTACCCCTCCCCCTTTTACTACTCACATTTTGTTTTAGCTGCTAAATTTGCCTTACTCTAATCATGCTTACACCTGGTCTTGGGTATGCCTATAGGCGTCGCTGCGACGGAACGTGGTAGGGAGACATGCACCGGGGAGCATGTCTTCCTTTCCCAGGGTGCAAGGCGGTGCCTACGGGCTCGCCGCCGAGGGTGTGTCGTGGCTAAGCCGGCTGTGGGGGTGCTTGTGTGAGGGGACCTACTTGCTTTTGCTATGCTAGAAAGGGACGAGGCGACGGCGAGGGTCGAGGTTCCCAGCGGTTGTGGATGTCCTAAGTCTTCGTAACCGTCGTCCTTGCTTCGTCGTCATCCCCCTACTTCTTGAGCTCCTTGCCCCCAGTCACTCTCCTTCACTGTCTCTTCAAGGTGGTCATGGATGAGCCCTCGGTTTGGGGAAAGAAAAGAGAAGGGATGAGAAATGAGAAAGCTTGTGATGTTTGGTTTGCTATCTCTAAATGAGTTCTTGGCTAAGGGAGGAAAAATGGAATAAGGCTTTGTGTGGCTGGCCAGTGTTGCATTTGGCTTACGAGGGGCATGGTCGGCCAACCTTTCCTCTGGTTTTATGCAATGACCAGATTGTCCTTCACTCATTATCTTACTCCCTCTCAAGTCTGAGGGTTTTAAGGACCTTTTGGTCCACGAGTGGGCTTACACTGTTTGATGGCTTTTCTATTGCAGGAGGTAAGTCAGAAAAAGATAAGAATGGAATTTCCCACCGGATGATGAGAACCCAAACGCGAGATGGTACCAACCGGCCCCGGGCGGTCTGAGAACCTAAGTGAGCGCTTAATTCATTTGGCATTTCTAAAGCCAATGGGTCTGATGGCAAAAGTTTTCTTTATTTCTTCTATTCTCCCTTGGATTGTCTTTCTTTCTCGCTTTTCTTCCCTTTGCATTTTAGTGGTATTACATTTTATTCATCCCCGTCTAAGTGAAACTCCCCTTTTTGGCGAATAGCCTCCGTCATTAAAAAGGTGGCGAGCCATCCTCAAATGTCAGAGAGTTCATTCATATGGACGTACATGAAGCGATTTTCATGCCGTCACTAGAAAGAGTAAAGTCGTAAGTATGTATATTTATACATATATATACATAGGCGTACTAACGAGCACGTGCGTGCATGCTACGCACGGGTCACAGGGCGCGTGCACAACCTGGCTTGCTGCAGCGATTCGTGCGTAACTGGGATCGGTGGTAACTTTCCATAGTATTGCAATGTAAAAGGTACCACAAGACAAAGCAGGAGCTACTTCCATCGAAGTTTTCCCAATTTGCAAAACATTATTAGCTTTCCCTCTTCAAGTTACTTGTCATGAAATCAAGTTACTTGTCATGAAACATTAAGTTATTGCCACCAATTACGTCAAATATTTTTTTGCAGCGCACCATAAAGTTACTAGCATCTGTGAGTAAAGTTATTATCAAATACATACGGAATTACTGTCAGATTTATAGTGTTACAACTGACAATAACTCTACATGTGTTTGGAAGTAACTTCATTACTTATAGATGATAACTTCATAAGTAACCGAAAGTAACTTTGCCAGAATTAGAAACACAAGCGCTAAACCGTGTGTGGGGTCGAAATTACTAACCATCGTAAACAAAGTTAGTGCGTACCTGTTGAATCAATTGTCACGTAACAAGGAATGCAAGAGTACTCGAAAGACTTCTACGACTACTACCAAGGTTGTTAAGGCGTCGCCAAAGCGTCGCCAAAGCGTCGGAGCGGTCTGGAGCTGCCGCCACGGCCGTCGCCTCGCCACGGATGAGTATGGCGTCCGCCACGGGAGGGAAGGCGTCGCCTAGTCGTCGCCATGGCCACGACGGCGCGTCGCGAACGCAAGGCGCGCGCTATACCCTGTGCCAGGCGGGAAAATGGAGGGAGGGCGGGAGCGAGCGCGGGAGAAAAAGTGAGGGGGGGCGCATAACGGGATACCCGATAGCCGATACGGGCGAGGGCGAAGCATTCGGTGTCTCGGCGAAGGGCTTCGTGAAGGGAGGTCGGCGCGGCGGCGACCTCGGGCGACGGGCGATCTCCAGGCCACGCCGCCGCCTCCCCGGGCCTCCACGTCGCCGCCTCCCTCCAGGCCTCCACGCCGCCGCCTCCCTCCAGGCCTCCACGCCGCCGCCTCCCTCCGAGGCTCCGGAGTCCGGGCCTCCACGCAACCACGCCGCCGCCTCCCTCCGGGCCTCCACGCCGCCGCCGCCCTCCGAGGCTCCGAGCCTCGACGCCGCCACCCTCCGGAGTCCGGGCCTCGACGCCGCCGCCTCCCTCCGGGCCTCCGAGCCTCGACGCCGCCACCCTCCGGAGTCCGGGCCTCCACGCCGCCGCCTCCCTCCGGGCCTCCACGCCGACGCGCCCTCCGGGCCTCCACGCAGCCGCTCAGGTTCTTCCTCTGTTCCGCCAGCTCTTCCCTCTGCTCCGCTCTTCTCTCTGTTCCGCCGGGGATTTCCTTCCGCCCCCCGGCAAATTCCTTTACTATGTAGTGCAGGAGTGCAGCAGTAGGCACTTGATTCCCTCTGTTCCGCCCCCGGCTATTTCCTTTAGTATGAAGTATTAAAGTGCAGGAGTGCAGCAGTAGGCAATTAGGCATATGTGATGCTTTAGACTTTAGGTGTTTGTGTTTCTAAATATTGCTAGATGCCTAGATGTTGATTGTTAGATTGATGCTAGATTGTTAGATGTTGCTAGATGTTTTTATTGCATAGACATGTTTTTATTCATGTTTCCATGTTCATTGCTATGCAGTAGGAACTAGGTAGCAGTAGCACAATGGCAAATGAAAGTGAGCCCGTAATAGCAACTACTGTGGCTGCCGCTGAAAGAGATGGGCAGTATGATCCAAAGAAAGATCCTGCAAGGAAGGCGAAGTCTAAAGACCCAGGATGGAAGTATGCCTTTTGGCCAGAGATTGGTAATAGAGATTTAGTGCAATGTTCACTTTGTGACAGAAAAATATGTGGTGGAATCAAAAGATTGAAGCAGCATCTCACAGGTGGATATGGAGATGTGCAAAAATGTGCCAAGACGACGACACCAATCATCAAAGAGATGCAAGAATATCTGAAGCAGAACAGAAGAAACAGACCACTTAACTTAGATGATGAAGAAGAAGATAATGTAGTTGAGGTAGCCAGCGGTAGTGGCTCCGTAGCCTCTACCGTTGCCTCTGCCATTGTGCTAGTACCAAGTTCTGGGACAGCAGCAAAAAGAAAGCAATCCGCCCTTAATTCCAATGTTCCAGCACCAAAAGCAAAGCAAAACAAGTCCATTGCTGCTATGCTTCGACCAAAACCTGAAGATGTGGTTGAGCAAAGACATACCAAGGGCACTTCTCAATGTTCCTTGGAGTCAAAGATGAGAACCAAAGAAGAAAGACATGCTGTGAACATGCATGTATCCAAGTTCTTCTATGAGTGTGGCATAGCATTTAATGCTGCACACGCAAGGAGCTTCGAGGTTATGTGTGAGTCCATTGGGCAATACGGTCCTGGTTATAAGCCTCCTAGTTACCATGAGTTGAGGGTGCCCTTGCTTGAGGAGAACGTTAAAGAGACAAATAAATTGAGGGAGAAGCATGAGGAGGCTTGGAAGCAATATGGCTGCACACTCATGTCAGATGGATGGACGGATAGAAGAGGACGTCATTTGATTAACTTCCTTGTCAATAGTCCGGAGGGGACATTCTTCCTAGAGTCTGTTGATGCATCAGATCAAACACATGATGCAAGGATGCTAGCAGATTTGCTAGAGAAGAGAATTGAGAACGTTGGCAAAGAGAAGGTGGTTCAAGTTGTCACCGATAATGGTGCTAACTACAAGGCAGCAGGCAAACTTCTAATGGAGAGGATTCCTACACTGTTTTGGACCCCTTGTGCTGCACATTGCTTGGACCTTATGTTGGAGGATATTGGGAAGTTAAAGGAATTTAAGAAGCCTATTGCACGTGCCAAACGTGTCACCACATTTATTTATAGACATGGTAAGCTTCTTAATGCAATGAGGGAAAAGACAGGTGGGAGGGATCTTGTGAGACCTGCTGCTACTCGTTTTGCCACATCTTTCCTTACTTTGCGAAGTTTGCACAAGCACAAAGATGCTTTGAGATATCTATTTGTTAGTGAAGATTGGACTAGGGCTAAATTGGCAACCACAGAGGCAGGTAAAAGTGTGTATGACATTATCCTTTCTAAGGAATTCTGGAATTCAGTTGAAGATTGCCTAAGAGCTTCACAACCACTACTTGTTGTGCTAAGGGTGGTTGATGGAGATGAGAAGCCCGCCTTGCCGGAGGTTGCCGCATGTATGGCTCAAGCAAAGGAGAAAATCAAATCAGGTTTCCCTACCCAAAACAAGTCAAATTTGCTCAAGAAAATCATGAACATTATTGACACACGTTGGGTGAAGCAAATGGACCAAAAATTGTATGGGGCTGCACTCTTCTTGAATCCAGGAAAATTCTTTTCCATCGTGAAAAGAGGTGATGATGCATATGTTGGTGAGCTAAGAGGAGCATTCAATGATGTGCTTGCAAAAATGGTGCCTGATGTCGATCTTCGAAACAAGATTGATACGCTAGCCATTCTCTACGAGGACCAGCGAGGAGAAGCATTTTCAAATCAATTAGCAATCCAAAACCAAGAATCAAGGAATCCTCGTAAGTTCTATAGTGTTGCACAAGCTTTTTCAATTCTTTGTGTATTCAATATTAATTAACTAGAGTCTCTTATTGTCATTTTAGTTGATTGGTGGCGTGCATATGGTGGCCGAGCCATAGAGCTACAAAGATTTGCGAAGCGTATCGTTAGTCTTTGCTGTTCATCCTCCGGTTGTGAGCGCAATTGGAGTACCTTTGAGTTTGTAAGTGAATGTGCCAAACCATTCTTTTTCAACTCTCAATTTGTAGCTACATATGTGCTAAAGCAACAATTTCTTTAATTTGTTTGCTTTGATTTCTATAAACTATTTGTAGATCCATACCAAGAAAAGAAATCGGTTGGACCACCAAAGATTGAACGATTTGGTCTATGTTCAATATAACCAAAAGATGAAAAATAGGTTTGAACAGCGGCGTCAGAAAGGCGACAACTATGACCCTTTGGTTATAGATGAATTTGATTGGGACAATGAATGGATTAACCCATTGGCCGAACCGGTTCAAGGTCACCGTGGGTGTGATGACCTTACATGGGAACATGTTGATGAAGCTGTTGGTGCATCACGCACACTTCAAGGTCGCAATCTTCCTAGAACATTAAGAAGGGGTGATGTCATAAGCTATTCTCGGCGTCACACTTCTAGTTCTACAAGAAGGGTGGTTGAAGAAGGTGAGCCACACTCAAATTCGGACACTGAAGATGAGGACGAAGATTTTGTTTTTGATGACGAGGAGGTTGATGATTATGGTGAAGCTCCACCTGATGATATGGAGAGCGATGGCGGGAATATGGATGGCAATGATTTGGATGCATTCGACATTGATGATTATTGAGAGATGAGTGCTAGATTGTTGGTGTTTTGGTCTTTTTGGTTGTATGGAGTGTGTGACTTCTAAGCTACTGTTATCTTGTAATCATGCCACTATGGTTTCATTTGTATGGACTATGGACTATGCTACTATGGTTTTATTTGTCATGTAATCATGTTTATATGTTTCCTGCTGCTGCATTGTGAGTTCTTATATGTTTCCTGCTGCTGGCAAGACATGAAATGCTATTTGATGACTCTATTTTGTGATTTGAACAGCTGCTGCTGCTGCATTGTGCTGCTGCTGCACCATTGTGCTGCCGCTGCTGCTGCATCTTCATCGCAGCTCCTGCTGCTGCTGCATTGTGCTGAATGGTGCAGCTCATTTTCAGTTCATTAGTTGAATGCAATTGTTGTGATGCAATTGGCATTATTTTTGCTGCATGCATGCAGGTGGTAGCGTCTATGGAATGATCAGGTAAGTTTTTTTTGTGTGTGTTTTCGGGATAATCAATAGCGACATGTCTTCTTGAAACTGAAATGCTCCTCATTTTCTGCAGAGTTGATGATTGCATTCCATAGGAAGACTAACATGTATTGGAGAAGAGCAAAGTCAACAAACAATGGACAATGTCGTCAAGGACTCAAGGTATGCCATTCAACATTCATGTTTATTTGCTGTTACATAGTTAAAATAGTTACACTGTATGTACAACAAATTTGCTGCTATAAAAAGTTAGGATGTGAGTATGGCGTCGCCTCGCCGCACGCCATACTCGTCTAAAAGGTGTGAAGGTAGTCTGGCGCCTCGCCTCGCCTTATCGCCGTGACAACCTTGACTACTACATTACTGTAAGTAAACGACTGCTACAATACTCTTGAGTCTTCGACTGCTACAGTGGTCTTAACTCACGAATGCTACAATTCTCGACTGCTACAGTACTCTAAGTCTTCGACCACTACATTGCTCTTAACTTACGAGTGCTACAACGCTTGAATGCTACAGTACTCTTAACCCACAACTGCTACAATACTTGCCCCGCTACAGTGCTCTTAACTCACGCCTACTACAGTACTCGAACACACGAGTGCTACTGTGCTCTGAACTCATGTGTGCTATAGTTCTTGAACACACAATTGGTCGAGAACCCATACCATTCAACTCACTCACAAGAGCGCTTTGTGAGTAACTTTATGAAATACAGATGATAACTTACTGCATGTAGCATATGAGATTATTCACCATGAAAAGTTACTATCGCCTGCACATAAAGATATCATCTATAATTCATGAAGTTATTTACACTGACAAAGTTACTATATCATGCATACAAAGTTATCATCTACAATTCATGAAGTTACTTACAATTAAACTGCTTTATATCATGTTAAAAAGATAATGGTTCGTCATACTTACAAATCTAATTTCACTGATTATCACGCCACGAAGTTCATCGGCAAACATTTTTTGCGCAAAGTTTGGATCATAACAATTCTTCCCAGGAAACTTCTCAGCGTTCACCAACCGCTACATATTACAAACAAATATTACAAATGATACATAAAGGTCAAGAACACACTTGGATGTATAGATTGTAGGTTTAAAGAGATACGAATAGCGAGATCCCATGACAAGAAACCAATAACCAGATACTTCAGGAATAATGGTCGCGTCATCGTGTTTGAGGCAATCACAATGACGAATCGGCCGCACTACAGCCAAAATATAAAGAACATCTAAACAAATTGCTAACCCTAAGTACAACCGGGTGAGGTCGACGGCGACAACTGACAATGCGCTGCCGAAGCGATGAGCGACACCGGATTAGGACGTGCGGCCGACAGCTAGGTGGCGAGGTCACCGGATTAGGGAGGTGTGGAGTCAAATTGGGGGATGACAAAGAGAGATTCCTTTGTGGGCTTAAAACATATATATATATATATATATATATATATATATATATATATATATATATATATATATATATATATATCTGATACCAAAGATCCAGCTTAGTAAAAAAACATAGAACAAGATATTACAAAAATGTAGACAACCCTTATATTAAAAGAATAAAATAAGTTCGGTACAAAGAAATGATAGAACAAAAAAGACATATTTGCTTCTTTAATTGCTATGAAGAAATACATCTTTAAAACTAACAAAGACAAGTTAGTAAAAGATCCAACATAAAAAGTATTTCTCCATAGATGGACTCTTTCAAAGAGTAGAAAATCATAGAAAGACAAATAAACAGTTGGATCTAAATGACCTCTTTCAAAACAAAACTATATAAAAGAAGAGCTACAAGATCTCAAAAAGAGAGTTCAAATTTTAGAAATATAAAAAAATGCAGAAACTCAAAGTGAATTAGGAAAACAAAGTGAATCTGAAGAAGAAACAATTCCGCAAAATAATCAAGAAGTAGTGAGCTCCATAAAAACATATTTCAAACAAAAATGGTATGTAGAAGTCTCATACAAATTTATTGATGGATTCCATTTTAAATATAAAACTTTAATTGACTCAAGAGTAGATGTGAATTGTATCAGAAAAGAAATTATTCCTTTCAAATATTTTGAAATATCAACCCACAAAATTCATGGTGCTGATGGGAATCTTATTAAAGTAAATTATAAAATCCCTAAGGTTCACATTTGTATTTCTGATGTTTACATTAAAACTTCTTTTTTGTTTGTTAAAAATCTAAAACAAGGAGTTATTCTGGAAACACCATTCTTATCATTAATTCGTCATTTTCTTGCAACAAAAGATACTATCAAATTTGAAATCGTGAATAAAGAAGTAGAATTAAAATTTTGATCCATACCGGAAGAAGCATTATTGAGTCAATTTACAGAAATTGCTTTGGGAAAAGAGAATATTATCAATGAAATATCTATTGATGAAGCCTTAACCAAGACTCAAAAGTAATAGTAACATAAACTTATTACAGCAAAAGAATGCTCAGCCTTTTCCTACACTTTGGTTTCAAAAGGAGAAGCAAACTATAAACGATGGGATGTCTATTCAAAAGAAAATATTGAAAAGCCATAGTAGTCACCCTATAAGTTTGCATGATCACTCAAGCCTATTGACTACCAAACCAAATCATAAACAAACATGTATGCAAAATAGATAGGTATGTGGTTACCTTTCTAGCCTTGCCAAAATTCTAAAGGCTATCCACTCTTGTTCCCTCAGGCTAGTCCATGCAATAAAAGAAAGCCTATCATGGGATCCTCGTGATCCCTATCTTGTCTAGTATTTTTATATGTTGTGCATACATACTAATTCATATTACTATGTCATTAAATAGGTATTAGTAAAAAATAATGAGTTACATCAAACAATCATAGCTCATAACATCTCTGTGGAAGCGTTATCTAAAAGAGCAAGATAGCTGTTGAGCTATGCATATTATTGGTTGCACTACATGATATCATATCACAATCTTCTCAAAATATTGATTGAAAGAGATGATCTTTTATAAAAAAACATCCCACATCATATAAGGTAATGTAAAGAATTATTTTATGATTACAAACTAAACCAGTTTGTTGCCTCCTTATCACATTACTTGGAAACAATGTTCCAGTTGAGATATGAATTGATCACACAGATAAGCTCTTGGAAAATACCCTAACTACGGGAGGGGAATTCCACGCGCTTCAATCATAATTTTCCGTCAACAGAATTACAACAAGGCTTCCTTAATTTACTCTGGCAAGCAAAGAGTAAAAAAAAGCTCATGCATTGAATGGGTTAGCTTACTACCTCAATTATATGATGCCTAAAGATACATGAGGAAGATCATCAGATTATATGCCTTCAAAAGAGGCTTCTAAATCAAGATTTCAAGATATTCTTCCCAAAAAGGAAAGAAGACCATCAAAAGTATTAGATCTGGGTGCCAAATCATTAGGCAATTCAGATATATTGGATCTGGGTACCAGATCACTAAAATCCTTAAGGATATCATATTTGAATATCAAATCATCAAATGATTCAAAAATATTAGTTCTCGATATGAGATCACCAAAAGATTCAAAAATATCGGATTGGGTGCCATAACCCCAGATGATTCAAAAGTATCAACTTTGACTAAAAAGTCACTATGAAGTGATTTTAAGATATCGGATCTCTATATGAAATCATCAGATTGCTCAAAAATATTGGATCTAGATGCTAGATCACCAAATATTTCAAAAGTATTGAGTTTGGATATAAGCTCACCAAACAACTGTTTCAGTCTCAAACAAACATATCATCCACTACAACTGCATTTCCAGCTTACATAAATATCAGAGAACTTCTCATGGCATTTCCACATATAAGAACCGTTGTATTATCAAAATCTGATTGCATTGGTACAGAACATGAAATTGTATGTAGCCACAAAAGACGAGTAGAGAATTGTAGCCACAAGAGTAAAATGAGAAGAGCATAGCCTCAAAAAACATTTTAGCTATACTACTCATGAGATTCTTATTTCCAGATTGAGTTTTAAAACCAAGCAAACATTATCTTGCCTAGGGCCAGATATACTAGAGTTGATTTGGAAAAAATACCATGAGACAAATAAGAGTATTCTCACAGCTCTAGGAATATTTTATTGACCTATACGAGAGGAGAGGAATTAACCCCAACATCAGAATTAATGTCCATGCATTTCCACTCCTCCACTTTGATGAGAGAACAATTATCCAGCCATACCACAAATACATAATATTCAGAGCAAAGATAGACCACAAACTCTTCAAAGGCCTATAAGCACGTACTAATAAAGATATTTCTCTCCAAAGTATCATAAATCAAGTCTAGTCTATGTCCTTTATGACACACTAGATCAGATTCTTCAATCTGATCTTGGGATCGCAATAAAGGAAGCGTGCAAGAGATTGGCATTTCTCAAAGGAAGATATAAAATTATCTTCTATTCTACACCTCCAAGATTTACTCCACCAATCAGGCCGGCCATGTATGATGTTTACATTCTCAAGGGGTATTTCACCTTTCCTGCTAGAAAAACCGGTGTTCTGACGGAAGAATAAAAATAACTCTTCTTTCAAAATACAAATCATGATAAGTGGTGATGGTTTATAGAAGCTATGGAAATTGAAGATAGCATTTATCTAAACAACACATGCAGATGGTTTTCCAAAACCAGATAATGAAGATATTCTGTGATGGAAATAATGGCATTCTACACAAAGGTGTTGACCGCTTGATAAAATTCAATTATGACGAAGACACGTTAATCCAAAAAGAATACCAAAAATACTGAGCTGGTATGAATCACTCCAACCAGATAAAGCTGAAGGCACAACCTCTGCACCAATGATAGTAAATGACGATAGCGAATGAAAATAATTGTTCGCTGAGAATACTCTCCGAAAACAAGAATAATTGTAAGGAAAATTATATACTATCAACTATTGTAGATAGAATCTGAACTATTGCAGATGGAATAAAGTCTGGTCAAAAGTGTCATCATGGTGAATATTCTTTACGGAGGTCTAAAACTTCATCATGACTCCCTGAAGTCTAAAGCGTCATCATGAAGAATAATATCGGCGGTCAAAATGTGTCATCATGGAGAATCTCTACCCATGCTTATCCCAGGGGTGGCGACCCCTATATAAAGGGCAAGAAACCATGCTTAGAGAGCACCCGCCTCATCACCACATCGCTCAACACACTACCACTTCGCCTCCATGACCATTCCATCAAGCTTTCTCCACTACCTCTACTACTTAGTGTAAATAGGTAGTATCTATCCTAAATAAAGACTCGATCGAATCAGAGATTGTGTGTAAAATGTGTGGTTTGTATAATTAAGAACATGTATCTAAGTTTCTGGTGTACTACACAGAATGATCTACCTTCTGTTTATCAAGGTATATGAATGAATGCCAGAACGATTCCTCTCTAAAACTCCTTATGTTTGAAGTTTGTTCATTATATTTCAGTTCTTTATATCGTATATATTCTACTCATTCTATTCTTTACTTATGTTTAAGTTCTTTATGTTCTTACATATCTTCTATATGTGCTATACTTATAAGTTCTTTATGTTCTAATCATTATGTTCTATGTTTACATATACTAACCATTTCAAATTATGTGTTATCTTCTATTTGTCTTAAATCATTGTGTTCTAACTTATGTTCTATCTTCTGTGCTATATATGTTCTAATTTATGCATATGTTCTTATATCTTTTAGTCCTTTGTGTGTTTCATTTGTTTTAAATATTGTTTACATTCTTATTTACTGTATATATGTTCTTATTTACTATTTATGTTCGTGTTCTTATTTACTGTTTGTCAATCCTGTTCATGTTTAATATTAATTAAAAAATAAAAATATATCAACCTTCCAATCTACATCACTCACTATGTCCCATATCCATACACCTGAAGACATTCTCCACCATACGTCGTAGCGACTGAATCCCTAAGTCGCTGCCTGGGTCCCATTTGGTATGACCCAGGCAACGACTCAGGGATCCGGTCGCTAGGAGCTCCATCTTCATGTCCATCTTGAGGCTTCGGGAGTCCATCTTCATGTCCATCTTGGCAATCAGAAGGTAGATCCTCCTGTATAGTACACTAGGGACTTGAAACAAGGACACCTATACTGACTCTTACACACATATGCTTACAGACTCTTACACACTTTGACTCGTAAGATCAAGTATTTATTCAGGATACATTCCTAGTTATACAAAACACACATATACTTACAGACTCTTACATACTCTGACTCGTAAGATCGAGTCTTTGTTTTGGATACATATACACATATAATTATACAAGACACACATATACTTACTGACTCTTACATATTCTGACTTGTAAGAGTCAGATATTACTTATGTACACTACATCGTGGAGTGATAGTGAAGGGACTTTAATGGAATGGTGATGTAGGCAAAGAGGCGAAGTAATAGTGTGTTGAGCGATGAGGCGACGTGGCGAGCGATGTCTTGAGGCGTTGAGGCATGCCTTTATATAGGAGTTGCTACCCCTAGGATAAGCATTGGTAGAGATTCCCCATGATGACGCCTTTTGACCACCAATATTATTCTTCATGATGACACTTTAGACTTTAGAGAGTCATGATAAAGCTTTAGATATCCGTGAAGAATATTCGCTATGCTGACACTTTTGACCAGACTTTATTCCATCTGCAATAGTTCAGATTCCATCTACAATAGTTAATAGCATATAATTGTCCTTGCAATTATTCTTGTTGTCAGGGAGAATTTTCAGCAAACAATTCATTCGCTGTCGTCATATACTATCATTGGTGCAGAGGTTGTGCCTTCAACTTCATCAGGTTGGAGTGATTCATACCACCTCAGTATTTTTGGGTATTTTTTCGGATTAACGTGTCTTCGACATAATTGAATTTTATCAGACGCTCAACACCTTTGTATAGCATGTCATTATATTCACCACAGAATATCTTCATTATTTGGTTTTGGAAAACCATCTGGCATGTGGTGTCTAGATAAATGCTATCTTCAATTTCAATAGCTTCTTTAAACCATCGCCACTAATCATAATTTGTATTTGAAACATCCCTTGAGTTTATAATTATGAAGTAATTCTTCACACATTACCTTCCTTACATGATGTTGAATGTATTTTTTATGAAAGATCATGTATTTTTCAATCAATACTTTGAGAAGATTATAATATAATATCACGTAGTGCAAATAATAATATGCATAGCTCAACTAATATCTTGCTCTTCTAGATAACGCTTCCACAGATATAACTCTCATTATTTTGTACTAATACCCATTTAATGACATGGTAATATTTATTAGTATGTATGCACATCATATAAAAGTACTAGCCAAGATAGAGTTCACAAGGACATTATAGCCTTTCTTTTATTGCATGTACTACTTTAAGGGGACAAGAGTAGGTAGCCTTTAGAATTTGGCAAGACTAGAAAGGTAACCACATACCTATCCACTGTTATTAAGTCGCACGATTAGTCGCGACTAATCATAGATTAGTCGGCAAGTCGGCACATGGCCTCCGGCTAGTGCCGTCAACTCGACTAGCTCTGCTAGTCGTCCGACTTGCCGACTAGTCGGCCTATGTGAGTTGGACGACTAGGTGGCCCACTGCCAGCCTCAGGTACCCACGAAGATATAAAGAGGGGAACCATGGAGGCACAAATGCAATCGAATCAAATCAGCTCCCCCACTCCCTAGTCCCCACGACGCCACCGGGAACCCTAGCCATCGCCAACCCCGTCCACGCCGCCGACACCGCCCGCTGCCACCTTATCAGCCCTCCCCTGCCTCAGCACCTCCTCAGTCCACAGCACCACCGCCACCTCGGCGCTCGCTAGTCGCTGTCGACCCCTGTCCACGCCGCCGCCTCCTCGTCGGACCTCCCTCCGCCGACCCGAGCCTTAGTGACCAGTGAGCACTCCCTCATCCTCCTCCCTTTTCTCCTCTCCTCTCCTTCCTCTAGCAGCAATCTCTCCTCTCCTCTCCTTCGGTCCTTCATCTCCTCTGAGTTCGCTGATTTGAAGCCGACTTTTGGTTGTAGAGTAGTAGTAGGCTAGTAGCAGTATTAGCTATAGTAGTGGTAAACTGGTAGTAGGCTAGTAGCAGTACTCTTAGTCTCCTCTCCTTCCTCTCCTCTATTTGCCAATGGTATTAGCCGCAGTAGTAGTAGCAGCAGAAGCAGCAGCACTCAGCAGTAGTTATATTGAATAGCAGTAGTAGCAGCAGAGGTATTACATAGAAGTAGTACATTACATGCCCTGTTATACATCCTAGTCTAGAGACTAGTCGTGGCTAGTCGCGACTAGTCGGTCGATTAGTCGAGCAAGTCGACAAGTCGGTCCCCTTGCGACTCGACTCGACTTTATGACTTAATAACATTGTACCTGTCTATTTTGCATGCATGTTCGTTTATGATTTGGTTTGTTGGTCAATAGACTTGAGTGACCATGCAAACTTATAGGGTGACTACTATGGCCTTTCAATATTTTCTTTTGAACAGACATCCCATCGTTTATAGTTTACTTCTCCTTTTGAAACCAAAGTGTAGGAAAATGGTGAGCATTTTTATGCTGCAATAAATCTATGTTACTATTATTTTGAATCTTGGTTAAGACTTCTTCAGAAGATATTTTATTGATAATATTCTCTTTTTTGAAACAATTTCTATAAATTAACATAATAGTGTTTCTTCAGGTATGGAACAAAAATTTAATTCTACTTATTTATTTATGATTTCAAATTTGATACTATCTTTTGTTACAAGAAAAGGACGAATTAATTATAAGAATATTGTTCCCAGAATAACCCTTGTTTCAAATTTTTAACAAGTAAAAAAGAAGTCTTATGTAAACACCAGAAATACAAATGTGAACATCGGGGATTTTATAGTTTATTTTAAGAAGATTCCCATCAGCACCATGAATTTTGTGGGTTGATGTTTCAAAATATTTGAAAAGAATAATTCCTTCTTAGATACAATTCACATCTGCTCCTGAGTCAATTAAGGTTTTATATTTCAAATGGAATGCATCAATAAATTTGTATAAGACTTCTGTGCTATGGTAGGAAAGGCGGTGACGGTGTTGGGAGAGGCGGCGGCGCTCTGTGCGAAAGGATGTGACCGAGTAAAGGCACAAACCCTAGCATGGCCCTACTTATAGAAGGGACAATCACAAACGATTCCATAATAGAACCGTCTGTGATATGCTACCATATCACAGACGGTTCTATTTTAGAACTGTCTATGATATGTATCACAGATGGTTCCATAATAAAACCGTCTATGATATGGTAGCACAAGGTTATCACGGCGCACCGGCAAGTTGCGGCGAGGCCGGTGCACCTAGACGTTTAGTCAACTAGGCACCCGCCATGGTGACAGTTAGATGACAAATATACCTTATATGACTGAAAATTAAATAAGCATGCAACATAATAGCACAAATTATCAAAATAACCATGTCTTAGGGGTCCAAATCAGAAGAAATCCATTGAGGGAGGGGTCTATTCATAATTTTCAGAAACTCTGAGGACTTAATCGCAAAAAGACCAAAAGAAATGCCTCCTAACCGTAACCGCCAGCCAGCCCAACTCCTCTCCCGTTGTCTCTCCCTCCATCTCCTCTCTCGACTCATCTTTCCCGACTCCTTTCTCACTCTCCCCCCCCCCCCCCCCCCCGCCGCCTCCCGTCCTTGCCGCCTCCACTCCCCGCCGCCTCCTCTCCACGCCCGGCGCCTCTTCTCCCCACCACCTTCCCTCCCCGCCTCCTACCACCAACTCCCGACCGCCAGCTCGCCTACGGCCTCCCTCTGCCGTGCATCCGGCCTCCCTGTTGCGTTGGCAGAGATGGCCAGCACGGCAGCCATAGTGGAGAGGCCGTCGACGGTGGGAGCAGGCTAGAGAGAGAAGCCGACGATGGAAGTAGGCTAGAGATCAACGCCTACGGCAGGAGCAGGCCGAAGATCGGCACCGGCAGCAGGAGCAAGCTAGGAGAACATGGTATGATACATATATCACAGGCGAATTGTGCCACTAAACCGCCTGTGATAGTTCCTTCTATAGCTACAACATATCTTATTTTTCGGCTAGCCTCAAGAAATACTAGCCATGCCCTCTGAAAACAAGCAAGTAGATACAATGACAGATGGAATTATTTCTTAATTACTAAATCAATTATAATGGAATAATTTCTTAATTATATGCCGAGTTTCTTAATTACAATGGAATAATTTCCAAATAGTTGTTCATCGTGTGGGATCATTCCACTTGTTTATTCCTTTTAAATATACTCTTCACAATGTTCGACACACATATAGCTAGCTTCATTACTTAGTTCTTCCTTGGGCCTAATGTTGTCTCCGAAAGGAGACAACTCGTCAAATTAATTGTACGCTTCCTCATCCATAACATTCTTAACTCCGATAATCCTTTTTTCCATTAAGAACTATATGGCGCTTCTTATTTGCCAGGTCAGTTACATAAAAAACTTGAAAAACTTACCTTACGAATACGAATAGTTCATCTTTGTATCCTACACATTCGAGGTCCACAATCGTAACGCCATACTTGTCGACCTGCACACACTTTGGGAGTTGGGACCTAATGGCACCAAAATAGAGCGATCTTGAAAAGTATGTAGTCGAGCTCCTAAATCTCCTCTACAAGTCCATCGTAGGAGCTTAGGCCAACGGTAATGAACTGTTTATGAAATACATCTATGCAGACACCTAAATTCTGGACTGTGCTCTTTCTATCCTGATCTGTTGTATAAAATATGTACCCATTTGTCATATCCTTGTTCACAGTCGTAAATTTTGGCCCTTTTGCCAAACATTGTAGTGTATCACTTGATGACCTCCCAGTGAATCACACTTTTAACCATTTGTTAAACTGACGGTTATACTGTATCGTGATCCAAACCTCCGACTAGCCTAAATTCTCTTGGTGTAGCATATCCTTGTGCTTGTCCATCTGAAGTAGCTAGCTACATACTATTCATGAAGCAATATATATCAAGTAAGAATATATTGTAGACTAGGAGTAGTGAGACCCATTCTTAAATTAGAGCAAACTAGCAAGCTAGATCTAAACCTAGTTAACATCTCTCTTGATTATAACGCATATAATTAGAAACAAATACTAACCTCAAATCACTAGGAACAAATCAATCTACAAGTACACTTTGCAAACTGCGGTATACTTTCACCAAACTCCCTAAAGCCAACTAGCTCCTTCAAAGCAGCACACTACAGACAGATCAGTCGGGACAAAGGAAAACCCGAACCTAAATGACCGAAATTTCAGAATTTCGTCCAAAATTTCGGACGAAATTTTTCAAACACCATTTGAATTCGGTGGAGGAATCTAGGCAAAAACAGAATGAAAATCCACGCGAAATCTAGACGAAAAATCGACAAAATCTGGTCGAAAATTTGACGAAATGTTGCTAGGATTTCACCTGCAAATTCAGAGCTCAAGGTTTAGAACCACGCTTTCTATCTTCAGTATTTCAGAAAAGGATTAAAAACGACAACATTTCTATCTTCCATTTCCATGCTTAACAACCATCATGACCGACCAGCAACACAAAAAAGAAAACGCACTTGCTTTCCTTCTCTCCTAATTTTTAACAAAAGGCTGCACAGATAACTAATAAACCATTACAACAGCACATACAAGATGCGTAGAAACATGTGGCACCTATTGAGAAGAAGAGAGTGAAGAAGTGGTTGCAGGACTTGTTTCAGAAAAGTGCAGTGAGGACAAATTAGGGAGCTGTCCTTGACGTGTGTGCATACATACCACTGGGGGTGTGAAAGAGAAACAATCATCGTATTTTTCATGTATTTGCTCGCCCCATGGCACAATATTGACCTGAAAAAAAGATGTACACACGGTGAGAAAGAACTGCAAGCAACACTGTTTGTACTAACACCACAAGGTGAATTCAGGTATTTCACTTTTTATTCATCTGCTATTTATTTTGTCCAAAAGGAGAAAAATTATGTCTATGCAAAGAATGCAAGATTAATAGAAGGTTCAAGAATTCAGCAAGTGGTTATACGTTCTGACCAACTACAAAGGGATAAGGAGCAGCAGAACCAATGGACCAAGTGAAATCTAGTCCTTTTTGTACAAAATTAAACTCAAGACAAATGCGCGCAAATAAATAATACAGAGAACATATGACTGTATTCAGCAGTGGATTGAAATTTACTCTGTTGTTAAAAAAGGGATAATTTTACTGTGACAAGAAGAAAGATGCTCAAAATCTAGCATTCTAGGCAAGTAGTTAACAGGACTCAAATGTTTTGGTATAATTCGAAACATACACAAACAAAAAGAAGTATACTCTTGTAAATGGGCAGAGGACAAAACAATTGGCAGAGAGATGAATAGCAGTACGTGTCCACTGTTCCATCTCCAAACTGCACATCCAGCCATTACAGATTACAGAGGTGACCTCAGAGCTAAGGATAAAAGTTACTACTCCCTAAATGTAGAATACTATCTGTAACAAAAAAAACTCAACCTGCGGGGGGTAAGACGGCCCCCGGGCATTTTGCTTAAGAAGAAGATCCTCTCACGCAGATCGAGAAAACCCCCGAACCCCTGCTCCACCCTTACACAGCGACATCATCGCCCGTGTGAGAACGACCAACGACCTAAGCGGGCCTTAGACCTATGCTTTGGTGTGGTAGCAGGCGAGGGGATTTTTTTCCCCCAGCCTGAAATTCGCTCCCACTGGAAGTCGAACCCAGGACCTAGAGGGTGCTACTAGAGCCATTACGCCTTTCGCCTGCTGTGATTCAGTCCACTATTAAGTTTTCTCCCCACTTTTGATCATTACAAAATAACTACAATGAATAAATGTTAAAAACATTTTTACTTCAAATGGCACTTTGTACTTTCAAATTCTAAAAGGATACGTGTTTTAGTATTTGTACCTTTCTATAAACACAACCAGTTGGGAACCATCCTTTCTTAGTTCTGCAGATACTGCAATTGCAAATGCCGCGACAAACTGGACATATCCAACTAGGATTCTTCTAGCACATTCTCACCATATATGCATTAACTATAAAATGTCAATCAAAAAAAATGCAGAAGCAAACTTATAATAAAAAGATGGAATTCTGTTGCAAGTCATACACTATCATAAATAACGCCATCCTTAAATATTAGCAACAAAAACGGCAATTGGTAACAAAGATGCATGTTCACAGTCCATAAATGTACAATGTTGTGTTTCTTTTTCTCAACAAAAGCAACATTCAATTGAGAGAGTTAACTGGATCAAGGCTCTTCAACCTAAATTAAAAATAAGTTCAAAAGAAGAAGATTCCTATTATTGTCATGAAAGGAACCCACAGTAAAGGCTCAAGGCTGAAGGAAATGAATATCAACCAAATGGAACTGCCATGTTCAACCATAGCCATAGTCAGCCAGACCTGTTGTTTTTTCTTTTTCGCTTCAACCAATCGAGCATTCTCTTCCTTCTGCCATTTATTCTCTTCCTATACTGCAAGAAAACACATTTACTATACAGTGTCTAAAGCATAAACAAAAACCTAGGAAAGACATGACTACAGAGGTACTGATCAAAAATACCCACAAACAGATATGTTACCAATAGTCTGATAAAAAACACTGCATATATTCAAATCTGCATAAAAACCACTGCATATATTCAAATCTGCATAAATGCAGAGTTTATTTCCTAAGTCTTCAAATCTGCAATAAGATGACAAAAGGCAAAACAACATGGGATTCATGAAATTAAAACCTTATCAAGCAAAACCAGTGTGCCAAAAATTAACACATAAATCAAAACAGTTGCTGAAAAATAGGCTTGGACCAGATGTTCACGACACATAGTACATCAAGTTCAATGATTACAAAACACATTAAGATAACATTACAAAGCACATTCAGAATTTCAAATAGCATTGCATAACCTAAAAGACCAAATCATCCATTGCATCACAGATTCACAGGCAGCCCAAATGACCAAATCATCCATTGTATCACAGATTCACAGGCAGCCCAAAAGACCAAATCACCCATTGCATCACAGATTCCCCAGCAACCTACCATTATGAAGAATATAAGAAAAATAGAGGTAATATTGTTGTAATGAAAGAACAACTAACCATTGGCATAAGCTAATTAATAGAGGCTTGCGAGGTCTTTTTCTTTGACTAGCGATCACATTGCTCCTCAATCTCCGTCTCTTGGGTGGCCTATCTCTTAGGTGGCATCTCCTCCACTTCCATCACCATAATCATCGTCATCGTCACTCTTGGATGAGGTCTCCTCAAATTTCTCATGTTCATCATTGTCATCACTGTCCGTAAATTCCTCCTCGCCATCCACCACTACCCTCTTTTCGCGTTCTCCTTTCTTCCACCATGTGCCGTCGCATATATAGCTAACTCTGTGGTACACCTTACTCATGTATCTCTCCAATTCCAGCGTCCCCTCACCAAGATGGGCTTCCATTGCATGCATCGCATTCATCATCATTAGCATGAAACTAGAATCTGCTCCAAACTTTTGTTGGTCAGCATACCGTAATACATAATATAGTGGCCCAACTGTATCTAGGACCCACTTGAGTCTGCATCACCAGGTAGTACTTGTCAATTTTTTTCTACATAAGCGTAGCCAGGATCACTTTTTCAACCATTGTCCTTCCATTCCTCCGACACCATCCACCGTCAAACTTGTCTTTCCTATTCCAGAAACTCTGAAGGAAGATGAAAATAGTTCCAAAGTGGGTGGCATTGGGTCGGATCAATTCCCCGCCGATCTTCTTCATCTCATCATGCAACCTGTTGTGATTGTCGAAGAATCTGCAAATCCGTTTGGCACTTGTCACTACTTGTGCAACCTTCGGGAATTTACCAATGTCCTTTAACATAAGGTTAATAGTGTGAGCTGCGCATGGCAGCCAAAAAATAGGGGGGTACTATACCATGAGTTAGGCACATGTTTTCTTGTAGTTTGATCCATTGTTTGTGAAAATCTACACAACTAACTTGTGCCCAATCTCATCGATAACCACCCGCTTAATCTCTGCGAGCAAAAAATCTGCATAGGAAAAAAAGACAACATAAATCAAAGTGCATGACAATGAATAAGAAATAGAATTACTAGTAGTTTTCTCAACACCTGCATTTTGGATTTGATCGATTGCATTGATGCTGATGGACTTATGAAGGAACATATTCTCATTGCAATACACCATGAAATTGATGATGCACATTGTGGTAGGTCCTGTCCATGAGTCGCACGTGACAATCACACCATACTGATCCCAGTCTTTCTTGAATTTCTTGACATAAACTCCATTTCCTTATAGTTGGCTTGCAAATATGTCCCATCAGTCCCTTTAGGAAGGTGCTCCACTAGACCTAGATCTTAAGTCACCTTTAATGCTGCTCGAAATAATAGCAGTTGGCCTTCCGCCTAGGAATGTCATTGTTATGAAACCATTTGGCCGCACCTCACCCCCAGCCGCATCGATCGTCTCCGGATCTGGCCGATCTGGTGGCTCTTGGCATGGAGACGACCGGGGGGGTGCCGGGCGGAGGGGGTGGCGGGGAAGGGAGGCGACGGGGCGAGGTGCCGGGTGGGGGGAGGAGGCGGCGGGGAGGGGAGGCGATGGGGAGGGGAGGCGATGGGGGGAGGCGCCGGGCGGGGGGAGGAGGCAGCGGGGAGGGGAGGCGGCGGGGAGGGAGAGGAGGCGTCAGGAGAGGGGAGGAGAGGAGTCGGGCAGCTAGCGGCTAGGTTAAGAAGTGTCTTTTTGCGATTAAGTCTTCAGAATTCCTGAAAATTATGAACAGATCCCTCTTTTAATGGATTTCTTCTAATTTAGACCTCCTGAGACATGATTATTTGGATAATTTGTGTTATTATGTTGCATGGTTATTTAATTTTTAGTCATATAAAGTATTATTTGTCGTCTAACTATTGTCGTCTAACTGTTGCCATGGCGAGCGCCTAGTCAACTAGGTGTCCATGCGCCTCGGCCTCGCCGCGACTTGCCATAGCGCCGCGACAACCTTGATTGCCACTGCCACTACCAGCGTCATGTTCGAATGTACCACCCCTCCTCTCCAGTGCATGCCAAAACTGAAGATCTCTCAATCATCTCGATAATGCCAATTGTATTCCGCCCTCTTCCTCACTAAGCACATCAATTACATCATTTTGCTCCATTTTCTCCATAAGCTCACGTTCAAATCTAAGGCCGAGCTCTTTTTCTTCTCTTCTCTTTTGCTTCCCAATAATTCAGGTCTTCCTCATTGCATCATGCACTTCTCGCGGCACACGTTCACAAGCTCGCACTTCACCTGTTACCCCAACCAGATGCTCTCTTAGCCGGGTTGCACCTCCATCATCATTCGTCCATGTGCAGTACTTACACGTGAAGCCTTGGGTGCCAACCCTGCTGCCATGATTCCACACATTGTTAATATCTTCGATGCTCACACGTCTTGTATTTCCAAGACAACAAAATTGAATTAACACAAGACGGTACATTGACAGTACCCAACATATTGTCAAGCTCATTAAGCAACTTTCTCCTCAAGACCATAGTTTAAGGTATCATGGATCCATAAGGTGATGCCAAGTTCACTTTATTCATGGAAATGCAAAACTATAAGGTGAATCTAATAAATTAATTAATCTGATGGTGTGGGGTTGAGAGGGATATGTCAATCAAATTGACTAGATATCATTTTATTAAACGTCACATTTGGATCATCTTGTTCATGTGGCATATATTACTGATTCTTCCATAGCCATTTTGATTTTCATAGTATATATTAGTTGTTAGTTTGTTGCTCTAGTAAGTAAATGTTTTTTGTCAACTCAATCATGCTCAAGAGAATACTGAAAGTTATCTCCATATCTCAAATTCTCAATTACAGTTTATTTACAGCTCCAACCTCTAAGTCACTCGACGTTGAACAAGCTAAAAACTTTTAGATAACCACAGATCAATCCACAATAAAGAGTGTCTTTCATATTAATGTTACCTTCCCTAGCAGTTGATGCTGGTGAAGCGTCAGCAGGCTCATCCACATGTGCAACAGCTCCCCTTCCACTCCCGATACCTACATCCCTGCCGCAGCCTTTCCTTCCACTCCCCGTGCCGCCGCTTGCGTCATCCATGCCGCTTCCCCTGCGTGAGCCGTGTGAGGATTGAGGACGATCACATGTCGAATTAGCAATGGGAAGCGTATAAGGGGTGAAGAAATGCACCTGCTGCTGCTCCTCCCTTTGCTCCAAACGGCCAAAGGGGAAATGGGGAGCCGACACCGGAGGTGGTGGCGGCGGCTGGGAGCTGCAGCGGGACTTTCAATTCATACAACTCGAGATCACAAGTCAGAACCGGAAGAGCAATGCGAAGCACATAAGGATTAAGCAATAAAGACTGAAGAGAGACACACCTGCTGCTGGCCTACTGCTGCCTTTTCGGCCGACACCAGAGTACCGAACCAGACAACTGGAGGTGGCGGCGATGGCCAGGAGGCAGGAGCTGCAGCCGACCTATGCGCCGCTGCCCTCAGTGAGATGGTGCCTTAGCTGCCGCTCTTCCCCTCCTTGGCCGCTGCCCGCCGCTCGGTGGAGGATGGGGATGGGGAGGAATGAGGAATGGAGATTAGGGTTGAGTCTTGCGACTTCATCCACCGAATCACCTCACCGATCAGCCTCTCAAGTGTAGAGCAGAGCTGGGCCTGGGCTATGGGAGTTGCCGTGTGGGTCGATTGCACTGTGGGGATCATGGCTTGTATGCGTCGGCGCCCAAAATTCAAATGTAGATGAATTAGTTTGACCGAAACACAGTTCTTTCAGTAGGCAACGAAAGGGACGAAAATACCAAAATTTCGGCAAAATTGTTAACCTTGGTCGAGACTGGCCTAGTGAGGTATTTAATAACGCGATGTATCATAGACACTTTCAACCACAAACCATCTATGATAATTATTTATCACAGACAGTTCTTTTTCGTGTGTGATAATAGGAGACTTCACAGAATGTTCTTTATTAGAACCGTCTGTGATAATTCACAAACGGTTCTTAATAAAAAACCGTCTGTGATAATTATTGCATCATAGACGATTCTATCTATCGCTACTAACAAAGATGGTCACGCATGTAAAATCATCTGTGACAACTGCAACACTGACAGATTCAGAGAACCGTCTGTGATGAGGCGTCTAGTATAGCCTTCACTGTAGTAGTAATATATGCAGCATGTTAGCTGAAATGTGTATTATTGATAACACCTAATAACTACAAAAAAAAAGTGATGTACCTAGGCTCATCCATCCACCTTTTATCCATGTTGCACCTTTACTAGCAATATCGAGAAGCTATCTAAATTCAATGTACAGATTGTAAGTGTCTATATGTATATGAAATCGATAAAATAAAACCCAATCAGACAGCAACATTGAATTGTCAACAGAACACATCTATAACGTTGTTTCATGTCCAAATCAAATATATAAGATGGTAAAAATATAGTAAGAAAGGACAATAAGGAAAGAGAGTACACTACCAATTTAGACACTCTTCATAGAAGTCAGGTACTACTAATGTTGTAGTAGTCCAAATGCTAGGTCAAATGGTTTGCAGTGTGCACGCCATCCCCTCCATCCTGACAAGGAAGAATACCAACCTTAAGTAGGAAAAGAATACCTGTCACGCCTGAACGCAATAGACTACAAGGTTGCATGAGCTAAAGAAATTCCTACTATTACTTAACTAGTGCCATTCACCGGCATATATCATAAAAAGAGAGCTAACTAGAGAAAAACCCCAGCCAACAAGAACCAAACGAGTATCTGCAAGCAAAGCATACATGCTTCAGTTCAAGAGCAAGAAATTAAGACAAGAATCACATAGACGAAGCGAAGGGTGTTGATTTCAGTGAAACCGGGGGGTCCTGCTTTTCGATCCAAGAAAGCAAAAACCAAGCCTATTGCTTTAAGACTGCTCATCTAACACTAGATATTTATATCGAAACAAAACTGAGCACACAAGAGCCTAAGATATCACCCATACCCTACTGGTTCACAAAGGGGAAAAGATATAAACAAAACAAATGAATCACCATCATTACAAATTAAGGGAAAAGGTACCAACCACTTCTTACGAAGCCTCTCACGCAGGATCCTTTTCAGGCCATGATTTCGTGAGTTGAGGAAGCGATCTGCGGAGGGGGATTAGGAGATGTTTGGGCTAGGGAGAGGGGAGGTGGCAGTGAAGGGCGTGCCAGCAGGCGGAGGAGGTGTGGCCGGCCAGATTAGGGGAATTTGGGGGAGGTGGGGTGGTGTGGAGTTTATGTGTGGGGGAGGGAGTACAGGAGGAAGATGTGGATGGGGTTTGGGATAGTATTTTTAGTTTTAGTTGTAGACTATGGTTTATGATTTAAATTTTTTAATTTTAATTATTCGTGAGAGGAAGTATGCAGAGAAAAATAGTCGTATGTGATTTTAGCCAGTACAACTGAACTCAGTGTACTTTTTTATTATAATTTTTCTGTTGACTTCGTCTTGAAAAAACGTACTATTTGAAAGCTAGCTACTGTAGCATAAGTCATAAACCACAAATCATAAGTAGAAACAACTCAGCCTTTATGTGTGTCTGGATAGATTGGATTTGTTTCTTAGTCACGCGCGCTGGCCACCCACAATTTTCAACAAACGCACGCATGGCACCTATTTTTTTTGCCCTCCCACTCCCAACTATTGCCGGCTGATAGTTAGTCCTGAAAGTTTTGCCGACCAATAGTCTGACCCAGAAAATGATATTTGCCGACAAAAAAAGCAATCCTTATATATCTGAAGTATTACCAACTAATAGTCTTTCCTTAAACATCGTACTTGCGACAAATTGTCCGTCGTGTACCTTTACCAATAGACAATTTGTAGGTGATATTCTATTATTACCAACAGTCATCTAATGGTAGTACTGGGTCATGGTGTAGTGTTTTAGCTATGAATATTGACCACTTTCAACTACCAAACTCAAACACTTTATTATTACAAAATCACCCACATTCAACACCAGAGGAGTACATCATCCAAAAACAAAAAGGTTTGCTCTCTTGTGTCACTGGTAGAGATGTGTGTTGGTTCTGTTAGAGGCGTAGGATCAACTAATCGAGGGAAACATTGTCCCTCCTCCTCGATCCAACACGTGCGGTAGCCACAAAGCACCTCGATGTCGCGTGGATTCGGTGTGGTTTTCTGCCCATAAGTAGCTACTAGTAGTGGTGCCCGGCCATAAAATAAAGTAGAAGTGGAAGGGGAAGGGAAATCGGAGGAGGAGCTTGGAAGTAGACATGTTCATGGGTAGCTCAGCCCGAGCCTAGCCTGATTTTTCTAGGTCGGGCTCAAGCCGGGCTTGTTGTCAAGCCAATCTTGGTCTTAGATCTTGAGCCCATAGTCCCACAGTCACTTTTAGGCCGGGAACAAGCTGCAATTTTAGCCCGAAATAAGATATAACTAGCCAATATCCTGCCTCCCATGTCCCATCCATCCAGTCACCATATAAACCTCTATCCCCAACATCTCAACCCTAAAAATAAATAGTAGATCTTGATCTAGAGTCCCTCTCCCTCCCGTCTTTCACTTGTACCGGCAGCTAGCTGTCGTCGATGCTCGCATGTTCCAACTCCCCATCCCCGGTGGCCTCCACCTCGCACTCTTCTTCATCGAGGTCACCAATGCACTCCTCCACCTCACACTCTCCTGGCGGCGGTGCCTCCCCTTGATGCTCTCCTCGACGGCGGCGCCCTCCTCCTCTGCCTACTTGTAGCTCTAGCACGGCGACGCCCTCCACCTCGGTCTATCCCTACCCCGCGTTGGCTTCCGCGCCTTGCCTCTCCTCCCGGAGGCCGGTGGCTTCCACGCTTTTCCTCTCCTGTCCTCCCAGCGGAGCAAGGCGGCAGCACACCTCCGCTCGTCCCCGCTGTGGCGTCCACCTACACAGCGACAACGTCATCTTCTTCGCTCAGCTTGTACGTGATAATGTGATAATAGTTGTATTTTATAATCTATTAAATGTTTTGATAATTGTTATAGGGGTGGCCCCCACCTAAGCCCAGCATGCCTGTTAAGGGAGTGTAAGGCCCAGAATGGGACATGTATAGTGACATAGGTACCCTGAGGGGAGGACTCATGTGTAAGGGTATAATTGTAAAGGCACTTCCCATGTGGATGTAGATATATAAGACATTGGCCATGAGGAAAGGGGTCTAGGCCATTCATTTGCTAAACTCTCCACCACTACACACTCTCTCTGTTTGGTCTGTAACCACAACAATAATGATTTGTTCTATGTACTTTTGGGCTTAGGGCTAGGCTTTAGGCTTTTGACCAGGCCGGGCTCAAGCCTAGAAAATGTGTAGGCGTTGGGCCTTGGGCCGATCTTGGGCTTGGTGTTATGACTCTGGTCTTTTTCAAGCCTGGCCTGGTCCAGTGTTTGAACAGGCCGTCTACTCGGAAGGAGAGATCACCACGTGCCATAGACATGATCCTATCCTCAAGTAGCGGACAACCAGCATTCACCCACATGCACAAATCAATGGTTGAAATCAGCTCTCGCACTGATTGGACGGTTTACATTGTAGTCCATGAGATAGGGGTTTGACGGGCATTCATAAGATTGTGTTTTCCTAACTCATGTCATATGACCCGCTAGCTATCCATGATCATTCTCAATGTACTCTTTTCTCACAAAAAACATGGTTTAACACCGACCTAGAGTGTATTGAGATAGGAACCAGAATGATCAATGGAGACAAACGATCCAATGTTAATTTATTTTTAATTACTCCCTTCAATCAAAAAATTAGGAAGTTATTTCGAGTTATGTGCATCAAATATTATAAACTTTGTCTATTAATATATTTTTAATATTTAGATTGAACATATGAAAATTATATATATATATATATGTCTCAAAAATACTTTTATATTATATTTATTACTTCTATAAATATTATAATATAAATAAGTGGTGAAAGTTGTATCTCGATATTATATCATGTCAGAACGACCTCTTTTATGACTGGAGGAGTACATCATCCGAAAACAAAAAGGTTTGCTCTCTTGTGTCACTACACATGTAATCCATCTAGGCAGTGGCGGAACCAGGATTTAGTTACGCCCCGGGCTGAACTCTAACAACCTAAAACTAACGCCAATTTATACCCATACCACGATATAACAAAAGTATATCATAATTGGCTAATTACATTTCTGATATAAAACTTGAGTTCAATACTAAACAAATAAACATAATAAAAAAACATGGCATCATAACAAAATATTAAAAAATGTTACATAATAGAGATACAATTTGAGTACCTAAATTACGAAGATTTGCTCTCTATCCTATCCTGTCATTTCTTCATTGATAGTTGGACATAAACCAGAACCTGTAAAGACAACATGAGAGTAAATCAAACAGTGTATGAATAAATACGAACAACACGAAGTTTACATTTATAAGAAGCTAACTTACCACTAGCACGAGATAATTATTTCTTACGTGATCTCATCCCTTCAACACAAGGATTATTTTGATACGTATTACTAGCTCCTGTTTCTGGTGTTTCGTTCGATTGTGCTTCTGTTGAAAAATAAGATGACAATGTCTTCGTCCGCTTCATTTTGTATTGACTAATAACTCCTAGTTTCCTACAGCGAAAATTCAGATATTTTTTAAAGCATAAAACACTAATATTTTTCAGTTTTTGAGACAAGAATGATATCAATTATCACACATTCCATGGCAAATTGGCAATCAGAATTTTTAGTTTTGCATGGAAAATATCACACATTGTCACATTCCATGGAAAATATCACATTTCAACATATTAGCTAGAAGCCTAGAAATCTAGAATCAATCAATCAGTTATTCAGTTCATCACATTCCATGGCAATGGCAATCAGAATTTCAGTTTTGCACAATGTCTCACCGAGAGTTTTCCACACTCCACACTCCACAGGCAGGCACTGGCAGCAGGCTGCAGGAGGCAGGAGCCGAACAGGAGGGGGCGAGTGGGCGATGCCGGGTCGCCGGCGCTGGCCGGGAGGTAGGCGGCGGCGTGGCGCGGTCCAGGAGGAGCCGAGGAGGGGCGTCGCCGGGATTTGAGTCTCTGAGACGAGGCGGAGCCGCGGACGCGACGAGGCGGAGGGCGGACGCGACGAGGCGGCGGTCGGCGGAGATCCGAGGCAGAGGGCGGACGCGACGAGGCGGCGGTCGGCGGAGATCCGAGGCGGAGGGCGGACGCGACGAGGCGGCGGAGATCCGAGGCGGAGGCGGCGGTCGGCGGAGATCCAAGGCGGAGGCGGCGGTCGACGGAGATCCGAGGCGGAGGCGACGAGTCGGCGGAGATCTGAGACGGAGGCGACGAGGCAGCGGTCGGCGGACGAGGCGGAGGGCAGCGGCGATGAGGCGGAGGGCGGAGGCGACGAGGCGGCCGACGCCCGACGCCCGACGAGGCGGAGGGCGGAGCCGCGGAGGCGACGAGGCGGCCGACGCCCGACGAGGCAAAGGGCCGAGCCGCGGAGGCGACGAGGCGGCGGATGAGGCAGAGCTGGCGACGAGCGAGCGGTGCGGCGTCGCCTTTCGCGCGTGCGCCCGTGCGGAGTCTGCGGCTGCTGCTGGCTAGGGTTTGCGGGTTGCGGCGGCAGCGCGGAGATGGGCGCGTGAGTGGGCCGAGAGTGAGGCGGAGACGGCCGCGTGAGCGGGCTGCGCGTGAGGCCGAGCGCGCTGCGCGTGAGTGGGCCGCACGGAGACGGGCCGCATGGCTACCTGGGCTGAATAATAGCAAAAATACCCCGGGCTGACCTGGGCTATACATTGATAATTTGTTCACACCCCCGGCTCTAGCCTACCTTGCCGGGGGCCCAATTCCGCCCCTGCATCTAGGAATCAATCGAGCAACTGGACAACCATGCTCTAGCATGATTGGTCAAACCACCCCCCTCCCATAGCCTTAACGGCCTGTCTCCAAAACCCTAGCTAGGTCCTTAGCCATGTAATTAAGCTAACCACCACCATTAAATGCATCCACGGCCTCTCCTCCACCTTTATTGTACTGCACAAGCCGTGATATGACGTTGCCTGCCTGCGTGCTTCAGCCATCTTCGGCCATCCTCACAGTTTGCAAACCCTCGCGTTCCACTCACCTTTTCATGCATGCATTCGATCTAGCCTTCCTCCTTAGCCTAATCTCTCTCTCTGTCTCAAAGCATGCATTCGATCTGGCCTTCTCCCTTATTCTAATCTCTCTCTCTCTACTTAAGCTTGTAGCTAACTGTAGGAAATAGCCTCTATCCAACACACGTTTTCACAATGGACTAATGCACGCAAACACAGTTGATGACTCGCTGGAGATGGAACGAGAAGATGGAGTTAATAACTAAGCTGAATACAAAGAAACTAAGGTACGAGATTGTGGTGCTAACTGCTCGCACTTTTTCTGTGTTCTCTGTCTGTTATTCACTCGCTCAACTCACCCAATAGATTTACATGGTTTAAATAAAAACAACCGGCCGCACATGCAAGCCACTTACCCACTACTCCCTGTGATCCAGTTTTGCCGGCCACACTCCCTACGACTTGCGCACACTGTGCACTATTCGCTAGTGTAGCACCTCACATACCAATATGAAATACTACTATAGAACATCATCGCCAAAGTAAAGAGTAAAAGCAATAATAGAAATCGCAAGTAATTAAAGCTTCAAAAGTACTTTAATAGAGAACCAGTGGAAGCTGAAATAAATGTTTGAAACATGAGACCGGTCCACTCCTAATCAAATGAAGAACAAATGAAATAACAAATAATGGCAAGCCATGGTGTTGAAAATTCGAGTGCTCTCACCCATGCATAATGTTATCACTCCACTGACATTTTACCTAAGAATGAAAGGAGCAAGCGTGAGATTTGGAAATCTCAGCAAGTACCCAACAACGGTCGCAACATGGTGATTAAATTTCAAGTAATGCAAGCAGGTAATTGATACCAATGAATTGCAATGAAACTAGGTTATTGGAAACACTGATACCGATCAAAGATAGAGGTAACAAAAACCGTGGAAATAAGAATATTTGTTATATAGCAAGTTACGGAAATGGCACTGGCGATTACTTCCCACATACCTGGTTATATGAGAATAGTCAAGCACAATGTTGTCCTCGACTGTATAACTGCAGACATGGTGTAATATTCTGAGTAACGAGAATGTACAGCCGCCCATACGTTACCAGGTGGGTGGAAATCTCCCCTATATGCGGATAACCCCAGGCCAGACAACTGTTAATTCCTTTATTAGTGAGTTATCTGGAACATAATTAAGGAATCGAGGGTAAACAAAGGTAAAGTTATTATATAGAAAGTTATGCTAATGGCACTAGTTATTACTTCCCACATACCCAATTATACGAGAATAGTCAGGCACAATACTGTCCTTGACCGTATAACCACAGACGGGGTGTAATAACCTAAGTAACAAGAGTGTACGGCCTTCCGTACGTTACCAGGTGGGTGGGAATCTCCCCTATATGTGGATAACCCTAGGCAGATAATCGTTATATTGTTAACATGTTATAAGGTGTAAATTTAAGGGACCTAAGATGAGGCTAAGATAATGTTATGAGAAGTGAAAGGATTTGCTAAGGTTGGAAATGAAGAAGCATGATTTCCGATATGAGGGTGATGTGAAATGATAATATGGTGATAAGGTAACTGTTACATTATAGACATATTATATACCATGAATTTAACGAAACTAAGAGTTGGCGAGGATAAGGCTATGATAAGTGGCAGAGTTTGTTGAGGTTGGAAACGGAAAGCATAACTCCCGATATGAGGGCGGTATGGAATAATAATAATAATAATAATAATAATAATAATAATAATAATAATAATAATAATAATAATAATAAGGTGGTAGAGATCTAGGAATCATTCTAAAAGGAGTATTATAACATAGCTCACGCAAGGGTTGTCATCCATTCAAGTTTTATTAGGTAACAAGTGATTATTAGTCAGATTAACAGGTATCACATATATATAAATCTGTCATGGCCCACATACAACATCAAGCAGATAATGAATCATAGTGTCAGGAACTAAAACATAGCAACCCTAGTGTAAAAAGAGTGCTAATAACTTTAAACATAAATTAAACATGCTCATATGTTATCCCCCATTAATGATTGAAGCATTACTTCTAAATCACTAATTAAAAGTATGAATTCTAGAACATAATTAACTAAGTATTCTAATAAACTTAATAGCATGTGAAACAAGGTAAACAATATTAGAAACCTATAACCAAACAAGTATTAGTAATATGATAACAATTAGGCAAGCATTGGTGATGTGATAATAGCCAGGTAAGGTTTAGTAATACGCTAATAGCCAGATAAATTTAGTGATATGATATTAGGTAGTTAACTTTGGTGATATGATATTAGCCAGGTAATTTTGGTGATATGATATTAGCCAGTTAACTTTAATGATATGGTAATAGCCAGGCAAGTATAAGTGATATTATAATTGAACTCGGTGACAAGGTGACAGGTAATCTGGAAATACGTGATATGTGAAATGGAAAGGTCACAGCCGCGAGATACTTGTCTTGAGCACGCTTGGTGAACACGCTGTGAGAAGGGCCTGGAATATGAAATATCCTAAATGCTCTCTCAACAGCTGCGTGAACCTACAAGATGGAGCGGAAGTGCAATCGGCTGGAAAAATTCGCGTTCGCTAAGCTCTCGTTGTGCAAATCATTGTTCGGCTGACCGAACCCTCGTCGGCCACGCAAACAACATTCCGCTGCAAGGCTAGCTGAAACCCCCCACGCGAACTCCAATTTAGCCATGCCCCCAGCCAGCCAGACTGAGACCATGAAAAAGAACGGTCGCTGGCCACTCCGACCGCCATCGCCGACTACGCTGTGCTACCACTGCACCGCACGCTTTGGCACAACTGGTCGTGCAGCCGCCACCTACCACTGGCGCCTCTACCACCAAGCACCACGCTGCCACTGCGCCGCCTCCGCCACGGCTGCCGCCGTCTTGTGCCGTGCCGCCCGCACACCGCTCGGCTTGCGCAGCTTGCGCGCCTCACACCGCCACCACGACCAGCCTCCACGCTGCCTGTTGCTACCACAGCTGGCCTCCGCTCCACCCGTCACCGCCGCAGTTGGCCTCCACGCTGCCCACCACCACCGCGCCCGGTGCGCTGCCACGCTGAGCCCGTGCGCCGCCACGCCGCACCCGCCTATGCCACCATGCCACGCCCGCGCACCATGCGCGTCGGCAGATGTCGCTTGCCACCGGCACCAGTGCTACCTGCCTCAGCTGAGCCACCCCCACACACCACTGGGCACACACAGGTTAAGAGAGAGATTAAAAGATAGATGTAGGGAGGAGAGATACATAGGAGAGAGGGATATAATAGAGATAGTTAGGGATATTAGAGATGGATTAGATTAGGGTTTTTCTGTTTGAAATATTATGTCTTTTGTAAAAAAAAACTTGGGCGTTATAGCTAGACTTGGTCTCGCTGAGTCCAACACAGACGCTTACGACCACACACACAGGCTTCGAGTCCTTTGAGTGTGGCACTTCAACTACACAGGTCTTCCGAGCACCGACCGCTTTAGTAGGCCTCCGACTGTTACAGTGATTAGATGACCATGACTCTTATGATTGCTACAATAGTTCTCTGAGTATGACGTCTACATTACTCGTCCGAGTATGATGTCTATAGAGTACTTCTTCAAGTATGACGTCTATAGTACTCGCGACTACGACCGAGGTGACTATTTCGACCACGGCCGCTACGACTAACTCTTTGACTACGACCACTGCGACTGACTCTGAGCATGTTCACTTCGACCACGACTACTTCGACCACGATCACGACAGTTGTTTCAACCACGGCTTCGACTGCAGCTTCGACCACGCCGCCACAACTCCTACACGGACTCATACACATGAGTACTCATGATTAGTCGTAATGACCACATAGAGACCAGTCGTAACGACCACACAGACTTCTATAGGTACTCGACACATGAGTACTCAAGACACAAAACACACATGCAACAAGATTAACCCAAAAATCACCCCTTAAGCTTATTGCATCTTCTTCACAACAACGTCAGTTCGTCGTCAGCATCTGCCACAATGAGATGCACCTCTGCTGCCTCTGTTTTCTCCTTCTTGCTGGGCTTATGGCATTTTGAAGCAAAATGTCCATAATCATTACAATAAAACATCTTACTTTTGCCTTGTCACCTCTTTGGTATCGACGGCCAGCACCGCCACCAGGACCACTTGTGGTGCCTTCACCTTCATGCTTCGACGATTAAGCCTCCCACTTTGTGCGCATCAAGAGCATGTGCTCTTTGTCTTCGTTGTTGTTGCCGTAGTGATGCTCTCCCTCTTTCTGCATCTTCAAGTGCCCGATTAACTCTTCAATCGACATTTTTTATGTCACCAAATTGCTCAATCATGGTAATGACGGGAGAAAATTTTTTGAGCATGGCATGAAGAAACTTCCACACGATGTAGGCCTATTCTATCTTTTCGCTTAGACCTCGTATCTTGCGACAATTGTCATCAACCTCATCGCAAAGTCATCGATCTATTCGGTGTCCCTCATCTGCAAGTTTTCAAAATCACTTTTGAGGTTTTGCACACCCGCCTCCTTGACACGATCGACACCGAGATGCATCATCTTTAGGGTGTTCCAGGCCTCCTTTGTGATCTCCTTCTCCACTAGGAGCAGTGGCATATCTTTCGACATCGCGAGGAAGATTACCGCAAGCGCTATTTGATCTTGCCTCTTATTCACCTCCTCATCCACGGCTGCATTCCACACGCCCTGAGCACGCACAAACACCTTCATGTTCATAGCCTAAGTCATGTAGTTGCTCCTCACGAGCATGGGATACACTCCCTCGCTGATCTCGCCCTCGTTGCCCTCGCACGCTGACGCCTTCGGCAAGCTCCCATCGCTGATCTTCAGAACACCCCCGTCGCTAGTGACATTTCTTAGTGAGCTCGGACGCGACATGGATTAAGGTGTACATGAACACAAGCTTTGATCCCCAAATATAGGGATTAGCCTAAGAGAGAACTCAGGCTCTGATACCAAATGTAGGAAATAGCCTCTCTCCAACACATGCTTTCATGATGGACTGACGCATGCAAACATAATGGATGACCCATCGGAGATGGGAACGAGAAGATGGAGCTACTAACTGAGCTGAACACAAAGAAACTGAGACACGAGATTGTGGTGCTAACTGCTCGCACCTTTTCTATGTTCTCTGTCTATTATTCACTGGCTCAACTCACTCAATAGATTTATATGATTTAAATAGAAACAACCGGCCGCTCATGCAGGCCACTCACCCACTACTCCCAGTGATCCAATTTTGCCGACCACACTCCCTACGACGCGCACACTGCACACTATCCACTAGACTTGGCCTTTTGAGCACCGACCGCTTCAGTAGGTCTCTGACTACTATAGTGATCATATGACCATGACTCTTACGACTACTACAATACTCTTCTAAGTATGTCATCTACAGTACTCCTCTGAGTTGGAGAGGCATATCCATGCCTGCTAGAGATGTTGGTGCACGGTGCCCAGCTAGAGACCGGTTTCACGAAGGTTCCGATGTTTTTAGGGTCGTCCTATTGGAGAGGCCTCCAAATAGAGAAATCGTGACACTAGGGGATGCCGTCCACACATTCATCCAGTGGCCCAAGAGGGACATTGTCGTAGGGGTGGCCCCCACCTAAGCCCAACAGGCCTGTTAGGAGGTTATAAGGACCAGAGTAACATGTGTAATGACATAAGTGCCCCTAATGGGGATGTATGGATGTAAGGGCATAACTGTAAAAGTATACCCCATGTGAATATATATATATCAAGATGAGGGGGAGGGTGAGACAGAACACTCCCACCTCTCCACTACCATCTCTCTCTGTTTGGTCTGTAGCCACAACAGTTGGCGCCGTCCGTGGGGAGGACAGGAGCAAGCCTGAAGACTGAAGAAGAAGGATGGCACCGAAAAAAGCTTCGTCGGCGGCGGCGAAGGGAAGGAAGACGGCTGGATCGGAGCGGCGCGTGAATACCAGGGCTTCGGCATCGGCCGCCGAAGGAGCTGGCGGCGGCGTAGGCGCGGTGGTCGCGGGCGTCGACGCTCGCGCTACAACGACCGGCCCCGCCAGCGCCGCTACAACGACAGCCCCCGCCGCCCTGGCCGGCATCGCGGATCCGACGGCCGGGGGTAGCCGCAACGAAGCATCCGGCGGATCCGAAGATCGTGCAGCGAGGGTCCCTGCACCGACCTGCCCGCTGGGTGTTCCGGCGGCCCCGACAGCACCTGCAGTGGAAGGCGCCCTACTAGCAGCCCTCAACGCGTTCCAGCAGGAACTAGGGGACCTTCGCGAAGCCGTTCGAGATATACAAGAGGCTCGGAGCCAGCAGGCCGCGCCACTAATCGCGCCCGAGCCCACGCCGGAGGGGACGACCAGTCGCGAAGCCCCCGCGTCTAGCCGCGTGCCGCTGAGACGCGTAGATCCGGAGTCCCCGCTTTCGGCGGAGCTGCAGCAGGCGGCATGGCCCGAAGACTTCAAGTTCCCTAGCGCCGTCGACTCGTACAAAGGCGACACGGACCCCCGTGAGTTCGAAGCCGCGGGCGAAGACGACACCACGAAGGCGAAGGGACTCCCCCTCGCGCTACAAGGAGTGGCACTCTCTTGGTTCTTTACCATAGAGCCGGGCTCCATCTACGCGTGGGAGCAGCTTCGCGTCCGCCTTCACAACAACTTCCAAGGAAACTACGTCGAGCGAGTCGATACGGACCAACTCTTCGCCGTGAAGCAAAGACCCTCGGAGAAGCTCCGAGACTACTTCAAGCGCTTCGCCAAGATCCGGTGCCAAGTAAAAGACATTAATGAAACCACCATCGTTAATGCAGCCATACAGGGCCTTCGTCCGGGCCCAATGGCCGAGTACAACGCGCGGAGGCCAATCTAGACAGTCGCCAAGCTCTTCGACAAAATGGACGACTACGCGCGGGCGGAGGAGGATGCGCGAAGACGCAGCATTACCGCCCTCGGCCTCGCCCATGAGGAGCGCCCCCCGCGCGAAGTGGGGGCGGGTGGTCCCTCCTCGAAGCAGGGCCGCAGCCGAGAGCCCCGAGGAGGCCCTCCCCGAGGCAGCGATACCGGGGTACAGGAAGGCTCTTCAAGGAGCAGGCATAAACATCGACGCCGCCAGCGCAGGTCGCAGGCAGCCCATCATGTCCTCGACACCGAGAGCACCCGCCAAGGACCCGACCCCGCCTCATGGAGGGGAGACCGGGGATCGGAATGCGAACTTGATTGCGGCGGCCAACCCCACGCAGAACAAGAGCTCCTACACTATGGCAAGTGGTGCGAGGTACACAGCTACGGTGATCATTACACAAGGGCATGCACCGCGGTTATGGAGCTGCGGAGGGTGATGGCCGGGTCTCGGGCTCTGCCTCCTCGGCCCCTCGCTGGAGCCCACGCGGGGCACCCAAGGGGTAGCCCCATACGAGCCACCGCAACGGAGGGCGCGCAACATCGCACCGTCGGCGTCATCACCGGAGGCTCCTCCTCAAAAGCCCCCGGGGAGCAGCCGCAACTGTGGATGCCGCCCCGCAACATCACCTTCGACTTCAACGACGCCAGGGGTGTGGAGTACCCTCACCAAGACCCTCTAGTCATCCAGGCCCACATAGCCCGCTGTGACGTCAGGCGCGTCCTTGTCGACGGGGGAAGCTCCGCGAATATCTTGTTCGCAGAGGCCCTCGACCGTATGGGGATCCCCCGAAGCCAGCTAGAGCAGCCAGGAGCTCCACTTCAAGGCTTCGGGGGTCAACCGCTGCAGGCCTTGGGGCACGTGTCCCTTCCGGTCACTTTCCGTCAGGAGGGCAACAAGGGTAACATCCGGACCGAGCATGTCATCTTCGACGTCGTCGACATCCCACATCCCTACAACGCCATACTGGGTCGACCCGCCATCAACTCTTTCGAGGCAATCCCACACTACGCTTTTTTGTGTGTGAAGCTTCCGGGCCCGGAGGGTGTTATCACCATCTTCGGCAATCAGGACCTGGCCAGACGTGCCGAGGTCGGCAGCCGCGTTCCGCATCGCCCGGTGCATGCCCTCTCCGGCACGCTCGGCGACGGGCCCTCCGCCCCCGGATGGACGCCCAAGCCTCGGCCCGAGGGCGGAGTCAAGAAGGTGCCGCTCCAGGCGGAGGGGCAGTTTGTGTCCATCGGCGAGGGGCTCCCACCGGGGGTCGAACGGGATCTGCTCCGAGTGCTTCAGAACAACGTTGACATTTTCGCATGGTCCCCGGAGGACATCAAGGGCGTAGACCGAGCAGTAATCGAGCATCGCTTGGCAGTCCGCCCTGACGCCAAGCCGGTCAAGCAAAGGCTTCGGCGTATGTCGATGGATCGGCAGCAGGCGGCCAAAACAGAGGTGGCGAAGCTTCTTCACGCCGGGGTCATCCGCGAGGTCCACCATCCAGAGTGGCTCGCTAACCCGGTGCTAGTCAAAAAGGCCAGCGGGGCCTGGCGTATGTGCATCGACTTCACGGCACTCAACAAGGCGTGCCCGAAGGATAATTACCCCTTGCCGCGCATCGATCAACTGGTCGACGCCACTGCTGGGTGCGAACTCATGAGTTTACTGGACGCCTATTCTGGCTACCACCAGGTATACATGGCCGAAGACGACGAGGAGAAGACCAGTTTCATCACACCACTTGGGACGTTCTGCTTCGTCAGAATGCCCTTTGGTTTGAAGAATGCAGGCGCTACCTTCACCCGTCTCGTCGCCATTGCCCTGGCCGCCCAGCTCGGGAGGAACGTCGAAGCTTACGTCGATGACGTGGTGGTCAAAACCCGGCAGCTTGCTCTGCATGGCCGGGACCTCCAGGAGACCTTCGATAATCTCCGGAAGGCGGGTATCAAGCTCAACCCCGACAAATGTGTCTTCGGGGTGCAGGCGGGCAAACTCCTAGGTTTCCTCGTGTCCGGACGGGGCATCCAGGTGAACCCTGACAAAGTAGACGCCATCCTGGGTATGGAGCCGCCCAAGACAACGAGGGAGGTCCAGAGGCTGGCGGGCCGCATGGCAGCATTAAGCCGCTTCTTATCCAGGGCGGCGGAGCGGGGCCTGCCATTTTTCAAGACACTCCGCGGGTGCGATGGATTTCGTTGGGATGGAGATTGCGCGAAGGCCTTCAACGAACTCAAGCAGCACCTGGCAAGCCTCCCCACTCTGGTCGCCCCAGCACCAGAGGCTCCCCTCCTGCTCTATCTGGCCGCGTCAGCCACCGCGGTCAGCGCCGTCCTCGTCTTAGAGGAAGGCGCCATGCAGCGGCCCGTCTACTTTGTCTCCGAAGCCCTCCAAGGCGCCAAGACAAGATACACGGAGCTTGAGAAGCTCGCCTACGCGCTAGTCATGGCCTCTAGGAAGCTTCGGCATTATTTTCTGGCCCACCCGATCACAGTGTCTTCCTCATTCCCCCTGGCAGAGATGCTACACAACAAGGAGTCCACAGGGCGCATCGGCAAATGGGCTGCCGAGCTCGCTCCCTTCTCCTTGACGTATGCTTCGCGAACGGCAATCAAATCCCAAGTCCTGGTGGATTTTCTCGCCGAATGGACCCCACCGGCCCAACCCGTCCAGACGCACGATGATCCCGTCTGGACGCTTACAATCGACGGAGCTTACAGCGTCGCCGGCGCGGGCGTAGGGGCGGTGATCGTCACGCCCGAAGGACAGCGTTTGCTATACTCGGCGCGCCTTGCCTTCCCCGCCACCAACAACACGGCTGAATACGAGGCACTGCTCTTTGGCCTGGCGAAGCTCAAGGCAGTCGACGCAAGACGGGTGTTGGTCCGCACCGACTCGCGCTTGGTGGCTGGCCATGTGGACAAGTCATATCAAGCCAAGGACCCTAAGTTGGCCAAGTACCTCGCGGCGGTGAGGGCGAGGGAAAGGCACTTTTTGGGTGTCACCGTCAAGGCCATCCCCCGCGCGGAGAATGAGCAGGCCGACGCCCTCGCTAAGGCGGCCAGCCAGCAACTGCCCCCCTGAGGGGGCGTTTTACGAGATATTAGCGCAGGCGGCCATCGCGCAGGACAACCGGGACGCGGCACTCGTCCACCGCATTGATCGCCCAGGAGATTGGCGAGAGCCCATCTTCAATTTCTTGCAAGGCATCGCCGAGCCGGAGGACCCTGCCGAGCTTCAGCGCTTGCAGCACCGCGCACGGTCCTTCCAGGTGTTCGAAGGGATACTCTACAAGAGAGGGGTTTGCGCACCGCTCCTGTGCTGCCTCTTGACTGAGGGGGGAAAGGAGCTCCTGGCGGAGATCCACGCGGGCGTGTGCGGATCCCACCTGGCACCGAGGTCATTAGTCGGCAGGCGTTCAGGCAAGGCTTCTACTGGCCAACTGCCATCATCGACGCCTAGGACCTCGTCCGTCAGTGCCAAGGGTGCCAGTGGATGGCGCGCATCATCCGCAGGCCCCCGACGAGCCTCAACCCCATTCCCCCGGTGTGGCCACTGGCACGCTGGGGCCTTGATATAGTAGGACCACTTGCCCGAGCTCCAGGGGACCTCCGGTTCGTGGTAGTCGCGCTGGAGTATTTCTCCAGATGGCCGGAAGCGGTCGCCCTGGCCAAAGTAACTTCTGCGGCCATACAGCGCTTCCTATGGCAAAACATCATATGTCGCTTCGGTGTGCCCCGGGAGCTCACGGTTGACAACGGCCTGCAGTTCGACGCCACCCTCTTCAAAGACTATTGTGACAGCATGGGCATCACCCTCCGATTCGCCTCGGTAGGGCATCCCCAGTCCAACGGGGCGGTCGAACAGGCGAATGGCGCCATCTCCGCCGCCATCAAAAAGCGCCTGGTCGGATTGCCAAAGGGCAAGTGGCCAAGCGAGCTTCACAGCGTTCTATGGTCGCTTCGCACAACGGTAACGCGCCCGACGGGATTCACGCCGTTCAAGCTCCTTTTCGATGACGAAGCGGTGACGCCCGAGGAAATCAAGGCCGGCTCGCGGAGGGTCCTCATCCAAGCACTCGAAGAGGAGCGTCGTGTGTCCTTGGACCTCCTCGACGGGATGCGGGCAGATGCAGCCCACCATGTCGAGAAGTATGCGCAGCAGACAATGCGTACTCGGGACCGCTCTATATGCCCGCGGGGGTTCAAGCCTGGGGATCTCGTTCTCAGAGTGGCGCTCCAGGCGGAGACCGTTGGCAAGCTGGAGTCTAAGTGGGAAGGCCCGTACATCGTGATGGAGGCATTGCCGAAGGGGGCGTACCGCCTCGCCACGCTCGAAGGACAAGCCCTCCGGCACACATGGAACGCGGACAGGTTGCGGCGGTAGTACGCCTAGAAGCAGGACAGCAAGCGTAGAGCCACCAGCCCTTTGTTATGCGATGCTCGCCCGCGCAAACGGGAGTTCAATAAAGGTTGTTGTTCCCAGAGCATCCCCTGTCCGCGCTGAGCAGAACAAAGTCCACGGACTTTAAATAAGACGTAGCGTCGAGGTTTGCCTCCGCACGCGCGAGTCTCCGGACTATAAAGCAAGACGTAGCGTCGAGGTCCGCCTCCGCACGCACTAGTCCACGGACTTTAAAAAAGACGTAGCGTCGAGGTTTGCCTCTGCACGCGCGAGTCTCTGGACTATAAAGCAAGACGTAGCGTCGAGGTCCGCCTCCGCACGCACTAGTCTACGGACTTTAAATAAGACGTAGCGTCGAGGTTTACCTCCGCACGCGCGAGTCTCCTGACTATAAAGCAAGACGTAGCGTTGAGGTCCGCCTCCGCACGCACTAGTCCACGGACTTTAAAAAAGACGTAGCGTCGAGGTTTGCCTCCGCACGCGCGAGTCTCTGGACTATAAAGCAAGATGTAGCGTCGAGGTCCGCCTCCGCACGCACTAGTCTACGGACTTTAAATAAGACGTAGCATCGAGGTCCGCCTCCGCACGCACCAGTCTACGGATTTTAAATAAGACGTAGCGTCGAGGTCCGCCTCCGCACGCACCAGTCTACGGACTCTAAATAAGATGCAACGGGGGGACGCCCTCGCGTGCACCAGTCTACGAACTTTAAATAAGACGTAGCGTTGAGGTCCGCCTCCGCACGCGCGAGTCTCCGGACTATAAAGGAAGTCGTAGCGTCGAGGTCCGCCTCCGCACGCACCAGTCTACGGACTTTAAATAAGACGTAGCGTTGAGGTCCGCCTCCGCACGCGCGAGTCTCCGAACTATAAAGGAAGTCGTAGCGTCGAGGTCCGCCTCCGCACGCACCAGTCTACGAACTTTAAATAAGACGTAGCGTTGAGGTCCGCCTCCGCACGCGCGAGTCTCTGGACTATAAAGGAAGTCGTAGCGTCGAGGTCCGCCTCCGCACGCACCAGTCTACGGACTTTAAATAAGACGTAGCGTTGAGGTCCGCCTCCGCACGCGCGAGTCTCCGGACTATAAAGGAAGTCGTAGCGTCGAGGTCCGCCTCCGCACGCGCTAGTCTACGGACTTTAAACAAGACGTAGCGTTGAGGTCCGCCTCCGCACGCGCGAGTCTCCGGACTATAAAGAAAGTCGTAGCGGCAGGGTTCGCCTCCGCACGCGCCGGTCCATACTTTGAATAAGACGCGGATGCGCTCCCTGCGCGCTCTACGGAGTATAAACAAGGTGCGGAGGTCTTCTCCCCTTCGCGTTCGGCGGCAGGTAACACCAAGAATAAGGTACTACTTGGATTCATTGCAAAAGCAAAGGGGTTACAAGGTTACAAGCGTAAGAACCAGTACATTATCCCCCTGCCCTACCCGACCAACCGCTCAGCCTTGGCGCGGTGCGGACGAACCCGTGCCGTCGTCGCCGTGACGCTGAAGGACCCTTTTGAGCCACTGGAGGAGGTCCTCCTCCCCATGCAGTGTCTGCTGCACGGCGACCCTCGCTGCATCTTCCCCAAAGCGGCCCCAGATCCGTTGATGGAAGTTCTGCAGGCTAGGCCCGATGGAGCGGATGGCGTCCGACATGACCTCTGGTCGGTCGGGAAGATCCAGTTGAGGATTTGCTAGCTCATGGGTATGTCTACACCCACGAGTGTGAAGCAGGGCGAGGGCGAAGCACGCACCAAGATAGCCGCAGTGCTCGCCAAACGTTCTGGCACCACGAAGAGCAACGCCGGCCCCCTCCTCAATCAACCCGAGTGTCTCCGACAGGGCCTCCGGCCCATGCGTAGTGTCCGGCACTCTGATGCACAGATCTCGGAGGGCCTGGTTCAGAGACTCCATGGCCCGCCACGCCGACATGGACGTATTTTCCAAGACGAGGCTATTCTCGGCAGCAGACTCCGCCAGCTGGGCGTTCTCCCCTTCTAGGACGGCGATCTGCTGCACGAAGGCGGCGCGCTCCTCAGCCGCGGCGCACTTGGCTTCCGTGGCCTCGAGTTCTGCGGCCGCCATGGCGCCCTCCAGCGCGCGAAGTTCTTCATCCTTCGCGGCGAGAGCATTGCTTGCTTCACGAAGGCTGGCTTCCAGAGCCCTCCGCTCACGAACGCGGGCCTCGTCAAAGGACCGGCTGAGGGCAAGCGTCTGGCAAAAACAACAAATCAGCAGGCGTCCAGCAGTACCTTACAAAGCTGAAGCGCACATATTTACCCTCATCTCGGAGGCCTGTAGCGCGAGCGCTAGGAGTTCCCCCTCGCATGACGACAACATCTCTCGGTCGAGGCCGTTGTCGGCACGCTCTGCGGCTGCGGTGAGGTCGCAAAATATCTCCGGGCGAGGGAGGAAGTCCGAGCGAGCGAGCCCCGGCCCCAACGCGCCAGAATTTACCGAGGCCACGGCCACGTCAACAACAGCAGACACCTGCGGGGCACCCTGCACAAGGCTTCCGACTTCGCGCATACCTCCGCTGCTCGATCCTTCGCCACGTCCGGGAGACTTCGCCTTGCCTGATGTTGGCAGAATGAGCGAGCAGATCGGAGAGAGTCTCGCGAAGTCAGGTGAAGAAAGGGACTCACGCCTACCTCCTGCGCCCCTTGTCGCGGTAGGAAGTGGCGCCGGTTCGACCACCCAGGGGGAGGCGGGCGCCTCGACGGCCGGGGAGGAGGTCTTCTCGGCCGCGCCAGACGCCGTAATCCCGCGGCAAGGCCCCGCAACGGCGTATCGACCCCTCGCTGACGGCGGGGACTGAGTCCGAGGGCGTTTCGCCTGCGGTGGCACAGGCGATTCTTTCGCGGCAACACCAGCTACGGTTACCGTCGCCCCCACGGCTTCCTCTGTATGGGGCGCGCCCTCGCCGGCCGCTGCGGTTGATAACGCACCTTCAACCGTGGTTTTCTCGCCAGGAACAACGCCACCCCCCGGGTTGGCGAGTTCCAACTCAACGATGGCCGCGAGCACGGGCTCGTGGGCGTCGGCAGAAGGTGCCGGGGGATTCGAGGCGGCGCGCTCCTCCGAAGCAGTATGACCAGGCCCACCGCCGGTCGCACGCCCCGTCTCAGCTGTGCTAGCCGCCGAGGGGGCTGCCGGGTCGCATACGGCAGCCGGGGAACGGGCCCGGCGTCGCGAAGATAACACCCCCGTAGGGCTATCACCGTCCTGAGCGCCCGGAGTCCCGGCGGGAAGCTCTTCCGGCATCGCGCGCTCGGGCACAGTAATGCCCAGAGCCTCGCAGGTGCGGTTTACGAGTTTTATGTACGGATAATCCATTTTTTATTCGAAATTACAGAAATATACCCGCGAGAAATTTTTTTACAAAAATAGGCTCAAGTCGCCCAATGGGAGGGCGACTGGAGCCTATCGCCCAACCAGAAGGCGATTCTGTTCCTGTCGCTCAATCATTGGGCGACTGCATCCAGTCGCCCTCCCATTGGGCGACTTTAATGCAGTCGCCCAACGGTTGAGCTAAAGGTATCAAATCTTCGCCAAAAATAGTGAAAATTGGTGGGGCTATTCTTCATACATCCAAAAGCCTTCAGAAAAAAATTTGAGCAATTTCGGCTACGGGATCAAAAGTTATAGCAGTTTCAATTTGAATTGCAACATGGATGGTGGGATTGAAACTGCTATAACTTTTGATCCCGTAGCCGAAATTGCTCAAATTTTTTTCTGAAGGCTTTTGGATGTATGAAGAATAGCCCCACCAATTTTCACTATTTTTGGCGAAGGTTTGATACCTTTAGCTCAACCGTTGGGCGACTGCATTAAAGTCGCCCAATGGGAGGGCGACTGGATGCAGTCGCCCAATGATTGAGCGACAGGAACAGAATCGCCTTCTGGTTGGGCGATAGGCTCCAGTCGCCCTCCCATTGGGCGACTTGAGCCTATTTTTGTAAAAAAATTCCTCGCGGGTATATTTCTGTAATTTCGAATAAAAAATAGATTATCCGTACAAAAAATTCTGCGGTTTACCCGCCCCTGCTTAGCCGCCTTGACTGCGGCCTCGCGAGCCTGGTGCTCCTTAAGCGTGTACGGGCCGAGGAGCGCCGCAACCGCGCGCTCCGCATCTTTTAGCCGAGCCACTGCGCAGGAGATCACGTCAGTCAGGCGGAAACCAAACAGATACAATGGCGCGCGTAAAGCGTGCTGGGCGACTTACAAGGAGCAGAGGGCGGAAGCAGGCGAGATACGGATGGATCGAACCCGTCCTCGCGGGAGCCGTTCTGTCCAACATACTTCCCCCGGGAGGAGAGTGGCGCCGCCCCATACATTGTGAACTCCTCGGCTAGGTCGCGCACGCTCATTCGACGGGCGACACCGACAAGACTCTGTAGCTTTCGCGTATCGTCAATCTCCGCCTTCAGACTCGGCAACCTGTTAAACGAGATCGGCCCACCTCGGCACTGCATTCCGCTCTTGTCGGTCACGGTGTAATAGAACCACCGCCGAGTCCAGCCGGACGCCCATTGCCCCGACAAGGCTGGCACAGGGAACAACGTCGCGCATGACGCCCGGAGCACGAAGTCCGCACCGCCGAAGTTGGACACCGCCCCGTCAACCTTTCTGGGTCGACAGTGTGCGTCGTGCAGTGTGGCGAATAAGCTCGCACTGGGACGCCACCCCTCTGTCCGCATCGCCCACGTGAAGACAGCTAGGCGGAGTATCGCGTGGGGCGTCAACTGGGCTAGCTCCAACTTGTAGGCCCGCAGGACCTCGCCCACGAACAACGTGGAGGGCATTCGAAGGCCGGCGTCGAAGAACGCGACAAAAACAATCGCCTCCATTGCCCCGGGCTTCGGCTCCGTCTCGTCCCGACGGGGTAGGCGAGCCCCATTGCGATCCACGATCTTCCCCTCATCCACGAGTCGCTGCAGCGTCCCTTCAGTCATGCGGCTCTTCCCCAGCACACGGGAACAGCAGCCTCCCGAGTGCTCCATGGCGTTCCACCACTTGTTGGCGCGCGAGCTCCCCCGCGGCACCAGTTTGTACTCCTTGGAAGGATGGGACACCTCGCCCTGGCTAGGCAAGGAACCACTGCGGGGATGGTAGGTGGCGTCGTCATGGCTAGCCATCGCTCTTCGCGACAAGGGAAGAAGAAGCAGGGAAAGGAGCAACTGGCGTGACAATTAGCACGGGCGGAAGCAAAGCGGCAGATCAAAAAGCCAAGCAAGAAAGGGTGCCTCCACCTCAACACTAGCACCTTATAAAGGCCGCTCGCCTATCATATGGCTCAACGCACAGACAGATCAAATTCGCAGCGATTCGGCTGCCCAAGATTTGAAAAGAAGAACCACTGGGGCCTAGAGGGTCGTGCCGGGTAGGTGGTCAAGCAGCGCACAACGCCTCCACGCCTTCAACACGCGTCCAACTTCCCGGGGGACGAAGCGAATGGCCGCGGTCACGCAACCGCTCACATCCCACGACGCACCAGTCGTGAGTCGCCACGTGTCCCACTTGCAGAATGCCAGACTGCACGACGCGACAGCCTGACTTCTGCCAGGCAAGGCGTCGGCGTGATTCCAGCCGCCATTAAAAGCGCACTACCAGACTGCGAGGTCACAACAGCGCCGGAGCGCAACCATACCGGCGCCAAGCTCCAATCTCAGCGCAGGGACGGAGCGCGCGCGTCTACTTCGAGCTAGGCGCCAGCCTCCGCTGCCACCCGTTCGAAGGGTAGGGGACAGAGCGCGCGTCTACTTCGAGCTATGTGCCAGCCTCCGCTGCCACCCGTTCGAAGGGTAGGGGACGGAGCGCGCGCGTCTACTTCGAGCTAGGCGCCAGCCTCCGCTGCCACCCGTTCGAAGGGTAGGGGACGGAGCGCGCGCGCCTCGGCTTCGACTTAGGCGCCAGCCTCCGCTGCCGCCCGTTCGAAGGGTAGGGGACGGAGCGCGCGCGCGTCTACTTCGAGCTAGGCGCCAGCCTCCGCTGCCACCCGTTCGAAGGGTAGGGGACGGAGCGCGCGCGCCTCGGCTTCGACTTAGGCGCCAGCCTGCGCTGCCACCCGTTCGAAGGGTAGGGGACGGAGCGCGCGCGCCTCGGTTTCGACTTAGGCGCCAGCCTCCGCTGCCGCCCGTTCGAAGGGTAGGGGACGGAGAGCGCGCGCGTCTACTTCGAGCTAGGCGCCAGCCTCCGCTGCCACCCGTTCGAAGGGTAGGGGCGGAGCGCGCGTGTCTACTTCGAGCTAGGCGCCAGCCTCCGCTGCCACCCGTTCGAAGGGTAGGGGACGGAGCGCGCGCGCGTCTACTTCGAGCTAGGCGTCAGCCTCCGCTGCCACCCGCTCGAAGGGTAGGGGACGGAGCGCGCGCGCCTCGGCTTCGACTTAGGCGCCAGCCTCCGCTGCCACCCGCTCGAAGGGTAGGGGACGGAGCGCGCGCGCCTCGGCTTCGACTTAGGCGCCAGCCTCCGCTGCCACCCGCTCGAAGGGTAGGGGACGGAGCGCGCGCGCCTCGGCTTCGACTTAGGCGCCAGCCTCCGCTGCCACCCGTTCGAAGGGTAGGGGACGGAGCGCGCGCGTCTACTTCGAGCTAGGCGCCAGCCTCCGCTGCCACCCGTTCGAAGGGTAGGGGACGGAGCGCGCGCGCCTCGGCTTCGACTTAGGCGCCAGCCTCCGCTGCCACCCGTTCGAAGGGTAGGGGACGGAGCGCGCGCGTCTACTTCGAGCTAGGCGCCAGCCTCTGCTGCCACCCGTTCGAAGGGTAGGGGACGGAGCGCGCGCACGTCTACTTCGAGCTAGGGGCCAGCCTCCGCTGCCACCCGTTCGAAGGGTAGGAGACGGAGCGCGCGCGCCTCGGCTTCGACTTAGGCGCCAGCCTCCGCTGCCACCCGTTCGAAGGGTAGGGGACGGAGCGCGTGCGTTTACTTCGAGCTAGGCGCCAGCCTCCGCTGCCACCCGTTCGGAGGGTAGCGGACGGAGCGCGCGCGTCTACTTCGAGCTAGGCGCCAGCCTCCGCTGTCACCCGTTCGAAGGATAGCGGACGGAGCGCGCGCGTCTGCTGCAACAAGGCACCTTCCATCCCAGACCTCAGGCTCCCCAGCCACAAGCTTGGAGAAATTCACAGGCCGTAGGGGACGGAGGGGGCCAAAGGACTCGGCGACATGGCTTCGGCCCTGTGAAGCCCTTCACCATGAGAGGCTCCTGTCGTAGGGGTGGCCCCCACCTAAGCCCAGCAGGCCTGTTAGGAGGTTATAAGGACCAGAGTAACATGTGTAATGACATAAGTGCCCCTAATGGGGATGTATGGATGTAAGGGCATAGCTGTAAAAGTATACCCCATGTGAATATATATATCAAGATGAGGGGGAGGGTGAGATAGAACACTCCCACCTCTCCACTACCATCTCTCTCTGTTTGGTCTGTAGCCACAACAGACATCATCCTGAACCCTTTTGTGCTGCGATCTCCACACAACCATGCCTATCAAACAGAACGCTTTATGACTTCACCTCAAGCTGCTCTTTAGAAAGCCAGCGCATCGGCTCCTGTGAAAGCGACGCCAAAAATGTATCGTAAGCGAGGCACTAAGGCCTAATCGAAGAAGATTAATATGCCTCCTGGGGAATGGAAGTTCATGCTCGGAGTGTCGTTGGTCCCTGAGTCACAATTATCCAGGCTTGGACTAGTTTGCAATACTTTGCATACCTGGTACATGCAGAGGTCCAACATGAAGTCAAACCAACACATTGGATTCACCGTGAGATACACGGAGGCACATTTCCTCTACGACTTAGGCTACTTCATCATGACCTTCGAAGACTTATTCTTACTATTTAACCTCGATGAACTCGACACCTCACTTCTACGATGCTGGACACTGTAAGTGTACTATACAATCAAGTTCAACATTCACAAAATACCGATAAATGTCATAACTCATTACTTATGGATAGATCTATGATCCAACAAGTCCGACGATGGCAAGAACCGATGGGTTTTCTCGACCTACACTTGGTCTCTAAGCAATCCATCATCGATTCATCGATTGTGATTGTCCAAAAAATCACCTGCAACTTCAAGTGATTCAGAGTGCAACTTCCTGAAGTTGTCGCTCCCCCTTTAAAAAATCACCTACAATTTCAAGTCATTGAAAGTGCAATTTTAGGTGACTGAGAGATAAAAAAATTTCAATCGTCTATGCAATAGTCACTCCCTTTGTTTATTAGTAAAGCCGTAAACAATAAACCACAAGCTAAAAAGAAGAAAGGTAACATTGTCTACTGTGGAGCGCTAAACTGTAGATTCACAAATTTTAAAAAAACACTATCAATTACTGTGACATTTTTTATAAACACTATCGCTTCACATTTTTTACATTTCTAGACTTGTGTACCACTGTGCTTACCATAAGTATGAGCTCAACATCATTAATTAGATTCCAGGTTAAGATTGAAAATTACTGGTGATTTCCTATTTTAGTTGCTATATGAATTGAACGTGCTTAATATTGATTCTACTTTTTAACACGCAACTAATGGCTTGCAGACATCGAACAGCGCATGCGCGCGTTCATGGTGAGTGTCCTGAACGACGCAGCAGCGGCCGCGACAGACCACTCCTTCGCAGAGCGTGCTAAGCACTACTACCACAAGCGGCCGCAGCTGCTCGCGCTCCTCACCAACCACCACCGCTACCTCTACCTCGCCGATTGCTACTCCTAGTCGCTCCTCGCCAAGCCCCACCACATCCACGCCACCGCGGCCGTCGCATCTAACTGCTCCTCCTATGTCGACGACCGCTCCTCCATTGTCGACAGCTCCCTATCCTACCAGCCACCCGCCTTCATTAATGTCACCATTGATGAATCCACCATCATGGCCCTTTCGGTGGACGCCGACCTGCTCGTGGTGGAGCTGGTCGCGGCGTGGGTCGACCGAGACATCCTGGTCGACCAGGCCGAGAGATGGAAAGCGGAGTCCGCGAGGAAGATCAAGCTGCAGGGGAGCCTTCTTGAGGTGTTGGAGTCGAAGAGGCTAGTGCTGTTTGGCGAGAACACACGAATGGGGTTTTGCACGTCGGCAACCAAGGAGGAGGCGGTGGCCGTGGCCGCCGAGCTCTGGTACATGTGGCGCTGCGCGACGAAGATGGCGCGGCTGGTGGTGAAGCTTCGAGAGTGACGACAGCGGTGGCCGGTGAGTTGGGTTGGGCTGGAGAATCAGGCCAACTAGCCCAACGAGTAGTGGCCGGCGCCCTAGTCTAAGAGGGCTTGGGCTTAGTTATGGTCAGTGGGTCAGATATTCGGACTCTATCATCCTCGGATAGTCCGAGTCCGTATCGTACAGATAGTGCGCTATCATATTCGTATTCATTTCCGAAAAAATAACCTGCATTCATTCATTTCTGATCCGAGACTATCTGAGAAAAATCCGAGCCAAAATATTCCATATTTAAAAATTATTCGGATCGGTCGAAAACTATTCGATCCACTTTCACCCCTACTAATGAGGAAGGTAACGTCTGCCCGTTCGTGTCCTTGCAACAGCTAGTCGAGGGAGTCGCTGGCGGGTGGGACCGGGGAAGCTGCTAGGAAGCTACACTACGGGTGGGTTCTTTTGGGTTGTGGCTTTTGATTAAAAATTTTGAATTCTGACTATTCCCAAGATAGTACGTAGAGAAAACTACTCGTGTACAATTTTGGTCAAATAAAGTCGAGATAATGTCTAATATAATTAATTTATAGATCATATTTTAAAAATGCTATATCTAATTTAAAAATGCTATATCTAAAATAAGTTACCGTAAAAAAAATAGCCAAGATCACAGCCTACCTCGTTGGTCCGGTTCGAAATATGTTCCAAGGTGGGGTCGCGTTGGTCGGAACGGACGGCAACGATTGCGGCGGGAGGAGAGAAATTGACGGCCCAGATGTTGAATGGGCTGAACTAGCTGGCCCAATGGTCCTACGGCTTGTGGCTTTGGTTGTACGTGTCGCTCTCCAATTGGGCCACCCGTTGCAAAATCAACTGGCCTGCACAGTTGACAGTTCAGGAGTAGCCGATAGCATTAACAGCAATGATCTACCGATAATTTTTATCTATATTTTTAAAAAAACAACGTATAAAACATATGATTTTAATCTTGAAAGATCATTTGAAAAAATCACTTGAAAAAACTATCACGATCGTTTCGATTTTTACAGAAACCAAAACTAAAAATCATAGACCATTCTTCATATCAGCAGCAAGCCACACAAAGGCAAAACTTCCACTGCGAAAATTTCCAGACAGCCACCAGCTCAAGGCCATCACAAACTACATCAGAGCTCAGTTAGAGAGGCAGGACAGCAAAAATCAACAGACAGGCAAGCATAGAGAGGCAGGACAGCAAAAATCATCAGACAGGCAAGCATGACACATCACACAGGCCATAGCCAGTAGCTACAGAGGAGAACCAGATCAACTTCCAAGACCATCTGAAATTCGACAAGTGGATTATCGACGCGATGGACGGCCTCGATGAGCCTCCCTCAGTGGATGATCCTCGGTGCTCGCATACCGAACCCGCGCTTCACCTTCTCGACACTGTTTGCATTAAGAAAAAAAGAGGGTGATTTCACTTCAAATAAATCGATTGCCCAAGGCAGATATTATAGATACAGGCCAACCAAACATGTAGCAGTGACCTCATATTTCGAACATGAAAACAGCATGGCACAAGTTAAGTAAGAACTCAACGTGGCGTAGAAACTTAATCCGAACAACAAAAGTTCCTTCTTGTAATTTGAATAAGCATATAGACTCACAACATCTTCGTCGATGCTGCCAAGTTAAAATCAGTAGTTGTACTAGATACATCTATGGCATTGTAGCGGGACGTAAGCATTCGAAAGACCTACAATCTATCTGCAAAGAGACCCGATCTTTACTTCTTCTTTTTTTACTATCTTGAGGCTTTAGAATAGCAAGATTTATGTGCTCGATATGTACATCATAGCTACACTATCTTGCTAAATGAGCACGAGCATGCCACATAAAACTATATCAGTGCAAGAGATTTTAACATTGCTCATGCGAACTCTTGATTGTAAAGTGAATTGGAAGAATTTAAAGTCATTATAAGTTACTTACGTGGGTGCAAGTTTGCCAAGGCAATAAAGCTCTTCACCAGAGACTTCATCATACACTTTACCGGAAATCTCAACTCTATATGATCTACCAGGAGAACCTGGGAGTCCTCGACCCACGAGTAAATCCAAATCCTTCTGGGTAAGTTCTCTCCCATTGACAAACACACCTGTATTTCCACCAGCACAGTTCTTGGGCATAGGATAATTAAGTTCCGGAATATATGGCTGCAACATGGAGATCCAGTTAAAAGCTTTGATCAAGATATGACAGGGTAACACAACATATGAACCACAATATAACTTCTCTTACAGGTATCATGCCAAGACATGATTGTCCCATTACACCCCAGAACCCGCCTCGGTAATCATACCTACACAATAGGATGTAAGAACGAAATGTCAAGTGCCAGCAATGCTGAATGTTGTATTTTATAACATAACTACAATATCAGGAAAGCGACTTAGATGCATACAGAAGGTGGAATTTACCAGTATTCACCAGGATAGATTGGTCCGGCTATCTTCTCAGCCTTCCTGACAGCACGATCAGAAATGGGATAGCCATTAACGAATACTTTCGCTCTGCCATTGCCTATTCCGTTGTTAATTTTCAAACTTTTCTTTATGAGATTGGTGAAAAATGAATCACCCGTTTTTGTGGCCCTAGGATGATCTACGTATTGTGCCACATCTCCTGGACGTTGACTGTAGTCAGGATCATCATACTCATCATCTGACAAGTCCATCACGCTTGCTATAGGGACATGTTTTACAGTGTTCTGCTTGAAACTTTCAGTTAATACAGCCGTCTCATGTTCAGACCGGGTACTTCTGCTTCCTTTTCCTGACCCATCAACCACCATCTCAGATGGCGAATATCCAAAATGATCACGACGAGGTAAACTCGGAACACGGGTATCCACTTCAGCTCCAGGAGGAAGGCCCCTAGACCCAGGGGTGTCCCTCTGTGAATTAGATCTTGCAGGGCTATTCTCATCCTCAGAAATACTAGATGATGACGATATACCTTGCAATTTTTCGGCTTCACTTGAATTTGAGGGTAGATCTTTTTCTTGCGAGCCATGACTCCCTGAAGAAAAACTATAAAGCGGAAGCAGTCTCTCACCGATAGCAGTATTCACATTGCTTCCTTGGTCATCATTTGAGCTATTTTTACTTCCAGTGGATATGTGTGAAACTGGTGACGGTGCTAAAACATCAAGCCTGCTTCCATCAAGCTTGACCACAATCGCATGCGCGCATGACCCGCAACGTAACTTGTACTCATCCTTCCCCGGCAAGGGAGACTTCTTGGGAAGTTGCAGCACTTCATTGCAGTTGTAGCATATGGTAAATGGGGCACCACATGCAATTGGTTCACAAGTTTGTGCAGGTTTCTTACTCAGGGTGGCCCTCATGCGATTGTGCTGCATCGAAGCATTGAAACCTCTTGAATTGTAATTCTGTGCACCAAACGTCAGGGGACGGTCTGCAGGGCACACCCCATGATTGTTCATAACATATGGCACCCTGCGATGGTTGAGACCCAGCGGAGCCCCCTGTACAGGTAATAACTCACGGTGGCAACAATGTAGGCAAGAACAAGCAGGCTGATGGTAGAATCCATCATGGTGGTAAGGGATGAGAGGGTCAGGATCATACTGTCCAAAGAAATAACCATCAAAATTTCTCCAAGGGTATGGGCCAGCAGGATAGCTAGGAGGAGCCCCCATGTGTGCAATGGGTTCCCCGTGTCCATGAAGATCTTGCTGTGCAGGCACTGACGCATAAGCATGCGGGATGCCAGGAGCTTGCCCATTCAAGGACGGTGAGCGCTGAGAACCGTTCCGCTGCAGCTGAGGTGAACCATGCCGCAGCCGGCTCAACCGTTCGCAAGGATTACACGAACCAGAGGCATCAGCCACTCTATCTGTACAAGCACTTCCGCTTGGCTTGTCAGCGATCTCGCAGGATCTCTGCACCTGGTCCCTCAGCTCATCGAGCATCCGTAGAAGCTCAGCACGGTCTTTCTCAGGGCCACCGGCTCTGCTAGGACCATCCAAATTGCTCCGGTAAGCATGCACATCGTTGGCATGTCTGAATCTCGTCTGCGTATGGTAGCCAGATGGGCCTTCTCCAGGGTAAGCGCTAGGAGAAATGCTGTCAACCACAGATCTCGGAGACCTGTCTCTTGCTCTCACTGGCTGCTTTGCTTCTCCTTTCTCGTTACGAAATCTCCGGTACTTGGCCTCCCGAATCTCCCTGCTGCCATCTCGAAGTGCGGCTTCAAACTTCAATGCGCTTGGCTCTCTTGGAATTTGGCTGTCATCACAGCAATATCCGGAATCGCTGTGCACAGCCACCATTCTGTTGGGTACTAATCTCTCTTCTGTCCTAGCTTCGACTCTTTCGGCGCCTGCTTCTGGGGTAGTCCCAAAAGTGGCTTCAGATGATGCTCCTTTCTTCTCAGGTAAACTCTCCAGCACTTCAAGGTACTTCACATGTTCGCCATCAGATTTGTCTAGAGAAGTCTCAGATGCTGAATTCTTCTTTGCTGCAAAAATTGCCCAGAGAAGAACAAAAATGTTATTTACATGCTCAGATATAAAATTTTTGATGTAAAGTTTAGCACAAACAAGACACAAATGGAAGCTTTCAAAATCGTAAGTCTTAAGAACGAGGATTATTCAAACAATGTGCAAATCAATAGACCACTTCTTCCGCACAATCTTGTCTGAAAACACTGCCTTTTGGGCTAAGTTTGTGCAAGTGTAGCAACTAACTATGAAAATATACCTGGCACTCCCAAAACTATTAGCAAAAGATAAAGCGAAATTGACAACGATTTCTCTACTGTAAGAAATATGCATAAATTAGAGGCACTAAGCTTCAGGGCCCTGAAAAATTCAATTCAACGGGTTCCAACGTTTACAATTTGGTAACAAAAAATTGAGACGAATTGCCATAATGGTAATTAATTTCTCACGAACGATATATGTTCAGCTGCTTCAACCAGGAAAATAAATACTTAAAAATCCCATCTGGGTATTTAAACAGAATTTTCTAATCTAACATTAACCAGTTGGAAGTTTAAAGATCACGGCAGATATCCCAGACAACAACCTTTCTCATTTAGATTGAAACAAGAAAACGAGAACACATTCCCCCACAAGTTCTTAACCTTCAAGTATTGGCTGCAACTTTGAAGGCAAGCTTCGGTGATAAACTTGGCTAAAAATCAAAGTTTTCGCGAATGTCCAGCAAAAATGAGGTGGAGTTCACCACACTGGAGCTTTCCCTCGTTGAATTTCACGACGGCATGAGAGGCAGGAATGATCCCAAATCCACGCCAAGTTGAAGCCAGCGAAAAACATAAAGAAAAAACAAACATTTAGCGAAATGGCAAGCAAAAAAATTACCTCTTAAAAAGATGGAAATAAAATGATCAAAATTTTCCGAATAATTGAAGCTAAAGAAACGAACCAAAAATAAAAAGGGAATCCTTACAAGTCGAAAGCAAACAAAACGAGGTGGAATACGCGTCCCAGGAGAAGAAAAAATGTGAAAATGAAAGAGGGCAGATGACCTGGGTGCGGCACCAATTGAACAGATTAATCCGTAAGACTTGAGCTTTTAAAGCTGGCAGCAAATCCTTTTGTGTAAAATCGGAAGAAAAAAGCCCTTCAAAAAGGCAATAAAGTTCGAGCAAATTCATCCTGACTGCAGAGGAACAATTGACGAACACTAATGCGGGAGAAAGAAATAAACAAGAACAGAACAGAATACAGAACAGGTAGGTGCAAGATAGTAGAACTAGTACAAGAGATGGAAAAAAGGAGAGACCTTGGAGAGCGGCGCCGCATCCGCCGCAGACGTAGACGGAGTAGTTGGGGAGCTCCGGCAACAACTTCTCGCACATGGGGCACCGCACCACCCGTATCTGCTGCTGCTGCTGCGCCGCCGCCGAACACGACGAACCCAAACCGTCCTCCCCCTCCATTCACGACGCTTTTCCTCAATCCTCACCACCACCACCACCTCCTCCTCGTCAAACAGCACGCCTAACCAAGAACACCCACCCGCCCGTGGCCCGCCAATGCGCGGCCCCCAACAGCTGAAGAAACCAGAGAGCAATATCCAGAAGCTAAGAATGCCAACAACAAGAAGAAGGCGCCAAAGAACAGCGATACGGCGGACCAGGGGAGGAATCAAGAAACGGGGAAGAGTTCAAGGAGCGTTCGCGCGGGGTTGCAGGGGGAGGATGAACGAGGTGGAGAGGAACGGAAAAGGCGTGTGCTTGGTCCGGGCCAGGGAGGGATAGAGCCACTACTTTTGAACTGTAATTTAGGGCATCTGTAGTGTATATAACCCAAGGGGTCTTAAGATGGGTCTCATCTAAATCTTAAGATCGACTCCATAGTGTATATAACCCAAGGGGCCTTAAGACGGTCCCACTTGGCAGATAAAGAAAAAATGTATTTTAATGCTTGTGGCCAGGTCTTTAACTTGAGGACCAGCCTTAAGCTTTTTTTGCTTATGGCCTGCTTAAGGTCACACCTGTAATGTATAAGGTTGACCTTAAGGTGCCTTAAGACCCCCTGTTTTCATACACTACAGATGCCCTTATACTTTTTACTAGTTAGAGAATCAATTTCACACATCAAATATTAAAGAGCAAATGACAGAATAGAAGGATGGCTAGAATGCGCGAGGAGATGGAGAAAGTATAAGGAGTGAGCGGTTGTATCCTGAGAGAGAGGGGGAGGGAGACGAATGGTCTAGATTAAATCGGATGGTTGAGAAGAGAGGAGGAAAAATGGATCAACCACCAACTCACACTTTTATAATAGTAAAGATTTAATAACTAATTTTTAAATAAAATCTTTTTTAAGACAAGATTAAAAGTTTAATTAAAATAAATAATGTAATAACTTTATCTAAATTGATCAAAACTATATATGAGTATCTCTTACTCTATACTATCCCTTATAAATAATCAAAAAATGTAAACCTTACCTATGAATATAAATCATAGTCCAAAAAAGACCCGTAAAGATCTCATTCTCTCTCTATAGGTTACCGAGCCAAACCACACTCTCTCTCGCCTTGCCTTTTATACTTGCACCTCTCTTCTCTCTCTCGTCAATTACCCTATTCTTTTCTACTAAATTTTAGCATAGAATTTATTTAATTAATATTGTTTATCAGATCTATCTATTACAGCTAAAAGTTATTAAACACAACCTAAAAAATATAGCCTAAATTGTTAGTTTTTATGGAAATGATCAGCACCTCATGCACACGGTACCTGTTACTCGTAACCTCCTCTGTTTGTCCCTTGCATATGGAGTACCATTTTTTTTTCTTCTTCCCTCGTTAGCCGTACAAAACATCATCTCGTTAGTCTCCAAAGTCTAAGGGCACCAAACCTTATCTAGGTCATCTAGCTTAGTGAAAACTGTACAAGAAGATATGCTTATCATGGTATTCTCTCTCAGTATTATCTGAAGTCTCGTTTGAGATGCGCGAATTTTTGAACATTTCTAAAATAATTGAATGCATGGTTCCGTATGGGATTCCTGCGTGTGTTCCGAACATGCTTTTAAAAGGTTATATTCTAAATAACTTTTACCTTTTCGCTTTTGATTTTTAAAAATCAGTTTTTAAATGAGGTAACTTATTAAAGTGATTTTTATAAACTATTTGTAGAAGTTACTATATAAACCGCTTTGTATAAAGTGACTTTTCAACATAAGTATCGCTTAATTCTTCAATTCCTCTCGTATTAGTCAAAACCCAAATACCACAATATTTTTAAACAGGAGCAGAGTACATCAACTAACCGTCAACGATCATCTTCAAATAGTATCATTTTGATTACTCCAGAATAATGAGCAGTGCTCCTATTATGCTCATACGGTAACTAGCGCTCATATGCTCTCTTGAAAACTTAAAAGCATAATCAAATATATCGACCGTTCTCTTCTTCATGCATGCTAATGCTGTCTCGTAGGGGTGAAAATGGATCAGATAGTGTTCAAATCATATTCGCATTTAAATTTTTTTCCTCAGATTCGAATACGAATCGAACAAACGTCATATACGAATACGGACAAGACAAATGTCAGATATGAATTCGAATCGAATAATATCTATTCAATTCGGTCGGATCCGGATATCCTCATAACTTATGTAGTATGAAGACATTAATGATATTTTATCTTCGTACAATCACGCTTAATCAATCTAATTCATTACTTTACCTAAAGAAACACGAATTCATATTCAATTAAAAAAACTTGTCCAACTAATTAGTCATATTGTAATAAAATATGCATATGGCTTCATCGAATACGAATATAGATACGGATAGTTCGGATAACATAACATTTCATATGTCTACACCATATTTACATCTATATTTTTATATGAATACGAATACAAATATGATAGAAATCGTTAATCAAATAAGAAAATATATACCATATTCATATTCTATCAAATACAATAACTAAATAATACGAATAATTCGCAACCACTTCTCGCACCTACTGCCTCGGATCAACCTCAACCCCATAACATGGATGCGAAGAGGATGAAGGTTGGTGCATCGGTGGTTCGGCGGAATTAAAACCTGCATTTAAGGAGGGGCCGTAGGACATGAGAAATCTTGGCGTGGCAGCAGCACGACGGGCGACGGACGGCAGTGGTTAGCATCTGGTACCCCTACCACTCGTCGCTTGCAATGCAAAGTTTGGCGGCCGAATTTATGAGCCTCAAAACCAAATCAGAGGGTTAATTGCATCACGCCCAATTGCCAATTAACCAGTAACTTAAATTGAGGCGTTAAATTAACAAATCATATTGTAGCTTTTCTTTTTCATGTAAAAAGGTACTTCTTGTAAAAATTGGGTTGTGTCTGCTTGTCCTCTCACGATGAATACTAGTCTAGAGACTTAGGCTCAGGGGTCATATGAAATTTCGAGCATAGTGGTAGGGCTCAATGCAATTATCCCAGAGCGATTGGTTTTGGTTGCCGGGTGGCCAAAGGAAACAAAGAAAGTGGACGGCACATGAGCAAGCAGTTCTTGTGTCCCAAATCCCAATTCCCAAATCAAAGCAAGCAAGCATGTGTGCAGTTGTGCTAGCGCACACTTAATGGCTTATTTGATTGGGCCGTTTGATAAAACGAGGTATCACATCAAGTGATGACTCTATTTTGTCGAACATTCATGGCCAATGAAAACTTGCCTGTCGATGATATGGGTATTTTCAGCAGCAATATATGATTGGGTTACTCAAGATCATAAGGATGATGGCGTAGGCTGATCCAATGCTTATTATGGCTCCCTGATTGGATATATTAACGATTTTTCTGTAGAATTATTAACTATAGTCCGCAGTATAGATTGTAGAACAGCGATTCCATTCAATTTTCCAGACACAATACAGATCTAGTAAATTAAACTTATACCTAAATGTACAGCTTTGGCTACTAAAATAAAAAAAATCCTGATCGTATAATTTAACATTCTTTGAACCATATATCTTCTTTTCCTTTTTGAGCTGAGTGTGCTCGTTTGGCGCAGCACCGTAGATCTTTCGCGATAGGTCACTCCTGAGTCAGACTCAAATGTGCCACTCTGTGTCATTAATATGTTGATTCTGGATCTGTATGTCATTGAAACATAAGAGTCATATAACCTGAAATTCAACCTAAGGGAGTGGCATATTCTGAAAAATTGCTAAATCTTTCTTTTTTAAAGAGAAGCTACAAGCTTTCATTAAAAGAAAGATTGTTGGATACAATCAGCTCTTGGGTTGTGAACAAGAAACCACGGGTAAGATAGCAACCAAACTTATGAGTCTCACTGTGCACAAGCGTACTTAGCACAACAGTGAGCTACGAAATTTGCTGTTCTCCTAGCAAACTGAACACCAAAACACACGAAACCAGAACTAAGCTCATAGACTTCGGCCCTGTTTGTTTCCACTTAAGATTATTATAATCTAACTTATAAATCATAAGTGGAAACAAACAACCCAGATTATAAGGTAACTTATTATAATCTAATAGCCCAGATTATTGTAATCTAATAAGCTCAAAAAAGGAGCTTATTTCAGCTTATAGATCCACCTTTTATCTTAATGACCATAAAACTTTAGGAATATTACCCACCTTTGCCATTCATCCAACCCCCAAGTCCCATGCCTCTCTCTCCCAGGCATTGTAGTCTTTAAACATTCAAATACAACAATCCATAACTCTGATAATCCAGGCTGCCAAACACCTGACAGCTTATTTCCCACCAGCTTATTATAAGCTAGCTTATATAATCCCCACCTATAAGCTAGATTATAATAATCTTAAGTGGAAACAAACAGGGCCTTCATGAAAGATTGCACATATAGGATATAGCATATTTGCATCTTCAATGGTCCTCCTAGAGATTCACTAATTCCTGACAATCCAACTTCATGATCACCTGACTAAAGCCTGTTTGACGAGCAAAACTCACACCATCACGGAACGCTGGTGCTTCGATAATCAATGGGTTTGAACCCCCTGATATAACTTGCTCCAAGTGCCAAGGAAACTATTGTATTGCTGAGCAACACCCCCAGCACTTCCTACATTAGTTGCTGAAGCACTTGCACCATCAATGTTTAACTTGATCCAGCCCTCTGATGGCCTCGTCCAAGGATATTTAGCAATTATAGCCGTCGGGCTTTCACTTACAATAGCATTTAATTAGGACAAAAACATTATATTTAGCCTATCTTCAATCTTGGGCTACATCACAGGGCTCTCTGTACTCTATAGCGACATTTTAGGGGTTTTCTGGTAGAGCTTCAGATTCTTATTTTTAGCTTCTGCTTTGGATTATCTGAAAATTTGGAGTTACTCCTAGAAAGCATTTGGCTAATAGGTTGACTCCAAAAACATAATAGGGGGTTTGGAGGCAAATAGACCATGGTACCCCTGGTTATAACACTTCATTTGTATATGTGCCTTACTCCTTGGTATTTGTACACAATCTATGAAATTTTTGTCCAAATTTTGTAAGACCATATATACACAAATTGTGGGTTTTTTTGCAAATTTTTGAAGAGAACATATGCACAAATTGTGAAATTTTGATTCCAAATTTCAACAGTTAATTGTATTCATTGACAATTTTAACCACATCCTTGATAATTGAACCAAACTAGAAGCCAATTTTAACATAGAACAATAGAAAAGTTATGATCCTTTCGTCACACAATATTCTTAGACATCTTGACCACACACTTCAAAACCTCATCAAACTTCCTTTTAATTGTCTCATCAGAATGCTTAAACCGATTCTGTGCTCTTTGATTTGATTTACAACTACCACAAATGTATAGGAAATAGCTATTGCTTCAATGGAACTCATATAGGTAGTTAATCTCAGGTTGTATGTACTAACCAAAAGATCATGTAGACTGTGAAATATTGCAGCATTCGTACAAAAATATATGGTGGCTTTCCTCTAGAGTGGTTAAGGTTTCTCTTACCTAACCCATTTCACTAAGATGTGAAGTACTAGGCTCATTCTTGTCCAGGTATGTTGAATAATAATTCTCCACGATAATTACAGTAGCAACTAAGCGGCCTGACTATCTTGCTATAAATGCATCACCTCCACATCACACTCATGTTCTTCATCGGAGGTATTACTCCCTTCACTTTCGCTTTCCTAAGAGGACATCTGTGCATGAAAATAGAAAAACATACTGATATAAACTAGATAAATGGCAATAAAACTATACCATCTGTACATGTCAATAGTAGAATATACCAACATAAACAAGACAAATAGTAATGACAATAGTAGTACTGGCTAACATAAATGAGACAAATGATAATAAAAATATACATGACTAGACATGAGTTCATATGACACTACATAACTAGAGAAATAATGTCTCACAAATTAAATAAAGTCTTGCAAGCCAATTGAAGTGAAAGACAGATAAGGCATAGAAGGCAAACTGCTTATAGGAATGCCTTCATAAACATCCTAGTCTTACAATTCAAGTTTTACTTGTTATACATGGCATCGTACTTCCTTTTAAGCAATTTAAATCATCTTTCACTATTGCACTTTGTCACAAATATTTTACTTTGCTTCTTCTTTATGAAAATTTCAGATGTAATGAAATGCTCATTAGTCCTCATAACAGTACCATACTCTTCGACCAATTCCATGACATGCTTGATGGTATACACCGAGGCTTCCTCTCTTTTTCATGCAAATGATACAAAAGATGCATGTGATATCTCACTTGACAATTCGTGTTAGCTGGTGTTGCATGACCGCGGATCCACTGTTTTGTTTCTTCTCTTTTCATTGCTAGGACCACACACTCTCTTCTTTTTAATACTAATTGGCAACTCATCTTCTCGGTCATTGTCATCGTTGTCACCCCATGTTCTTTGACATCAATAGGTGAGGATTAGGGGTGCAAACGGGTCAGGTTTTTCCTGACTGACCTGGTACTGAATCTGGTTGGTACCAAATTCGGTAAGCTAGATAGGTATCTGGTTGGATTTGGTACGGTATCCGAATAGTTGTAGGCGGATTCGATAGTGAATCTGGTATCGAAAATATCTGACCAAATAGCTCGGTATTGGCAAATTTAGTAAATATCCAGGCAGATATCCACCAAGAGAAGTGAAGCACACACAGCACAGGGTAGTGTCAGCCCACTGGCCCAACTTGACGCCCAAGCCCAACCCAGTTCATGGCTTCACACCATCGAATCCGGCCAGCTGGTCTCCCCATCGCCTCCGCCCTCGCCGTCATGACTCATGAGGCATGAGCCACCTTCGCCCCCGCCGCCGGGAGTCACATCCACCCTTAGCAGCTATTGCCGTTCGTGGCCTCCATCGCCAGTAGCAATTAACAATCACAAATTCAAATTTTGTCCCCGGTAGAAATTAACAATCGCAAATTCACATTCAAACCAATAGCAATTACGTGAACAGTAATTAGAAAAATTGTTAGAAGGGAGGAGGAAATGGGGATGAACTAAGTATAGAAGAAGAGGAAGCAAAAGCGGTTGATGCTGGGGCACGAGGTTGCCATCGTTGTTGATGAAGAAGATGTCATGGACATCGTGGGGAAACTCACAGTTGCCGAATTAAGTAGTGCAGGGCAGCGGCGTGGAGGTAGTAGGGGCGCAGGGGAGAGGGAGGACCGAAGGAGTTGGATCTGGGAGGAGGCATGAACCGCATGGTGGAGAGGGTGTTAGTGACGGCGGCGCTGCGGTGGCAGTGGTGGTGGTGGTGCGCTAGTGAGCTAGCGGTGGTAAGCTGTGGTAGTAGCTGTGCGATAGCGTGTGGAGAGGAGAGCAGCGGGGAGTAATGGCAGTTGATGATAGAGAAGGCAGAGAGGCGAAAGGGGCGATGCAGAAAAGGATTAGGCCATCGCTGGTAAGCTAGCCCGGCCTCGCCGGTGCCGGAGACAGAGGAGGAGGAGAAGGAAGGGGAAGTGAATGGGGGCAAACGAGAGAAAAAGGAAAGGCGCTCAGTTTGGAATTGTGGCAGTGGTGCTAGGGATTTGACTATTTGAGGATTGGGGGTTTTATTTTTTGCAATTTAGCCCCCCAAGTTATTATATATTGCGAATATGTCCTTCTCTATTATGATTGTTTTCCCCAATTGGACCTCCCGAGCTCTGTTTTTGACGTGATTTGATCCTACATGTCCGTGGTGACGCGTACATCTATACGTAGTAGTCCTAGCATGCTAATTTGGAGTGAATGCGCCTTGATCACGTTGGCTACCACCTAGATCTGGAGGTTCATCCTTGTGTCATGGAGCTATTGCCTAGGTCTGGTCGTCAAGCCATCGTCCGTGCTGGATGTTGGCCTAGCTTCGGTGTGCAACTTATCAGAGCTCCCTCTCTCCATTTCCACTAAGTTTTAATAAAATCCCTCTATTTTTTGCACATGATGCTAGTCTCATTGTGTGCACGTAAGATGTTTGATGAATTGCTCAACAGAATATGTCTGCAAGACTAGACAATTTTGTATGAATTTCTCACTTATGTTGAACTTGTACCATATCGGCTGTGGAACTTATGTAATGTGCATGAATTTATTGCTAGTTGAAGAGTTGAAAAGATGGTGGTATGGTTCATTTTATATTCCTTTTTGTATGTCCGAACTCCGAACTATCCACCTATATTATCTGTTTCTGATCCGAAACCATGATGTATCCATTCTAGTGGTACCGTAATCAAACCCCGAATACTCTGAAGTCATATTTGTATCTATCCTCACCGTATCCAACTCCGAATTCGGGAAAAAATATGGGTTAGGATACAGTACAAGCAATATCCGTTCGAATCCGACCCGATTGCACTCCTAGTGAGGATGCATGCACCGGATTTCGATACAAGGTTCCCACTATAGGCAACCAATGGTCTTCACTAGTGTGGCGAATGTCTTCAAACATCGTGTGCAACAAGTCCTCGTTTTGAAGTTCAACCTTCTCAAACTTGCCACATCCTTTGTACTCCTATCAACATCAATACTACAAGTTAAACTTTGATGGATAATATAGCCAAGAGTGTACATGAGTGCATAAAAGAATGTATAATGACTCACTTTTTTAATTTCTTCCACCGTTTGGTGGACTTAATTGTTTTCTTCTCAGGATCCCAACCTAAGCATGTCTTTTTTGTTGTCAATTCCTTCCCAGTGTTGTAGTTATTCTTCACTTTGTCCTATTTTGTTCTTAAATTTTCTGTTTGTGTACTTCACCCTCGTCTGCTTCTCAAATTTAGCAATTACTAAGGTATATTTAGGATTGTTCAAATGGGTATTTTGGTGGTTCCTAGTAGTTACTTGTTCATAAAACAATTCACATATTATCATAGTGTGTTCTTTATTTCACTCAGCATTGTCACCCATCTGCTATGTCAACATCACAACATGTTATAGCATAAAAACGTTGCATTGAATAACCTAGCTACTAGGTCAACATCCTCAAATGGCCGGCATAATTAGTAGAGACGACACCAAGTGTACAAAATTAGAAGCAATACTATAATCATATTTTCATAGAAATAGTTAACAGAAGTAGCAAGCACAAGTAAAAGCTTCATGGGTTCATGAATAAAAATACCAAAAACATTTGCACGCTTGCATATAGCACAAAGACCGCCAGTTTATGCACTTGTGAGTGACAAAATTTCTGAGAACAATGTATAGCCTGAACAACCTAAGAAACAATATTATAACTTGCAAAGTACATGAAGCCACCTGATATTTTTAACATCATGGCCACCAGCAGGAAGAACACTCACAAAAAAAATACATGATCACAATAGCACTACTAGCATTTCATTGGGAATAAAAGTGCAACAACACATAATATATCAAGAAAAAACATGAATATGTGACAAACAAGTTCAATTCAAACATCTGGACTAACTTCACTCAATTAATTGATTGTATCATTTCCTTCGGCATACGTTGAAGAAAGATTGTAGGGATAGCAAGGGGAGGGTCGGCCTGCGAAGAGGAGGGAGTCCAAGGGAGAAATAGGAGGGCAAGGGAGAGCTAACCTTCACTAGAGGTTTGCGCCAGTGCTTAAGGAGCGGTGGTGTCGAGTCTGGCAGTTATCAGTGGTGGTGTCTAGGGTTTCCGTGGCGGCGTCAGGGGCTGGCAACTTCAATCTCCTAGGATGGCGGCATCAAGGGCCAGCATCCTCCAGATGACAGTCGGCGTCTAGGGTTTGGAAGGAGGCTTCAGGGGCCGGTGGCATGGAGGGTGTAGTCCAGGGTCACCTAGAGTCCAGTCACGCGGGTGGGGAGGGTAAGGGGAATGGGTGCACCTATGGGCTTCATGGCAAAAGGTGGGTATTTTCGTTCAACTTTCAAGGATACTTTTGTTTATAGTCAAGGATACTTTTATTTATAGTAGGCTGGCTTCCTACGAGAATCCATGGGAAGACTGCTTCTTCATGTTAGTTTATTTTTTCAGACAGCTCCTTGTGAGAAGCAAAACCAAGTTATTTTGAGAAGCTAAATATTTAATGCAGCTCCATAAAATCTGAATAAGAAGCTAAGAGCATAAGCCGTACCAAATGAGGCCGAGTAGTTAGCAGTAAAGCTCTGCCAAATGATTACGATGGTCTAGAGACATGCGTAGACACCAAGCATTCAGCACCATGTGCTGATGTCGAAGAGTTGAAGAAACGGCATTATGTATACATAATTGCTCCGTTAAGCTGGTCGTTGCCATGGTATATAGTCTACTGGTTTTGTCTTGAGAAAGAAAAAACACAGCTCATCATCTCAATTGTCTTTAGAGTGAGGTAGTAGTTGGGTAGCGTAGTCATTTTAGGATTAATAAAACACTGTATCGCAAGTTTATATCTTTGAACATAAAATAGAAAATCTGCATATATTTTTATCATGGAACTAGCAGATTTATCAGCACAATTGCGCAGCTAGATATTATGATACAATTATTTTTGGTATACAACTCTACTACCTATAATTTGTATTTGCTATATAACTCTAATATACATATAAGATTAGGATGTGCTCATTTGAGCTTCAACTTTTAGCTTCTAGCTTCTTAATTTTGTTTTTTTTTACTTTTGGCTTTTTGGGGCTTTTTTGCCTTTATCTTTTTTTTTCTTATTCTTTTGCATTATCCATGATGACGTAACATTTTTTCTTTTTTTGTATTTTTAAAATTTAATTATGCTGAAAAAGCTAACAGCTGGTATATTGCAAAAAACATCAAACAATGCCAAATAAGCCAAAAGCTTAAGCTTTAGGCTCAAATGAGCAAACCCACTTGTTTCGGCTTTAGTTTCTAGCTTTTGGTTTCTAATTCACTATTCCTTAATTTTATCTTTTTCTAACTTTTCTGTTTTTTTCCGTATTCATTTGTATTGTGTATAATGGGCTAACCCTTTTTCTATTTTTAATTTTTTAAATTTAATTACACCAAAACACCACCAACATATACATTGTAAAATAAACTAGCTACAATGTAAAAATAGCCATAAGCCAATTTATATAAGCCAAACTGCCCCACACCCATATCCGTACTTTTATGGCACATGTCTTTCCATAAGCGTATGGTTATTTAACATGCTTTCCCGTAAACTCGCTATTTTTTTGGACTCTATGACGTTGGTCCGAGGTACATGTTCTAGCGTAACTTGCAGGGTTAGGTTGCACAGGCATGTGAAGAACTACATATGTATTCCCCTGGTATAGTCATGACTTGTGATGAAATGAGATGGCTATGGTACTGATGTCTAAATGGGTTGCACGGCTCAGCATAGCACAGGCCTGTTAGGCACGGGCCATCCTTGGCAGGCACTATTTATGCCATGCCGTGGTGACACACTAGGCTGAGGCGATGGTCCAAGCACAATCCAGCTCCTCATGCTGTGCTAGCCCAGCGCGATTCTATCGTAGGCTGTGCCGTGCCTATTGTAGTGGCTATGGGCTGGCGTGACATGCACAGCCTATTTGGCCACCTCTAAGCTATAGCACTAACTTTTCTTTCTCTCTCCTCACCCCCTCTCTCTTCTATCGCTCACATCACATGTACGAATCCTATGTGGATCTATATCTGTATTATCTTGGACTGTTGTGTTTGTTGCAACTATAATGCAACAGGTCTTCTCACTCACGTCTTTTTTCGTTCAATTAAAGAAAAATAAAAAAGAGGAAAAATAAAAAAATGTTATATCCGTGAACATTGGAAAGGAAAAGAAAACAATATCATATTAAAAGGCTCACTCATTTTAAAACAGTTTTTAACTTCTAAAACATAGAACGGAAGCAAGAGCCGTGTTAAACAAGACCTAAATCTACTGCTGGTACCATCTACACAGAGAGGGTAAGGAAGCCAAAGCAACATGCGAACATGTACGATGACGATCCCATGGCGGGCCAGGATATTTTCAGTGAGAAAGATGTAGTCGGGCATGTCATGCACTCATGCTTGGCCCCACCTTCTGAAATATATTATATATTAAAAATCAATGATAGACTTCTTTAGAGCTACTAAGAAAGAAATAAATCTATTAAATACTAAAGATCAATGATAGATATTTTAGAGCTGCTAAGAAAAATAATAAATCTATTACATATTAAAAGCTGATGACATATCTTTTAGGGCTACTAAGAAAAAAGATAAACACGCTAGAAATTCTCATAAAAATAAACATTATCTTGGTTACTAAACCATAACAATTAGATAAAATAGAGAATCATACCCCGACAAGCATACTCAATACGGAATCCTAGATGTTAGGGAAAAAGGAAATCCTCCATAGCCCACTACAGACCAAGCACCGGAAGAAAAAAAAAGCACGGATGTGCATCCCAACGAAAAAAAGAAACGAGAAAAAGAAAGACACGGAAAAGCACGGACGTGCATGCCACCGAAAAAACAAACGGAAAAAAAGAGAAAGGCACGGACAAGGAAAAAACAAATGATAAATCCCCAAAAAAAAGAGGCGTCAAAATGAGGAGCTGCCTATTCTAGTTGTCCTTGAACTCGACCAAACTGCACACGTCCTCTCCTCCTCCAGGCCACCACCGGCCATTATTGTTTTGTGCTTCCCAACCAACTCAAACTGGCATTTCGCCATCTCTAGACGTAGGGCAGTACCTTAAGGAGTTTAGGGTGTTTTCTTTTGGACCGAAGTTAACTGTTTTTGGTTTTTATCATAGTATCTAACTTTAGAATAAGGTATTTTCTCAAGATGAGGTCTACAAGTTAATTATAGTACATATTAAAAGCCCAACATCTATAGCAACTAAAATCGTAAGCGAGTATCTCTCTCTTCATAATCTCTATCACAAACAGCTAAAATTCAAAAATTTCAATTAAAAGTTATAAGTTACAGCCGTGCCAAACAGACCCTTACAGTAAATCTTACGAGATTCTCACTGGCCTTTGTGTGTAGTGTGATACACGAGTTAATAGTAAAGGACGCATCCATGTAGATGCAGGGCAGCTAGCTGAATAACAGGGACTATTTATTTAGCTAGGCTGGGCTAGGCTTCAGAGCGAGCTGTGTGAACCTGACGTCTAATTGGGAGCACGACGCAGCCTTGCAGAGATCGATCGAGATGGCGTCAAGTCGAACGCGATCAGAGAGATCACCGGCAGCTGATGCATGCGTGCAGGATCGCAGGTGAAAGCGTGTCAAAGATACATCTAGGGCCTGTTTGGTTGCCTGCATCAGGGTAGCTCGCATCCGCTCATGCAAGAAGATGGTGTTTGGTTGGCTGCATCGGAGTGAAAACCTGCACGAGTGGATGCAAAAAAGCAACTGGAGCCAGGCTGAGCTCGTACGCGGCTGAGGAGCTTCCCTCCTCAGCCTGACCACGCGCATGCAGGTGCATGAGCTGATGCAGGCAACCAAACAGGCCCCTAGCTTGCTTGTAGCAACTGCGAAGAGATCTTACCACTCGCAAATCTCTGAGACTTTAGCTTCTAGCTCTTTATTTCATCATCTTCTCGCTTTTTAGTTTTTATGCTTTTTTTTCTATTTTCTTATTTTTTTTCATCTTCATTTGTATTGTCTATGATGACGTAACTTTTTTATTTTAAAAATTTTATTACGTCGAAAAGGTTTCTAACGGCTATATTGCAAAAAAGCCCCAAAAATACAATTTATGCTAAAATCTTAAGCACTACCTAAAAGGAGGGCACAGATGGATTGGTTGCCAATTTCTTCCTTCATTTTTTGCAACGCAATCCAGTTTTGATTCTTGTGATTGTTATAAGAAAGAAAATCGGAGAAGGAGAAATAATTTTTTTATTTATTGCAACATACTCGATGAGTTTTACCATTTAGGTCCTGCTCGATTGGGCTGAAAAGCTGTGGCTTATGGCTGAAATTGTACTATGGCGGCTGAAATTTCACTGTAACTGAAGGTGGCTTATTTGGCGTAATTAAATTTAAAAAAATTTAAAAATAGAAAAATATGCTATCTCATCGCAAACAACGCAAATGAATGCGGGAAAAAAGAACCGGCAAAAAATCTAAAAAAAAGTTAAAAATTCAGAAAAAAAACGAAATTTATAAATAGTAAAAAACAAGGTAGAAGTCAGAAACTATCGGGGCCTAAATCTTAATTTACTGTATCTTCCGGAGTTCCCTCTCGGTGAATTCGGTTCAGCCAAAGTTCCAAGCTTCTACACATGCTGCATCGACACTAGCTATTATTACTGTGCAACCGACATGTACCCATGATTCCAACACACAAAAAGTAAAAGACGGGAGATGACACAGACATGCATGATACGAGTTGATACCATCCCATCGTTCTACCACAAAAGGTAAAGAGTGTGTGTAGCTTGATGATTTGAAGAGCCATGCAATGATTGTGGCACCATATACGTATCCTAGAAGCCCTACATGATGTTACTTTTTGAAGCACTTGCCATTACAAAAATATAAGCACATGTTTAAGGGCTTCTTGATTCGTAGGATTCTAAAATATAGGAATATAAAAAATATAGAATTAAAATTTCATAGCTTGTTAAATCTAGCAGAAAGCAAAACCACAGTGATTGTTCAAGAGTTGTGTTTGGTTGCCTCGTAGGAAAATGGAGGAATTTTGAGATTAAATATTAATTGATGAGAGAGAGAGAGAATAGAGAGGAAGAAAGCAGATGTATTGGAACTCTCAAAGAAATTACTAACATGAATTTAGACCTCATGCTAGAATTCATTCAAAATTTGTAGGAATTTTTCCTATCCTATGGCCTTATATGAATTTTTCCTTTGGATCAATTTTTTGTATTTGTTCTTTGAAATTCCTTTGAATCAAAGGGGCTCCAATTAGTTTTTCTTTTCTCCATCTGTTTTTGCTTTTGCAATATTGTAGTAGAAGTACCAAGAGACAGGGCATGGTGGGGTGAAATGGGTGAATGATATAGGGTGTGTTCTTTTTTGCTATGACTTATAGCTCTTTGCAGCTTCGCTATTATGGCTCTCTCTCTCTCACTCATAAGAAGGAACCTCTGTATTTTTATGAGTAAATTGTATTTTACACCGGATAACTTGTCGCTTATCTTATTTTGCACCAAAATTAATCCATACTTTTATTTTACACTAAGGTGAACCAAATAAAATTTTACTGTGCACTAGCCCAACCTTATTTGGCTAAAACCAACTCTGCATAATGGCAAGTTAGTATACATAATTTTGATTGCTCCATTCTTTGAATTTGATTGCCTTGTTTGGGACTATAATTGATTGGCTAGTACAAAGTAAAATTTTATTTGGTCTACCCTGATGTAAAATGAATGTATAGATTAATTCTGGTATAAAGTGAAACAAGTGACAAGTTACTAGTGCAAAGTGTAGTTTACTCTTTTTTTTAAGACAAATACAGTTTGGAAAAAGAGAGGGCTAGTTGAACTTCACCTATTTGTAATCCATTGTCCTAATTGATGTAGCACAATTTTAAGTATGGTCAGAACGAAATTAATATGCTCATTAATTTTTTATTGTGGGCATGTTTGAGTTTGATCCAAAATTTTCCTCTTTCATGCAAGCCTTTTTCTATTATATTGCTTATGTTTTACTACGCGTTAAATTTATACTGTGCAATTCAACTTGAATAAAAAAGTATATGCGGAGATGTGAACAGAACTAAATTGCTTCATGGTATTTGCAAATTTCAGTAGGACTATAATATTGTAAAGAAACTACATATTTCTTTCGCCTAACTTCAGCCTTAGCCCGTGGACATGCAAGACAAATTCAGGACCAAATAGGCATTTTGTTGTCAAGTTTATCTAATAAACTGAAGCTCTGCATGCATTCAAAATGAAACCTCATATATGTTGATTTTGGTAAAAATCAGATTTTTATAGATTTACTAGTAATAGTATGTAAACCGGCTTATCGGAGAAACATTGTACCAAAACTAAACATGACCAAAAGATGAGCATATAGTACCCAAATCGTCAAAGGAAAACATGATCAAAGGGAGGAATCACTAAAGGATGAGCATATATAACGATTTTGTTCCATGCATGCAAGGAGAGGGAAAGAACACCGAATTTTGGACACATTTAGACCCCTAAATATCCGAAATTCCATTTTTGGCCCCCAAACCCAAAAAAATTCCATTTCTGGACCCCTCCCGACCGCACGTTCGCGAGCTGACGCCACGTGTCCCGGTCGTGCGGTCTGGTACCGCACGACCGCACTGTTCACGGGTCGTGCGGTACCAGACCGCACGACCCCGCCTGCTCCGAGCGCCGGCGCACGAGTGAACGCTGGAGAGCACAGACGCGCGGTCGGGCGGGCGGTCGGTGCGGGCGGACGCGCGGTCGGGTGGGCGGTCGCGCGGTCAGTGCGGGCGGTCGCGCGGCCGGCGCTGAGGGCAGGCAGGTCGTGCGGTGTGGTACCGCACGACCCATGAACAGTGCGGTCGTGCGGTACCACACCGCACGACCGGGACACGTGGCACCATCTCGTGAACGCGCGTTCGGGAGGGGTCCAGAAACGGATTTGTTTGGTTTGAGGGTCAAAAACGGAATTTCGGGTGTTTAGGGGTCCACAACTCCACATGTGTCCAAAATTAAGAACACCAGGCATCCATGCAAGTTCAGGCAAGTGGCTCCCAATCAGGGAGGGGGGGGGGGGGGGTTTGCAGAGGAGAGGAACCAGCAGGAGCACGAAGTCAGACACGCGCCTTTCATCCATCTTTTGTGTGTCTCTGTACGGTTACGGGCAGCAGGATAATTGGCTCACTTGCAGGCCCGAAAAAGATCTCTATTGATTGTATCTGCTTCCTCCATTTCCTTCCTGAGGTGTTACATGTTATGCTCACAGTCACAGCCAAATCTGTTATTTCTTACTCTCTCTCTAAAAAAAAGGGAAATTTAACTTTTTACCACTCTTAACATTGCCACATACTCAAATGACATCCTCTATATTGCAATTAACATTTTGCCACTCTCCAGCCTACGTGGCGCCTAGTCACTACCATGTCACGCCCGCGCCTCCCCGCGCCCGCGCCGCCGCCCGGCCTCCCCGCTCGCCCGCGCCCGCGCCTCCCCTTCCCCGAGTCCGGCGCCGGGATCCCGCCGGTGAAGCGCTGCGTCTCAGGCCAATTCATCGCGCGTGGGGCATCTCCAGGGCACCCCGAGCACATCCCCCACCTCGCCGGACCCCGCCGCCCTCCCCAGCGAGCCGCCGCCGTCTTCATCCTCGCCGCCGGCCCGCCCTGCTCCATCTCGGCCTCGACCGACGCCCCAGGTGAGCTCCGGGATGCCCGTAGATGCTTCACCGTCGAGGAATCGGGCTCCCACCGCCTGAGCCGCCGGCGGGATCCCGGCGCCGGACTCGGGGAAGGGGAGGCGCGGGCGCGGGCGAGCGGGGAGGCCGGGCGGCTGCGCGGGGAGGCGCGGGGAGGTCGGGCGGCGGCGCGGGGAGGACGGCGGAGGCCGGGCGGCGGCGCGGGCGCGGGCGGCGCGGGCGCGGGGAGGCGCGGGCGTGACATGGCAGTGACTAGGCGCCACGTAGGCTGGAGAGTGGCAAAATGTTAATTGCAATGTAGAGGATGGCATTTGAGTATGTGGCAATGTTAAGAGTGGCAAAAAGTTAAATTTCCCCTAAAAAAAACTGTCGTTTCTTAAGCTGAAACTTCTCTCCATTTCTCAAAATGATGTATAGTTGTTCCTGGCAAACATTACCCCTCAAATGTACCGCTTCTAAGCTCTCAGGAAAAACAACTAAACTACACAAACTGCAAAGCAGTATGATGAAACCACCACTGCTCTTCTCTTTCTGTACAAAAGTTTTGCTTTTATTTTTTATGCTCAACTTGGATAGTTGGATGTTGACTTGATTTACGCTGATATGCATCGACGATACTAATAACCAAAGCTTTCTTTCAGAGAGCTCTGAAGCACTCATGAAAGACTAATTAACAGCTTAGGTGGTGATCATTTGGGCTTATTTTTGATGGCTTATGGCTGAAAAGCACTGTAGCTGACTGAAAAAACACTGTAGCTGATAGACTTATTTGGCATAATTAAATTTAAAAATTTTAAAAATATAAAAAAATATGTTAGCCCATTACATATAATAATACAAACAAATACGAGAAAACAAGAACCGGCAAAAAAGCTCAACAAAAAGCCAAAAGTTCAGAAAAAAACAAAATTTATGAATAGTGAAAAGGGTATTGATAAACATCATCCGGATGTTTTCTTTCTAACTATCATCCAAATTTGTGACCGTTGGATTAGAGATCCAAGGGCCACAAATTCTCCCCACCCCCTCCAAAAAAAATTCACCCCCCTCCCAAAAAAATTCTCCCCCCTCCAAAAAAAAGAGACCATCCGATCTCTAATCCAACGGTCCGAAATTTGGATGAATGTTAGGAAGAAAGCATCTGGGTGATACCTATACATACCCTAGTGAAAAATAATCCGGAAGCTAAAAACTGAAACCCAACCGATCACCCCTTAATAAAACATGTCCAACAACCTCACTTGGATCTTTACCATAAACACTCAAGTACGGTAAATCAATCAGCACCGAAAAGAAGGAAAAGGAGAGGCAATGAACAAAAGACACCAACCATCTTTATAAGGAAAAACCATGCCAATGCAGTGTAGCTTCTGACCGTCCCTTTTAGCTTACGACTAAAATTACACTGTAGCAGTTGTTAGCTTTTTCTAAAAAAATAAAGAAATATAGAAAAAATAAAAAAACATTATATCATCACAGACAATGCAAAAGAATAAGGAAGAAAATAAAAGACAAAAAACCAAAAAAAATCTTAATAAGCTAAAATTATAAGCCAATATATTTTAAATGGTTTCTGACTTAAATAAACGAATAATTAAAATAAATTAAAAATTAAAGTCTTTTGAAGTGGGCTGGCTTAGGCTCAAAGTAACCAACCCTACTTATCAACTGAGCACATTTTTTGCGGTCAATTCAACACCAAAACCAGCTTTAACGTACACGCACTCCTGTCTTCTTTGAACTTTTGTTTGGGTACTGCTCGTCTCACCCTGTTCATCAAGCAAGCAAATTTATGGCTCGCACTGTTCGCCTGCAGCGTCTGCATCGGGATGCAATTAAAATCATAGGGAGGAGTACTAACTGATGTACCAAAAGAAAATGAATAGTGAGATCTCAACTCTGACTCTCCGAGTGCCAAACAGTATTCGTACTCCAGTACTCCTACCACCCTATGGAGGGGGGGGGGGCGATTCATACACAAAGATCGATGCATGACACTGTTGATCCTAGAGAAATCCACTGTTACTGTAGTATTGTAGGAGGAGTAATGTTTTTCTATACAATCCTTTAGCTTTTTATGCATGTCCTTCTGGACTTTAGCTATGATCTGGGCTGCTTTAAAGGCATTGCTTAGACCGTTGGATTCTGAAGCTGCCAGGGAGAGTACAACTAGGTTTGCAGTGGACACTAGGAAGAAACCTCAGGGCATACTAATATAGTAAGAGGTTTTTTTTAGTTTATATTTGAAAAGTACTATAGTCGGTTAAAATTACACTGTAGCGTAATTAAATTTAAAAAATTTAAAAATAGAAAAATAGGTTAGCCTATCACGAACAGCACAAAACGAATACGAGAAAAAAGAACCAGCAAAAAAGCTTAAAAAACCAAAAAACCAAAAAAAGACAAAATTGTTGAATAGTGAAAAATAAGACACAAGCCTAAACCATTTTGAGCGGGCCTAAATACTTCTAGTAGTACTACTGTACTACTTGGTTTTGCAGTGGAAAAATAAATGTACAGGGAATGAGTGTGTCCCACTTTGTGTCATCCTGTGCGTGTCTTTGCTGTGTGTTTTCATCGCTTGAGCCTCGGTTAGATCGGGATGCCAAATGAGGAGTGTGAACAATGTCTTATAATTTTTTTTAAGTATTGTAAACCTAAAACACAGCAATTCTTTAGCTCACAGCGATAGAATCAACAACCGTAACACACTTAGTTAGCACCAAAATTCAGCACCGAATAGTATACTTAATGTAGTAGCACGTTGCCCCAATCCCAAGTCTTCTATACGACCGGCAAACACACGGTTTCCTATCTGTCTTTTTCCAGCCGAGCCAAACAGCAATACTAGCATTGGTCTACTCGTTGGAACAACACGTAACTCAGCCGCAGCCCTTGTAGATAAATAATCTTGGCTTACATGCAAAATCAGTTCCTAAGAAAATGGCTAGATGCAATCCAAGGTAGGGCAGATGCAAGCCAACCTAGAAGATCGAATTGCAATCTTGATCCTCAAGGAATCACGTGGATCAGAAATTGCCAAGGCCTCCAATCCTGCACGCAGCAACACAAACCCTAGATTGGCGGCATGTTCTTTATAATTGTGGCTTATGGAGTTTGGCTGGAATTTTTTAATTTTGGTTATTTATGACAGAGATTATAGAGAGATATACTCGCTTGCGATTTAAGATGGTACAGATGTTAGGCTTTTAACATATACTACAATTAACTTGTAGAAAAAATACCCTATTTGAAAATTAGGTACTGTAGCAAAAACTGATTTTAAAAGTCGAAAAAAACAGGCCCTGGTTCTTCCCTGATCAAACACGCACACACATGCGCCCCCAAGCCGTCACGACATTTTTTTTTTGGTATTTTCTCCGAGCCAAAAGTTCTATCCCCTTCGACATGGCCGATCGGCCTGCCCTCAGATGGACGAACACACACACGCACTTCGGTCAAAGACCAACTCTTGTCTCCTACTTACACAAAACACAACCGACTGGAACCCACGTGCACCTAGACTCGGGACTCATTGGTGATCGGTTCGGCTGAAAGACTCATGGCTTATAGCTGAAAACATTGTAGCTAGCTGAAAAAAGCACTGTAGCTGACAGAGGCTTATTTACCATAATTAAATTTAAAAAAATTTAAAAATAGAAAAAACATATTAGACCATCACGTATAATGTAAACAAATACGAGGAAAAAAAGAACCGGTAAAAAGCTAAAAATTCAGAAAAAGACGAAATTTATGAATAGTGCAAAAATAAGCTGAAGCCAGAAGCTAAAACCATATTGATCAGGACCTCAACATGGGCATATGCAGGTGCAGAGTGCACGTACAAAATAAGATCAATCAATTAGTCAAATTGCTATCTAAAAATAAACAAGTAAATGGAACATGCTGGTAACAGAAATAAATCTTCAACCCAGATATAAAGTGGAAACCGATTCAATCCTTGATGCGGATGGCAATCGAACCAATTGTAATGTACGTGAAGCTATCTTTTTTTTTTGGTTCCAACTGCTGGCTCTTTCTCATCTCCTTGGCTCCCTACTGGCTCCTGCTGTTTAATTACATGCATAATGTAGCCCACGTCCAACATATATTGGTTCATGTGCTGATCATTATGTACTACAGCCGTTGTTTTTATTCTCTTGTTCTTCGCCTGACACGGACACAACTCTACAGGCTGATCCATCACCTCCCATGCTATCCTCCCTCACCACAGAAACTAATTTAGAACTAAAAATTAGTGTTGATATAATACTTTGGGCCGCATCCTTAACCCTAGAACATAAGATTAGAATAAAAAATGGTTAGATGATTCACTTACAAGTCTCTATCCCAACTTGTTAAATAGATGAGACAACTAACCTACATCTAACCCTAATAGATACTTTCTACTAGTACATTTGAGAAAATCCTGTTAACCTCATACAACACGGGTTTTACTCACATAAACTCATACACGCTTTTCAAAGCACATATGCCTGAAACCGTTAAGTCTTTAGTCTTTGATTCACTTGATATTCTCAGCATCTCCTTAACCTAAACCACTTTTCAAATCACCGCTCAAGCACGGCGGTTTTGATTCAACACAGCTTCCAGCATTTGGCAAATTACCAAAATACCATCTTCACTTGGTCTTCATCTTTCATTGCAAGTAATTACCATGCTCGCCACGTGTAGGTGCACTAATGACTTGCCACGCATCAGCAAATCTCTTCTATTCCAGTTCCACCGCCCACGCCTCACTTGAATTGATCAATCCACTTGGTGTAACCCGTCGCTCGAACTTTCCCTTCAATATTTTCTATCTTTCTCGTGCCATGCTTGAGCTCAACAATCTCGCCTGGTTTCCTTAATTGTTTTGGGCATTTGTTCCTTCATGAGCGTAGCTCTGATCCTCACCGTTGACTATGGTTGACTCCAAAACTTCCTGCACATCCAAAAATAAAGAAATCATTTTTGGTCATAAGTTCTTTAACAACTTGACCCCACACTAGCTAAAACATGCATTATGCAACAATAACGCACTGACCAAATATAATTTAAATAACTCCATAACCAAATTCCCGAAAAAACACAACCAAAATTTGGGGCCGGTCTGACTGCCAACCAGAGACCGGTCAGACTGGTCATAGACAGAGAAAAACCCACTCTGAAAATAGCAACCGGCAAATAAAACAGGTACTACCGGCCGGCGGTTTGACATATGCGGTCATACAGCTCGGAGCGGCTTGACCGGCAGAACAACAACGGTCTGACCGGCAGCGAGCTAGTGGTCAGACCAGCGTTCAGCCAGCGGTCAGACTGGCAATGTGACAACAAAACTAATAAAAATCAAACTTTGCAAAATTGAAATACCCACTTCACAAATTTAACAATTATTTATCACAAAATTATCCAAACCTTCTCTCACCGTCCTTCCACCTCTCGCGTGTTGCTTTGTCCCATGTGATGTCCCAACAGACAGAACAGGAGTGAGATGAGTTTGTCTGATTTTCTTTGGGTTGTAGACTTGTCTGCTTGGAAATGTTTGCATGGTGTTCCCTCCCCTCCATCCAGTCCGAAAAGTGTTGAACAGAACTGCATTTAGCAGTATAGACAACACGACATTGAAGGCCAGAAGAATGCAGAATCGTACGTAGGAGGGACAGGCGAAGAGCATCTAGGAGTGAAATTGTCAAAAAGCTTCTTCTTGAATGGGCCTGGCACATTCAGGAGGAAGGAACATGCAAAACTGTGGCGCTTGCCCTCAAACAGGTAAGGAATCTTGGACCAAAGAAACCCCAGCTGAGCTGACAATTTTGAGCGGTTCAGACTTCAGATTCGGTCGAATCATCACCGCAAGAACTTGGGTAGGGAAAAAATGACAATCATCAAATCATACAAAGAGTAGCACAACCATGAGTCCAAGACCATAGAGTACAGAAAAATATGACGTGTTCTGCTAGTACGAGTAGTACATTTTGACTTTCACAAGCAGTCGAGCATTTCAATATCCTTCAGATACACAAGGGTTGGGCCGCTATTCATATCGGCAAGGCCTTAGCTAAGCAATTGGAGCCAAGGCCCATAAAACTCTGGGCCGCCAATTCGCAGAAGCATTGGTCACACGAGTCAATATAAACTGCTGAAACCTTAGCTCGAAAGTTGAAACGAACGCTAGGTGAAGAAAGAAACATACATGGAATAAAATTCGGTAAACACCTCTCTTCAGTCAATAAGTTATTTTAGTCGTAGCATGTGAACCAGGGAAAGCAATATCGGTGAAAAAAATCATCGGAATCTCTGAGAAAGACGAAAAATCAGAAATTTCAAAATATTTTTGAAAACTTTCAACCAAAATATTCAAACATATAATTTAAATTCAAAATTACAAACATAGTCGAGATGGAGGCACCACATTCTTGATTATTAATTTGCATGCCACAAAGTCAAAAAGATTTCAAATGAATATTCAGAAGAAATTTGAACGCCAGCAAAATGCAAGAAAAGTTTTTAAAAGTTCCATATTTTTTGAATACTTGAAATTTGGGATGTTACAATACATGACCTTTAATTAATTCGAATGGCACAAGATAAACATTCAAGCTACTAGCTATGATATCTCTTTATAGTATGGCATCTAGCCTAAAACCTAGTCTTCCAATTAATCACCAAGACCGATAAAATATAAAAATATCCTAGACTACATACACTGTACTTTTGTCTTGAGCCATGTCAATTTTTTGTCATTTGTAGCATGCCTTTCCATGTCGTCATTTGAAATCCAAGACTAAACCTTTTAATCATTTCAACATACATGTTAGTCCCTTTAACCAATGTTGTCATTAATTACTAAAACTATTTTTAGGGATCTAGATACTTTCAATTGCTAAAACCATTTTTAAGGGTCTAGATACTTTCAATTGCTATTTCACATAAAATGATAACTTCTGTCTTAAGTTTATTAGTTAATCCGATATTGTTAATTATACCCTCATTTGATGTTGACATTCATGTACTATTGTCACCTTAGGTTACCCTTGTCTCTATATTGATATTATATTACTGTTTGATTAATCCTAGAGTGATAGAACTGCTTAGACAAGCATATTAGTCATTATAACCCTATGGATAGGAATAATGTCATCAAATCCTTATACGATTGTTTTTACAAATGTTTGGCAATAGGTATTGTCATTGGTTTATAAAATAAAATAAAATGGTAAAAATTTGTTTTAGACTTGGGAAGATGGTATGTTGGGTTATTAAGCACTAGAACTTGTAGCATGAAAGTGCCACCCTAGTCAATTAAGGACCAACACTTGTGATTGTCCAAACTAAGCATTACCTTATAACCACAAATTAAAATGGGTATGACCTAACTAATTAATTTTCAATAGCCTAGCTTAGATTCCACCATATGGCTGAATGTGGGGGGTGTTAGATAGCGGGACGACGCAAGAGGGGGCTTCTGACTTAGGCAGATTGAACTTATTTAGTGGTGAAACCTTAGTAGTTGGATTGTAGTTGAGTCGACACATTGTAAAGGCCTTGTCATGATCTCTCTGTTACACACCCAAGGAAGTATGCTTATCACGTCGCAATATGAGATGATCATATCTTATGGGTAAAATTGTACAATCTCTGCAGAGTATAAAACTATTCAAATAGCCGTGCCCATGATCAAGGGTAGGCAATATGTGTTTTCATATGGTAGATTTTATGGTTTTGTTTTTAAATGAACTTTTAGGAATCTGGGAGTAGTTAGCTCTCAAGTGATCACTCTTGCATATAGCGCCAGATTAATTGAACCTTGACGGTTATAGCTTTAATACTAGTGTTGGTAGCTAGAACTTTCACTAGAAAAATTATGCTAGTTTAAGTTATTGCAATTTACTTTGTTAAATTGATACTTTGGAAATCTATAATGGTAATTAAAATAAAATACTTCTTTGTGCAAAAGAACCATATTATCCTTTCTTTGTTGAGCCTTGTATATAATTACATTTTTCTCAAGATTTGCGGAGTACTCTATGCACTCACCTTGCAATCTACAAAAGCATCTCATAGAAATATAACGACGCTAAAGGAGACAGTGACTACTTCGCGTGTGGCTTCAACGAAGGATTCCTGGAGTTCTAGGTTGTGCTTCCCTAGTTAATTGCCTATGGTGAGTTGATAGGTTATCTTCGAAGTTTATTTTTATTTTCTTCTACTTTGAGTTGTGGGTTTATGAGATCTTGTAAACTCATTTGTAATAAGTGGCCAAAAAGTCGGTACTCTTTATTATTGTAATAAATCATCATTGACTGTTTGGTTGTCCGCACTAAATTTAATCTGGGATTAGTGTGGTAATACAAGAGGGTTCGGATTTAGAAATCTGGTCCTAACACTCCCTTTGTCGTAGTTGTGGCTGCCGTAATCACCACCGTGAGCACCCCTGCGGTGACCTTCGTTGATGTTGCTGTGGTCACTGCTATTGCCATGGCAAGATCCACAACAGCATGGCGACCCAGAGGAGGCGACGAGGGCCATAGCATTGGTGGCTAAGCTTGTGTTGGCCTGTTGCATCTCCTCCAAGAGAAGATGAGACCTAGTTTGAGCAAAGGAGGGAAACAACCTTTGCATTGTGATGATGGTGGCCATGCTGGAGAGGGGCTCGTTTAGCCCACTCCTTGAGCGCATCCGCAAGACTCTTTCACTTCTTGAAGTAGGCGGTTACGGAGAGATCTCCTTGGAGAAGGTTGTGGAACTCTCCTTCAAGGTACATGGTGTGGCTTTCCTTTGTTAAGGAAACGTTCCTCTGCTATAGCCCAGAGCTCTCGAGCAGCCTGCTTGGAGTCCATGATTATATCAAAGATCTCATCAGATATTGTGACGTACAGCCATGTCAGTAGTGCAAAGTCTTGTTGAGCCCAAAGCAGATCAACGGGTTGAGGATCCGCAGTGCCATCAACATGATGAAGAATGCCATGTTTGCCGATCATGGTAGTTAGAAAAGGTGCGCCATTTAATGAAAGTAGACGCTTGGATATCAAGGACAATGGGGACATGAGCCTTGATGGCGATGCTACTGAGTGCAGAAGCTATGGGGGAAGAAGTGGAGGATAATGCGGAAGCGTTGGAGGTGGAAGGCTCAATACTCATGGCAAGAACAAGCCAGGAAAGTAGCCAATCTGATACTAAGGAATCAAAACTACAAATGAACAGGGGAAATAGAGAGGAGAGGGGAATGCGCCACGCACTGTAGCACGTCATTTGTCGAATATAAATAGCAGATTACATAGAGCACAATTCCTGCTGATATTAACCATTAGCAGCCGATTTACATGCTATATATATTTGCTAATTATGGTGCATATATCCCGAAGATTACAACAAATCTGAACTAATTTGGTTAGAGATAAGCATGTACTGAAGATATGCACAACTAAAGAATTTTTTTTACAAATAATCCATTTTTTATTCGAAATTACAAAAATATACCCACAAGAATTTTTTTTACAAAAATAGGCTCCAGTCGCCCTATGGGTAGGCGACTGAAGCCTTTCGCCGAACCGGGTAGCGACATGTAAGGAATATGGCAACGGTTAGGCGAATTATTATTGTCGCCCGAGCGTTAAGCGACTAAATTGCAGTCGCTGTACGGTTAGGTGACTGCAATTTAGTCGCCCAACGGAAGGGCGACAGGAGCGGGGAAGTGTTAAGATAGCATACTCGGCCGCCGCTCACTCCCTGTTTTTCACTCCATTGTTCTGCGCACAGAGAAGAAAGGAGAGAAAAAGAGAAAAGAAGAGGAGAGGAAGCAGGAGAAGAAAAGAAGGGGGAGAAGAGGAGAGGAAGGAGGGAAAGAAAAGGGGGAGAAGAGGAGAGGAAGGAGGGGAAGAAAAGGAGGGGGAGAAGGAGGGAGAAGAAGAGAGGGAGAAGAGGAGAGGGAGAGGAGGACAGGGTAGGAGGAGTGGAAGGCATTCTATCTATTTGGATCCAGGTATTTTTTTGATTATGTTGTATTTGCACTATTATTTATATGAAATGTTGGTGTTAGTAAAAATTTGTGATGTAGAAAATTTAGTAAATTTTTAGTATGGAAATGTTAATGTATACATTTCGGAGGAAACATTTTGTAGTATAGAAATTTTAGCACAATTTGTAGTATAGAAAGTTTAGTATTGTGCGATGTTATTTGACATGTCGTAAAATTGAAACATATATGCAGGCCGACATCATCAATGGCAGAAGCCACTACATTGAGAGTGTATTATGGTGCTAGAACCATTCGTGAAGGTCCGAATGGTGTGGATTTGAGCGGTTTTTCGCAAGTCACTCTCGTATTTCCGGATGGCGAGAATGCTCAAATCGCAGATGTGCTGCATTGGTTGACCCGGTGTTTTTCATTGGACCCCGAGGTGTACAGCGTCGTCGTGCAAGGCCTTTGGAGCCGGTCTCCCACGAACATCAGATGGGAGTTGAAGACATTGGTGCGCTCTGCTTCGTGGAAGGGTTTTGTGCAAGGGTGCCGGCGCCGTGGATACGAGTGTGTCCTACTTGTGCAACCGTGCTCACTGCAAGCTGCTGCGCAAGCTCATGCGTCCGCCCTTGCTCTGAGAGGTGTTAGTAGCTCGGGCGGGCCGCATGTTGGTGAAGATGATGAAGTTGCTCGTGATGAAGCCGATGCGATACATGGAGGAGAGTTACAGTCGTCAAGCCGTAGAGAGGGAACTGTGCAAGCCGATGAAGGAGAGCATAATGAGTACATCGTGCAGCAGATGGACTCTGATGACCAGAGGGCATGGGATGAAGAGGCAGCTATAGAGGATGACGACGAGGACAGTTCTGATGAGGATGAAGTTCCTATCCCGCAGGAATGGAATCGGTTTAATGCGGAGGGTGTTTCCGCACATGATGAGCATAAATCACCATGGGAGTATCATGAGACAGAGGTTCGGTTGCATGCTATTTTGCTAACAAGGAAGCGCTGTAGGATATTATCAAGCTGTGGGCCCTTTCAATGCAGCGGACATTTCGCGTTGTCAAATCAAGCCAGGAGCAGTACACTGTGAAGTGCGAGCAGGCTGGTTGTCCTTGGAGGGTGCACGCACGTAGACCCAAGTATGAGACTCACTGGATTGTGTCCAAGGTGGAGCTGCACTCCTGCATTCTAAACACTGTATTGGCGAGGCATCGTAACCTGACGTCTGGATTTATAGCCAATTTGATGTATAGGGAGATAGTGGAGAAGACAGACATGGAGACCATGCATATTGTGGTAGCTATCGAGAATAAATTCAAATATAAGATTAGCTACGCGAAGGCGTGGTGTGCCAAGCAAAAGGCGTTGGAAAAATGTTTTGGCACTTTCGAGCGCGGCGTACGACAACCTTCCTCGTATGCTTGCAGGAAAGGAACCCAGGCACGTACATCGCCCTGCATGAGAAGCCGTCCATAAGTCCACCAGGATATGCAGTGTTGCAGAGGGCATTTTTTGCATTTGGTGCTTCCATCGAAGCATTCAGGCACATGCTGCCAGTGATCTCAATCGACGGGACCTTCTTGACAGGCAAATACAAGGGGCAGATCCTGACGGCCATAGGCATTGACGGTAACAATCAAATAGTGCCGCTTGCCATTGCATTTGTCGAAAGTGAGAATTATGAGAGCTGGCTGTAGTTTCTAAGACATATCAGGGCTGGAGTTGTAGGCACTCATCCTGGTGTGCGTAATCCATGATCGCCATGCCGGTATTATAAAGGCTATAAGAAAACTACAAGAAGATTCCGAGGAGCCCTTTTCTTGGCCGGACATGAAGAACCGGTGGTGCAGTCGTCACTTAGGGGCAAACTTTTTCAAGCAATTCCCGAAACAATCTTTAATGAAGCTATTCAAGAGGTTGGCTAGGGAGAACCAGCAGAGGAAATTTGATGCTTTGTGGGGGTTGTTGGATGAGCACACTAGGAAGAACGTCGAAGAGAGGAGCAAGGGGCCGGTCACTCCTGGGGCGGCACAACCGCTTTACTTGCCAGCAATCGATAAGCCTAACCCAAGTGGTCTAAGAAGGAGGAGCTCACGAAACATCAAGTGCTTCTCGCAGTGGATCGAGGGGGAACCATTGGAGAAGTGGTCACTATTGCATGACACGGATGGCGCAAGGTACGGCATAATGACAACTAACCTTGCAGAGGTGTACAATTGGGTTCTTAGGGGCCTCCGTTCCCAGCCCCTTGTCGCCATCGTGGAAGGTGTTCTTCACAGCACGATCCGCTACTTCAGGGAGAGGCACGCGAGTGCCGCACTTCATGCGGCCAATCCCCGAGCACTGTATTCGTCCAAAATGATGGCGTACATAGAGGAGAAGTTACAAAAGGGTCAATTGCACACAGTGCAAGTCATGGGCAATAGAGAGCATTGTTTCGAAGTCATACTCCGTGATAGAGCTGGATTTGGGACGTCTCGTTCCCTTGTTACCCATGAGGTATGCCTTGGACATCATGCAAATGAACCTAGTTGTACGTGCAACAAGCTAACCCTGTTACACAAGCCATGCTCTCATGTCCTCGCTGCATGCGGGACCATGGGCATGGATCATTCGAACTTCATGTCGGAGTACTTCTTTAAGGAGAGGGTACTGCAAGCTTAGTGTGGCGAGCTCCGGGGGTTCAGTGTGGTTGGAAACTTCGTCACCTTGGACATTGCAGGTAGGACCTGGATTCCAGATGTTAATTTGGTAAAGGGTGGGAAGGGTCGGCGACAGAGCTGGCGTATTAGAAATGACATGGATGAATCTCAGGCTGGAACATCTGGTGCACGTTGTGGGCGATGCGATCAGGAGTGTCACACAGCTAAACGATGCAATGCATGTCCTGATCAGTAATTGTTTGAGACTACAGCTAAATTCATGTACCATTTGTAAAACTTGTATGTTACATCCCTTTTCTGTAATGTCATTGGTGTTGTGCTGGTAGCTTAGTAGTGCTTAGTATTGCAATTTTTTGTGGCACGTGGTAACAACTGCACGAAGATAACAACCAATCCATGACATGCTTAACATCATTGCACATTATTTCGATCAACACTCGTACATACTACGGTACAACCATACACCTCGTTGCCTATATGCCAAAAGAGCCTCGTGGCACCCACATGGAGAATTGCTGGGGGGGACGTCTCGGATGGGGTTGGCCATCGTTGTAGTGGCACGCACATATGCAACTAGGGTTTGCACAGCAACATGTCGGATCGTATGAGCTTCCTATGTTGACAACCTCATCGTTGCCCCTCTTGCATTGCATCTGTTGGCAGAGGACATCGTTCTCCTCATTGAGAGTGTCGAGTCGCTCCTCCAGCTCAAAGATTCGATCCTATAGTGTATCCACGTAATTGACAACATACTCTTCATGAGGAGGGTCGATCCAGCAGGTGAAGTCACATTTTGCCGTCTGCGGAAAAAGGTTATTAACAAAGAGGCTCTACAAGTAGTAATAAAAAATGTACTATTAGAAATTCGTACCCCGGAGTGTGGGCATCGGAAGAAACGTCATCCGCCATCGAAATGGCCTTCGACGACCTGGACGATCGTGTACTCATTGTGTCTGCATTTTGGCCACACTGGTTAAGCACGCCTCCTGGGTATCAAGCGGCAGTTAGGACCGAAGTCCTCCCTCCTTCGCAAGGGAAGGTCTTCTTTCGGTGACCCCGCTCCAACTGGCCCCTCGGCTTCCGACATGGTTCTACGTTCTACATTCGATTTACAGGGTTCTCTACTACTACCTTCATGGGGCCGCACCCCGTGCTCTTTATATAGTGCGAGAGAATAGAAGAGGTCTGCTTTGCTCAGTGACATGACGAAAGAGGCCAGCTTTGCTCAGTGAGATGACAAAAGAAAGCAGCTTTGCGCAGTGACATGACGAAAGAGTGCAGCTTTGCGCAGTGACATGACAACACAGGCCAGCTTTGCTCAGATAGATCACAGAAGAGGTCTGCTTTGCGCAGTGACATGACAAAAGAGGACAGCTTTGCTCAGTGAGATGACAAAAGAATGCAGCTTTGCGCAGTGACATGACAAAATGGGGCAGTTTTGCTTAGATAGATCATAGAAGAGGTCTGCTTTGCGCAGTGACATGACAAAAGAGGCCAGCTTTGCTCAGTGAGATGACAAAAGAAAGCAACTTTGCGCAGTGACATGACAAAAGAGGCCAGCTTTGCTCAGTGAGATGACAAAAGAATGCAGCTTTGCGCAGTGACATGACAAAACGGGGCAGCTTTGCTCACATAGATCACACAAGAGGTCTGCTTTGCGCAGTGACATGACAAAAGATGCCAGCTTTGCTCAGTGAGATGACAAAAGAATGCAGCTTTGCGCAGTGACATGACAAAACGGGGCAGCTTTGCTCAGAGAGATGGCAGCACGCCCAGCTTTACTCAGTGCTACGACCACGCAGACCAACTTGACATGTAGGAGTAGAGAGAAAACAGACCCTATAAATTGGTGTGCATTCCATTTCCCATGGTGCACTTCCAAACCCCCATACTACACCGCACTTCCCTCACCCCACCAGGATGGACAAACAGAAGAAGCAATGGGACAAGATGGTGAAGGAATGGGAGGAGACCCGTGACATAGCACGGTCAGTTGCCGCCCGCGATGAGAAAATAAGGGCTAGTGCGGCCCGGGTAGAACAAGCCAAGCGTGCTAAAGGGTCAGCTCCCCGCAATGAGCGGCCGCGTAGCAACAACCCTATCCCGAACGTCCCCACCGAGCGTTCGCTGCAACTCCCACCTGAGGGGGAGACACCCCCCTTTGTTGGTGCGGGGACACGTGCAAGTTCTTCAAGTCTAAGCACCGCATCAGCCTAGGTATGCGTTACTGGGGTTGCGCAAACTACTCCAATGACTACCCCAACCGCCGTTTTGACACCGCAACCTATCGGCAGCCGGTAACGATGAAATGCACCATTTTCCCCTACCTTTTCTCCTTCATAGCACGCACTAACAATCTCTCCCCTGTATTTACAGTCTCCGGAGCCCCTGTGTGGCTACCGCAAATGGATCGATCTTAAGATCCACCCTGCGGACCAATGGACCCTCGACTTCGAGGAGTGGAATGTCACACAGGAGGAGTTGCTGGAGGAGGAGCTGCAAGAACGAGCACACCCTGCGTATCCAACGCGAGACGCAAGCTCATCTCGAAGTGTGCACGCGTAGGGAGCGGGAGGCTCGCGAGAGAGAGCACGAGATAAAGAGGGAAATTGCAGCTAAGGCAAAAGAGGCCGCGGAGGAGTTCAACGCCGAGCGCGCAAGGAAGGGAAAGTGACCCCGGTCCACACAGTAGGTCGTACGAGTAGCTGTGTGGGTTAGTCGTATATCATGCTATATGTTATGCATGTAATAAAAATGTACGCGGCATCACTACTACAAAACATGGATACTGTAATACATTCCTGTATCACATTCGTCAATGTGTTACAAAGAAATTCCATAGTAACATAAACAATGTGTTACAGACAATGGTTGTAACACAAAGCATTTATTTTATAAAAATGTGTTACTGAGAACAATTATAGTAACACAAAATTAATGTTACAAGTAAAATGTTACAAAGATTGTACTATGTTGTAACACATAAATAGAACATGTAAAATGTGTGCCAAATATATACCCTATAGTAACACAAAACAATGTTACAACTAAAGTGTTACAAAGAAACATATATATGTGACCTTCCAATTCATGGTCTGCAAGTACGTCGCAGTCGGTGTCGTCTTGGTTGTTAGGCAATCACATCGTGGTCCTCACATGACTCTTGAGTAGCAACTATTAGGCAATTGAAAATGTCGTGTAGTTGCTAGAGCCCACTTCCAAACTGTTGGGTTGAGCACAAGCTACGCTATAGATATATCATGATCATGAGAGGAACAAGTACGACGGGAAGAAACATGGAAAAACAAAAAACTACGTAAAATTAAATAGGAGAATAGTAGAATTCTTTTGATTGTGTGGGTGATCACTACTTACCTCCTCCCTACAATTATATAAGGTGATATAAACTTTATCTTTTAGGTTGATAAGAAAATCAAATAGATTTAAACTCATTTTCACATGATCTCGCTTTCTATGCTCCAATACCGAGTGCAAACATTTATTGGTTCTGTGTCTAACAAAAAAGCTATGAAAAAAACAGTTCTCTCTACTTCTTTTAAGCTCTGAGAAGAGAATAAACCATCTTATCTTTTCATCTCAGTCACAATCTCATCTCCAACACTTATCCTTATATAACAGTAAACCTAATTTGAATTCAAAATGAAATATTCTTCAGCCACACGCTTTTCTGATCCAACAGATCAACCAATCTAACTTGGTTATTATGAAGAATTGTGATAGATACTGGCAGGTATGGTAGTAAAACAAATTGTTAAATCAAAAGAATAATCATTGGACAAAAAATTGACTCATGATCTATATTTCTATGCAAGAGGCAATGTTGTAGAATGCCTAAAAAGGCCACAAAGAAGGCATTTAAGTACGGCCTACAACAATGTTTGAGACAATTTAAAAAAATGCCTTCACAAAAGCACCAGGCAAGGTGTTTATGAGTTGATATCTAGAATAGCATGAACCATCATCTAGACCATTTTACATATAGCATATGAACTCCAAAAGACCGGAGAACAAAAAAAAGCCATGTATGCTCTCCAGCTTCGCGACCATGCATCGATCATACTTAAGAGCTGGAACAAAGTCACTAGGGATACCACAAAACATCAGTAATCTGCAATGCCATAAAAATAAAATATTAAAATAATGTTGCTAGAATAGAAAGTTGTGACCTACATAAATGAGCTCTAAAATTACCAAATGATAATAGAACCTATGAGTTGAAAGTGGAGAAATTCATTACCATTGTGTTGATCACTTTAGCTATCTTAATAAACACATTACCATTGTGCTATCCTCGACATGTTTATAAATAACAAGTGCAGCCACTAGCTACAGAACTGAATATCCAGACAAGTTTGCTTTGTTTTCTTCATCAATTGATCTTTCTACCAAATTCTCACAGTCTCACTACAACTCTATGTTAACGATTGCAGTTTGGATCAATCAAAACAAATGCATTACAAATTTAGCACCATCCAGGAATGTATCTGCTCACCTGCACTTGGAGCTGCAGTTGCTTCAGATACTCAATGACCTCGTCAAGCATGGATGCCTTGTCAGTCTGCATCCCATAAACCAACGCTGTCGGATCGGATTCGAACGGATATTGCTTAAACCGTATCCTAACCCATATTTTTTTTCCCCGGATTCGAAATCGGATACGGTAAGACCGGATACGAATACGAATTCGGAATATTCGGAGTTTCGAATATGGTATCATCGGGGCGGATATATATCGGTTACGGATCGGAAGCGGATAATATAAGCGGATATCACGGACGTACAAAAAGGAACATTTTCAATAGCGATTCAAACAGAGCAAGGTCAGTAAAGGAAATGCTTGACAAAATGCCCAAACACTGCCCAGATTGTGACAAAATGCTTGACAGTTGACAGTAAAGGAAGAAATTTCCTACATATTGTTGTTGAGCATAAGAAATGGAAAGTTGTTTGGCATTTCTTCTGGTAGAATCCACAGGTCATTATACATTTATACTTCGCTGTTTGGCATGGACAGGATCTGTCCTTAGCACTCGTCGCCTGGATCATTTCATAGTCGAGTATATACAGCCAGGCAGCCAGTAGATTTGCCACACGGCAACACCATCTTAACCATCGTCTGTTCTTCTAGTTCCCTCTGCTGCTGTTGCTTGTGTTTATTTTGCACCTCATATATTATGTGCTTGCTGAAGTTGATAAAATTGCACATCACAGCAATTGCCTAGTATAACAAGCACTTAAATTAATACAAAACGTGTGGACTAGCTATTTACTAACCATGAGAGGAATGCCAACTAAGAGAATTTCTTTTAGCTGAAACCGAGAAGGCACAAATCTGCCACAAATCTGCCAACAAACCACTTTAATTGAACCACGTGATCTGAACTAAGATCTATCCATGATTTAAGGCAATTCACAGACATTTCTGAATGGATAACATTGATAATGAGGTTTTAAGACACAGGCATTCATGAATTAATAACATTGATAACGGGGACTTGTCACATTCAGTCAATCTTAAACTACCAAAAGAAAATAGTTGATCAAAGATAAATGAAGGATAGAGCTTTGCAGATTTAAAATGAATGCCGGACTAAATCAGTGTACATAAGCACAAGCATGTAGATTGTTAAGCATTTACGTTGTAGCACATGATAGCTGCAATAGGCTACTCAATAGGTGGGAAAAGCAAAAAAGATTGCCTCTAATGAGATTACTCTGTTTCTTTCCTCTCTGAGTTTGCCAGTTGTGTCACCATGCTGTAGTATCTCGAGTGAAACATTGCTCCATTTGTTTTTTCGTTAGTACATACTGCTAGATACTCCCATTGAAAACAATGTATACTCCATTTGTTTTTTCGTTAGTACATACTACTAGATCTACTTTGCTGTAGCGTTTGCTAGAGCGATAAACTATAGGTTGTTTCCTAGCACTCCAAGATATTAAATTACAGCCAAAGAATACTGCAAGGTAAAATTATATTTGGAACCTTTTTTTATTCATATTTATATGTGTCCTACTCTACATGATTCAATCTAAACCATAGCACTTTACTTTTTCTCAAGCTTTAAGTTCAAATATTATTACAAATATGCGCTTTTGTCTAATTATTATTATTTTGTTATACTTGATTCTTATTTGTGAATTATCCTATGCTTCATTCTTATTTTCCTATTGGTGCTAAATTTTAATTAGATTGTGATACTATGGCTGCGGATATTTGGACCCTAAATCTTGAATGCGACGGGGCAGCTCCAAGACAGAAACATGTGCAAAGGGAAATGGATAGAGATGAGATATGCTTTTACAACTTGATTGATCTGATCGAGGAATATGGGTACACATCAGTCGACTATCTATTCTACAAGAGAAGAGATAGTTTGGTCGCAATAGAACAAGATTCTGAAGTGATGGAAATGCTTAATGAGTATGAGAGCGAGAAGATGGTGAGCTTATTTGTGACGAGGAAGAGGCCGGCCACCTTATTTGTGATCGACTATCTCTTCATTTCAGTTTGATTCTTGTCCAAGGATTTCTGGCGAAGGTAGAATAACAAAGAAACAAAATGTATATAAGAATCAAATGTTTCCATTTATTATAGTAATATTTGTGCCATATATTATTACATACCTCATTTTACATGTGTAAGGATCATCAGGATGTGGCTCGCGACAAGGCTACATGCCAGAAGCGTCCAAAACATATGCAAGATCATCCAATGAAGGTATATAGATATAATATCACTTGTTCTAGTAGCTGCATTATCTTGATACTAGTGGACACGCACATGTGTATCAAAAAAAAACTTTATACACAATAGGGGGATTGCTTACACATTAATAATTTATTAAATAGTTTTCCACGAGAAAAAAAGATTTAGCTAAACAACTACTAAGAAGATACAATAATACCCGTGCCTACATACTTAAGATCGTATATTAGTAATGCTTAATGTTATTTCATTTCAAATAAATATGACCGCAACCAATAATACCCGTGCCTACACTCAGTTCATCAGCAGTAATCATTTCAGCTTTTGCTTTGTCTATCTGTTCTTGGCAGGAGCATATTTTTTTGCTGATAATCTGCTATGTCATATGCAAAAGGATCATGAAATTAAGATGGCCATAATGTTCTATCTCTGAAGTTTATTGCTGCACAGTAGGTTTTAGGTGCTATCAAACAGTTTATTGTTAATGTTATCCTTATTAGTTCTGCAATATAAAGTGTCGATTCCATTTTCAGAAAGATATAGGCCGCACTTACTCTTAGCAACATGTGCCGCTATCTTGATATATACAACAAATGCTTGTTGGTCGCTAAGGCCAGTCTCAGTGGTGGGTTTCATTTCCCAGTTTCCAAGACTGCCATGTCAGCTTTGCAGACTTGGATTGAGAAATGAAACTGGATCTCTCAGTGGGGGGTTTCATTTCACTGTTTCATAGACAAGCTGCAGCAATTAATGTATGCATGATGTTGTGATCCTATGTGCCATGTAAACTATGTAGCCGTTTGAAAATATATCTAAACTAAACATAGTCACTTTGGTAACTACAATATATCTCATGCCGACAAATAATCATGGTCAAATAAAATATATTAATTAATCCAATATTCATGAGTACATTCGCATATATATGAATGCACAGCAGATCCTCGGGAGCGCCTGAGAACGAAACGACCCGGTCTCAGTGGGGGTTTCACTGGGTTTCATCGTGTTGGTAACCGGGACGGATGGGTTTCATCCTGATGAAACTCTGTTGCTCTCTCTCCTCATAAATTTCTTGCCAACTCAGCAAATTTGCTGATGTGTCACTGCATTAAATGAGAATGAAACTCTTTTGAAACCCCCATTGAGACTGGCCTAAGTGATTATGTCAAATTAATGCAGGTTGGGTCCACAGTGCTACTCATGACTGCCAAATATCCAAATAAGGAAATTGTGGCATATGCAACTATTATTAGCACTAATCCAAAAGCAAATGTTGGTGGAGTTGAGACAGGAAAACAATTCTACAAAGTGCGTATCAATCATCCCGTTGAAAAAGATGAGCCATTAGTGAGGCCTATGCCTACCTACAACAACATTGGTGACGCTCATGCCAAAGGAGTACCAATTGCTTGGCCTTCGATATTTGTATGTTTGAACTAGCTTTCTAAACTTTACTTTACTGTGGTGTATATGGATAGAATAATACTTAATGTTACAACTTGCTACCTATTTGCAGGTTCAAATGATCAATGGCTGAATTCCTATATATCGATGCATACAAGAATGGATGAAGAAGTGATGGATTTTAAAAATATTAGATATTGCATTTTTGTTTCTAGTAGTATGGACTTGTACTCTTCACTTCTATGTCTGTTTACTCTCTAGAGTCATATCATTGTGTACATATACTATCACTTCATCTGAGCAAGTACTATGTTTGAAACCTTTCTATTATCTGTGGATCTTTATATGATTATTGAAACTTATAGATTATGTGATTCTGCAATGTGTCATGTTACTATGAAAAATCAATAATAACACTATATGCCACATACAAAGGTAAAATAAATATTTTTTCCCAAATTTCAAAGTGTTACAATAGGTACAACATGTGTTACAAACCATATGTTCCTTTGTTCCAAACTATATGCTCTACAAAAATGAGGAAGTGTTACTAGAGCTAAAAAAAGTGTTACAGTAGAGAATCACTGTAACACTAGACAAATGTTCCAGTATATAAGTAAATGTGTTACAGTTTAGTAACACTTTTTGGATGTAAAAGAACACATATATAGTGTTCCAATAGACCAGTATATAGTAACATGGGCAATTGGAACACATAAAAAATGTGTTACGAGGAAAGCTAGTAACACTTTCTTTAACCTATAGTAACACATGTTGGTGTTGCTATATCCCTGTTGTGTAGTAGTGCATGTTACTCCCAACTGTATTATGAAGTTTATTCCTATTCAGATAAGCTTATTATCTCATTCTTTCGCATTCAATGATTCACATAGCAACCCATTTAACAATAGTAACATACCGGTTCTCTCCGTACACGAATTCTCAGTAACATCAAAATATCACTTACCACTGTATGTATCGATCGTTCCACACTTAATAGTTCCAAAATAAAATTTACCAAAATTTTTTATGCATCTACAACTTACAATGAACATAAACTTTTATTACAACTGCACCAGACTTTTTTTCAGTTTACAAGTACAAAATTGACAAAACTTATAAACAACACGGGGGGCTGCGTGCGGTCGCCCCTCCGTTGGCCGACTACTTCAAACTCGCCTCTCGATTAAGCGACTACTTCCAGTCGCCCGATGGTAGGGCGACAGAAACGCTGTCGCCCGACAGTAGGGCGACAGAAATGTTGTCGCCTCCCGGTTAGGCGAAAGGCTCAAGTCGCCCCCCATGGGGCGACTGGGGCCTATTTTTGTAAAAAGTTTTCTTGCGGGTATATTTCTGTAATTTCGAAAAAAATGGATTATTCGTAAAAAAAAATTCCACAACTAAAGATGATAAGAGAAGATCTCGTTATCAGTGACATATAGGCTGGGTTCGATTCTGCTTATGCTTTTTGGCTTTTGTACAGTGCTACAATAACTTGCTTTTAAATGGTGCATCTTTTTAAGGTAGGGTCTACAAGTTGACTGTAGTAGACACTATGTCGAGTTTAGCTGTATTGACCAATATCGCATGCGACTGTTTCCATCTTCGTAATCTCTCTTGCGAATAGCCGAAATTCAAAAGCCAAAGCTATAAGGCACAGTCCAAAAAAAAGCACACCCATAATTAAGGAGTCAATGTAAAGAGCGGAAATAATTTAATATAATGAGTGATAAATATTAGAATGGCAACAAACTAGAGATATTGGCCCCGCGACAGTCAAAACAAACCCGTACTAATCCTTGGCACTGGAAAGGCAAGCACTATTGAGCCATCGTTCACCATCTCAGCTTGTTGCAACGTCCAGAACCCGTTCACCAGAGCCGGATGAAGAATCCACTCAACCGTCATTGCAAAGTCCACACAGCCCGTTGCTGGTTGTTTACGACTATTGAGCCATCGTTCACCCTCTCAGCTGAGCATCAGCTCAGTAGTCGAGATTCCATGGCACCTAAATGCAACTACCTATGATTACAACTAGCTGCATAAGCACGGCGCACGTCGCGCTAGCTACCGTGTGGACCAAAGTAAAAGAGACGATAATTCGCAGGGAGTTTCATAAAGAAAATCGAGAACACATGCGTAATTTCGGGAAAACCAAAGGTTTTTTTGTAAAAAAACTGAGGACTGGTAAGGACTTGTACGTAAGTAAATAAGGACCTATACGTAATTTTGGAAACCCGCGGGGCGCTATCCAGCTTTTTTAAAAAAAAACAAAACTGGCAGGGACCTTTTCGCGAGGAAAAAGGACCTTTACGTAATTTTCAAAAAATACATGTAAATTGCCTCCCTAGACCGTACGCAAAACCGGCGGGCATGCGCCGCGCGGAGCACGCACGGGACGACATGGGAGGGCTCAGCGTTCGCGAAACCGGCGGGGCGTAATATGGTTACGATTGCACGTTCATAAATCAAAAGCAGTTTCTTTTAGTAAAGTACTTAAACATCTCATATCTTTGGTCCTATTCTTTTAACCGCAGCTGATAGCTTTTAGCTACTATTGATGATTTTTTACTATACTTTTTAAGACAGTGTGGATGGTAAAAACGCTGACTCGAACAGCAGCCTCAAAAAAACCATTTAAATAAGCTGCTCTATTTATTTCAATTATGAAAGAAAACTTAAAAAAATCAATCAATCAGTTTCAATTCTCAAGAAACGGATACAATCCAACGCAATCGAGTGGATGGATGAGACTAGACAAGCCCGCGAGGGCGGGAAGGAGACTGTTGGGTATAGGGTTTAGGGTGGAGTGGATCCGTGGAGGGAGAGAGAGAGAGAGAGAGAGAGAGAGAAACGCGCTCGCAGCAAGGAAGAGAGGAGGAGGACGACGACGAATTGGGCTCGCGGATCGCATCGCCTGCGGGCAGCTGACGTCACTCGGCCCCGTGGATTCAAGTCTGGTGGTGGTGGTTCGCCTGATCCGGACTCTGCTGCTCCTGTCTCCCCGCGCTGTAAGCCACACCCACCCCTTGCCTTTGCCTTGTCAATTCCTCTTTCCCAAGAGTTCGCTAGTGCCTTGGTTTGGCGACGTGATAGCGTGTACCCGGTAGGATGAACCACAGGAAGAATCAAACATTTGTTGTTGCTAATTGCTACTCCAGCGGGGCGCTAGTCCATTCTTGGGCCTAAACCCTAGGACGAACCACGGGATGCCAATTGCGACGGCGATACGAAATTGGGTCGCATTTGAGAATTTCTATTTCTCCGTGATTGGTGAAAATTCCCGAGTTCCCGTGACAGATGATGATGAACTGCGGTTTTGGTTTTCAGTTTGTCTCTTCTTGGAAAGGCAGCTGAATTTTGTGGATGTGTTTGGTCATCGTGTCTGTACCTTTTTCTTTTATTCTCCTGCTCTGTCTATATAATGGGAAGCTCTCCTGCCTGTTAGTTTGAAAAAAAAAGAGAAGAAGCTGAATTTGGTGGATGTGTTAGGTCATCTGCTTTTAGATATTTCAGTGTTTGGTTATCTTCTTCTTTTTTTTTTCTAAACCATGTTGCAAGAAAAGACATTGTTGTGTTCCAAATAACAGAAAATATGGAAGCAGCCACTAAAGGAACTATACGCGTGAGAGAAAATCGGGATGGATTCACTATTGGGAGTGTATAGGTATCACTCAGATGTTTTCTTCCTAACTATTATCTAAACCTTTAGATTAGATATCAAAGGACTTCTTATTTTTTAAGGGGGAGATTTTTTTCAAGGGGGAGTGGTAGAATTCAAAGAGAAGAAGGGAGAATTTATGGTCATTAGATCTCTAATCCAACAATCCTAAATCTGGATGATAGTTAGGAAAAAAGCATCCGGATGATGTTTAACAAAACCCTTTGTTTGTTGTCAAAACTATACTCTGATTTGGTGCTAGATTTGTTTCCTAACATTTTTTTACAGCAACTTTGAAAAATAAGTGCAGGTCAGCACGGGATACGTGCACATGTTTTGCCAAAAATGCACATTGTATTATCCCAAGAATCACAGAAATATTACTGACAGAAAAAAAAATCACGAATCAGCCAAGAGCCACTCTGCAAGTACCGAGCATCAAGATGGCAGAGCAATGGAAGGTCACTACAAGACTACCCCACTTGTGCCTAAGAAAGAAAGCGAAGAGAAGAAGCCTGCCAGAGAAAATTACAAGACAATTCCAGTCTTGCCTAGGAATGATAGTGATGAAAAGAAGCCCGTTGGTGGTAATTACAGGACCATTCCTGTTGTGTCCATGAAAGAAAGTGATGACAATAGACCCTATGTATGCGAAAAGAAAGAGGAAAAGAAGGCCAGCAATATTGAAAAGGAAGGAGAAAATGGGAAAGAAACAGTGGTGAACCATCAAAAGCAAAGCATTCAAAATTGCCTCCTGTATGTTTGCGGGTGGATCCTTTACCCAGGAAGAAATCCGGAAATGGTTCTTCGAGGTCTCCCAGCCCGCCAACCAGGAAGGATGTGGAAAGAGCCAAGAAGGATGTGAAAGAGGCCCAAAGCCAGAAACAGGAGCCTAAACAGCTGGGGCCAAAAACACTACTGTGTCTTGAGGTTAAAGAAAAATCACCTGATGAAATGAACAAAGAAGTGGAGTTGAGCAATGAAACAGTGCAAGCTGCTTCTGTGAAGCACACGCAGGAGGAAGAAGTTCCCACAAGTGTGCATGATCAGAAGGTGCAACCTAGTAGCGTCAATGTTGACGCTCAAGAAAATGCAGGTGCAAAGAGCATACAGGGGTGTGAAAAATGCACAAGGGGGATGAGATAAAAAAATCAGGGGGAAGCTGCAAAAGATGATGCCAGGACATCATGGATGTTACGGTGTCGCCTAGCGACGCCTAGGCGTCCAGGCAGACTTGTGTGGACGCCACGACCCTCTGCCTCGACTTGGTCTTCTAGGCGAGCGCCTAGGGAGTCTGGTCATCCGCGTCGTCCTCAAGGCGTCTAAGGCGAGTGGCATGGCGACGCCTTGCCAGCACCGAGCAAAGCCGAAACGGTATAAGTTAACTAGCCCAGCGAAGCCAAAACGAAGCAACACAGCGGCAATGAAGCGAAGCGGCAGATGTGAACCCTAAGTCCCTAACGATCACCGCCGCCACTCATTCCGCCGGCGCCGCCGACCGACCTGCTTTCTTGAAGACCCCTCCAACAGTCCGACGAGCATCCCCCTCCACTCTCTCCGCGAGTCCGCCAATCGGAGCCCTTACGCAGGCAAGGACCCTATGCCCCCATTTGTTTTCTTCTCCAGTTCTTCTTCCTCCTCGTTCTCGTTCTCATGCTCTGCTTTGCTTAGTGCTCATGCTCTCGTTCTCATGCTCTACTCTGCTCAGTTCTCATGTAACTCATGTTCTTCTTTCGCCAGATCTGCTCTGCTCGGTGTGGACAGAGAAGGCTGGAGAAGAGGGTGGCAAGTGGGTTGGATCCAGAACTCAGTGTGGCCAGGATCTACCTCGGGAGAATTGTGAGTATGCAAATTTGCAATCCTTTTTTTGGGATTTAGGCTCTTAAAGCTGTGATTTTGATGGGGTTTTGGACGGCAGAGCTGCAATGCATGGTGTTTTGCCACTGGAGCTGTCAGTTTGGGGTTTATACTGTCAAGTAGCTGCAAATTGCAATGAGACCAATTAGATGATAGTAATTGATTTGTCAAGCTGACTGCAACTAATTATTTTACATGTATGTATGACGAGGGTGATTTGATGAACACCAAACAGCAGAAAATCAATACAATACCCATTTTTGCATTATGAAAACAGTTTACCCAGAAGAGATATTGATCGACAATAACTGCATATAGATTTGTAATTGTAAATCTAAAGATTGAATAGGTGCTTACTACTTGGATGTGATATTCTGATTGTTATCCTTGATCCGTGTGCCAGTGTTGAATGTTCTTTTCTGTAATCTTGATTTAATTGTGTTGAATGCTTGCTATATAATGTGAAGACTTGATGTACAATTGATTGCTATAATGCTATCTATCATTGATTCATGTAATAATGTTGATGTCTTCATGTTTGCAGTGACCAATGAGGCTGTTGTTGATGGCAGAGCAAGAAGGCAATGTTGCGGCTGCTGCCGGTGCTGCAAATCTTGCAGGTTATCCATTAGTTCGCTTTCATGTTACAATTTATCGTATTAGTTTCATCGGCATCTTTTGTCATTACTATTCAAGTTGCTGCATGCTAAGAAGTGCTCCTTAATTGTGCTTTACTGTGATAACATCACTGGTTCTGCGTGTGCGTTTCAGTGAACTACATGAGTATCATAGCATGTTGGTCTCAGAGCATATTTGATAAAAAGAAATATGTCGTGACATTGGACGAGTTTTGCCTGTCTACCAATATCTATATATGTAATATGATATACAGGAAGTGAGGAAACAACAGATTAATAGCATATTTCCATCTTGCTATTGTTCTATCAGGGATGGTGTAAGTGACGGACGCAATCAGGAGTTCAGGAATCAGGATTGCAACTCTTCAAGTGCAAGGTATGCAATAGCCTTCTGCCAATACTTCTGCAATTCTGCTCATCTGTTGTGCTGCTTGCGTCTGCTCTCTACTGGCTTCACTGCTCATCGTAGAATGCCTAGCCGATGCCTAGGTGCCCTGGACGCCTAGGTGCCTGGCGCCCGACAGTCATCGAGGTCGCCAAGTCCGCCGTGACAACCATGCAGGACATGCCGAATCAATTTTTCGGAACAAGATGAGCAATTCGTATTCAGTCTGCTTATAGAGGGTATCATTCTAAAGATGGTAACCTATGGAGAAGATAGAGAATTGCTCTACACATCTATTCATTTGTATGATCGTATAAATATACACGCATTACAAGAGAGTATACATCGTAATAGAAATACAAAAGGAAGGTTAGCGCTCCCGATCCTATCTATGCAATGCCGCTCCGATACAATCCACAAGACTCGGTCCATGCCATTGGTCAGTAATGGATATATTCCAACAGCCCCCAGCCTGATCGTGATGTGAAAGAACGTTCAGGTGTTCCGAAAGTCTTGAAACACGGTAGACGACAACCCCTTTGTAAATACATCAACAAACTGAGATTTTGATGGGACATGAAACACACGCACATCACCAAGTGTGACCCATTCCTGTACGAAATTAAGATCAATCTCAACATGTTTTATTCATTGATGTTGGACTAAATTGTTGGAGAGGTACATGGCACTCACATTATCATAGTACACCATAGTTGCACAGGGACTCAGGGAGGAGGCTGTTGAAGCTCAGTAAGAAGTTGACAAAGCCAGCATGACTTGGCTACAGAGTTGGCCATACCTTGATATTCTGCCTCGGTGCTCAATCATAAGACAGTGTGTTGTCTCTTCCACCAAGACACAAGATTATCCCCAAGAAAGATGTAGAAGCCGGAGATTGACTTGCAGGTATCGGGACAACCTGCCCAATCTGCATCAGAGTAGGCCACTAGGTCATGAGAAGTGGAACGGTGAATTTAAAGTCCATAGTGTGTCGTCCCTTTGACATACAACAAGATTCTTTTGATTAGTTGGAAATGTCTCTCTCTAGGATCATGCTTGAAGAGGCATATTTTTTGGACTGCATATGATAGGTCACGACGCGTAAGCATGAGATATTGGACTGCATAGGCTAAGCTACGGTAAAGAGTGGGATCCTAAACAGGAACCCCACCTTGAGCAAAAAGTTTAGAGCGTCTATCAATCGGTGTGGAGACTGGTTTGCAGTTAAGCATCTCTAAGATGTCAAGAGCATACTGATGCTGAGATAGAAAGAGTCTAGAGTTTCGTTGTACAGAAATGCCAAGAAAGTGGTTTAAGGCACCTAAGTCAGACATGGCAAATTCTTGCTGGAGAGTTGATGATGGAGCACAAGAACTTGTTTGTGTTGGCTGTGAGAATAATATCGTCTACATAAAGTAGAAGATATGCAATGCGGTATCCTTAGCAAAAAAATAAACAAGGAAGAGTCTAGAAGCATGAAAACCAAGAGAAACAAGGGAATATGTGAATCTTTGAAACCATTGGCGAGGAGCTTGATTTAAATCGTAAAGGGATATTTGAAGGCGGCACACATGAGGGGCGAAGGGGATCAACGAAACCAGATGGTTGTGTACAAAACACAGTTTCAGCGAGATTATCATGAAGAAAGGCATTCTTGACATCGAGTTGATTGATGGGCCAGCCGTAGGAAGTAGCAAGGCTAAGGACAACTCGAATTGTTTCCGGTTTCACGACCGGGCTGAAGGCCTCTCCATAATCAACTCCGGCTTGTTAGGAAAAACCACATACAACCCATCGAGCTTTGTACCATGCAAGGGAGCCATATGGATGTAGCTTGTGCTAGAAGATCCATTTCCTTGTAATAACGTTCGCACCTACAGGACGAGGGACAAGAGACCAAGTGTCATTTCGGAACAAAGCATCAAATTCCTCTTTCATTGCATTATACCAGTGTGGGTCTTTTAGTGCCGAACGGTAGTTGCGTATAGGAGAGATGGAAGATGAGGTTGCAGAAAGAGTGAATTTTTTGATAGGAAAGTGGAATCCTGATCTTCCTCTGGTCTGCATGTGATGAGTATTTGCTGGAGGTGCAATTGGCATGGCACCAACCAGTAGCGTGTGTGGAGGTGACAACTAGGTTCAGATGAGGAAAAATCTCCCGAGGTGGATTGCTAGGATGGCGAGGCAGTGGAGAGGTGAGTTGTGGAAGTAGTTGGCGATACAGCAAGAGAACCAGCTAATGATGTTGCAGGCAAATCAGATTGACTTGGCGCGGAAGATATGGTGGACTGATTGTCGTGAAATTTGGGAAAGGAGGATCCCAGAGTCGAAGTTGCATGTGTGTTAGCCAAGTTAGATGCGCGCAGATCCAGAGGAATTGGTTGGGTAAGTGGATTTTCTATGGGGGTTGAACTGGAAGATTGATTCCCTGCAAAAGGGTTATAGTAGATTCAAAAGGAAATTTGTGCTCATCAAAATTACATGTCGGGAGATTATTACATTGCGTGTATGAAGGTCCATGCAACGATAGCCTTTGTGCTCTAAAGGGTGTTTGGGGAAAACACAGGGAGTTGATCATGGGGAGAGTTGTGTTGTGTAGTGGCAAGAAGATTGGGATAGAAAAAACAACCAGAAATGCGGGGATGATCATATGTGGGATGACTACTGTAAAGAACATAATAAGGTGTGTGAAGAGATTGATTTTGAGGGTCGGCGATTTAAGAGATAGGTGGCTATATGTGAAGCTTCAACCCAAAACCGAGGCAGCATGTTGGCTTGAAATAAAAGAGTGCGGATGACATCATTTGTGGTTCGAATTAAGCGTTCAACCTTGCCATTTTGAGGTGAAGTATGGGAACAAGATAGTCGGTGGGAAATGCCATGTATGGAGAAAAAATTCGCAAATCAGAATTAAGGAATTCGCCACCATTATCACAATGCACACATTGTATGGACAGTTGAAAATGGTTGAGCACAAATGCATAGAAGTGTGTTATGGTGGAAAAACATCAGATTTGTTTCGCAAAGGAAATGACCAAGAATAATGGGAAAAATCATCAAGCACAATAAGATAATATGTGTAACCAGAAAAGCTGGCAATCGGGGATGTCCATAAATCACAGTGAAGTAATTGAAAAGGCATATTTGTAGAGGAATATGAGAGTGAAAAAGGCCAACACGGTTGTCGGCTTAGCTGGCAAGCCCGACAAACTGAGGATGGATGTAAATCCTTATTACATGGGATGCTAGTACTATTTGATAAAGTGGAAAGAGAAGCACGGCCTGGATGTCCAAGGCTGTGATGCCAAAGATCAACTGATTGTGCCGCTACCACCAAAGCTTGTCTAGATGAGGAGGTGCCAATGAAAGGGTAGAGGTCGCTGGAACTATTGGACCATATGATGGTGGTCCTGGTTTCCAAATCCTTCACAGAGAAGCCGTATGGGTCAAACTCAACAGAAACAACATTATCATTAGTAAATCTGTTAAGGGTATTAGAGATAAGGTATTAGAGATAGAATAGGACTCTTATTTGTTTCCTTATATCCCTCTTGTACTCTATATATATATTGCCCTTTGGGCCTCATCAATATACACACACAATATTCATAACATGGTATCAGAGCTTAGGGTTTAAACCTAACCTCGATCTACTTCCGTTCATCTTCCGCTGCCGCTGCCCCCGGGAGGATCCATCTCTGCTCCTGGGGGCGGCCATCTCCTTGCCGCCCGCGTCACAGTGCTCCAGGATCTACGTCCGTGTCCGGCGCCCCTGCGTCCGCCTCGGGCGGCCATCTTTCAGCTTCGTCTGGCCGTCGCCCTCCCCGTGCTCTCACTCCTCCAGATCGGATCTGGATGGACCGCCCGGATCCGGCCTTCCCCGGCGCGCCACCGCCCGAGGTTGCCGAGCCATCATCGGCGCCGGCCCTCTCCGCTTCGACACCGCTTCATCCCGGCGCGGATCTGGCCTCGCCCCATCTGGATCCGGCCGCCTACGCGTCGAATCCGTCCACCGCTGCACCGCTCCTCGCTTCCCATGCGGCGCCGTCGGATCCGGGCTTCCCGCGCCGGATCCCGCCGCCGGGCTCTTCATCGCCACCGGATCCGGCCTCTCCACGCCGGATCCCGCCGCCGGGCTCTTCATCGCCATCGGATCCGGCCTCCCCGCGCCGGATCCCGCCGCCGGGCTCTTCGTCGCCACCGGATCTGTGCTGGCCCGCCCGAGCCCGGCGCCGCTGTCGTCCCGCGCCCACCCACGCGAGTCTCTGTGCCGCGCTGCTGACAACCCCGGCTCCTTTTCGTCACCTCAGATCTGGCCGCCGTCGGGCTCTCCTTCGGCCGCCGCCTTGGATCCTCGTCACCCCCACCCGTCGACGACTCGCCGCGCCAGTCTCTGCACCGGCCGCGCTGACCGCCGCCTCCTTCAGCCGCCTCCCGCGCCCGCGCCGCCGCTGGCCGCTGCTTCCCGTGCCCGCGAGAGAGATGGGAGGGAGGGAGACAGAAAAGAGGGAGTGCGGGAGTGACAGGCGTGCGCGAGTGAGGGGGTGAAGAGAGAGAGTGGAGGGGTCTTAAGGGAGTTTTAAGGAGTGGGATTTTCTGCTGCTGATTTCTTTTAGTCAGTCTTTGGTTATTTTTTGTGAGCTTTTGTAGCGTCCATCCAAGTCCGTAGTCTCTAATATTTAGTTCGTCCAAGCCGTGCGAGTCCACAAATTTTATTGTCAGTCATAGAAGTGTAGGAATTTTCTTTTGCATGGCAGCAGCCGCTGCTCTTTTCCTTGAGCCGCTGCAGATCGTAGAAGTCTTTATGATGCCGCCGCTTCTCTTTGAGCCGCCGCCCCGAGTTTTTAAGGCCGCCGCGCTTCTTCTGCACCGCGCCTCCGTTGCGCTTTTTGTGCACTGCGCCGCCGCCGTCTCAGGCTTCGATCTGTGCCGTCATGCTTCTATCTATTCCTCTTCGGCTTGATTTGACAGTTTATTCAACGACTGCACGCAACGACGACTTTATCACGACTCGGATGTCGGATATTTCTTGTTTTAGTATTAACCCTTTTTCAAATGCAATGCTATTGCATACGCCTTGCATTTGTGGGGGGGTGTTAAGGGTATTAGAGATAAGGTATTAGAGATAGAATAGGACTCTTATTTGTTTCCTTATATCCCTCTTGTACTCTCTATATATATTGCCCTTTGGGCCTCATCAATATACACACACAATATTCATAACAAAATCGACGAACAAAAATAAGGTTTTTAACAATTTGAGGTGAAACTAGGACATTGTTAAGTTGGAAAGAGGCGGTTGGTGTAGGGATAGTAGTAGAACCAGTGTTAGTGACAGGTAGGATAGACACATTACCGACTATAATGCGATGTGAGGAATAAGACATAGAAAGATTACCCCCATCACCGGTGATGTGCGAGGAAGCGCTTGTATCCATGTACCATTTTGGATTTGGCTACTGAACAAGAACGCTGCTGAGTGCAACATTTAGAAATGTTGACTGATCCCATGACTGCTGCAGCGCTAGTGTGCTCGACGTAGATGGCATGCCCAATTGCCCTGAGTACATCATGGGGAAAGCATGAGTAGGAGCGCCGGGCCAAGGACCGAGTACACTCGGTGTAGTGGGCACATTCCAGACGCCATGACATTGGTTTCAATGTGGTGATGGCGCATTCCACGGGGCAAACAACCTCATCCTAGGTTGTTGTTGATGCTGAGAAAAACCATCTCATCCTCCATTTCCGTTGCGTCGCCATCATGACCGCAGTTGCGACCATGGCCACATTTACCGCCACGGCTATGGTCACCACCGCCACCGCCCTGGTTGCCTCAGTTCTGGTAGCCACCATGGTTGGGGCGGTTTTGACTTCCACCTTGAGCCGCCCGTCTAACCCCCTTGTGAGCGATCCGCAGTCGCTGCGATCTCCGCAGCCTTGATTTTGCTGCTCACCACCACCGCCTACTTGTGGAAGAAAGTGATGGAGGAGTCGGTGTTGTCTTGGGTGTCCAGATCGATCTCCGCTAGCATTAGGCAAGACCGTGCCTAAACGAAGGTTGGGAACAGTGTTTGCATGGGGAGCATGGACTTCGGAATGTGAAATTTCCAACTAAGACCTCTAATCATCTGCAGAGTGTCTCGTCAGAGATGTTGACGTCGACATCGGCGAGGGCGTCAGCGAGCATCTTGAGGCGGCGATAGTATTGGGCGATCGTGAGATTGCCTTGGACGGTGGACCTAAACTGGGTCTCCAAGTGAATGGAATTCCTCACTTATTGTCGATGAAGAAGTCGGCGAGTTTAGTCCAAGCATTGTAGTTTGTATTGTTTGGGGGCATGATGATGTCCAAAAGTTCATCACTCACTGTGGCATATATCCACATGGTGATGGTGACGTTGATGCAACGCCATTCTTTGTTGTCGTGGTCGGGCTCGGCGTCGCCACTGATGTGGTGTGTGACCTTGAAGCGTGCGAGCACCATGGTCATGAAAGTACGGCACCTATTCCAATTGTTTTCAGCCAGGCCAAGATTGAACGGGATCAGGCTTTTGATGTTAACCTGATTCATGGCAACACACTTGGAGGGCCTAAAAATCGGGGCATTGTTGTTAGAGAACACCGAGTGCACTGGAGAGGGTCTCTGGAGCAATGTCGGTCGCAACGGTGGGAGAGGTGTCCGACAAGGTGAGCGGGAGGGAAGAGAAGGGATTTGGGAGGAACAAGGCTCTGATACCAAGATAGAGAGAATTGTTCTGCACATCTATTCATTTGTATGATCGTATAAATATACACGCATTACAAGAGCGTACAAGGTAACAGAAATACAAAAGGAAGGATAGCGCTTCCGATCCTATCTGTGCACTGCCACTCTGATACGATCCACAAGACAATCCATGCCGTTGGTCAGTAATGGATATATTCCAATAGGAGAAACTCCGGAAGATCAAGAACGTACATGAACAGATGGAAGATGTGAAGAAGTAGCTGCAAGACATTGAGGATTCTTCTAAGAAGCCGATGGATAAAGAGCAAGTCGTCATCGGTGAGGCTATTATGAATTTACTACTGAAGCTTGACAACATTCGGGTATCTCCTTTTCATTTCAACTTGATTTGAAATTTTATTTTCATAATTGTAGGATCGTCGATGACAATCAGAGGGGGTGAATGATTGCAACGCCTAGCAGAAGCTTTTCTTAAGATTTACTTTTTTTTACCTGCAATCATAGCAAGGACACACAAAAAAACAAAGGAAACAAAAAAAGAAAAAAGAAAACAGAAAAGGAAAACTCACGCATGCATGTGGTGTGTTTGACGTGTGATCAATTCTCAGCGTGGCGTTGATTTAATGTGGCTCTGACTTGTTCTCTTGGCAAATCTCTCTCTCCTCAGCGTGTGACCGCACACTGCTTTGCTTTTTAGTCACGAGATCGAACCCGGCGATACACGCGCACGAAAACCGAGGAAATCAGGCTTTACATGAAGCGATCTGCTCGCATGTACTGAAGACCAAAGCAAAGTAACGCATGACGAAGTGATGACGACGAGGTGCTGCAGCAAGCGATGATGCATGCGCACGAGAAACGAGAAGCGAGACATCGCCGATGTATGAAAAGATCGGACGCGCCGCTGCAGGTTTTTCCCCAAACAACAAACGTGTTCAATCCCCCAAAAGTCGTACCTCGACGATAGCCAACTCTCTAGTTCATATACCTCACATATATCTGTCCTATTTTTTAATCTTTACCTGAAACCCTAATACTACTCATCCAACTGGGCCTAGTCCTTTTATCTCAACCAGGCTTTTAGTCTACTATTATTCAAGGGACCCAAAACCCTTTCTAACATGGGTTTTCTAAAATTCTAACTCAACATGTGTTGAAGCCTACAGGACCGTACCTTTCGTAGCTTCTTCATACATCATCCACATTTGATCTCCATGCGCTCCAGCGTGAGCCCGACCACCTCGTGACATCCTCGACCGCTTGGACATCAGATTTCCCCCTCCTAGTCCCGGTCTTCCTCGTCATGAACCATGACCGTCTCCACGCCAAACCTGCACATGCAAAGACCAAAGAACGTTCTTCCAGCACAAATTCGTGCAAACTTGACCAATATCAATCTGCACACACGCGACACAACTCGCATAACAACGCTAAACAAAATTACCAATTATTCATCATCACAAATTAACCATTGTGAATTATTCATGACCAAAATATCCTAGACCTAGCCACATGGTCTAACAATCTCCCCCTTGATGAATACATTGACAATACCTCAAGATAGCATGATAAATTAGCTTCAAATAGATATAAGTGAAGAACTGAAGCAAAAAAACCTTTTAAGCCACACATTTAAATCTCTTCAAAAACTCTCCCCCTCAACACAAGAGAATCATTTTTTTAGCAAATGTCTTCAATTTCTCCAATATCTCTCCATTCTCTATGATTTCTCCCCCTTTGGCAATGTAATCATCAAGAACCTTCCAAGAATAATTATTCTAAGAAGAAGCAATGAGAATAAAAATCTGGAAACTTTGTAAATTATTCAAATCACTACGTATTGTTTTAATAAAGTAACCAAGCTATTTTTTTAGTAGAGCTATCTAGATCATATGAAGTCATATATCATATAGCAATATCAAAACAAAGTTTTCAATATGATTAAGCAAATTATATCAATGACAAGCATCTCAACAATGACCAAACCAATTATAGAGAGCACAATGAGATATCACAACAAAAGTCAAAGCCTAAAAGTGAAGCAAATCTTTAATTTAGACGAGCTACCAGTCTCATATAACAACCTATTACTCCACATTCAATTCTTACGCATGTGGCATGCTTATAACATACTTATTTTCATAATAGCTTACTTGTAAATGGTGGCATTCTTGAAGCATACTTCTTTTCATCTTGTGCACTTTTTATGCCCTTTTTTTGTTTACCATGGCATGCTTGGAGTATACATCTTTCAAAGTGTCTCTTTCTATTTTTTTTATAACATGTCAAATTGAATGATCATAAAAAGATTGCCATATGAAACATGTGAGCCTTATTGCCGAGATTTAAAATAAGACTCACAATCAAACTAATCCTTTTTAATGAATATCGCAAAATACTATTTATAATCAATCTAGTCAAAATATTCCGCCATGTCATATTTTAGTTCAAGTGTAACAAATTAATTATAATTAGTCATGATCAATGCTACACAGCATATGAGTAAATATGAAAAAAGAAATTCTACAATCATCCAATTTCAATGGTTTGGACTCGTTGATTTATTTGACAAGTATAATAAACAAAGCTTCCTAAATTTTTAAACATCAAGCTCCCCCTCAGAACAATCCTATAGGATGTAACACGCCCAACTCACTTCGCAAAAGAGCAAAACGTGCAGAATCAAGCAGTTTTGTGAGAATACCAACAACTTGAGAATCTGAATCAATAAAGCGCAAAACAACATCTCCCTTTTCTATATGGTCTCTGTTAAGGGTATTAGAGATAAGGGTATTAGAGATAGAGTTTGTATTATATTCCATATATGCCTTATCTCTATATGGCATATCCCCTTGTACTCTCTCCTATATATATGGCCCTTTGGGTCTCATATCAATCACACAATATTCATAATTATACAAACTCTCTCTCTAATACCCTTATCTCTAATACCCTTAACAGTCTCTAAGAAAATGATACCAAATATCAATGTGTTTGGTTCTTGAATGTTGTACATGATTTTTGGCAATACTAATAGCACTAGTGTTATCACAAAAAGTGGTACACTATCCAATTCTAAGCCAACATCCTTAAGTGTAGCTGTCATCCAAAGCAATTGTGAGCAACAAAAAGCGGCAGCTACATATTCAGCCTCAGCAATGGAAAGCGCAACAGACAACTGTTTCCTAGAAGCCTATGAAACAAGAGATGTGCCTAAAAAATGACAAGTACCAGAGGTACTCTTCCTATCAATTCTACAACCCTCAAAATCTGCATCTGAATAAGCTCTAAGGGTAAGACATGATGAAGAAGAATACCATAAGCCAAATTCTAAAGTTGACTGAAGATACCTGAAAATTCGCTTTACCACCTAATGATGTGAAGCATGTGGGGAAGCCTGAAAACGAGCACACAAACATACAGCAAAGTGTATGTCTGGTCTCGAGGCAGCGAGATACAAAAGAGAGCCAGTCATACTTCTGTATTCCTTTTGATCAACAGGCTCTCCATCCTCATCATGATCCAACGCTGTAGTAGATCCCATTGGTGTGAATATTGGTTTTATTGTATCTATGTCGAAGCGACGAAGCAGATCCTAAGTGTACTTAGTCTGATGAATAAAAGTACCCAACTTTGATTGCTTGATCTGAAAACCTAGGAAGAATGTGAGTTCTCCCATCATGCTCATCTCAAATTCGCTGCTCATAGTATCTGAAAACTTGGAAACAAGAGCATGAGAGGAACCACCAAAGATGATATCATCCACATAAATCTGAACGAGTAAAAGATCATTGCCATGCTTGAGAGTAAACAATGTTTTATCTACCTTGTTTATTTGAAAATCATTTTTAAGCAAATATGATTTAAGCCTATCATACTATGCTCTAGGCGCTTGTTTTAAACCATATAAAGCTTTGGACAGTTTGTAAACATGATCAGAAAATTTAGAATTTTCAAAACCAGGTTGTTGTTTCATATAAACTTCTTCCTCAATATAGCCATTAAGAAAAGCACTTTTAACATCCATTTAATATAGCCTAAAACTCTTAGATGCAGCAAATGCTAAAAGAATTCTAATGGCTTCCAATCGAGCAACAGGTGCAAAAGTTTCACCAAAATTAAGACCTTCTACCTGAGTAAATTCTTGAGCAACAAGTCTAGCTTTATTTCGAATAATAACACCATCTTCACTTTGTTTATTCTGACCATAAGAAGGTGAAACTAAAGTCCATAATTCCTCATGCATGGCATTAATACAAGACTCATCAGATAAAGTGTGACTTACATCTTGGGGTTCAAAAGAAGAAACAAAAGCAGTATGAGCATATGAGGCATTAGAGTTATACCTATTGCGAAGAACTCTCGTATTCAACTCACCAATCATTTGTTCCGGGGGATGACGTCGTTGAACATGCAGAGGAGCCTGTGGGATTGGTGGTGACGTAGGTTTAGCAGTAATGGCCTCTACCTTATGAGAGGTAGGAGCAGAGCCATTAGCTGTAGACTCCATCGTTGTAGATACATGTGTCGAAATGTGAATCGGGGTCTCCCTTTCATCATCGTCAGAGTCATAAAAGATGTCTTCGAGTGCGTCAGTAATCTGTATACCTGCATTATCGGGTCTAGTACTAGGACTAGCCTCATCAAAAGTGACCTCGCAGGTCTCAACAATTTTGTTAGTTTCTAAGTTGAGTACACGATAACCTCGAGTGTGAGTTGCATATCCAAGAAAAATGCCATCTGAGGATCTATATTCAAATTTATCAAGATTGCCATGTTTAAGAATAAAGCATCGACATCCAAACACGCTCAAGTGAGAAATATTCGGAGTATGACCAAAACGAAGCTCAGAGGAAGTTTTATGCAATTTTGCTCGCAAAAATACTCTATTAGAGATATAGCAAGTAGTAAAAACAGCTTTAGCCCAAAACTTCCTAGGTGTAGCATCTTCATTTAGCATTGTTCTAGCTTGTAGCAAGCCTACAAAGCACGAACAATCGTTGGTACCTTAGTACTGGGGTTAGTAAAATAAGATTTAGGAATCCAGTACTGAGATACACAGCGAACAGGAGTAACACAACTAGAGCCAGAATCACGTGTGTGTGAAAGTGAATTATTTGAATTATATCCAAAACCAGCATATGAGCAGATTCAAAGCCACCATAAAAGTTATATAAAAGCCTAGCTTTTGCATTACTTTTACGAACAACAAAGAATGCACTTTTTATCTTAATGCTCATTTCCTTCCTCTCTTTCTTAGCTCGCTTAAAACAAAATTCATGCAAGTGTCTATCTCTTCCGCAGTAGGTGCAATGAAATTTAACATAACCAGAATTCTTTTGAAATGATAAGCTAGCACCTACATTATTATTCGATGAACTTTGAACAAAGTTAGCAGATTTAAACACAGTTTGTTTTGGTTCAGATTTTACTTCAATCTTTCCAGGTTCAAGAAACTTAACAACCTTAGGAGGATTATTCTTGGTATGCTCAACAAAATTAAATTCTAGACCACGATTTTTCATACTTGTTTATGACTTGTCTAGGATCATATTTAGATTTTTCTTGCCAAAAGAAAATCTCTCTAAAGTGTCTTTAAGATACTCATTTTCTTTAGCCAATGAGGAACAAGATGTGCACTTAACCATTTCATTCGCTAAATTCTTGGAAGCACTAGATTGAGCAACTCTTTCTTTTTCAGCAAAATCATTCAATTGCCTAGTCAAAGCATCAATTTCAATATTTAACTTAGGACAATTTGAGCAGGACATGTTCTCATGATAAACCATTTGTTCAATAGATTTCTGAGATGAATTAAGTCTAGCTTCTAACAATTCATGATTAGAACAAGTTTTAGATTGAGCATTTGAAATACTTGACTCTAAACATGTAAAAGAACTACATTTGAGCTTTTCAATTTCATCATTAGCAAATTTTAATTTTTCATCACAAGAGTCATGTGTCAATTTTAATTCATCAAATTTATCAGTTACATCCCTAAGTTGAACCAGGTTTGATGCATTAATAGATATAGTAGCCTCCAACTCAGAATGTAAAACTTGGCAAACCTAACATGATTCATCATCAGGAATTAAAGCTTTAAGTCTATTAATTTCAGAATTTAAGCTTTCAACAACACAATTATTTTCTTTCAATTTCTGTTGTCTTTTTTTAATTCAATATCAAATTTAATCAAACCATCTTCAAACTCATCATATGATGGTCTTACCTCATCAGGATCACTGTCGTTGTCATCATTGTTGTTGTCTGTCATGAAGCACATGCCCGTGAAGTCATCATTGTTCTTCTTTCCTTTAGCATCATCGTCATCATGGTCATCGTCGTCAAAACTCTCATATTCCACATCGCTCAAGTCAAGACTCTCGAGAGCTGCTAGGACCCTTTCAGCAAACTTGCGACGAAAATTTTTACCTTTGTTGTTGTTGTTCTTGGATGGCCGACGACGATAATTCTTGTCTTCTTTGATCGTCTTCCCCTTGAGCTTGGCACAATCCATCTTAATATGGCCAGACTCGCCACACTCATAGCATCTGATCGGACCTGACATGCCACCTCGTTTCCTCATCCTCACATTGTTGAGTGTCTTATATGCTCGTGAGGAGATCAACACCAAGTCTTCTTCAAGGAGCTGCTCGAACTGTTCCTCTGAAAAAGAAGACAAAGCAGACAAAAAAATACAAAATAAAGCACTCGACAAAGTCGCCTGCACGAGGTTAGTCACAAGTGCTAAAGGTGAAGATTTATCAATCTTAGATGGCAAAGCTTCCATCTCATAGGTTTTCAATCTAGAATAAAGATCATCTATGGTTAAAGTGTCTAGATCGACAGTTTGATTAATAGTTGTGACAACCATCAATCACTCAGAACTTAAAGATCTCAAAATTTTAGTTGTATTATCTTCATCAGCAGCAATGACATTAACACCGTGCAAATTACTCAATATTTTCTCAAATGTTGCCTTATTTCAGGTGCCCATGTATAGAAATAGATTATCTGCTGTAACAGAAAGTAGAGATTGCATTCAAATAGAGATATGGTAGTTATGGCAACCCGGGATATGCATGATTCACTTCCTGTAACAGATCTGGCGCTTCAGCCATCTATTAATAGATTCATGCGGCCTCGAGAGAGGTTCAACGCTTCCCAAACTAACCTCTTGCGTTTCACATGGTACCAGAGCCATCCATGGCGCACGGAGCCTCCTCCTCTTCGACCATGAGCCAATCTCTTGGCCATCCGGTGTCAGAGAAGCTAACTCGGAGCAATCATATGCTCTGGAAGGCACAAGTGCTCCCAGCGATTCGAGGCGCCCAACTCACCGGGTATCTTGACGGAACCGCGGTGGCGCTCAAGGAGAAGATCATCACCAAGATTGATGACAAGGCTACAGAAGTGCCAAATCCCGAGTATGCCAGATGGCTGGCGCTTGACCAGCAAGTTCTTGGCTACCTCCTCTCCACATTGTCAAGAGAGATCTTGACCCACGTTGTCTCCATGACGAGTGCAGCGTCGGTCTGGAGAGCAATCGAAGACATGTTTGCATCGCAAACCAGAGCCCGTGTGGTGAACACTCGCATGGCTCTGTCCAGCACTCAGAAAGGCACCATGACAGTTCCTGAATACTTCAGAAAGATGAAAGGGCTTGCTGATGAGATGGCAGCAGCAGGGAAGCCCCTTGATGATGAAGAACTTGTCGCCTACATCCTCAATGGACTGGATATTGATTACAATCCAGTTGTCACGACCATCCTGGGCAGATCCGAGCCCATCACGGTGAGTGAGGTATACTCTCAACTGATCAATTTCGAGAATCGCATGGATCTGCTGCAGGGAACAAACTTGCAAAGCTCTGTCAATGTTGCCAATCTGCAAAGCTTTGCCAATGCTGCCATGCGTGGGCGTGGCAGCTCCCAGCGCGGGCATGGCTATCGCGGCCGAGGTAACCGCGGTGGAGGGCGCAGCAATGGTCGAAGCAACAGCAGAAGCACATCAAGCAATCACACTGATGATCATCCGCGTTGTCAAGTGTGCGACAAACCAAATCACACCGCCCTGGAGTGCTGGCACCGGTTTGATGAGAACTACATGCCAAGAAGAAGAACAGCTACTGCTGCAACCACATCCTACGGCGTCGACACCAACTGGTACACCGACACAGGGGCAACTGATCATATAACCAGTGAATTGGAGAAGCTCTCAACTCGTGACAGATACAATGGAAGTGAACAAGTTCACACCGCAAGTGGCTCAGGTATGGACATTAGACATATTGGTCATGCTGTTGTTCAAGCTCCCCATCGCAATCTTCATCTTAACAAAGTCCTACATGTTCCAAAAGCAAAGAAAAATCTTGTTTCTGTTCATCGCTTAGCCACTGATAATCAAGCTTTTCTTGAGTTTCATCCCAATTTCTTCTTAATCAAGGATCAGGTAACGAAGAGAGTTCTTCAAGGAAGATGTGAGGGAGGACTCTATCCGCTGCCTTCTACCCCAGGAGAAAACATCAAGCAAGCTTACAGTGTCATCAAACCATCCATGTCAAGATGGCATAACCGATTAGGTCATCCTTCGTCTTCAGTCACAAAAAAGGTCATTAGTCAAAATAATCTTCCTTGTTCACTAGAATTCAATAAAGAATCTGTATGCGATGCTTGCCAAAAGGCCAAGAGTCATCAACTTCCTTATTCAAGGTCTAATAAAATATCTCTTTTTCCTTTGGAATTGATATTTTCTGATGTTTGGGGTCCAGCACCCGACTCTGTTGGAAAATATAGATACTATGTAAGCTTCATCGATGATTTTAGTAAGTTTGTTTGGATTTATCTCCTTAAACACAAATCTGAAGTCTTCCAAAAATTCCAAGAATTTCAGAGTCTTGTTGAACATCAATTTGGTAGGAAAATCATCTCCATGCAAACTGATTGGGGTGGCGAATATGAGAAACTTAATTCCTTTTTTAAAAGAGTCGGGATATCCCATCATGTGTCTTGTCCTCATGCGCATCAACAAAATGGATCCGCAGAGAGAAAGCATCGCCATATTGTTGAAGTAGGGTTAGCCCTACTTGCTCATGCCTCAATGCCCTTAAAATTTTGGGATGAGGCCTTCATCGCTGCTACCTACTTGATCAATCGAACACCTAGTAGAGTAATTGAAACAACTCCTTTGGAACGTCTTTCTCAAGTCAAACCAGATTATTCATCTCTTCGTGTTTTTGTATGTGCATGTTGGCCTAATCTCCGTCCTTACAATACTCGCAAATTGCAATTCCGCTCCAAGCAATGTGTATTCCTTGGTTATAGCAACATGCACAAAGGTTTTAAATGTCTAGATGTCTCCTCAGGAAGAATTTATATATCTCGTGACGTTGTCTTTGATGAAGACAATTTTCCTTTCTCCAAACTCCACTCAAATGCAGGAGCTAGACTCCAATCTGAAATCCTTCTTCTTCCTTCAAATTTGTTGAATCCTATTGATCACCCGGGGGAGCAATTAGTAACAGCTGATCAATTTTCTAATGATCCTAACTCTGTTCCTGAAGTTTATGCAGAAACTGGTGAAGCAAACAGGGAAAACGTTGGTGCAGAATCTGCTGATTCGGCTTCTGCAAGCATCAGCATGGAACCTGCGGTTTTAAATCCTGCAGAGACTGCCACTGCTGTACCAGGGGTCTCTTCGGTCCAGCCGAGTATCCAGGTTCGACCACCTGTTACGCAGGTATACAGCCGACGATCTAAAATGCCGCAGTCAAATGAAGTATTGCCTGCTGAGGAAGAGCATGAATTGGAGTCGTCACCCTTGTTGTCCAGAGCATCAGGTTCTGCAGATATCTCTGAAGAACCCTCTGCGAATGATCATGACACTCCTGCTGTGCATCGACCCCTGACAAGACTTCAAAGAGGTATTACTAAACCTATGACTTTTACAGATGGGAGAATCAAATATACAGATGGAAGAGTTAAGTATGGATTCCTTACATCAACCGGTGAACCTGAGAATCTATATGAAGCCTTACAAAACAGAGATTGGAAAGAAGCAATGGATGTTGAATATGCAGCCTTAATGAAAAATAAGACTTGGCATCTAGTTCCTCCAAATAAGAATATGAACATAATTGATTGTAAGTGGGTCTATAGAATCAAGCGAAAGTCAGATGGATCAATGGATAGATATAAAGCAAGATTAGTGGCAAAGGGCTTCAAACAAAGGTATGGCATTGATTATGAAGATACTTTTAGTCCTGTAGTTAAGGCTGCTACTATTAGACTTGTTTTGTCCATTGCATTATCTAGAGGATGGAGTCTTCGCCAATTAGATGTGCAAAATGCATTCCTTCATGGCATCCTAGAAGATGTCTTCATGAAACAACCACCTGGGTATGAGGATAAAGTATTGTGCAATTATGTATGCAAATTAGACAAGTCACTATATGGACTCAAACAAGCTCCCAGAGCCTGGTACTCAAAACTCAGTGAGAAGCTTCAAAAACTTGGTTTTTATCCATCAAAGGCCGACACCTCCTTATTCTATTACAACAAAGGGAATGTCACCATATTTATTCTTATCTATGTTGATGATATAATAGTTGCAAGCTCTTCTATGAATGCAACAACAGAACTATTGCAGGATCTCAAGCAAGATTTTGCACTTAAAGATTTAGGTGATCTCCATTATTTTCTTGGAATTGAAGTCAAGAAAACTAAAGAAGGTATTCTCTTGGCACAAGAAAAGTACACAACAGATCTACTTAAAAGAGCCAACATGTTGAACTGCAAGTCTGTAAGTACTCCTATGTCAACATCAGAAAAAAAATATCAGCTCAAGGTGATCCACTTAGTCCTGAGGATTCTACAAGGTATAGAAGTATTGTTGGTGCCTTACAATATTTAACATTAACTAGGCCAGATATTTCCTTTCCTGTTAATAAGGTTTGTCAATATCTACATTCACTAACTATATTGCATTGGACTGATGTTAAGAGGATCTTAAGATATCTAAAGCACACCATGGGTGTTGGGTTACATATAAACAAATCAACAAGTATGCTTGTTAGTGCCTTTTCTGATGCAGATTGGGCTGGCTGCCCTGATGACAGAAAATCAACTGGAGGATTTGCTGTGTTTTTAGGAAATAATCTCATATCATGGAGTGCACGAAAACAAGCAACAATATCAAGATCTAGCACCGAGGCAGAATACAAGTCAATGGCAAATGCTACAGCCGAAATTATATGGGTTCAAACTCTTCTTTGTGAGCTGAGTATAAATTCTCCTTCTGTTGCTATATTATGGTGCGACAATATGGGGGCTAAGTATCTTTCAGAAAACCCAGTGTTTCATGCAAGAACTAAACACATTGAGGTAGATTATCATTTTGTTAGAGAAAGAGTAAATCAGAAACTACTAGATGTAAGGTACATACCTACAGGGGACCAAGTTGCAGATGGGTTTACTAAACCGTTGTCAGTTCAGAAACTTGAAGAATTCAAGCACAATCTCAACTTAAGAAAGTTGTGATTGAGGGGGGCTGTTAGATAAGGTATCTTTGCTTATCCATACATGTATCACGTCAGATGAATCATGCATATCTCGGTTGCCTTATTTCAGGTGTCCATGTATAGAAATAAATTATCTGCTGTAACAGAAAGTAGAGATTGCATTCAAATAGAGATATGGTAGTTATGGCAACCCGGGATATGCATGATTCACTTCCTGTAACAGATCTGGCGCTTCAGCCATCTATTAATAGATTCATGCGGCCTCGAGAGAGGTTCAAGCTTCCCAAACTAACCTCTTGTGTTTCACAAAGAGATCATCAATGGATTCACAAGGCTTCATAGCAAAATCAGAATATTCTTTTTGATAAAGATTTTTATGCACTTTCTTGATTTTAGTGGTTTCTTCATGATAATCGCAAAGAGTTTTCCATATTAAATGGGCAGAATTAATATGAGCTACACGATCAAATTCTTTGCGAGAAATTCCTTGAAGCAACAAGTTACGAGCTTGAGCATTTAAATCAACATTTGCTTTGTTTAAATCAATAATAGTAGCAGGAACCTCATATGGTGTAGAAACTTTTTTCGAAACATCACTACCTTGAGCCTCAATATAAGTTTGCATCTGACACTTCCAAAAAGTAAAATCAGTACCATCTAGCATAGGGGGACGATTCACATACCTCTCTGACGCTATAGTAACCCGCTCTGATACCACTTGTAGGATCGTCGATGACAATCAGAGGTGGTGAATGATTTCAACGCCTAGCAGAAGCTTTTCGTAAGATTTACTTACTTTTTTTTTACCTGCAATCATAGCAAGGACACCAAAAAAACGAAGGAAACAAAAAAAAGAAAACAGAAAAGGAAAACTCACGCATGCATGTGGTGTGTTTGACGTGTGATCAATTCTCAGCGTGGCGTTGATTCAACGTGGCTTTGATTTGTTCTCTCGGCAAATCTATCTCTCTCTCTCTCCTCAGTGTGTGTCCGCACACTGCTGTGCTTTTTAGTCACGAGACCGAACCCGGCGATTAGGGGTGGCAACGAGCCGAGCCGAGCCTGGCTCGGCTCGGCTCGTGAAAGCTTGGTGGAATAGAGGCTCGGTTCGGCTCGGCTTGGTTAGGATATCAAGCTTTTTTGTGGGCTCGGTTCGGCTCGTGATGCGGCTCGAGCCAGCTCGAGCCGGCTCGCGAGCCAACAATGTGAAACCAACAGAGAAGACAGCCAGTCAGCCACCGAGGGCAAGCGACCGCAACCAGCCCTAATCCCTTCTCGCCACCAGTCCACCAACCACCAGTAAAGGTAAACCCCACAAGATTCACATCAACATACTACATTCATCCAGTATAGCCAACATTGAACTAGAAACCATAAGCTATTCATCCTCAGTAGAGCACATGGGAGTATGGGACCAAGGCACCAAGCCAACTAGCCAAGAATATCACCAGAGGTAGAAGAGGAGAGGAGAGGTTTACCGAATAGGGCGGCGGCTGCGTAGCCTGCGTGCGACCGCCGGTCAGCCGAGGCCCGAGGCCACCCGCCTCCCAAGTCCCAACCTATCCATCAGGCAAAACCACACAAAAATAAGCCAAAACCGATATATCGGGGTGAGAGATGGGGAAAAGCACCAGATCGACCGGATCTGGCCGGGGTTCACCAGGCGGCGGCGCGGCGCCGAGAAGCAAGGAGGCGCGGGAGGCGGCGCCGAGCGGCAAGGAGGGAGCGGCGGGGCCGTGACTCACCAAGCAGCGCCGACGGGCAAGGAGGCGCAGGAGAGGGGGAAGCCTCACCGGTGCGACGCAGCGGCGTGAAGAGGAGCCGAGGCGCGACGACGGGAGTCCGGGAAGGAGAGAGAGAGGGCCGAGCGTAGGGGAGCGCGGAGGCCGGAGATCGGAGACCGGAGTAGAGGCCGGCGCGGAGGAACCGAAGAGAGGCGCCGGCCGCCGGGGCAAGGAAATAGGGAGGCGGCGCGCGGCGTGACCGCGTGAGCGGAGAGACAGGAAATAGAGAGGGAGAGAAAGCCGAGTGGACAGTGGAGTGAGTGGGGGAGGCCGGGAGAAGATGAGGAGGCATTGGGCCATCGGCAGTTGGGCCGAGCCGAGCTGGCTCGGGCTCGGCTCGTTTAGACCGCGAGCTTTTTTGCTGGCTCGGCTTGGCTCATTTCATTCACGAGCCGAGCCAAGCCTTCACGAGCCCGAGCCGAGCCCGAGCTTTTTTGCCAGCCCTACCGGCGATGCACGCGCACGAAAACCGAGGAAATCAAGCTTTACGTGAAGCGATCTGCTCGCATGTACTAAAGACCGAAGCAAAGTAACGCATGAAGTGATGACGACGAGGTGCTGCAGCAAGCGATGATGCACGTGCACGAGAAACGAGAAGCGAGACGTCACCGGCGCATGAAAAGATCGGACGCGCCGCCGCAATTTTTTCCCAAACAAAAAACGCGTTCAGTCCCCGAAAAGCCGTACCTCAACGACAGCCAACACTCTGGTTCTTATACCTCACATATATCTCCTAATTTTTAATCTTTACTTGAAACCCTAATACAACTCATCCAACTAGATCTAGGCCTTTTATCTCAACCAGGCTTTTAGCCTACTATTATTCAAGGGACCTGAAACTCTTTTTAACATGGGTTTTCTAAAATTCCAACTCATCACGTGTTGAAGCCTACAGGACCGCACCTTTCGTAGCTTCTCCATGCATCATCCACCTTTGATCTCCATGCGCTCCAACGTAAGCCCGACCACCTCGTGACATCCCCGACCGCTTGGACCTCAGATTTCCCCCTCCTAATCCCGGTCTTCCTTGTCACCGACCATGATTGTCTCCACGCCCAATTTGTACATACAAAGACCAAAGAACGTTCTTCCGATACAAGTTCGTCCAAACTTGACAAACATCAATCCGCACACACACGACATAACTTGTATAACAACGCTAAACAAAATTACCAATTATTCATCATCACAAATTAACCATTGTCAATTATTCATCACCAAAATATTCTAGACCTAACCACATGGTCTAACAATAATCGAATTGTTGTGGTAGCATATATTAATTCTTGCTAGCTAGTTGATTGTGTCACCTGGGTTGGTTTTAACCCTTTATACACTTGATACAGGGCTTGCATCCAAGTGTACGGGAGGCTAGGAAGTCTGTTGCTCGGGAGCTAATTTGCCTGCAGGAGAAGCTTGATTCTTCATGCAAGCAACTACCTGGTGAGCTTAATCAGGAGAAACCAGATGGAGTTGATAATATTGTCCAAACTACAGCTCCTGTCTCAACAGCAAAAGCATCTGATGAAGTATCACTTCCATTCATACTGTTCCATAACTTGATTTTACAATTGTTCATTAATGACACAACAGGTTAGTTTATTTTTTTTTTGTATTAACAAATATGTTGTAGCAGGAGAAATCTGCAAGTGTGTGTGAAGTACAAGGGCCGTCCTCAATTGACTCCAAGGAGGAGATGCATGATGCAGGTTCTTTAGGAGTTTCCATGGAGCTGAGGCAAGATGCAGATTCTACTGAACAGAAGCTTCAAAAGGAAGAGACTAGTATTACTAAGGAAGAAGCACATGATGAAGTAAGTTAACTTCTGTTGGTATCTTTTTTTTTGGAAAGGAAAACAGTAGGAGAGACTCCTACTGTGATATTATATAAAAAATAAAAAGGTTACAAAATGTACAATGGAGCTGATAATATTATTGATAAGATAACCGATCAATTTAATTTACAAGTGGGATATCTAACATCACTCATGTCCAATAGGGGAAAGCTGCAGCACTGGGTGAGTGCCAAGGAGCATCATCGATGGATGTGATGAATTATGCAGCTTTGTCGGGACATTCCACTGAGCAGGAGCACCAAACAGAAGAATCAAATACCACTTCAAGGGAAGAAACGCCTGAAGAAGTTGTATTTCTGTTTAGTTGTTGTCGTCTAGAGTAACAATATTGGTTCATTAGTTAACTACATGCCTGCTATTTTATCCTTTATAAATTGGATGTTGACAGTGTTCATATCAACGGGAGAAAGCTGCAGCAAGGGTTGAGAAGTATCGTCAGTGGGCTACATGGAGCAGTTGCATGATGCAGCTTTATCAGAGGACTCCAATGTGCTGAAACAGTGCACAGCTTCCACTGAGCATAGTCGCCATACTGAAGAATCAAATACAGGGGTTTCTCCTGCTGCCACTGAGGACAGTACAGTTACTATGACTACAACATCTATGGAAAGTGGAGCGGGAGTTAATGAGTTTTTCATTTTATTTATGTGGGTGATGAGCTTTATAACAAGTTGAATTTGTAAAGAAAATATCAACACTGTATACCAATACCATGAAACAGGATGGTTCAGTCGCAGGTCAGGTTCCGGAATCTGCAGCTGTAGAAATCTCAGAGCTGAAACACGATGTTGCTCCTGCTGAAGAAGATCGATGCAAAGAACCGAGTGCTCCATTTGTTCATTTGGAGGATTCATCTGTACTATTGAAGGATGCAGAGCCACATGAATACGATCCAGCTCCTGCAGATGACTCCATTGTGTCCAAGCTGGAAGATCAACCAGAAGAAACCAGGGACGCCAACATGCAGCAACAAGTTGCAGATTCTACAAATAATGTGGACTATGATACTGTTGCAGATGCAGAGAAGTCTGCGCAGCCTCCCTTGCTCGAAGGAACATTGCAGTCTGACTCTGCCCTGGAACAAACTGTCTTGGAGGAATCAGAAGCAGAAAAGCAATGTGAGTTTTCAGGCGAGGACGATTCAGCACTTCCACTTGTGGATCATCAGAATGAAACTCATGTGGAGAATCCAACAGGAGGTTCTCCAAACGGAGAGGAGCCTCTCGTTGTAGCATTGTTAAAGGAAGACGAGACCAAGGAAAATACTATGAATGTTGCAGGAGCTCCGAGTAACATGGGTGCTGAACATACCCTGCCTGAAAGTGAGGGCAGTGAATTACCGTGTGAACATGATGACAGCATGGTGCATGAGAATCCTGACTCAAAAGGTGTCATTGGAGAGCCAAAGTGATGCACGAAAGGAGCACGGCAATGGAGACAAAACTAGTGATGGTATGGAGGCTTCTGAGGCAGTTGAATGTAGCGAGATGCTGAAAGAAGCACCAGTATGTGCAACAAGAGCGATCTCTGCTGAGGTGGAAGCCGATAACCTGAAAGAAGATGTCCGCGTGCAGACAGCTTCTGAAGAAGCAGCTTCTGTTTCTGCAACTCACGATGGCCTGAAGAACGATGACGAGAAGAATCTGGCTGAGGAAAACCAGAAGTTGAACGAGATGCTGCAGAAGCTTCTTGCATCCGGCAACGATCAGATGGGGGGTCATCACGGAGCTAAGCGAGAAGGTCAAGGCGCTCGAGAGGAAGCTGGCCACCAAGAAGAGGCCAAAGGTACGGGTACACAGGCCAGCCAGGAATGCAACGGCCAAAGTCCACTGAAGACTGAAAAGATGATCTCTGAAGTTTGTGATTTGTGTGTATGGATTCCATGTAACTGTTTGTATCCATGTTGCAATGAAGTGCAATGTACTACTTGTAATGTACACAAAGCTGCTGTGCCACTTTGCCCTGGGGAATACAAAAGATCATGCTTGTGTGTGTGTGTGATACATCCAAGTTCAGAGCCTTGGATATTTTCCTTGCATTTGTGGGCTAGTTACTGGGTCATTGCATACCTGATTAAGAAAGCTGCATATACGGATGTGGACTGTTCTCTATGGTTTAACAGTGTACAGATATGGGTGGTGTTGTGCAAAGCTTTCATGGAAGAATTTGTCACAGTGATACAAATTCCTCGCAAAGCTTTCAAGAAAGCTCCTCCGCACAAGCGGTATCATTTCTACTGTTTGCCAACAGGCCAAGGTATGGTATGACCTGAGGGAAAAGTAGGAGGCTGGAGGCCCTCGTGTGTTGTTTTCTTTTTCAGTTCTGCTCACTGCAGTTTGGCGATTGCTTTTGCTGCAGAAAAGGCGACTGGGACTCTAGGAGTGGGAGCTGAACTTGTGGAGTGCTAGTGTTTGTTCGGCCAACTTATTCAGTAAAGTGTATTCCATGTATGTGACTCAATCTGGAGTCTGGAATATATTCTCTCTATTTTGGCCGTGTCTGTACTTAGTTAATCGAATTGGGATCTGATTGGATGGTGCATTACAAGACCATCTTGTGGGGTTAATTATTCAACTGAAATTTGTAAGGAAAAAGGAGTGCATCAAACTGGCCTTGTAATGCTGAACTATTTTGTTGCTGCGTCTTATAAATTTTTTGCATATAACATTCTGTAGCCCGTAAATTGTAAAGCCTACTGCTTTTCACGCACTCAGTTGGATCATGAAACTGAAGTTACAAATGTGCAAAGGTAAATTGCATGGCTTGGACTCGACGCTGTCGGATCATAATAACGAGGCCCCAAGGTCTTCAGATGCAGGTCAAAGCCAAAAGGTACAACCCAGTGCCATTCTGAATAATGATGCATTTAGTTCACATTCTTCCATGGAAAAAGGCTGCTTTTCCAATGAACCAAATCATGGTTGTTGCACTCATCTTGTTTACTAGATGAGTGAAAAGAAGGTTCGTTCTACTCTATAACAAAACTGAGAGAACTAAAAGAAGAAGAAAAAAGTCAAGAGCATGGCAAACATCATAAGATACTGTCGTTGGAACACACTTCCTTTTGAAAATTGGTCATTGGAGCACACTCATCAACATATTGTCAGCACTTCATGCCATGCCCTTATGCTCTTGCTGCAAATGTTAACCTGTGGACCATTCAAGATTCCAAGAAGCATGTAGGCCCTCCATCAGCAAGAGCATGCCGGTGTCTTGAACAAAATAATGGCCACGATCTGTTCATCCCGACATCTGTGTATGTATATTTATACATCTGTCCTAATGTTAACTTTTGGTCACATTGGATAGGCCAATTGCCAAATATTAACACTACACCCCTATAGGAAGAAGATAGCAGAAAAATTCGATATACCTCGATGTTAATGACCATATTGTTCTCATCTGCTAGAAATAATTTGACACATGCTACGGCACAATTCTGAATTATTATACTTCTTGATACATATAATTTGGTTCCATTTACACATTTAATTGATCTACAAGACAGTATTTCGAAGGTCATTACGATATATAAGTAAGCTGATGGATGATTCAAGAAGAGAACCAAGAAGGGATAGTATCTCAAATAAATCTCCTTCCTTGGTACAAGAATTTGATCACCTGTCGATCTCAGCATCACTTCGGAAACCGAAGCAAAGAAGGGTTCTAGATGGCTAAGATTAATGTCACTCGAGACAAGGACATGAGGACAGTGAGTAGTTGATGCCGATATCCATTTGCTCCTTGCCCCACAAGCCTCTCCAGATGGAACTAATGGAAGTGATCTTCGTGGCCAATACTTGACAAGATTCCCACACATATTGCCTTGTTGCCATCAACAACTCCCTAGCGAAGGATTATTCATTTTGCTTTCTATCTTCTTTTCTTCCAAGTGATGAGTTGGCTGAGAGTTGAGACATCGCAAAAGCTTGCAATGAAGCTGCCTAAGGAATGGATTATGCCATTGCTAGGTTGTTAAATCCAGAAATTCGGTAGCATTTGATGAATTCCGACCCCGTTGTCTCACTGACAAGTAGTAAATCCTGAAATACCAACGAATGGAGTGGCAAATCCTTAGTGCCGAGGACAGAAAGAAAAAAAGACTGACAAGTAACAAATCCTAAAACGCTTCTCAATGACGAGGGTAGGAAGCAAAAGCTAAGCTAGTTAAAGGCCAGTGGAGGAGCCACTACTTAAAAATTGTGCTCCTTCCATGCATGCACGTTGGTTGGGTTTTTATTTTTCGGTTGATGACTCGATTCCTTCTGGAAAAAATTTGTAGTTATCGTGGTTTTGTGTGATGGTAATTGCACCAACATTTTAGGTCCAGTATGCATCTGACTCGCATGCTAGATCAAATTTTGAAAAGCAAGATGTTTTAGCTCTCATGCCACACAAAAAGGTATCGAGGCACGCATACTGGCACAAGGCACATGTATATAGTAGTGGACACTAATTTAGTGGCCATTCTCATTTGTGCACTAGCATGCCTTTCATTGCTTTGGGACATAGTTGGGATCCTACTGCTTTGCCACCACAAGAATGATGCTGTCAGGTGCCTTCAATCCATATACATGAAATTGGTAGGCATGTTCTTCCACCTTAAAAAGTGTTATCTACTTGAAAATTTGGTCAAGATGGCATAATAAACATGAGTTTTGAAGTGAGTGCAGTGGTGATCTTGAATAATTAACAAGGAGTATGTCCCTGTTCAAACAGTCAAGCCCTTGTTCCAAAAAGAGGGGAAAACAAAACTTGATAGGCCTACATATTGCCACATCCACAAGCAATCTCAAATCGGAATAGAATAACCTCATCACCTGCCTGTAAGGGTTAATATATCCGCTTTAGGCATGTGGAAGTGGAACAGTGACATGAGAAGTGAAATAGCAACTGCAAAAGAATGCATATATCATTGTATATTACTAGGTTCTAGTGTAGTTGGAAGCAATCAGCTTGATAAATTGTGGGCATGCGATGTGCTAGCACATGAGGACAGATTGTGCATATGGAGTTTGGAAATGTCCCAAGGGCAGCTTCATGCCATGTGTTGGATCCGACATGGTAATTGTTAGAGTTTGCAATCTTGTTTTCTCGTTTAGAAGTTAAAGTTGTAAGTCGTAGTCGAGTCGGAAGTTATGGTTATAACAAAGTCGGAAGCCGTAGTCGTATTCGAGTTCAAGTACAAGTACAAGTCAGTCTATCGAGTTCGAGCCCGCTTCATAACCGTAGAAGTCGTAGTCGTAGTCGAACCCGAGTCGTAGTCGTAGAGCAGGGTATAAAGGGCAAAGCATTGTACCGAGAGGCAGAGCGAGTTGAGGCCAATGCAATCAGTGTGATCGAGAAGCAAGGCAACAGAGAGAGCGATCAGGGCGATTGTAACGATCAGTGTGATCGAGAGAAGGAAATAAGAAGAGAGGAGCGGTTTGGCTCTGTGAAATATATCGAGTTTATTGTGTTTACAGACGTGGTCGTAAATAGAGTTACGACCACGGCGATGAGCGGAGGTGTCCGCAGGTGCTGAAGATATGGTCGTAAGCAAGTTACGACCACAGTCACAGAGCGAGAAGATGTGGTGGTAAGTGACCACAGCGGAAAGAAGTGGTTGTAAAAGAGTTACGACCATGGTCATGAAACAGTTAACGTGGTCGTAAGGGTTACGACAACGGCAGTCGATAGAGTCTTCAACGTGGTCAACTGAATCACTGTGTGGTCATAATCGAGTTATAACTATGGTGATCGACCATGGTTGAAGGAAGTGCAGCGCAGCGGCGGTGAACGTGATCGTAATTTTATTTGAAGTTTACGAGTACGTGGTCAGAGCTGTGAGGCGTGATCAGAGAGGTCACAACGTGGTCGTAACGACTGCCAAGTGGTCGAAGAAGCAACAAAACAGTTGTAACAGCTGCCAGTGTGGTCGTAGCGACTGCAACGTGGTTGTACGGCTCTAGGGAGTGGTCGTAAGACTGCAACAAGTGGTATCAGAGCTAGTTGACTTCGGTTTTGAAGGTCATGAGAGACAAGACGAAGGCTTAGGGTGGGCTAATCTTCCTCCAGTACCCTCTCCTGACGACCGATAATTACCCAGTATGGGCAATAAAGATGAAGGCAAACATGCATGCCCAAGGAGTCTAGGGTGCGGTCGATCTGAAGGAGAAGGACAAGAAGGTGGATGATAAGGCGGATCAGGCGGCTTTGGCCCTCATCTACCAGGCGGTGCCAGACACGATGATGCATCAGCTCATCGACAAGAAGACAGCACGGGAGGCATAGGAGACGCTTCAGACAATGCACGAGGGCATTGATCGTATCAAGAAAGTATGACTCCAAAATTTATGAAGCGAGTTTAAGAACCTGAAGATGGGAGAGACCTAGTTGGTGGACGAGTTCACCGACAAGCTGAATTCGTTGTACAATCAAATTAACTCGCTTGGCAACAAGATGGAGAAATCTATAGCAGTGAAGAAGTACTTGCGTATGCTTCCGGAGAAGTACATACCTGTTGTCACAATACTTATGTACTCTCCTGATCTGGACAAGAAGAAGATAGAGGAGATTACCGGCTCTCTCAAGGCGCATGAGGAGTTACTGAAGGGGTTTCAGTCACGTAACGAGCAGGGATCTCATAACGAGCAGGCATTGCTAGTAAAGGGAGATCAAGAGATAGTCGTGGCTCATCAAACAACCGCGGGAGGTGACACGGTCAAGGAGGCTAGAGTAGCCGAGGTGGTAGGGCTGGGCAAGGCGGTGGTGAGAGATCCCATGATAAGTTATATGTCAAGTGCTTTGAATGTGACGAATACGGGCACTACGTGTCAGGATGTCGCAGCCATATAAAGTGTTTCAATTGCAACGAGTATGGGCACTATGTTTTGGTTTGCAGAAGCAAGAAGAAGGACGGGGAGGTGAACCTCGCCAAAGACGAAGAAGAAGATGATAAAGCACTAGTATTTCTCTCCTCATATGTTGAAAAGAAGCCAGTCATGGTGGTACTGAATGAGGAGAATATAATTCCAAAACTACGCACGAAAGAAGGAAGCCACAATTACATGGATCAGTGGTACTTGGACAATGGAGCAACCGACCACATGACGGGAGATCGCTCCATGTTTCATAAGCTCGAAGAGAAGATTTGGGGTAAGGTCAAGTTTAGTGATGGCTCCACGGTGGAGATAAAAGGCAAAGGGACGATGATGTTGCACTGCAAGAATGGAGATATAAAGTTGTTGATAGGGATTTACCATATACCAAGTTTATGCAACAACATACTTAGTCTCGGGCAGATGACAGAAATAGGGTGCAGGGTGGTTCTGCAGGATGAGTTCTTGCATGTGTACGACAAGAACAGAGATTTATTAATGAAGATGAAAAGATCTCTAAATCAGTTGTACAAGATATCTTTGAAAACTTGTAGATCGATTTGTGTGAAGAATGGTCTGGAGGAGCCAAAAGATGGTGGACTTCACGAACAGGCTACAGGAGGCAAGCATGGCGCAGCAAGCGGTGGTGAGGCTCACGGACATGCAGTTGGGGGCAGGAGGTGTGTGTGCAGCAGGCACACAAGTAGACGGCACAAGAGAAAGGATGGGTGCAGTCGGCATGCATGCAGGGCAACGAGTGCATGCAGTTGTAGCGAGTAGGGGCTTGGAGGCCAAGGTGTCGGGACCCACGGGGGGGAGGGCGCATCCCTGAAGCTGAGGTAAGACGCGCAAGCAGGCATGCAGCGGGAACTGGCTCGAGTGGTCTCACGTATATGCAAGGGCAGCGGAGCGCAGAGAGAGCGGTGGTCGAATGCAAGGTCATGCGCTAGAGAAAGAGTGGGCAAGCGCTGCAGGTGGAAGACGACCAGGCATGGAAACGAAGTTGAAGAGACGACTGTGGGAGCAGGTGCTCCATCCCAGGCAGGCATGCAAAGAAGAAGCGGAAGCAAGAGAAAAGATTAGCGTAATCAAGATGAAAAACAAGATTAAGGAGGTGATTGTTAGAGTTTGTAATCTTGTTTTCTCATTTAGAAGTCAAAGTTGTAAGTCGTAGTCGAGTCAGTCGTGGTCGTAACAAAGTCAGAAGTCATAGTCGTATTCAAGTTCGAGTACGAGTACAAGCCAGTCTATCGAGTTCGAGTCCGCTTCATAGTCGTAGGAGTAGTAGTCGTAGTCATAGTCGAACCCGAGTCGTAGTCGTAGAGAAAGGTATAAAGGGCAAGGCATTGTACCGACAGGCAGAGCAAGTTGAGGCCAATGCGATCGGTGTGATCGAGAGGCAAGGCAACAGAGAGAGCGATCAGGGTGATCGTAGCAATCAATGTGATTGAAAGAAAGAAATAAAGAAGAGAGGAGCGGTTTGGCTCTGTGAAATCTATCGAGTTCATTGTGTTCACAGACATGGTCGTAAATAGAGTTACGACCATGGCGACGAGCGGAGGTGTCCGCAGGTGCTGAAGACGTGGTCATAAGTGAGTTACGACCGCGATCACAGAGCGAGAAGACGTGGTCGTAAGTGATCACAGCAGGAAGACATGGTCGTAAAGGAGTTACGACCATGGTCGTGAAGCAGTTAACGTGGTCGTAAGGGTTACAACAACAGCAGTCGATAGAGCTTTCAACGTGGTCGATAAAATCACTGCGTGGTCGTAATCGAGTTACGACCACGGTGATTGACCATGGTCGAAGGAAGTGCAGCGTAGTGGCGGTGAACGTGGTTGTAATTTTAGCTGAAATTTATGAGTACGTGGTCAGAGCAACGAGGCGTAATCGGAGAGGTCACAATGTGGTCGTAACGACGGTTAGGGTGGTCGGAGAAGCAACAGAGCGGTCGTAACGACTGCTAGTGTGGTCGTAGTGACTGCAACATGGTTGTACGGCTCGAAGGAGTGGTCGTAGGACTGCAACAGTAATCAAAGGAGGTGAATGGTGTCTTCAAATTTAACCTTCTAAATGGTATTCTAAAACTTTCACTACACTAGCTACTATAAGCCAGGAAGATCTGATTTGCTCACTAACAAAGAACTCACAAAAGCGCAAAAACAAATGGAGTTCAACTCCTCTAAACCGGTTGGGCCGTTATGAGGGAGTGGTTGGACTGACCAAGAGGTCTGATCGCCAGAGATGACCGGCCTCCAATTAGACTGTAGACCTAGAGGTGATCAGACCGCACCCCTATTCCTAGAACTAGAAATCAGCCCAAACCAAAACCAAAAATAGTGCAACATCTAAAATGCATATCTAAATGATTTAAAACTTTACATATACCTTACTGAGAATCTTAGAAACCTAATCTATCCAAGTATCACATGGATCTTGGCTAAAGTTCAACCTTTCCTTAAGACAAATAAGGTTGTACCAAAACAGAGCAAAACTTAAGAACTTGAGATGTGACTTGCTCGTGGGTTGAGGATAACTAAGATGGTTCTATATGAGTTCCCATATGTCGCAGAAAGCAAGAGAACGTAAAGATTCAAGACCAAAATTTTAGGAACAAAATATCATTATAAGGGCTCCAAATCGGATCAAATCGGGCAATCTTCAAGATCTTGCTATAACTAATCACTATATGGATAGAATATGATCCTCGTAAGGCATCTCCATCACTACGCATCCTTCGAACCCAGCAAGATCAAGAGGGAAGGAGAGAAGGAAAACACCAACCAAAACAAGTGCAAAATCAACAAGAGCAAGAACACACCATGTAGAATGAATAAAATTAATCTATTACAACTTATAGATTAAGGTTTTACAGTCACTCTACTATGAAAGATAAAGCTCTCGTAAGAACACTCACCCAAAGCTTATACCACAAGAAGGTCTCTCTCTCAAACCTTAATGAATGAATGGTTGGTTGGGTTGACCACGTGCCTCTAACCGTTTTGACTCATATAGATATAGCAACAAAACAACATCTAACCCTAATAGATACTATCCATTAGCACAACCAGAGAAATCCGTTAACCCAATACACGCCGGGTTTTACACTCATATATGATTTATGCATAATTCTCAAAGCTCATAAGCCCAAACTCGCTAAGGAGCGAGCTTCTTATCCACTTGGCCTTCTTAGCGTCTCCTTGACCTAAACCGCCATCTCAATGCCCTCTAAGCGTCGTGGTTTTGGTCCCATCACTATTTCAGGTATTTTGGCATCTTCGCCAAAACACCCTCGCCTTGATCGTGGATCTCGCATCTTCCCCAAACCTAGTCTATTATCATCTCCTTCTTTATAAGCAATCTCCATGCCTGCAAGTCTCTCTATATCGGTTCCTCCGACCATACCTCACTTGCACCGACCGTACCATTTGATGAACCGTTGCTCGAACCTTCTCTTCAACATCTCTAGTCCTCTTTGTGCCTTGCTTGAGCTCAATTGTCCTACCCAATTTCCTTGACCATACCTTAGCTCATCTCTAAGCCTAATCCCGACCCACGCTATCGACCATGGTTGCCTTCAAACTTTCTACGCATCAAAGACTAAGAAGTCATTTTTGGGCATAAATTTTACATAACTTGACCTATGTTAGTCCAAACATACTTGATGCACTATAAATGCCATGACCTAGGATTCCAAAGCTCTACCCATGATCATTTCCCACAAACTACATTGAGCGGCCGATCAGATCGCTGGCCCTGGTCGGACCGCCCCATGGCAAGTTTGACCACTCGGGTCAAGCACCCAGAAAACACCTCTCTAGAAAAACAACTGCCAATTAGAAATTGGTCACACCGCACCGATGGTTCGACTGCCAACCAAAATCCGGTCACATCGGACCTGCGATCAGACTGCCCTCCCTCAAGCAGTCAGACCGGCCTAGTCTGACAGCAACTTTAAAAACTTGTAAACTCGCAAATTTAAACTTCAACTCGACATGATTGCCAATTATTCAATATAAATAAACCATAGATATTTTTAACATAGTTCTACACCATGCCATCTAAGATGAAAGTATGCAACCTTCCAAAGCACCTAGTTTGTCCCTTTCTTTGTATCCACTGCATCAAGTGTGAAGACAAAGATATGAGTGCGTCTTTGGCTACTGCTCATGACATCGGTCCCAAACACCATTTTGATATGCTTTTGGAGGAAGTAATAGATATGCATTGTCTAGTCATGGATATAAATCAGCATATTTTATCTATCATTGTAGTTGCCCTACAAGGCTACAACCTTCTTCACAATTATACACAAACTTCGATCACTAGTATACAAATAGTTGGATTGGTCGTATGAATACTGGATTTGCCGTCAAAATTATTTTCATAAACTTTACTACCAAATAACTAGAAAAAATTACTGGTGAAACGTGTATAATGGAGATTGTGTGACTAAACTATCGTCTATTTGGTAACATGGGTGAGTATTGAGAGCATGCATTGTAAGTGAAGGAAATGAAATAAACACAGTTTGACGGCTGCCACAAGAGTAAACGATATGAACTGTGGTCCTGTCAACTACAATACTGTCAAATAGATTTATATACGGATAAGAATGCACACTGATGTGATGGTACAAGATTCTCGCATGGGTGGACCGGAAAATACTACTCCGTAGGATTTTTTTTTGTATGAGCGAGTTATGGTGGCATAGCTAGCAGTTAGTATAATTAACCTTAAACAAAATGCTTCGTAGGTCCTACAATTAACCGCGTTAGCAAAACATCAAATTTTTTAAAAAAAATAAAAAGAGTTAAATTTTTTGGAGCGGATGAATTTGTTAGGAATTTTGGAGAAATTATAGTGATCCTTGTAGAACTCACATAAAAATCCTAGTTCCGAACCGGCCTTAAGTTGTAATTTTGTAATTTATATGGGCAACATATTCTGTGCACTCCGACATCTTGGTGCACTCATACACTCAACTCATGTCAGCTGTCTGATCACCATCTGACGTCCCATATCAACGTGCGTCACTTTTCGCAAAAACCCGCCCGCCACTCACGTTGGATTTGCAAATCACCCCCCAAGCCATCCCCTTCGCCCCTCCCCTCTCCAGAACCACCGCCCACCTCCGCCCCTCCTCCCTCCGATCTGCCGCCGTCCACCCCCGCCCCTCCTCCGCCGATCTACCGCCGCGTGCCCCCGTGCCTCCTCCCCTTGAGCTACTGTCCTCCCCACCCCTCCTCCCTCAAGCCGCCGCCTCTCGCCCATGTCCCTCCTCCCTCGATCCGTAGACACACGCCCCCGCGCCCCCCGAGCTGCCGCCCACCCCCGCCCCTCTTCCCCCCGATCCGCCGCTGTACGCCTCCGCCCTCCTCCCCTGAGCCGCCGCCGGCCATAGGTAGCTGCAAATCGGGAGGTGGAGGGGCAGAACGGCCGGCGGCAGATCGGGGGAGGTGGGATGGAGGCAGGCGGTGGGTCTAGAGAGAGGAGGGTGGAGGCGGGCGGCGGGTCTGGAGAGGAGGGGCGAAGGAGATAGCTCGAGGGCGATTTGCAAATCCAACGTGAGTGGCGGGTAGGTGTTTGTGAAAAGTGACGAACATTAATATAGGATGTCAGATGGAGATCAAATGACAGATATGAGTTGAGTAAATAAGTGCATCGGAGTGACTAAGTGCACTAGATACGGTACCATTCATATGGTCAGACTCAAATGAGAAGTTAGCAAATGACACTTGCGATGGCATTAGACAACACATTTCTTTTGCACGCTCACATCACAATGACAGCGTAAAAGTTGATGCATGCCCACAGGCTGCTCGAGTCCAGCAGTTCAGTAGCTCACACGTTTCATGACCTTCCTTCCAAAGGAGAAGCAAAGCCAAAGCGTGCATAGGATTGTGAGTGACGAGGGGATGGGTCATGAGATAAACAATTTTGTTGCGACTTGTGAGTGACGCGCGCACACATGGGATTGATTAGGTAAAGGAGGCCCATGGTGCCTCCACCAATCATAAAATAGACCTCATCCCACACCTCGCGTGTAGCCCACACACACACACTTGAGCCACTTCTTCTATGGAACGTCAAATCCATGCACAGGAAAGCCCTGTCGCAAATTAATCTACAGCATAGCCGGCAAAGACGTTTCAAGTGTCAAAAGAAAGCCGCTTCTCTCGCTCTTTCGTCAAGAAATTTGCTTAAAACTATGCAGCATCACTTCTCGGGTGGGTTTTTTTACTGTACTTTTAGATTCTATCTTTTAAATTATGACTGTTTATGAAAGACAGTACGTAAAAAAAATAATTAAATATGATTTTAACCAGTATAACTAAACTCGGTATATTGTCTACTATAATCTATATATAGACCCTATCTTAAAAATACATCATTTAAAAACTAATTATTATAACAAAAAATAAAAGCTAAAAATAAAAATAACCCGGCCATCTCCATTGGACTGAGATGCATGCTCTTAGGCAGGTTTGCATTTGCCCATCGGCGGCTAAGCGATAGTTGGCCGAAAAGTGGGGTGGTGTTGTTGGTCGCAGTACATCCATTCAAAACTCAGAATTTTGTATTAATCTTATGGAAATTACGCTGTTACATGCAATCACAAAATTCTTGCGTCATAGACATGGCCCAAGTAGTGGGCGACTGCTTGGACGATCGCATTTGGAAATGCTAAGCTAGAGCAAAGTCATGTTCAAACTCACACCTCTCTCGCTCTGCAGTTTTTTTTTTTTTTTTGTGAAGGAACTTGCAGCTTGTTTGCAACCTCATCTCCCTCTCCAACTCATCAACATTGCCCTTTGAAGCAACCCTCGTCTCTCTCTCCAACTAACTCATCAGTATTGCCCTTTAAAGCAACCAACTTAAGGTGCCGACTGTAGCTATGGGTTATATCTTTTGGTTAAAAGAAGTGACTTTAAGAATAAAGACGTGAAGGTGAGAAAAGCAAGAGAGATATATACGCGTGGCGGAAGTGAAAGGAGTGAGGTACGTGATACACTTGTACTCTCTGGCTTATCCCTGAAACGAGACAGTAGCAAAACGAATGAAAAGGCCACTTTGAGAAAACAGCGGTGCCTTCGGTTGGGCTTATAGCTTGTGGCTTATAGCTTATGCTACAGAACTAGCTTTCAAATAGTATATTTTTTTCAAGGTGAGGTCAACAGAAAGATTGAAATAAAAAGTGTACTGAGTTTAGCTGTATCGGCTAAAATCGTATGTGACTATTTTTCTCTGTGTATTGTCTCTCGCAAATTGTCAGAATTCAAAAATTTAAATCATAATGCATAGTCAAAAAAATTCATATCAGATATTTATATTGATTTTTATTTTTTTTCTAAGTATTAACTAAAAATAGAAGTGTTAGAGTTTGTAATCTTGTTTTCAGTTGAATTCATAGTCGTGTACGACTTGATGGTCGTGTAACAAATTTGGTCGTGGTCGTATAAGAGTCCGCTTCATAGTCGTAGCCGAGTTGGAGTCATAGTCGTAATCGAGTACGACTTCGAGTCCTTCTCCAAGACGTGGTTGAAGAGCAAGGTATAAAAGGGCAGACCATCGTACCAAGAGAAAGAGCGGTGGAGAGCACCAAGTCGACGAGATGTAGTCACAGAGGGGTGCCGGGAAGAGGGCGACTGGTGTGGTCGCAGAAGCACCGAGTGGAGGCGATGTAGTCGCAGAGGAGGTGCAGAGCTTGGAGCGACCGACGTGGTCGTAGGCGGTTGGCATGACCGCAGAGCATGGAGCGACCAGCGTGGTTGTGGGCGATCAACGTGATCGCAGAGGAGAGAGGCGAGCAGTGTGGTCAGAGGAGGCGACCGGCGTGGTCGTACAAGATCGGCCTGGGCGACCGACGTGGTCGTAGGCGATCGATGTGAGCGACCAGTGTGGTCGGAGGAGGCGACCCGCGTGGTCGTAGGCGATCGGCCTGGGCGGCCAGCGTGGTCGTAGGCAATCGGTGAGAGCGGCCAGTGTGGTCAGAGACGGTCGGTGAAATCGCAGGGGTTCGTAGACGTGGTCATAAAGGAGTTACGACCACGGCAAACAGAGGCCTGCAGACATGGTCGTAAAGGAGTTACGACCATGGCAAGAAGGGTGGAGGGCGTCCGCGGGAGTAACAGACCTGGTCGTAAAGGAGTTATGACCAGGGTGACGAGTGGAGGTGTCCGCTGGAGCAGAAGCTATGGTCGTAAGGAGTTACGACTACAATCTCAGAGCCAAGAATGACGACGAGAGCGGAGGTGTCCACAGGTGCTAGAGACGTGGTCGTAAAGGAGTTACGACCATGGTCTCGTAGGAAGAGTGGTCGTAAGACGTTACGACTATGGTGATCGACCGTTGTCGAAGGAAGCGCAGCAAGAAGCGGTGAGCGTGGTCGTAACTTCGGCTGAAGTTCACGACCATGTGGTCGGAGCGGAGAAGAGTGATCGGAGGGGTCACAATGTGGTCGTAATAGCTGTCAGTGTGGTCGGAGATCCAATAGAGCGGTCGTAGTGACACAGGAGATGGTCGTACGGCTGCAGAGGCGATTGTAGCGGCTACAAGGTGATCGTAAATATCTTAAGAGCATTGGTTGTAACACTAAGAGTACGGACAAGAGTTTACCCTATTTTCCCTCCGTACCTTCGTCACTCATGATATATACATCACCATTGACACTCCCCCTAGTCGCCTACGCTACACGCCATGGGGGGCCTGACCTAGCCAAGGGGGGAAAGGAAGCCACTGTTTCATCTCTTGGAGTAAAAAAGGCGGAAAGGCCCCTCATTCTCAAATCCCCTCTCCCCCACCACAGATTGGGGGGGAATTCCGCTCGCAACCAACCGATCGCCGCCGCCAAACCGAATCGCAAGAACGGGGACGTGGAGCCGCGGGTGCGTTCCTGCGTTCGTGCCCCATCTCTCGTTCATTCGTTCGTTCTGCCCCTCTCTCCTGGGATTTCCTGGTTCTTGATTTGTGGTAAAGGTTGGGCTTTTGTCTTTGCCGTCTTGTCCCTTGGGCGCTGAATCTTGGTTTCTTGATGGGGTTAGGCGGACCCGGCGGCTCGGTGGATTGGATTCCGAAAGGCAGCATCTTTTCTTGGATTTGGATTGGTTGGTTGGGCTTCTGTTCTTGAGTAGGTAGTCAGGAGCAAGAACTAATAATACACCTTCTTTGGCTTAATTCCACTGTTATAGGGTTTTTTTGGAGATCTTTATTTTTGTTCTCTGCATTTTAATGTGCTTTTAGATGCTTGATTTTATGCGGATGTCAAGGATTGGTAGTTATTGCCATGCGTTTCTCTGTGCGATTTTGGTAAAAATTTGTTTGGTTGATGGTGCTCTTGGCTACCTTGCCTGCGTTGGTTGCTTTATTATTTATCTACCCCTTTAATGATTGCGATGTGGCTGCCGCGGCAAATTGAATGTGGTGATAAAAATTCCATGTTTTTCTCTTCTGAAAAAAAAAGCACCTCAATTTGTGACGGCGACGTTAGCGTCCATGTTCCCACTATTTTCCCCCCAAGATTCGTTTCATCATTAGCTATTTTTTATCACATTTCTTTGTCTACATTTCCAGAGCAGATGGTAAACACTAGGATTAAAAAGAGCCCACTTTATTTGCTAATCTTACTGCCCTTTTGTGTTGTTGAAAGGTTAGATTGCTCCAAGTTTGACTATCACCCCCCTTATGTAAAGTGATTTTTTTCTTTGCTTGTATTTCATATTCTCTGAAAAATTGATGAATACATGAGTAGTTCTACATCAGATGTTTCCATGTTGTTGTAGCATCATCCCTTATTTCATGGCATTATTGTCACTTGCAGGATCTTGCGTTAGTTACCGGGTTATAAATTGGTTGCTGGCAATGGGGTCCGAGGAGTGGGAGTTGTATCCATCCTCTTACATTGGTGCTCCGGTCATAGAATATGGACCGATTTCTGAAGACATCGATGATGACCGGAGTGGAGAGTTGGCTGTGTCGTTGGACGCTGTTCTTCCTGATGATCTCTTAGAGAAGGCTCTCTCCTTCTTGCCTGTTGCCAGTGTCATAAGATCTGGGTCTGTTTGCAAGAGGTGGCATGAGGTTGTGCACGCCCGGAGGCAGACATGGAGCAAAATGGTGCCTCAGAAGCCATGGTACTTCATGTTTACTTGCAGCGAGGAGGCGGTCTCGGGGTTCGCCTACGACCCCAGCCTCCGTAAGTGGTATGGATTCGACTTCCCTTGCATTGAGAAGAGCAACTGGTCGACCTCCTCGTCGGCAGGGTTGGTGTGCCTGATGGACAGTGAGAACAGGAGCCGCATCGTTGTGTGCAACCCCATAACCAAGGACTGGAAGAGGCTTATCGATGCCCCCGGTGGCAAGTCGGCTGATTACAGTGCTCTTGCCATTTCTGTGAGCAGGACCACTCACCAATACACGGTGGCTGTTGCAAGGAGCAACCAGGTGCCATCAGAGTATTATCGGTGGGAGTTCACCATCCATTTGTATGAGTCGGAGACTGGTACTTGGGTGTCTCCCTTCACTGAAGTGTTGCTTGGATGGCGAGGAGGTGGCGAGTGTGTCATCTGTCATGGAGTCCTCTACTATTTGGTGTACTCCACAGGAGTTTTGGTGAACAATAACGAGCATCGCCATTGCCTTGTCATGTATGATCTCTCTACCAGGCCTAATCACACTTCTTTGATGAGCATGGCTATACCGGTGCCGAGCCCTCTTACATGCGGCCGGTTGATGAACCTACGTGAGAGGCTTGTTTTGGTTGGGGGCATTGGCAAGCAAGATAGGCCTGGTATCATCAAGGGAATTGGTGTCTGGGAGCTCCGGAACAAGGAGTGGCATGAGGTTGCTCGAATGCCTCACAAGTTTTTCCAAGGATTTGGTGAGTTCGACGATGTTTTTGCGAGCTGTGGGGCGGATGATCTTATCTACATTCAGAGCTATGGGTCACCGGCTCTTCTCACCTTTGAAATAAACCAGAAGCTGTGGAAATGGTCGGTGAAGAGTCCTGTGACAAAGAGGTTTCCGTTGCAGCTGTTTACTGGCTTCTCTTTCGAGCCAAGGCTGGACATTGCTTCCTAGTTTCTATTTTGTTGCACTTCACCGGAGTTCTCACGTCATATTTTGCCCGGTTGTGGAGTTGCCGAGTGACGAGATGTGTCACTGGAAGCCATTTGAGCACACAAATGCTCAATTTTTATAGATCTATTCTATTTATTGTTGGGTATATCTTCTAATGGAAATGGTGGGTTAACTTTTGCAAATCTTCTTGCTGGTTTGATGGTTGGATAGTAGAGGGAGCCGGAGGGATGATACCGACGTTACACAAGAACAATTGTTTGTGAATTGCTTTTTATTTTTTGCTTTCATTGCCTGGAAACAAAGTACTTTCTTATGTCTTAAAAGTTTGTCCCTTTCTTGTTTTACAGTCATTAGTGTTTTGTTCTCTCTTCAGTTCACATGCTTGTCCCTGACGCTATTGAATTATGTTTGCTATATTAAAACAACAAATTATATGCATACATATGAGCTCTGATTCTGAAGGTAGTCTTCGTTGTTGGGCCAGTACTTCAAGCAGAGTCCTTGCTCTGCCTGCCGTAGAGCCATTTATGAAGGGCAGAGTTGTTACGTTGCCTTCTCTTTTCTTCCTATGCATATAATTAATTTGCCTTATTCTTTTCTCAATCCAAGTAACAGCAAATGCAGACAGTAAACTAAAAAAACATGGCTATCAAACTGTGCAATGTAAATCTCTGAGTGCTGGTTTGCTGAATTATTTGCCAGACATCTGTGTTCTGCTCTGCTTTACTGTACTGTACTCAATTTTTTGCATGGCACGGTTTCTTTGAGATTATTTGCAGCTCATGTTTTACACTGTAATGCTTGATGATCTTCTATTGCATTATTGCTGAACTGTATTATACAGCATTGTGTTGTACATGATGTGCCAGAATCTTTGGCTGCTTCTGATGCAGCTAGGGTGGAAAAAAAGCTCGTTGGTGAGGCTCGTTGGCTCGGTTCAAAATTGCTTTAATTATACTTGTTAATTGGTTAAACATTAAAATGAGTTTATTTCAAATGAATTTGAATTTTGCTTTAACTCGGCTCGTTAGCTCGTTTCTAAAAATACTTTTAAATTATACGTAAAATGATATTAAATTAAAATATGTCAATTTTAAAAAAACCTCAATAAAACGAGAAGTTGCCTCGATGTTCACCCCAGATGCAGCATCTGTAATACAAAACATGTGATTGTGCAAATACAGGTTGAGAAGCATGCTTCAAGTACGTGACGTACCACTGCATCTGTGCTGCTGCTGCTGCTCTCTCTCTCTCTGGTTTGGATGGAAAACGTCACATTATTTTCCCCAGCCTGAACTCTCTGTACTTGCTTTAAGTACCATCCTAAAAAGCAGCATCTGCCTATTTTCTTGCCTGTTGTGGCTGCCCCCCAATGTTGCTTGAAGCCTGCAATGGTATCTACAGTGATCCACTCTAAACGGTGGCCTCGCCGGTCCACGTCGGAACCGGCCACGGTGGAGGGGACATCTGTGCTCTGCAAAAAAGGATGCAAATTGTTTCAGCTGTCTAGCGTCATGGTGTGGCTTCAGAAGAAACTTTTCCCTTTTGCTGATAAATGCTAGCTAGCAGGTGAGCTCAGGAAAAAGTGATGGCAGCTGGTTATTACAAGCAGGGGCAAGATCTGGTGAGTTTTTGGAGCTGTACTGTAGTTTGGTTGCATTGCAGGCAGCTTCTCTCCTAGTTGCCATGTTTATGAAGGTAGTGTAACACTGACATACTAACATGTATCTGTAACTTTTGAGCTCTGGTCATTTCTTCTCCCCAGTAGACAGATTTCACTAGAATACATGCCGCATGATCAATGGCCAAAGCAGTTTTTTTTTTCTTTACTTAGCTATTTCTGCCAGGAGAAAACCCTGCAAGACAAAAAAAAAAGAATAATGGCTCAACGCATGGCATGGCCATTGGTGTTCCTGTCTGTCACACTTATTTCTGGGCTAAGAATTAGATTCCCCCACAACCTAAACATGTTGCACGTTTAGCTAATGCCCTGTAAGCACGTCAGTGTTTTTGTCTGTTCTGGCCACAGCAGAACAATAGAGACATGAAATCTATGACATGTTACAGATTGCATGTCGAAAACAGAGTCACACCTGTACTAACTTGAAAAATGTACTTTTTTAACAGATTCACCTGTCCTGATCATTATTTATTACTAAAGAACACACGCTGAACGGATCACAAATGACTTTCCATGCAACTGATTAAAAAAACATGGTGTTTCAAAGCTAAACACACGATTATTTGGTGGATCTGTGGGTGAATACTGTCCCATTACAAATAGTCGCCTTCTGAAGAATAACTTCCACTGTCAGATACATTGCACCAAGATCCATATATCAGCCATTGACAAATCAGCCTCTCTCCTCTCTTTAGATCAGGAAGATGGCCGTGAGATAATCGATCGTGTCACTGTTCAATGTTGTTCTCTTCCGGGTAGTGGTGGTAGTAGTAGTACTTGTTTATTGGGGGTACAAAAGTCGTTGGATTTCTGTGGCGTGCAGTTTGATGTGGTTGTCCTCTTCTTGTCCCCGTCTCTATCTAATCTATCCATCCACTGTCCTCGCAGCAATGCAGCCGCAGAGGCAGTCGTGGTAAAGCCAGAGCAGAGCTAGTACCGAGAGTCCAGCCGTTGGCACTGGATCTACTGTGACGAGCTGTTGGTGTGCCGTCGGCCCCTCGCAAGCGCACTTGCGAGTTGTCATGCCGACGTGTGGATCTAGGGATCGTTTATTCTTGTCGTATCAAATGGCGTTCTTGTAATGCTGTAGTTTTTTTTCCATGCAAACTGAACCAACCAACCTATCCATGTTAAGCTTGTTCCTCGTAGGATAGGAAATGGTACAGAGATTTGAAGCATCCACTAGACCACTGTAACACGTTGCGGCGGCTATTGCTTGCTGAATCAAAGAACCAAGTTAACTTGGGAGAGCACCGTACTAAGTTACTGGCTACTAAGGGCCTCTTTGCGTTGGGGCATTTTCCAAGGAAAAGCGTAGGATTAGATATTGTTCGTGTCTTTGGAACATAGAAATCCATCACAATAGAAGCGAAAGAATTTTTCCTATACCGTCAATTTCACATGAAAACCATAGGAAAAACACGTCCAGTCTAATCTCTCTTTCTTTCCTTCGCGCGGGATGGAACCAAACCACCGTTGCTGGTGCTGCCATGAGAGACACCATCATGTTCGAGAACTATTCATACAAATCATCCTGTAAATTTGTTTTAATTTTGGCTCTCTAACACTTTGTTTTTACAAAAATAACTCCTCTCTAAGCTCAGAAAACACGACAGACGACATATATCACCTTCCGCACCACCGTAACTTATTAGGAGGCCAGATGCGAGACAGGGCGAGCTGTCATGGCAACAAGCGTTGCCGAGCTGGTGTAGTTAGGCTGGCACCTACCGAACCGCCCCTACTTGGCAGGAGCCTATCAAGCGCCCCCAGCTCGGCAGGTGTGGTTGGCTAGCAGGCAATACAAAAAAGCAAGGGTGACAAAAAAACCCATTGACTCGATTAAAAATTGCTTCAATTATACTTGTTAATCTAAATTTTGCTCTATCTTGACTCGTTAGCTCACTTCTAAAATACTTCCAAATTATACGCAAAATAATATTAAACAAAATAATATAAAAACAGCTCCACCTTGTAAGTCTCATGAATGAACAAAGTCATTCAAATGCATGACCACGTGTAACCTGACATAGCACCTAGGGCAAAAATATGAAACCGTATAGCACCCACATGGCGTGGCGGTCATACGGTCGACATGGACTAGCTGGTTGTCGCGATAGTGGTAGGCACAATTGCAAGTTGGGTTTGTGCAGTAGGATAAGGGTGGTAGTCGCTGCCGAGGTGCATGACCTCCTCATTGTTCCTCTCCGTGATCCTCTGCCTGTGGAGCTCGTCATTGTTGGCCCTCTTGGTTTGGAGCTCCTCGCGCAACTCTTTTTAGGCAGATGTGCAGTTTTTGGATATAAACCTAGGCGGGTATTGAATATGATGGATCCACTCACTCAATGAACTTACAATCCGCTGTCTGCAAGCAAGACGAGGTTACAACAAGCGTTCCATGTGTGCAAGTATACGTAGGTAATGAATCACTTACCATGAATAGATGGCAGCGAAAGAATCGATATCCTGGGTGCACGTAATTGTCGCAAACTTGCACCACCACGTCAAGGTTGTACTTGCATTGCAGTCAATGCTCAGGGATATGGGGGTAGTCGCGAAGAGGATTTCTAGGGGTGTACGACTCCCTGATTTCGAGTGATAGATCAGGGCTTGGGGGATCGGGGTCCAGGAGACCGTAGATGCTCATGCCTTCGAGATAAGGGTCGTGACCTCTAAACTTACTTCGTGCCTACCGTCCCCTTCCACGCCTTGAGCTTCTTGGCATGTACGTCATGCTTTTGTTCACGTAGTACGATTTCCTGCAAGACATAAAAGGATGTTTGAGTATCTCTGCTAGTGCAAAATTCGCATTAAAAGTTACAGAAAAGAACGTGCTAACATTGCAGGAAATATCAGCGTTATAAAGAATGAACAAGTATACGGGCAGTGTGAATCGACAGGCCTACGGGTGGCCGACAAAGTGGGCTATTTGGGTAGTTCCTCATGGACTGGCCCGCTATCTTGCATAGCCTGCACTTACGTGGCCTTCGTCGCTGGCCACATTGACTATCAGCTATGTCATTGTGGATGCGACGGGATTGATGTTTGCCACACCAAGGTTGCTTTAGTGCGCCGTTCGGCACCCACTTCACTTCCCCCAGGCAAGGTCCCTATAATACATGTCCACCTCATAGGAGTTGAACTTCGCGCTCCAAGTCCTGTACAAATAGTGGATGTTAAAACACTCCAAAATATACTACACGAAGGACTGCTATCACGCAGCGCATGCAGCATACACATGGGAGCAAGGCTTGTGAAGGAGCATCGGCTTGTTGCATGTGCAGGTCACAACATCGTTGATGGTGTACGTATGCTTGCAATTGCCTCTTGTGTGGTCCATGATGTACTTCTTTCTCAAATGGATCTCAAACTTCTTCCTAACGTCGTCCATGGTCCGAGTGACATGTGAACGAGCCTTCTCCATTTTTTGTTCCACATACGTATACATGACTTCTGAGAGTTGCCTCCCTTTATCCAAGTGTTTCTTTGCATTCATGGCTCCATTAATAAAGTAGACGATGGTACAGTTCCAACTCTTGTTCACGGTTGTGGTGATCGGGAGGAAGCGCACACCCTTCATCGTACCGTTGTACACCTCTGACATATTGGTCATCATAATCCCGTACCTTGCACCGTCCGTGTCGTGAAGTAAGGACCATTTCTCCACATCTGGGGTATGCAAGTTGATCCATTAAGTGAACTCGTCCGTTGCTGTGGGAGTGGCCTGAGCTATAGCCAGTTCCATTCCTTGCGACTCCATAATATGCCTAGAGGTCTCCTCATCAAACTCGCGCCATAATATGTTAAACTTGCACCTCTAATTTTGCATGCACAGTTTATTGAACTTCTTCATCATCTCATTATTGAGAAAATGGGTGTGAAAGTTTGCTGCCAGATGCCTCATGCACTAGCGGGACCTCACGTCATTATACTATAAGGGTGGTTCAACCCCTTACTGCATGGTAATCGACACCAACAGCAGCCTGGTATTGTGGTCTGTGATAAGATAGACTTTCGGCCAATGTTGGACTACCCCTTGCCTCACATTGACCAGAAACCATAGCTAGCTAGCAGTGTTCTCGTTCTCCACAATAGCATAGCCACTGGGAATAGCTGGTCATTTACATCAGCAGCCACCGTCGTCAAGATCGTGCCCTTGTACCGGCTGTAGAGGAATGTACTGTCCATCGTGAGCACTAGATGACAGTATTTCTACCCCTCGATTGCGTGTCGAAATGCCTAGAACACCCGGTCAATGATGAAACAATTGAGGCCCTTCACAGGGTACGCCCTTTCTATCTTGTTTACATATGTCATAGGATTAGCTTGGGTAATCTGATGTGGCATTCATGGCACGAAGTCGTAGGCCTCCTCATAAGTGTCGTACGTCCTATGTATGACCTTCCTCCTCACTCGCCACACCTTACCATAGCTCACCAGGAAATTAACTAGGTTCACAGCATCGCCCATCAACAACTTCGGCAAAACTATGATGTCCGCAACTATGAGGTGACTTATCAAGCTGGTGACAAGTGACAAGGTCACATTGCGGTGCTGTACAGTGGCTCTACGGACTTACAAGTGTGGTCCTTGACCATCGTTATCCGGAAGTCTGTTTCTCTGCCTCTAAATCTCTGCACACGAACCTTCCTAGGACAAGTACCATCTAGACACTTTATCACGTACATATCGGGGTTCGATTTATACATTCGATACGTGATGCTTATGCAGATGACATGTCTTGTTATGACTTGCTGCACGACACCCTTGTTGGGGAAGTGTTGCCTTTCCATGAGAGTGTCTTCGTTGAAAGACTATACAGACCCACCTTTAGATGGCACAACTAGGGAGGCTAAGGCAACATAATCTAATCTTGAGAAGGCGCACTCAACATCGGTGTACACAATGCCGCCAGGTGCACTGCCCCAACCTCCGCCTACATCAGCCTTGTCTCCACTACTGGCTTTGTCGGTATCCTCCTCCTCACTGGAATGGATCCCATCCAATAGTCTTTTCAAATATTTATGGCAGTCAATACGCGCTGCCCACCATCCCTTTGCACCTTTTATTGGCCAAAAGTTATGAGCCAACCTGGATAGCCGTCCATCATCTCGGCAGCACCATGTTCCACTGCACCACCAGCACCAGCGGTTCCACTTCGTCCGACCATCTCCAACAACACAACGCTCCACATCGCTAGTCCTGCCACCCTCGCCCCTACTCGACGCCTCTGCTCTCTTCACAAGATGCACATACACAATTACCTCCCGTATATCGCCACAGTCGGATTGTTAGCGATCTCCATGTACTGCCACTAGGCAACATTGCCAACCACCTTTTTCAGTTCCCAGAAACACTCCCCGATTCTCCAACCACCGTGGCTATCACCGTCTCAATGATGAGCTTTTTCCTAGCAACCTCCTTGTCAAATGCACTCTGCACACACCTCCTAAGCGCAGGGAGACCCATCTTCTTAAGCTTCGGAGTCTCGATTATGAATCCTTTCACAATTTTGAAGATCCACCCCATACGGCCCATCCCGTACAACTCCCTCCCCGTAGAACACGAACAAGTGTTCCATATCCGACAACAGGTACCTACGATAAATACAAATAAAATGCACCTATTTTAGACGATGCTACATACTAATGAACTCTAGCTACCTTTTAATAATAGCATACAGATAATAACAGTGTAGAAATAACAATAGCGTACAAATAATAATAGTACAAAAATAATAACAATGCACAAATAGTATCAGTGAAGAAATAATAACAATACACAAATAATAACATTGTACAAATGATAACAGTGCATAAATAATAACATTGCACAAATAACAACAGTGCACAAACAATAACAGGACAGAAATAATAACAGCATACAAATGATATCAGTGAAGAAATAATAACAGTACATAAATAATAACAGTGTACAAATGATAACAACACACAAATAATAATGGCGCACAAACAATATCAGTGCATAAATACTTAAATAATAACAGTGCACAAATAATAATAGTAATATATAATACCAGTGTACAACTAAGAACGTTTGGGTATTAACAAATAATTGTTAACACCGCCACTAAGCCATCACTAATATGGGTAATTACAAAAAAAAACCGCATAAACTAAGCACATACGTCATCTACACATTGTTACAGAGCATATTATACGCAAATCGAACTACCGTTCAAGCTAATGAAACCTTAATGAAACATACCTCTTCGTAAAGATCTTTATCGCAACCACACCAATTCCACCTGCGAAAATCCCGTTGAGCACATCAAAAACACCTCTAAAAACTAATTCGAACTTTGCTCTACTCAGCTACTCAACTTCGGATGAGCTAGCCCAGAGGGAGGTGATGCCTTTTATACGCGTGGGAGGCATTGCTGACTGACCGACCCATGCAGACGCGTAGGGCAGCAGCTGCATCCACCCGAGTGCCACGGAAATTATTGTTGAGTGCATTGTGGCGTGTCATGTCATGTCATATCGCGCCCACGTGGTCGGCCACCGAAGCCCATATGCCGCCACACTTGCCGAGCTGGGGGCGCCACACCGGCTCGGCAGCGCCTGCTACCGTGCCACGCCGTCACCCTAGAGCGCTAGCTTGTCCAGTCGTGCGTCTGGTCTCCTGCCGAGCTACGGTGGTATGGCAGATGACACGTGTCGTTTGCCACGTCTTCCGGGCTAAGAGAGAAGGTCATTTTGCAAAAACAAATGTTGGAAGGCCAGAATAAAAAACATTGCTACAAGGATATATGCGCAAACAGTTCTCAGGTTCGATCACTACCGAGTACTTACGCCGTCGAGCATCAAAGCCCGCCTTCTTGGGCTCTTGGCTGGCTCGACTGGTTCGTTCGGTAACGACGTACGGATGGATTGATTGTTTCATATCCATTGCACTTCTAACCGCATTGAAAGCGTACTTTGTTTGTTTTCTTGCTTTTTTTCTTAATCTAATTTCATGTGTTTTTTCTTTGCCCCGTCTAAATGCCCTGTTCCTATATTTTTCACAATCATCTGTTATGCGCCTCTATTTTCTTGTTTTTGTGTTTTTTATTCTGCATTCGAAGAGCCTCTAAATCTATAAAATATTGGTTTCTAAGGACCCGTTCATTCTATTTCAGCTTTCAGAAGTCAGAAACTGAAATAAAAGCATTAGCTTTTTAATTTTAGCTTTTTTTTTGCTTTTCTTCTTCCTTCTTTTTCCTTTGCAGTGTATGTAGAGATATAACAATATTTTTATTTCTTTATTTTTTAATTGAACGACTCAGAAAAATTAACAGCCGTTACAGTATAATTTTAGCCATAGCTAACAGCCAAAGGGCCTATTCTTTTTTGCTTTGGTTTATGATTTTCTGCTGCGGCTTATAGCTTTTGGACTGTTTGTGAAAGAACGTACGGAGTAACACAAACTTGCATGCAGTTTTGGTCGGTATAAATAAAGTCACTAAAGTGTGTACTACACCTAACTTATAGACCTCGTTTTGAAAAACACTTTATTTAAAAGCTAATTATTATAGAAAAATTAAAAAATAACTTTAATAGTGAAAAAGAACAAACCCAAAATTCAGAGAACACAAAAAAAAACGAAGTGAACGGACCGAGACTTCCCTCGGCTGCTGAGCCCCAACACTAGGGATTGAGATCCTCGGACTTGCCTCTTGGCAAGTTAAAAGAAGCACGGTCCCCTGATCTTTTTATGAATCTCACCTGTTCGATTCGAGAGGATTGGATCATATCAATGCTACAGTGCAATTTCTACGTTGCAAGTAGCCAAGTAGCGTTACAGTAATATATGCTACAGTGCAATTTCTACGTTGCAAGTAGCAGAGTAGTGTTACAGTAATATATGCTACAGTGTCACGCAGTACTGCTAGGTTTAGTCTAGTCTGTTTTGGCACTGTGCACCGCCACTTGGCTCTCCTAAATTGAAGGATCCGGTTCCAATACCAGTCCAAGTAAGTACTGTACCCAAGGAACCCCTACTAAATTTTCTTGGGGCCAGAGAGAGCCTAGCCAATCAACACATCCCAGTGGCCAAAGCAAAGCCTGGAACCGCCAGGGGCACAATCCCCAAGGATCAGAAGGGACTGCACTGCCATGAACATGTCCCCCGTTCCTTGGTTCCTTCTCACCTCTCCCCCTTCTCTCTTCCTGCTCTCGCCTGCAACGATGACTTCCTCTTCCCATTTGTGTTGTGCCCTCTGCAACCATGCATGTCTCCATCAGTTTGAAAGCCAGTTCCTTGATTGTTTACAAGTCTCAGCTGCACCGCACCACAGCTCTAACAATGCAAACTGTCAAGCCCTCACGCAGCTCCCAACCATCCCTAGCCTTACTTTCTAAACAAATGGTGATTTCTTTTCAGCTACGAATAATAACTTATGGTATAACTAAGGATTTTTAGTTCTACTATAATTATTTATGCAAACAAATAGAATGCTAATAAATCATTTCAAAAAGGTTGTTTCGATAAATTACTTCGAAACGACGACAACGAAATCGTCTCATTTATTTGTTCGAGGGAAATCATAGGTCACATGACTTATTCAAAAGCACTATAACTTTTGTCTTTTAACTAAAACGACATTGTAGTGGTCGTTAGTTTTTTCGAGGTATTCAACTAAAGGAAAATAAATAAAAATAGGAAAAAAATGAAAACATCATTTATCTCCTTAGACAATGCAAAGGAAAAAGAGAGATAAAAGAAAAAATCACGTTAAGAAGTCAACTTGCTAGAAATGACTTTTGGCTTCTGAAGATCGGGCCTATTCTTTTTTGGCTTATGGCCATGGTTTGTGATTTTTGGCTGAATTTTTTAAATTTTAGGCTATTCACGACAGAGATTACGGAGAGAGATACTCGCGTGCAATTTTAGCTAGTATAGATGTTGGGATTTTAACGTGTACTACAATTAACTTGTAAACTCTGTCTTGAGAAAATACTCGGTTTGAAAGTTGGCAACTGTAGCAAAAGCTAAAAGCCGCAAAGAACAAGCCCGATATAAGCTGTTTGGAATGAGATGACATCTGTTCATATTGACTTTACCTTCTGGCTTCTACTTAGAAAGGCAAAGCCAATATGAACGCACCAACTTCTATAAACCGTTTCTATCAGCCACTACTATTCATTACTCACTACTATCAGCCACTTTGCGCTTTCGTATGTTGTAACACACTATATATTTTATTATGTCATAATTCTGTAAGTCCCATCGTCTATCAGTCACTATTATTTATCAGCCAAAGTTAAAAGTTATCAACAAAAACCAATACGAATAGGTCTTAAGACAGAGCAAATTCAATGCGAGTTCATGGGAATTGGAGTCTCTGGGTCTGATCTGATTATTTGTTGCATGCATATGCATTCATGTGTTGGCTGCTTGGGTCTTGCTTGCTTTCTTTCTTTCCCATTTTGGGGCTCTTTCCAAATGGTGAAGTTCAATACTCTATCAGAGCTTTTAGGAGTTCCAATGCTCTCCCCTATCTTAGAGTAGATGCTTGTATGCTATTATCGAAAGCTTTCTTCGGAGTTGCACACAAGACATGGAAGCTGTCCTTGACATAAATAAAGGCAAACAATATTTACGTACAATTATACAAAATTTGGAGTATATCTTCTTGACCTATTGTGAAATCTTTGTCGTTTCATTTGAACTACTATGACAGTGCTAAAACAATCAAATTACAGAATGTGAGTTACAAAGTTAGCATATCTTAGTAAGACACTTGAAAATAGCAGGTCCTACATGCTTTCTTAACTAACGATGCCATAAGATTCCGATATCTGCCTATGAGTTTATGTGACGACCCCTTTTTAGGCCGTTGATATTTTCCGCAACTGTCTAGAAATTTCAGATGTGGAGTGAAGAGTGAACATCAATCATGCTTAAACTTTAATCATAAAAGTCAAACTTTTGATTACAAGCATATGGTTTAATAGCTAGCTTTACATTATTAAAAGGGTCCAAATCCAAAGTTTATGACAGAAGACAAAACATCTCCCTAAACCCACAGTAACGCTTAAGTGTAGTCGAGACCTAGAATCAGTAGTCATTACCTTTTACAGAGTCATCGAAGTCTCCCTCAAAAGGTTCATCGGTATCCTCCTAAGTTTCTTTTGATGGTGATTAACCAAGTATGAGTACAACCATACTCAACAAGTCACATGAGAACATCTACTTAACTACTTGACAAGATTTCAATAGAATATGGTATGGAGGTTCTATTATTACGGGCATAAATGCCTGTTTGTTTGCAAAGGATTTTATATTTGAAATACAAAACATTATTTTATTAAAATAAAAGAGGATTTAACAACTGTACTCATCATTTTGAAACCATTCAAAACTTATTTAAGTCTTATTGTTGAAATGACTATTAAACACAACTCCATTGATCGGAAGCACGACGTATCTGAATGCTATATTTTACACTCTGCAGAGTTATCCAGCTTTACCCACAAGATGTATCAAACTCACAATGTCATGCAATAGACACACAACATGATAGCATGCGACTAAACTAAGGTAACATGATTGTTTTGCTACTCTTTCCTTTCTAGTCTCTACTCAGTAGGTATGTGCCATTCAATAATAACCGGGTATCCATTGACCAGCACAGAATCTGCGCCCTAGTCCTTACTTGTCATAGATGAGACTATCATTCACATGTCATGTGTATCATAACACAACCATCAAAATCATACCAAAGCCTCAATTCTCGGCCTAGTTTGGCCAACTAGGCCAAGAGCCGGCTCGAGCTGGCATGCGGCCCAACTCACTTCAAAGTGAGCTGGAGCTCGCTCTTATGGCGATCGAGATAGGGGCGATGGCGGTAGTGGCGCCGAATTTGGTGACGGTGACGATGAGCAGTGGTGCAGCGAGCATTTAGGAAGGGACCAAAATCCATTTTGGGCATTGGCACGTATGGCGGTGGAGCTTGGTCGGAACATGGGAACAATGCGGTTGCGTTATAGTGGTGATGCAGCCAAATTAGCGATGGCTTAAGCATGTAGGGAGTGATAGAAGTGCGGTGGTGGTGTTGACTTGGTTAGCACAGATGCCATTTGAAAAAAACGTTATAACTTTTTACTCTAATATCGAAATTGAGTGATCTTAAACTCTATGGAAATATTATTCAGAGGGTTACACAACCCATATGTTTGTATGATCTCAGATATATTATATCAATGTAGAAAGGATAAGAACTCCAAAGAGTCACTACCATGGTCTAAGTCCAAGGAAATAGCAATAAATAATCTTAGACCATGCCAAGAGAAAATGCATGAACTATAACAATTTGTAAAATATATTTGCAAACTTAGATCATGCCACAAGGAGTTGGTATATGGACTTCAACCATTTGTAAAAAATATATTTGCAAAGTATAGTCATATGCTACAAGGAAATATGCATGAGCCACAACTATTTGCAAAATATATTTATAAATAATAGTATCATACCACAGAGAGCTAGAGCAAGCGGGATTAATCTATCAGCATATTATGAGACTTAAACTACTAGATGAACCCCCTTAATAGTATAACAACTTACACTAGAAATCCGGTTTCCTAACCAAACACCGAGATGGGTAAAACTAGGAACATATCTTTAACCTACGCTAGTTATGGGTGTTAATTAGATCCGGATTATCCATTTTATCGGGTATCTGTATCACACAATTCGATTGTATTCGATACAATGAGACTCAAAGAGTGTCAATCATATATTTATTATCTATTTTATCTGGCATCTGTATATGGACTATTCGATTCGTATTTGATCCGTTGACACCCCTAATGCTACTTATAACTTTGCCTTGTGCATTCTCTTGAAGTTTGATGACGATCATCTTCACTTCAAGTCTGGGTTCTTATCTTAATGTGCATCAACACATAATGCAACTTCTTGACTTAGTGGTCCTCAACACATATAGCCATCCACTACTTGGGATATCGACTTGATGATCGACCATCAACACGTGATCCCATCCTTCATCCTGAACCTTAACTTGATGACGATGAACTCATAGCACCTTCCCAAGTTATCCTCACCATGAGACCTAACCTATTTTACCAACTTATGAAAAATATTAGTCCCACAAATCGATTGTCATTAATTACAAAAACTCGCTACTAACTCATATGGAGGGATTATATTATTCAATCATTCCTTTTTGGTAATTAATGACACTATCAACAAATAATGAGATAATAAGTTGATTTAAAAGTATACATCATGTACACAATAATTGTATACTCTAGAATAACTTTTGAAAGTAATTAACTCATTTGAATATGAGTGTTTGACTTTAAATTAATTGCCATCCAAGCTATACATTTGGTTATCATTAATCATCTAAAATATTCCATTAACATATAATGGATGGACTAGATTCTTCAATCTCTCTGTTTTGGTGATTGATAACAACTTGCTTTACATAATTAAATTTAAATCAACATGACTATATATAAACTACACAAACTTTATATACTCAAAGGATATATATACATTTGAAAGTAAAGTTCCTCAATATGTGTGAATAAAAAGCAATGATCAATACCAATGAAATATCAAAATAGAGTAAATTCCTCCTAAATGTGTTAATACAAGAATGTGTAATAAAAACATATGCACATATTCAAGAAGTTCAACCCATATTTTGCATTCGATGAATGTAACAAGATATAAGAATATGACATTGAATACATACCTCAATAATTTTTTTTTTACTTTTTCATCCAAATGAGACAAAACAATATCATACTCAATAAACAAGTAAGTCTTCCATTTAGATTTGTCATTAATCAGTAAAACCAATTTAATGGAGTTTGAACTTATAGTTGTGACGGAATGGCTTGAGTGCATCTCCAAGCTTGGAAAGCGTATTTCTAAAAGGGGAAGCAGTTTAGTCTAGGGGACTTTCCGGATTTGGCAAAATCTCCTAAATTCAAGTAAAATTTAAATAAATTTATTTTGAAATTTTAGGGTTATTTCGGTTTCGGTCTCCTACCATTCTTCAGTTCCTTCCGGGGGCTTTTCTATGGCCTGTTCTTTTTAGTTTTTAAAAGTTGTTTTCGACTTTTCTATAGTAACTAACTTTTAAACAGAGTATTTTTTCAAGATATGGTCTACTAGTTAAGTGTAGTACATACTTTACTGGCTTCATTTATATTGGCAAAAACCACACATGAATTTTTGTTATTCTATAATTTCTTGTACAAACAGTCTAAAAGCTACAAGCCGCAGCAAAAAAAGAACAGCCCTAGGCTAGCTTCTTCCTTTCTTTTTTTTTCCCCTTTTTCCGTACATACTCGAACTCTGCTGCCATGGTGTTCGTCCTCGGCTTGATGCCTCTCTTGGCGATGTTTTGCTCCTCCTCCGACGCCGGCAGTCCAGGTCAGTCTCCTCCTCCAAATAATCTTCCTTGTGGACTTCCCCTGATGGGTTTGGAGTTTTATCTCCGAATTTGCCCGTGTGATGCCCTCTTCTAGCATCCACTGTGTCCTTCCTATGTCCTAAAATCCCCTGCCACCAAGTACCAATCTTCAATCCTCCCCCGATATTCAACAAATCTACCAGATCTGGCCAAATATATGGCATCATTTGCTTTGACAAGAGAGGAATCCAAATCATTTAGTGTCTCCTCGTTGGCATCAACCTCCAGTCCCGTTTCGATTGGGAGAAATGGAGGCCTCAAGTTTCAGTGGTAGCCCGGCGGCCGCTCAATCTGGTGAGCTACGCCCCCCTATCATTAGCTACCGACGGTTGCACGGCGGCTCTTCAGCACCGCCTCCCGTTGATAGTTGATGGTGGCAGTTCGGCGGCTTGGCAGACGAATCAGCTACGCCACCCCACTTCTTTGCTTCGGTGGCTGTCCGGCGGCCCTCGGCGATGGGCGACGCCACCTACCGAAGACATCCAAGAGGGTTCCGCCGTCCTCCACACCATATCCCGGCGGCAGCGCCTTCACCGCCAGCCGCGATGACCCTCTCGAAGTTCATCGGAAGTCACCGAGGTCGCCGCCTGCACCATGTGTAACCTTAACTAGGTGGTATATGTGCGTTGCATCGGAACTCATTAAATGTACAGAGAATTATACTATAGAAGAGAGTTGTTTTGATCGGTTAGAAAGTGAAGAATAATGAGAAGTTGGAGGAATGGAACGGTTGGAAAATAATGAACGTAATAATAATGAACTGGTCAATTGGTGCGGTTGTAGACCTGGTTCCAAACGGACTGTTTTTTTTCTGGAATAACTTGTTAATTCTTTTAGATATTTAATTTAAAAATAAAAATAATTATATTTTATGAATAATATAAAAGAAAAAAGAAAAACTATGTTAAGAAATTAGCAGTAAACGTTTTTGTCTTCACGGTTCTCATAAGACATCGCTAACGGGGCCGTAATTTCCACTTTGTTTGAGGACAGAGTTGTAGGGGAGTTCGTACTCTTAACTACTGTTGTAACATAAAGTAAAGGTAAACCTTAAAAAAAATCAGATCCTAGGAATTTCCCACAATGTTCCATTAAGAAAGCAGCAATTTATTCCACTGATGAATCCTTGCGTAATCCACATATCGTATCTTCAGAAAGATCATTTTACTGTTAACAATAAATCTTCACATGATCCAGGCAGAAACTCACTGCAGTTCTCGAAGGCCCCATGGCGCAGCAATCGCATCCAATGTGATGAGTGCAGAGGGCTCTCCACTTCTCTACAACTTGCTTCTGTTCAATGTCAGTGTCAGAACATGAACTTGTATGCATGCTTTACCCTGTCGGGAGTTGAAGTCTGAGCAGCTGAGGCCTAACTTAACTGCACTGGTGCTCTGATTTCGTGCAGACATGCATTTAATCATCATAAGTTTGCACTATTCTAGGCCCCAGCTCGTGGCGGTTATTGAATTTCGGACATACGCAGTATTGTGTAAATCATTAATTCCAATTCTAACTCTCTGTGCATGGTAATTCCACTTCTGGCCCTCGTTTCCACTGTGAGACTGCGTGGAGCAGACACCTGGCCGGCCGTGCGGTCTGGACCGCACGACAGCACTGTAGCACAGTCGTGCAGTCCCGGATAGCACGACTCAACTGTAGCACAGACCGTGCGCTCCGGGAGCGCATGTTACTCCCATCCGATTAGGTGTGCTACTGTACCGAAGAGCGAGACTAGCTAGCTTAACGCGAGATCGATGTTAATTAATAGCTCATGTAATTATCAGTTCGCACTTGCATGTAATTATCAGTTCCCACATGCTGTAATAGCTCACTGAACGCAGCAGTAATTAATAGGCCATGTAAATCTGTGCTACTTACTTAATTAATAGCTCACTGAACGCAGCAATAATTACACCTAACGTGCGGTCGAATGGGATGAACATGCGGTGGGAAATCCAGTCGTGTGGTCCACTTGGACCGCACGACTGTGCTACAGTGCAGTCATGCGGTCCTGGATCGCATGATCGGCTCCGCACAGTCTCGCGGTGGAAGTCAGAAATGGAATTACCGTGCACAGAGAGTTAAAATTGGAATTAATGGTTTACACAGTGCTAGATATGTCCAAAATTCGCAGTTATTGATGATATGTAGAGCTCGAAACAAATTGCTTTCTAAATTGTAATGTTCTGATTTTGATCCACTTGTTACCGAAGGATCGAAACCGAACAGAGGGGTGAATGATTTTCAGACTTTTTCTTCAAAAAGGTATTTAAGATTTTTACTTAAGTGATTATGATAGTCATTAAATTTATATCATTTTTAGAACTTTTTCTTCAAAAAATATTCAAGATTTTTACTTAAGTGATTATGATAGTCATTAAATTTATATCACACTAACTAAGATGAATAAACCATAGCTAGAGACCTGAGGCAACAAAATGAATAATCCCGCTCGTTTCAGCTTCAGTTTCTGACTTCTGGCTTATTTTTCACTATTCATAATTTTCATTTTTTTCTGAACTTATAAATTTTTGAGCTTTTTTGCCAGTTCTTTTTCCTGTATTCATTTACATTGTTCGTGAGAGCTAGCATATTTTTTCTATTTTAATTTTTTAAAATTTAATTACGCCAAATAAGTAACCTCCAGTTACAGTGAAATTTCAGCCACTAAAGTGCAATTTCAGCCATAAGCCACAACTTTTCAGCCCAATCGAGCGGGGCTTAACTACGAACAACACAACATTGGTCAAACTATCATGGATTGGCCAGTCTAATCGATGAGACCGGTCTAACTGCACTACCACAGGTCTATGGTCGGTCTAACCAGTCCCATGTCCTAGATCTGAAAGTTTCAGGACAAAACTCAAATATCAATAACTTGCTCAATTCTCATACAAGCACTTTTAAGTTTTATATGAAACTTGTCCAACACATTAGGCATCTGAACCAATCAAGAATCACGAGATTTTTGAGCTCGGATTCACTGAATTTGAGATAATCAAATCTACGTTACAAGAACACCAACAATTATAAAGTTGAAATTATTTCTTACTCATGAGGATCTAAGGCATGAAATCTTTCAGATCTATTCTCATATATTCTATTAAGATAATTTAATCAAGAGTTTGGATTAAAACACCCACGAACACGAAATCACAAATATAACTCAAGAACAAGCAAAACCAAACAATAACGAAAACAAGAACATAATTAAGACAAAGTTTTGATTTGTTCCAAGTGAAGGATAAAGTTTACATACTTATGGATAATTACAAGGTACAACCAAAGCACCACTCTTCCCTCTCTCAATTTTCTCTCTCCCAACTATAGAAGAAGACAGGCTGGTAGAACAAAATCTAAACGATAGAATCCTTGGATCTTCCACCTCCTCTCCCCCTTTAATAGCCAACACCAACTCTAATGGGTCCAACCCATTAAGCCTATCGGAGAAACCTGTCAACCCCACTAACACGGGTTTTACACACTCATGCACGTTTCTCAAAAAGATTACAAGACTCAACCTATTAACTCTTTAAGGATTAATACGCTTCGCAATTCTCGCTCTCATTAACCTAAACCACTTCTCCTTTGCACCTTACTACGCCATGATTTTGATCAAGATACCAACTTGGTATTTAACCAACTACCAAAATACCTTTAACGAAGCTTCTAGGCACCTTCTCTTGACTTTGTCGTTATCTTCACCTCAAAACATCTTCACATGCTTTGATATGCAGACCGTAGTGCCTAATGACTATCCATTACGCCTTCACATATTTGGTCTCCTCCAAACCATCTCTACGTACATCGACCTTGTCACTTAGCGCACCACATGCGCCAACTCTCCTCTTCATGATTCTTGTCTTCTATGTGCTTTCCACTTAAGCCAAGTAACCTCACCTGAATTTACATGACTGCTCAGACCTCAACTCACATGTCTAGTCCCAGTCTATTGCCGTCAATCGCTAATGTTCTCCAATCCACCTACACATCTAAAGACCAAGCATTCATCTCGAGTATAAGTTCTATGCACTTGACTTACGTTAGTCAAAATCATATATTATACAACGCAACACCACTAACCCATGGCACCAATGCAATGCACATACTCAATTATCGCTGATCCTAATTTGACTAAAATAATTCGCCAACTGTTTGTCTGATCGCCATTATCAGGGCGATCGGACCACTGGGGTTGGTTTGACCACTGACACCATGTCGGTCAGATCGACCGCCAGCCATTAGCCGATCTGATCGCTGAACTGCACCAGAAAACATACTCTTTGGAATTTCGGTTATATAGTTTTAGCTCCAGTTTTCAATTCCAGTGGCACTAAGTACGAACTCACCTCCAAAGAAACCTACAAAAGTATTTGATATTCAATTTCACAAAAATCCATAGCTGGTTTGATCGCTCACCCATAGCGGTCAACCGTTAGCCATCTGTCGTTTAGACTGTTGATCCTATGGTGGTCAGACCAACTGGATTACTGGATCTTGGCAACATAAATTGAAAACTAAATTTTCTGAAGAACTTACAAAATCCAAGCTCAACTTAACTAAAGTGCCAATTATTAATTACAAATATATGCTAGATCTTGTATATTGTCTCTCAATTACATTATTAGCATGGCTTGTAAATGCAAGACCCTGCCTAGTGATGAGAAGATACGCACCCCTTTCGATGCACATTTGCTTTGCTTAATCAATGGAGTGTCACTCTCAGTAACCCTTTTGTTTTACTACTCTTCTAAGCTCAATAGAAATGGTGGATGGCATCTAGTGGAGATTTCAGTCGTCCTTTTTTTAGAGGATTTCAGCCACTCTTTCTTTTTAGAGGGTTTCAGCCATTCTCTTTTTTTCTTTTTTTTGAGGATTTCAGTCATTCTTGATGTGTCGTCAGTTATGGGTTTTACTTACTTGCCCTTTGCGTGTTTCTGACTTGGATGATCAACTAGTGAATGAACAAAATACAAGTGTTTCACTATAGTAAAAAAGAAAGAAAGATGGATCTATAGCTCTAAAATAAAACCATAACTTGTACCAGAAATGAACATGGGTGTGGGCTAGGTTTCCAAACAGCTATGGCCCATCAGGCGAGGCCCAGGCCTAACTAACGCAAACAGGACAGGATGATTAAGGAAACTGGGCTGGCCCAATTATGTCTTTCTTGGAGGCTTATGCATCCTCCTTTTACAGTTGGAACATCACCCATTTTTAATTTATTTTTGCACTATTACCATTGTTTTTTGACGGATGCTACAAATACTTGCAATACCGAAATATCAAAAGAAAAAAAAGAAAAGACTATGGAGGCTAGGGTTTTAAGGAAGTAGCTTTGACAACATGTGTGTGCAATGCAATGTTACTAGTACATTATATGGTTGCTTATGTATATACATTGACATGTGAATATGTGATGATGACTAGCTTGAGTTCACCCTATCATGCCATGGTAGAGCTGTGGCATACTGGCATTAGATCCAAGACCAGGAAACACAAGAAATAAAACAACTAGCTTCTACAAACGAGATCAGCACATAACCCCACTGCTTTGAAATGACCTACGAATAGTTCATAGCTTCAAGATAAGGGATTATTCAAGTCCGAGTTGCAACTTGGAGATTCCAAAATTTCCAGTGGGCCTAACGCCGGAACGAGGGTGCTTTTTTTTTTAATCAATCAATCACTTTAAAGTGAATGGATTTAACTTGTCCTATGCCATGCATGTATAAAAAAATTTGTCATAAACCTTTTGAGTCATTAACTCCAGAGACTTCATATGTATATCATGCTTACTTTCCATAATTAAGAAACAATTTTGTCATAAGCCTACTCAAAGTGCTTTCTGTAGGTCGTGAGTAGAACCTCTTTCCTTTCAGAGTGATTGATCACTAGATTATGACCTCCTACTACTCCGCCACTACCTAAATTTCCTTTTCCTGATGAAACCGAACTAGCCCTATCAAGATGCCGCTCGATTGGACTGAAATAAGTTAATTTATAGTTGAAATTGTACTATAATTGATTAAAATTACATTATAGCTGATGATGACTTATTTAGCGTAACTAAATTTAAAAAAATTAAAAATAGAAAAAATAGGTTAACTCATCATGGACAATGCAAACGAACGCGGGGAAAAAGAACTAGCAAAAAAACTCAAAAAAGCTAAAAAATTAGAAACAAATAAAATTTATAAAAAGTAAAAAATAAATCAAGAACTACAAACTTAAGCCGAAATAAACGCAGTCTAATCCACGTCGCCATGTGCTGTGTGGGCTAAGTTCAGTCGAGAATTAACTAAAGTGAACGGCGTCGCCCCTTTTTGACCGCCTATATTTGTAGGATGATATCAATTTTCAATCATCTTGGCCATGCGCCCCATGCATGGTGGATGCAATTGTCTTCGCGTGAATGGGTTAGTGAGTTGCCAAGGATATTCCTCTAGAGTCATGACCGTAGCGCCAAGCGATTCCATAGGTTTTTATAAAATAATCTATATACTATTGGTATTTACAACAAAACATGCAAAAATTTAAATATTTTAAAGGGATTGATCCCGCAGAATTTGGCTTTAGCTTTATCAGTTTCTGTTATAATAACTAAATTTTAAACGATGCGTCTTTTTAAGGCAGAGTCTACAGTAGATTGTAGTAAACACTGTACCGAGTTCAGCTATACCAGCCAAAATCATATGTGACTATTTCCCTCTACGTATTGTCTCTCGCGAATAGCCAGAATTCAAAAAGCCTTAAGCTAAAAGCTGAAACTACAGTCCAAAAGAACCCATCCAATAACTCATCACTAGAGTTCTACATGTCTTATTCGTCATGTTGTGGTTCTCCCCTACATTCTTATCTGATAAACAAGATACAGGTTGTATCTAATAGTTTGTAGTTAATTAACATAATTCTATTCTTTTGAGCTGCGGATGATGGATTTTGTATATGATTTTTGAGATAGTGACAGACAACGGAACCACTGACGTAGATAATGTATATGATTTTGGGTTTAGAAAATCATTCAGAGAAGTAACTTCGAGAAATCATTTGAAGAAATTATCCTATTTATTCCAGTTTCAAAGCCTGTTTGGAGAAGTCTGGGCTAAAAGTAAAGTTAGAAAAAAAAAGAACGGGCCACAAACTAACATAGGTGCCTCAAAGCTCGTTGCTATTTTTATGACAAAAAAAATGTGCATTGGACTCTTGTTCTTGTTCGTAAAAAAGGTAAATCCATGTAACCATTCTGGTTTTCACTTTTCTACCATACTAATTAAATCTAGTCTTCACAAAGTGCGAGATCTAACGACAAAGTAGCACATTCAGTCCGCTCCAAACTTTTAATTTCGGCTTTTTTTTCTTCTGTTTTTTTATCTTTTCTTTTGTTTTACCTTATTTTTTTGCATGTCTACGATGATATAATGATTTTTTATTTTTATTTTTTAATTAAATAATTTATTAAAAAAAATTAATAGCTAGTATAATATAATTTTAACTAAAAATCAACGGCTATAGCTATAAGATAGAAATTTAAGCTCTTTAAAAAGCAGGCCCGAAGACGACAATGAAATAGCTGTCGCTGTACCTGAAGAACTAAATTTGGGTGGAAAACCCGTTCGTGTGCTGAGGTGAGAGACGGTCGAAAGATGTAGCCGTTGGTGACGCCCTCGCGGCTCAAACAGCGAGTCAGCGACAGTCAACAGCTTACGTAAAACAAAGTAACCTACCGGTCGGGAGCTGGTTGGCCCCACCGGTCAGCAACGGGAGCTGGATCCTTCCCGTTGCCGTGCTCTGTGCTCATACGTTCGTTGCATGTCAAATCAGTCTCGTCGGATCATATCATCATGGTGTATCACCGTCGAATCCAACAAGCTTAGGCTCTGTTTTTTCAGTGCAGTTTCTAGTTTCTAATTTTTAATTCACTATTTTTATTTTTTTAGCTTTTTACTATTTTTAGACTTTTTGCTTTTCCTTTTTTTTATATTCCTTCGTATTATTCATGATAGGCTTATATGTTTATTTTATTTTAAAATTTTTAAATTTAATTACACCAAATAAGTCACCATTAGCTACGGTAAAAAATAAGTCAACTATAGTGAAAAAAGCCATAATGTGTAGCCAAACTGTGCGTTTCTCGTAAGATTAAGGAGGTCGACTGGAGGAAGGTGAATAGGCGGTCTTAAAAAATGCTTTCTTCAATTTATTTCCTTTTCTATTTGGCTAAACCTAGTGTATAATACGGAAACTTAACTCAAAAAGGTTTAGCACAAATAACATTGAAAACAATTATGTTCACCAATGTGCACCAACAATTCTAAATTTATATCAAGCTTTGCAATCTTAGAAAGACAAATAATCAATATAATTATATGAATACAAATTGCTTGAATGTAAATCGAGTATAAGAGAACAAACCATAATTGGCATAGTTGGCTTTTACTGTGGTATTCGAAGACTTCCCGAACTCCCCTAGTTCACATTGAGGTAAGCTCAAATGAATTAGACCGGCTCCACAAATTAAGCTTTTCACCTTAAATTCACTAGTGGTAATTCTTTTCCGGTTCAGCTAGGTAAGCTCCAACCTTTACACTTCGCCGGATCTTCTCACAACCTTCGTTGAGAAAATCACCGTGCACAATGCCTTCAACGCCGTCTAGGAGTCAGCAAACTCCAAGAGTAGCAAATCAAGTCCCTTGCTTGACTCTCACCATGTGCAACGAATGCACAAGTTCAAGTGGATACTAAATCCAACTCTAGATATAACACATGCAATCTAGAGCCTTCCTTCTTACTCACAAGGTGCAACACATGTATAATTGAGAAGGGGACCTCACACTAGCTCAAGAGAGTGAAATGGAGTGCCAAAAGTCTTACTCAAACCGGCCATAAGGGGGTATATATACCCACACCATAAAAACTAGCCGTTGAAGTAAAACCCCTGAAAAATAGGATTATCAAAAATACCACCGGTTTACAACCGGTACTTTCACTCCCCTTTGTAACGGTCAGAAAACTAATCGTTACATCGAATCTGGTAGTTTCAATGGTTAAAGTCCGGTAATATCGATAATCGAAAATACCACTATACTCACGCGAAATTACCGATTTCCTCGAGGACGAGAAGACTCCATGAAGATGTCTCTCTGGAAAAAACGTATCACTACACAAGCCAGTCGTTCCGTCAATTGGAAGTACTGCTCACACAGAGCTGGTAGTTTCGTAACTCGGAAGTACCACTCACACAGAGTCAGTAGTACCGTTCGCTGTTCGGGCCGCTCACACAGGGTCGTTCAGACCGCTCACACAGAACCAGTCGGAAGTTCCGATCGTTGACTACACTAGTCCTTGAGCAGGTCAGATGGTTCAACCACTCAGATCTACGACCACATTATTCGGTTCGACCACACAGGTATTCGATTACGCTGGTTTCCAACCACGTTGTCCGGATCGACCACACAGCTCTTCGAGTATGCCGGTTTCTGACCACGTTGGTTTCGATCACTCAGGTCTCAATCAAGTCGATCATGTCGATCTTCGACTACGTCAATCTTTGATACAGATCTCTGACCACTATGTTGATTTTGGACCACGTTGTATGAATCACGTTAGTTCGACCACACAGGTCTTGACCACATCGGTTTCGACCATACTAATTTCGATCACATAGATCTCGACCACGCTGGTTTCGATCACACAGATCTCGATCATGTCGGTTCTAACCGTGCTGGTTTGACCATGCTGGTTTCCGACCACTTTGGCTCGATCACATGGGTCTTCGACCACCTTGGTTCGACCACTCTGGTCTTCGACCACATATATTTTCGACTACCTTGGCTTGACCACTCTTGTCTTCGACCACACATGTCTTCGACCATCTTGGTTCGACCATACAGATCTTCGACCACCTTGGTTCGACCACTCTGGTCTTGACCATGTTGGTTCTCGATCACACAGGTCTTCCGACCACCAACACACACGGTAGTTCCGCGACTACAACGCCGGTACTTCTATTTAGTGGTAGTACCACAAGTTACACTGCGGTAGTTTCAATTTTCCTGAGAAGTGCAGATACTTCAACAGATTTTGTAAAATATATTTGCAAACTTTAGTTTTATGCACATAAGGATCAAACATAATTTCCAACAAGTTACAAAACACAGATGCACACTTTTTGAATCATGACACAGGGATTAAATATGATCTTCAACCATTCGCAAAACACATTTGTAAATATAAACCTCATACTACAAGGAGTAGGAAACATAGATTTTAAACACTTGCAAAAACACATTCGCAATATATAGTCCTATGTTACAAAGATTCAATACATGAACAGCGAAAAAACCTCAAACAGTGCCAAATAAGCCTAAAAGCTAAAAGCATAATCCCGAATGAGTACCCTCTAATAAAGGAAGGAAATGTAATTTTTACTGTATTTATCAACACTCTAATGTCTATGCATAGAAAAGTGAAAGCTTATAGGCTCCCTTCTTTTGGCCAATAGCTTTTAGCCCTTCTTTTTGGCTTGTGAGGGTATGCATAATAGTCTATCTTTTAAGTTTATCTCTAAGGCTTCCACCTAATCTAAAGACAGCACTGATATCTTCAATAGTAAATCATTCATTTAACTATATACTATTTTTATGATAACTTTCTGTCTCACACTCTCTCACTATTTGCGTTAGTTTGGGGCTCTAATTCTCTTGCATAAGAGACAACACATTATCTCTCCTCACCCCCGCTCTTCTCCACATAGAATTTTACTCATTTAATATAGTTATGAGATAGCTAAAATGACATTAATGGAGATGCCCTAAACGGTTTTTTTTTTGTCTTTTGGGTTCTCTCAGCAATTACTATTCATTAGACTAATAAGCAGAAGCCAAAAGCTATAATTCGCAATCCGAAAGAACATATCCTTTAGCTTTTGGCTTCTTCGAAGCAAACGTGATGGTTTCTTGGAGCGGATTTTTCAAAGAGCTCTTCAAGTCTAAAAACATGTGCGTCATTCATTGTCGTCTTAAAAAATGTAGATAAAAATCATCATCCATAGCTAAAGACTAGCCGTTCACATCAATGTTTTTGTTGTCTGCTATTATCTAGAAAACTACAAGCAAAAATCACTACCTATAATCGAAAGCCATCATTGCAGGAACACCACCATAGTCAAACCATACGCTACGAACGTTTGCGGTATGCGTGTGTGGACGGATTCGTATGACATACTTCAACGTTATTTAATCTTAGAGCATCTCCAATGGGTCTATAACAGCTATCTACAAGAGAGTCCATGTTATCAACTGTCCTACGTGGAAGATATTAAATGAAGAAAGAGAACGCAGCTCTCTACAGCTCTAGAGATAGTCTATAGCGCCAAACGAGGCAGCCTCCATAAATTCTGTGTGTGCATGTAAGCATCAAATAGCTATCCTTATAGATAGTTCTTTAGAATGCTAACTTTAGTGTGTACTATATAGATGATGTGGAAGTCTTATAGTTAGTTGCTAGCTATAACCATTGGAGATGCCCTTAGCCGGCTAGAGGCCAGCGTCCAGCAGATCGAAATTGGCCGTTTCATAAATAGGTCCCATAATTAATCGCCACGGCCGAGAAGGAAATATTAATGAGCAAATGTATCTTGTCGGGTTTTTTTTTATCGGGTGCATAGAAAACACGACAAGTAGGACGCTCCGTATTTTCGAAATAACCTCGCGTGCAACCTAACCCTGATGCGCAAGCAGGACAGGAAGGCTTCAAACCCGTAGGATCTACTGTAGGCTATGGGATCATCCGGCTCATTCCTGAGTTGAATTCCATTCAAAACTATGTTGTGGACATCAACGAATAAATTACATTTTAGAAGTCACCTAAGGTCCGTTTATATTGATTTTTAATTTTAACTTATAATTAGTAACTAGTTGAATGCTCGTGCGTTACTATGGATTTTTAAAATTTATCATACTACATATTTTAAAACTCATGGGTGGTAAAATTTTTTAGAATATACATACATGTTTCAAAAGTTTTTAAATCCGTCAAGTAAGTCGGAAACCGTCGATCACACCTCGTGATTATAAGTCGGAAGACATCGACCACACCTTGTGGTCGTAGGTCGGGAGCCCTCAAGCACACCTCATTGTCGTAAGTCGGAAGCCGTCGACCACGCGCGTGATCGTAGGTCGGGAGCGGTCAACCATCGCTGGTGGTCGACCAAGCGCGTGATCGTAGGTCGGGAGCGGTCAACCATCGCTGGTGGTCGTAAGTTGGCAGCGGTCGACGATTGATCGTTGTTCTAAATCGGGAGCCTTTGACATGGCTCATGGTCGTACATCGGAAGCCGACGACCATCGTTCGTGGTCGTAAGTCGGAAGCCATCGAGAATACCTTGTGGTCGTAAGTTGGAACACATCGACCAGCACTGGTAGTCGTAAGTCGGAAGACATCGATCACACCTCGTGGTCGTAAGTCGAAACACATCAACCAGTGCTCATGGTTGTAAATTAGAAGCCGTCGATCACGCCTCGTGGTCATAAGTTAGAAGCCGTCGACTATCGCGCGTGATCATAGGTCGAGAGCGGTCGACTATCGCTGGTGGTCGTACATTGGCAGGCCTCCAGTGCGCTTGTGCCTTGTCGCTCGACTGTCGGCGCCAGCCTGCTCGGCCCCGACTTCGACCACGAACCCTATTTCGACCACTGCCTCCTTCGACTTTAACCATTGCCCCCTTCAACCACTACCCCCTTCGACCACGATCCTTCGACGTTGACCACTTCCCCCTTCGACCATGGCGCTGAGGAGGAGGAGGTGCGGCACGAGGGTTCAAGGGAGAAGGAGGCGGTGGTTGCAGGAGGTGGTGGTGGGGAGGCGGCGGCGGGCAAATGGGGAGAGGAGGCGGCGGACAAATGCGTTGGGGAGGCGGCGACGAGAGGATGCGACGTTACTGGGGGAAGTTGGGGGATTGCGACCAGATACTGTCATATGGGGAAGGAATTGGTGGCGGCACTGAGGAGGAAGAGGCGCGTCACGAGGGTTCGGGGGAGAGAAGGAGGCGACGGTTGCTTGTGGGAGGCGGAGGATGTGGGGGAAGAGAAGAGGAGGAGCGCAGCCCACGTGTCGGCCTGACCTTTTATACGAGGAGCAGAAGAACTACCTACATGCAAATCTGGACGACTGATCTTTGATCGGACGACTGAGAAGAAAGGAGAGATAACGGACCGACGACCACCAAGTCACATTTTTATAGTAGTAATTGGTAATAGTTTATAAAAAGACACTCGCTTGTGATTTTGGCCGATATAAATGAAATCACTAGTGCCTGTTTATATTGGTTTCTGCCAATGATTTTTGACTGCGGCTAATGAATAGTAGTGGCTGATAGAAACGACTGATGAATAGAAGTGTATTACGTAAGAAAGATGGTGCAACAAAAGACACTACAATATTCAGACCGTCATGCGACTTACGAAATTGTGATATAATAAAATACAAAGTATATTACAATATGTGAAAGCGCATATTGTAGTGGCTAATGAATAATAGTGGCTGATAGGGTCGTTTGTATTAGCTTCGATTTCTGGAAGTAGAAACCAATATGAACATGCCCATATAGTGTGCATTACAATTGACTAATATATCTCACTTTAAAAAGATAGTTTATTTAAAAGTTAGATATAATAAAAAATATTTAAAATTTATTTTAGAAACTAACATAAACAGAGACAGGACCTAAGAAACAAAGAGAGGACACTAATATAAACAGAGGCCGGACGACCTAAGAAACAAAGAGAAAAAGGAAACCAAACCAAACAGAAAAAAATACGGACGGTTTTTTTTTCCTGATTGCCCTTTCCACTTCCCCACCACCACCTCAAAACTCTTCCCCGGCCCTCTTCTTCTCTACGCTGCGTGGTGGCATGCGCTAGGGGAGCCTCCTATGCCTCGCGTGCATGTCCGCGCGGGCGCAGACATAGGCATGGAACCGGCTGCGGCGGCGGCGGCGGCGCTGGAGGCAGGAGGTGCCCCACAGGGCGAGCGGGCGGAGGTCGCGGGCGCCGCGCAAGGACCCATGGCGCAGGAGGGTGCCGTGGCCGCGGGTACGAGCGCTCCTCGCGGAGGTGGCCGCGGGAGGGAGGAGGAGCAGCCGCTACCTCTGCGGCTGCGGCTCGGGAGGGGGAGGCAGCGGGCCGGGCCCGGCACGCCGACGCCGTCTTGGAAGCTGGAGGCGTCGCCGGGGAGGATGGAGCAGGGGGAGGCGGAGGGGGCGGCGGCTCCGGTGCCTCCCGCGGTGGCGGCCGCGAGGAGGAGCTCGGCGTCCGCGTCTGCGTCGGCGCGCCAGCTGGGCGCCAGCCTGTGGGAGATCCACGACGTCATGCGGGAGGGCCGGCGCGGCGGGGCGCGGAGGCGCCGGAGCGGGATGGGCCTCGCCGCCGGCGGCGTAGGCGGCGTCGAGGTGGATCAGGTGAGGGCTTGCGGTTTGTTTTTTACTCTCGCGCGGCATAGAAATTTGAGTGAATTCCTTGTGTGGCACCAACAAAAAGAAACCTGGTTACCACATGAATTATTGGGCTTCTTGCATCAAACAGAGCAAATGGATCAAATCCTGAAACGTAGTACTCACCGAACCAAACAGTTGCAACGCTCGATTTGTTCTCTTCTTTCAACTTTTTGTGCCCGTCTGTTCATGTGTCCTTCTGCACTTCATTTGCGATTACTCGGTAATAATTTTGTGATGGTAGTGCTCAGTGTTCTTCCTTCAATTGGTTTCCTTGCTGGAACCGCTATCTATGACCTCCCAATTCATCATATAGGTGGCCAGTATGGACCTTTCGGGTCTGTTGAGGTATTAGTACAAATTTGTCCTACCATTGCTTGAGAGTTGAGAAAATTAATTGCTTGGTGGAACTTAAAGTTGAGCAAATTGAGCAGGAGTTAAAGTTTTGCCGTACGGTGTACTGTTGTGCAAGTAAAGTTAACCGCATTCTTTCTTGGAGGCAAAATTTTCAACCAACGTCTAAAACGTTATTATAGTTTTTCATGGTGGGAAAAATAAAATAGCGAGATTTGCAGTTATTGATGTCAGAAATTGAAACGATAAATCATTTGGATTTTCAATACACCAACTTGGCATCATGTCAGTTCTTAGTTCTTACAGCATGTGAATTGTGAAATGCTTTAAGGGTAGCACATATGTCATGTCATGGAATAAGAGCTATTGCTTAGTAAATGGCATAATTGGTTTGACTTGCTTTAAACAATTTAGTCTGACATATTTTGCATTAAGATTGACGAGCGATTGGTTAATCACCATTTACTGTCCTTGATGCTGATTACAAAAGGTTGATTATGTTATGATCAAAGTACTGATTTGGTGCAGGGTTTTATACTTGTTTGGCATTCTCAAGTTGGTTTGACAGTTTTTAGTTTACATCTTTTAAACAGGGTTTTACGCATTCATTTAGTGTATTTACCCTACATGTTTTATGTACGTTTTAGGATTTTTTTTGCTTTTTCAATATGTTTTGGCATTGCAGGATTTTAATAAAGTTATTTTAGTTTTAGGGCTTTCAAATGATTAGGTTGTTTATGATAAGGTATGCAAATTTTGTTTCCTATTTTTTTTGGAATGAGGGAATTAACTTTAAGGTTCAGATTTGATATATCTGAATTAAGTAAAACTGTTCCATTAAAGGAGGATTCTCATATAGTTGCTCCATACTAGAAGGTATAAGTTTACTCAGTGGGCAAGTCAGGGTGACATTTACAGGTAAATTTGGAAAAATATCACTTCTAATTCAGATAACACTTAGATTATGATTTTACGGTGAAAAATAAAATTGCAATAACATTAAATATACATGCAGGTTAAATTACTCATTCTGATGTCTGTTTTCCCTTCTGGTCCGGCTGAACTTGTTGCATTTGACATTGCCTATATCTGCCATCCGGCATGTCAGGACTCAGGAGTCATGTACACATCCTGCTCAATACCTTTTTGTTGTGACCTGCTAGTGCTATAGTTGCACATCTTAGTCTTTGACTATTGTATGCACTGGCTTCATCTGATGCAATTAAATTCCATGAGGATGCTAGAGCTGGTAAATTGCGGACTATTATCACTTTGGTGTACTGGTGCCAATTGCTAAATAAACTCTTAGCTGGAAGTCTGAACTCACCATACTAGTAGGATCCAGAAGGCAAAGTGATTGTCTCAAGCAAGTAAACTGTAGAAGCAAGAAGCATCCACGTAGAGCAAGCTAGTGGAGGGACGGGCAGAAGAAACCCTATTAAGATATTTATGACATTAAATGAGGTAAAAACCCAGAAAATTGAATTACTATAGTACTATACTATACAGTCACCCACCAGATTTAACACCTGCATATTGATCTCATAGGGAAGACATGTAGTTAAAATTGCCAAATTGAGTGGGTGGCCACATAAGATCACTCGTACTCTGCTGCTAAATGGTAATCTCTCCAGCATGGCAGCATCAGAAAGTATGATGAATGCCTCGTAACTCAAGACGATCCACACTAGCCATTAATATTTTACACATACTCTAAAAGTCTAAATTACATGTCTGAGTTAGCTGCCTTTGCTTGTATGACGCCAATGCCATCAAACTTCAATCTTGCTAGGGCGCATGAATATCCTACAATATCTGCTTTCTCTGTGCCAGATGTTCTCTTCCATTGATTTCTGACTTCATATGAGATATCAAGATGTAGCCTTGAAGCATGCATCTGTTAAGAAGATAAGTTTGAACTGTGAAGATCTGCCAGAAGTGCAAAAGTTTGGTTTTATAATTCCTTATAGTCTTGTATGCTGAGTTCAATTGTTGTTCCATCTAGAGTAACTTAACCCTTTTTTTTTTCATATTTGTTCCCTGCTAAACATTTGCTTCCTTACCATTCAGCCTCAGAGTTCATGCGGCTTTGGTAGGAATCTTGCAGATTCATCAACGGTTCATCATAAGTTGCATCAAGAAAGGAGTCATACAGCACAACCTTTTTCTCCTGCAAGTTATACCAGCTCAATTGGGGTATGTATATGTTTTCCTCTATATGCTACTGTGTATTCCTAGGAACACGAATGCTATTTTTTTGTCTTGCAATTCTTTTGTAGTTCTTATTACACATGTTTGAGTCTAGTAGAAAAGAATGCTGATAGTGGAACAATGCCTTTTAGCATGCTTTATGAAGACTGATTATCGAATAGTCTAGCACTCTAGTTTATGACTTTATGCTGCTGTTATTGAAAAGAAATCATGAAAGCCTGACAGTAATTGAATAGTATGTTGGTGTGCTGTTTTGGCTATTTATTCTTTATTTAGATGAACAAAAGCATGATTTATCTCATAGTAGTTTGCCTACTTCATGAATTAGTTCTATTCTATATAACTAGAAATTTTTATTTATTCATTAATGCAATTGAATATGTTGGTTTGGTTATGTTTTTCAGCTGTAAGAATTAGCACAACAAAGTACATTTCTAAAAATGTGATTATCTGCATTTTACAGGATTCCAGTATAAACCAAGCTATCAGTCCTGCTCGTTCTTTGGATATCAAGGGTAGATCTAGGGGGGCAGGTTATAACCTTAAGACGTCAACAGAACTATTGAAGGTTCTAAATCGAATTTGGAGCCTGGAAGAACAGCACACTGCTAATATGTCAGTTGTTAAGGGATTAAAATTGGAATTACAGCAGGCACAGGCACGTATTCACGAACTTATGCAGGAGAGACGAGGATACCGCCACGAAGTTGCTTCATTAATGAGGGAACTCTCTGAGGACAAACTTCTGCTGAAAAATAAGGACCAAGAGAAGATTGAAGCAGCCTTTCATTCCCTGCAAGATGAACTAGAGGATGAGAGACGGCTTAGGAAGCATTCTGAAAACCTCCACAAGAAGTTTGGCAAGGAGTTATCTGAGATAAAATCAGCATTTCTTAAGGCAGTTCAGGACCTTGAGAAGGAGAAGAAAGCAAATTGCCTCTTAGAAGACCTTTGTGATCAGTTTGCAATGGGAATCCGGAACTATGAAGAGGAAGTCAGGGTGCTAAAACAAAGGCATGCAAATAATTATGAGCACAAGTTTGATAAATCAGTCCTTCATATTTCGGAAGCATGGCTTGATGAGAGAATGCAAATGCAAAATATTGATGGCAAGGAAGACTTGCTGCAGAGAACTACAATAACAGAGAGGCTGAGCAGTGAAATCCAAGCTTTCCTTCTTGCTAAAAAATCAGGTAGCTCTAAGAATAATAACAAATACATGAATCATAGTAGGAGAGATGCTAGCTTACGTCGGCAATCCCTTGAGTCTGTCCATTTGAATGGAGCTACCAGTGCTCCTCAGCTAGCTGAAGATGACGATGATTCTGTTGCTAGTGATTTACATTGCTTTGAGCTGAACATGCATGGAAATGGCATTCAGAATCATGACCATACAGGACCCCACAGAAGCGGCACAGGCAGCCTGGATGCACCAAAGAGAAGATCAGAATGCTCTCATAGTAAAGCCGGTGAAAGTTCGCAAATGTCGCATGTACCAATTTATTCACAGGAAGACAAGGCAAGGTCCAGTAGCAGCAAACCACAGCATGTCACTAGAACTCCAGAGATCAACTCACACAGCAGTGCTGGAATTAATCCAGCAGAAATGCAGAATGAAATCATCAGCACCCATATTTCTCGAGGATCTCACATTGACTCATCAAAGTACGATTTGGAGGCTTCTCATGTTGACTGTCTGGGGCAGGAATCCCTTGATCATTATTCCAGAACAAGTCTATTTTGTGAAGGCACTACTTCAGGGGATTTATGCAATCTCCGCAGCAGTCCAGCACGGCAACTGAATTACCAATCCACACCATTGGGTCATGAGATATTCGAATGCTCTCCTGAACTGCCAGTAGGCGTGAAGGAGAACACCCTGAAGGCAAAATTACTTCAAGCAAGGCTAGAGGGACGGCATGCCCGATTGAAGGCGTCAGGAGGTTCCTTATCCAACAGGAGAAAATGAGAGTGGCGCCAATCAGTTGCGGTTTCTGGGGTTTGATGCCCGCGCAGCGAATCAAAGGTGCAATATAGATGGCTTATATAGCTGCGGCATTTCTTTCGATCTTGTCAGTTGATTCGGTTACCCTGTAAATTGCAAGCTGCAGACTATTTTGGGTCCTATGTGACTGAACTTCTCTGTAAATTTAGCCCGTTTGTTAGTTGTCCAGGACGGTAGAGGCCAAGAAGAACTCAACTATGAGAAGGATTTTGTTTATGACACTTGTATCTTGATGACCTTTATGATCTTTTCCATGGCAAGTCTATTTGATGCATATCAATTGGCACCTCTTCATGTTTCTGAAGAATTATAGTGGTATGATAGATCACTAGTGACTTATCTACTATAAGCATTGCACATGTGCGCCTCGAATGCATTACAGCTGAAGTTATGGGTGTTCTATTGAAGGCTGCAAGGGAATCTCTTGAAGAGATGGATTCATGCTTTCCAGAATGTGCTGAATCCTTTGTTGAATTGCTCCTTCGTTCTTTCTTATATGTCGCTTTAAAATGAAAATGTGTGCATCCAACCTTTTAAAACTTTAACCGCTAAATACAAAAGTATTTAGGTTTCACATCCAAATGATGAGTAAAAAAGAACGAAGATACTCTTTCTATTCTTTTTTTAAGTGATGTTTTGACTTTTCATAGTTTTCGAGAAGTAACTTTGGCCATTACTTTTTGTAATTATATCTTATTATATGCTAATAAAATTATAAAAGTGTTTTTAACGATAAACCTATAGCTTCTATGTAACTAATCTAGATAGTTTAAACATATTAGTGGTTAAACTTTAGAAAATTTGATACGTCATTTAAAAAGAACAGAGATAGTAGTAAACAACTTCTCAGCATCCTTTATATCGCTTGTATATGTAAATAATTCACTAAATTGGCTGCAACAGGTTGTCTCCGTTCTTTTTTGGCTTTCCAATGATTTTTAGCTTTTGGCTTCTATCAATAATTGCTATTCATTAGATTAATAAGTTGCAGCCCAAGAGAACAAACCTAGATCAAGTAGGTTAATTCGCCAATGAACGCAACTGCAATTACGCAAATGCTTGTGAATGATATATGATGAAACTTTCAGAATGTTTTAGCACACGTCTTAGGCCCTATTCATATTAGTTTCTATTTATGGTTTTTACTTAGAAAAGCCAAAAGCTGATACGAACACTCAACTTCTGGAAATGGTTTCTCCACTCATCTCACTACCATCTCACTTCGGAGATAAGGCAGGGGTCACAGGTATATCATGCATCCTACTCCTCTCGCTCCCATCACACACATGCACATCTTCCTCACTTTTCCACCACTCGTCTCCTCTTTCTAAAAGCCACTTCTTTCAGCCATTACTATATATTTTCAACCAAAAGCTATAAACCACTGGCAAAAGTCATTAACAAAAGTTAATACAAAGGCCCCTGTTGTAGGGGTGGCCCCCACCTAAGCCCAGTAGGCTTGTTAGGAGGCTGTAAGGCCCAAAATGGGACATGTATAATGACATAAGCGCCCCTGAGGGGGATACTCAAATGTAAGGGTACTATTGTAAAAGCACTCCCCAAGAGGGTATATGAATGCAATACCAGCCATGGGGGGACCCTAAGCCATTACTCACCTAACTCTCCACTACCATACTCTCTCTCTGTTTGGTCTGTAACCACAACAGCCCCCTTATTTGTTTAGTCAAATTTCGAGGATGCATTGCACTAAAAGTCAGTCACGGCAAGGTCATCTTTGTGATTTCGCAAAGAAAACAACACCTATCGCAGTGACCTTCTGCACCACCTTGACGTAGAAATGATGGCAGCGTCTGTGTGTGATGCTACAGGTGGCCCCGCTTAGTTCCACTTATATAAGCTGGTTTATGACTTTCTCACTGTAGCTGCTGGTGGTTTTTTTGGCGTAATTAAATTTACAAAATTTAAAAATAAAAAACAAATTAGTCTATCACAGACAATGCAAACGAATATGGAAAAAAAGAAAAGAAAAAAAGCCCAAAAAGCCAAAAAGCTAGAAAAAGACGAAATTAAGGAACAATGAATTAGAAGCCAAAAGCTATAAGTTGAAGCTAAAATAAGCGGGGTTTTTTGGTTGTGGCTTATGATTTATGGTTGAAAATTTTGAATTCTAGACTGTTCGTAAGATGCAGTACGCAGAGGAAAATAGTCACATGCGATTTTGAACAGTATAATTGAACTCGGTATAATTTATACTATCATTTATCTATAGACCCTATCTTAAAAAATGCACGATGTAAAAGCTAGTTACATAGTATAAGCCAAAAATTATAAGTGCAAGAGAACCCAGCCAGGAAAATCAAGTGGTTAAGTGGAAATCTAAGATACTTCAGAGAGTAAAGTGGCTTTCTTTTCCACCTAAGGGCTTGTTTGGAAACATCGATCCCGGTCGGGATCCCCACCAAATACCCAAGCTGGAGTCCCCCGTGGGAATAACCCCCGGGCCAGCTAGAAGGCCTGTTTGGGAGTCCATAGGGGCGAACTTTTTCCACCCGATCCACATGAAATCCCTGGGGAAAAATAATCCCCTCGCCACTTATGAATTTTTCTCCCTGCTGCACATCGCGACCTCTCTCCATCGCCACCCACTCGCGACTCCTCCCACTCCGCGCCGCGTCTCCTCGGTTAAATCCATCCCTACTTCTTCCCAGCCCTCGTCCCCATCCTCCTAGGTTTCATCAACCCCTTTTCTCACAGATATGGTACTCCTATATCGTTTTGAGGAAGCAAAGGAGAGTGTTGCTGTTCGTGAGGATTCACTGGTGTGCACTCGGCACTAGCACTAGCCAGCTCAGGGTATGTCTCATCCTCTCACTATTTTCATTCTCCTCCTCATGCTGCTTAGGGTTTCGTTTTTTTTACTCTTTTTCTCACAAATCTGTTGTACCTCAAAAGCTAACTCACGAGGCATGGGTAGGGTTTGAGTTTTGGCATGAATCAGTATTGAGTTCTGATAACAATGCAACTAGATATGATGTTATGCCTGGTTACTACTTGTGCTGAAAAATATCTGCTTGCAGTAGATCAATGGCCTAAGTGATACCCTTTTGCTTGTTTTTATTTATATCTGAATGTATGATACCAAAGTTAGTTAATTTGTGTGCAATGAACCCTGCGAATTAAGGCCCCGCACATTTCAGTTTGAGCTTCTGTCTTATTTTTCACTATTCCTAAATTTCATCTTTTTCTGACTTTTTGGTTTTTTTGAGCTTTTTTGCTGATTTTTTTTTCTTATATTCGTTTACATTGTCCGTAATTAGCTTTTTTTAGATAAAGGATATAAAATCCGGCCTCTATATCCACGAGGGATATACACAGCCAACAGATACACGAGCTCTTAGGCTCAATTCCTCAAAACCTGAGGAGCATAAAACAACAAGAAATAAAGCTTAAGGACTATAAAAAAAGCTAGAAAGACTAAGCTTCAAACTTCTTCTCCGTCCTTAATTCCAACCAAGCCCCTATCCTTTTCCGACCGTTCCCTCAAACCTTCGGTCTACTGTGCGTGAAGAAGGACCTCCGAGACGACGCCTCCAAGGAGGCGACGAGAGTCGCCGACGCCGCCCGCCTCACTGAGGCAAGGTTTTCACCTGAAGATCAGTAAACATGAGGGCTATGGGGTACCATGACAACACCTCCAGGAAGGAAAATGGCGCCCGAAGGCGTCATCGTTGTCGAGACCGGTAAGATCACCGGTAAGGCTTTCGCCAGCACCTCCACAGCACCCCACGTACTACCCACTCACAAAATAGACCGCCACCAACCCGCCAGGGACATGCGCGCCTCAAGGCAATGGCATAGCCACCCTTGAACTCTACGACGAGTCGCTCCCTGCAATGTCCGCCACTGAAGAAACCACAAAGCGACGCCTATGCGCCACCACTGAGCAGATTCAGGGAAGAAATCTCCCACGCACGGAAAGCGCGCCCAGTGAGGAAATCCAGGTGCGGCTGCGAACGTGACTTGCACAGCCCACTCAAATCGTTGCCTCGTCCGGCGGGCACCCCTTCTCCTTTCATGACAGCATCATCCGCCCAGCGTCCTCAATCTTCCCTGCCTTACACAGGGACGAGAGCAGGACCGCGTAGATCTTCACACTGGGCACGATCTCTTCTTGAGCATTTCGTCAAACATCTTGAGCGCATCCCCCGACATGCCGCGGTTGCACAGCCCGCCCATGATCACATTGTACGTGACCCTGTTGGGCGCGCAAGCAGCAGATCTCGGCCTTCCTCGCGCGTCCGCGCCACGCGCGCCGCGTGCCCCTCGACGTGGAGACCGACCTCGCCGCCGACGACGCGCGCGAGGGCTCCGGCTGCTACGTCCTCGCCGTCCCCCGCCGATCCCGCCGCGAGCGCCGGGGCGGCCGCTCGCACCGCGAGAAGAAGGCGCCTGCGGCAGCGGCCGCGAAAGCCGTCGCGCCCTCCACGCCACCGTCGGAGAGGACCATCCTGAAGCGCCTTCCGCCGACGGATCTGGCCTCCCTGGCCGCGTCCCCCCCGCCGGTGATGTTCGGGGCCTGGGACTACGAGGCGCAGCTGCGCGAGCTGCAACAGCATCGTGCGTGGTACCTCATGCGCACCGCGGCGGCGGATCCGTACGCCCCGCTCACGCCGGAGCGCGAGGGCCCGCCTCTGTGGTCCACGCGGCCCCGCTCGCGGCAGGCCCGCCCCGGGTGCGCCCTCCGCACCGCCGCCGGAGAGGATCATCCTGAAGCGCCTTCCGCCGACGGATCTGGCCTCCCTGGCCGCGTCCACCCCCGCCGGCGATGTTTCCAACGCGCTCCTCGCCCTCCTCCTCCGCGCAGACCTCGCCGCACCAAAAAAGCGCCCCGCCGTCGCCCTCCTTGCGTCCACCGGAGACCGGTGGCGCGCTCCGGCGACGGCGAGGAGGAGAGATAACTCACGAGGCATGGGTAGGGTTTGAGTTTTGGCATGAATCAGTATTGAGTTCTGATAACAATGCAACTAGATATGATGTTATGCCTGGTTACTACTTGTGCTGAAAAATATCTGCTTGCAGTAGATCAATGGCCTAAGTGATACCCTTTTGCTTGTTTTTATTTATATCTGAATGTATGATACCAAAGTTAGTTAATTTGTGTGCAATGAACCCTGCGAATTATTTTTTCTATTTTTATTTTTTTAAAATTTAATTACACCAAATAAGCCATCATTAGTTACAGTGTAATTTCAGCTAGCTACAGTACAATTTCAGCTATAAACCATTTTTTTTCAGCCGAAATGAGCAGGCTGTAAATGTTCGCACACTAAGCCAATTTGCTGGTCATGTGGCTCATGGTCTGTACTCAAGCTGACCAGCCAATAGAGGCATGGCATTGGTGGGATGGCAAATGAGATGAGTCAATATTATTGCCCGTGCCACTGAAATTTATGTTATACTGTTGTTCTTTTGTCATGAGAATCCTCATTTTAAATCACGCTTGTAATTCCATGGAACAGTTATATCTAATTTCTTCTTGAATTTTTTTACAGGATTTCCCAGTGCTTTGATTTTCTTGTGTGCACAAGGTGGTCCAATCCAATGGTCTGTAGATAGTCGGTCCTTGATATAACAATAAATTCATCATACATGGACAGAGAGACTGCAACTGGAACAGCAGCATTCCATTTTTCTCCAAAAGGGATCGTTATATAGAAAACAATGTGTCTGCAGGACATTGGTGGCCCAATATTGATAATTCCTATCGTCAATTTTCAAGTTCTTCTATGTATGCGCTTAGAGGTCTGTTCAAGTCCATTTTCTGAGTGCTTTTTTCCTTCAAAATTGATTGGTAGGCACTGTTTTACCATCTTTCCTTACTGTTCTTTAGAAACATTTTCTGGATAACTTCTATTCAGTGTGGTACTACATGTCTACAGATACAGTGTACCTTTTGAGGTTTGATATTTCATTTTTAAATTACTTCTTTGGAGAACATGATGAATCAAATCTCTGAGCTGACTACCAGTATTCTGTATATTCTGTCCTGCCTCTGATTGTGTTGCCATGTGTGTTATTTATCCCAATTTGGAGTTATGAATGTTTTAGGTGCAAGCCTGTAGTCACCCAGTGTCTATGAATGCCAATATGATTATCAAATGTCTGTTTGCTGAACTATTACTCGTCTGCAGTAACTAGTCTAATTATCCTTTGTCTTTTACCATAGAGATTTTACTTTTAGTTTTCAGATTGCTTGCTAATCAGTTTTCATATTGTTTCATATAGGCAGAAGATAGCAAAAGGGAGAAGAAAGTGGCTGGATCTGGAGCAGGTGGATGCTTGAAGTGTCAGATTGTTGTATTTGCAACAAGGTGTTCATAGCCAACGGGATGCTTGAATTCAACTTTTGCATGAATTGGACTCGTGCCTTGTGTTATAGATGATTAATTTGGTTGTATGTAACAGGTGATGAATGCTCTAGGTACAAATAGTCCTAGCTAAACAAGTTTCGATTTTACCATGTATGAATATGATCTACATTGTAGATGTATGGATCTAATTTGAATGTTGATGCATATTTTAGCACCCTCTTTCTCAAAATTTCATGGTTTTTAAATTATTTTTATTATCTTATTCGCAATTTTTTTATTTTTGGGTGTCTTTTCGAATTTGTTGTTTTTCTGGGCGTTTTTGACTTTTTCCTGAATATTTCTAATTTTCCTCATTTTTTGGGTTTTTAAAAATATTTTTGAATGTCTGAGATTTTTAATCCTATGGTTTTCAAATGCTGACAGGGAATATTTTAATGTGGGGATTATTGTCCCAAGGGGTTGAGGGGGATTCTTTGTACCCTCAAAATGCCCCCTAGGGGAAATATTCGTCGGGTTTTTTCCCTGGCATCCAAACAAGGCCTAAATATGACACTTTGTGATGAGAATTTTATGTTGTTGGTCTAGGTTGTGCAAAGAGCTGAAAAAATATTTTTTAATACAAATCACTTTCTCAAGCTTATTAATCAGAGACTTTTTTTGTTGATTTGATTTTAATTTGTATAGGATGATTATTTTGAGTTTAGAAAGACATTTATTCCTTACTTGTTACCACTCTGATCATAAATACATATTATTTTAGACATTAACATGGTTTTTAAAATATAATTTTAGCCACTAGTTTCTATTGTAATATATTTATAAAACCCAATAAAATTATAATATTAGAAAGTATTTTTCGAGATAAACCCACATATATGTCTTTTATGTATCCAATTTAAATATTTAAAAAGATATTAGTAGTTAAAGTTTTAAAGTTTTAATGTCTATGTCTAAAACTACATGTAGTTAAGACCAGAGGAAGTACTATCAATGCTAGAACTAGAAAGACATCTAACTTAGACAGGATATTGAGAAACTTGTTTTAGATTTAATCGTGGATATCAGTATAGTTGATTGTATACGGACCACAAAGCGCTGATCATGTTATCTGCATGGGAGATTTGGAAGCACAAGAATGACTGCGTCTTTAACGGAATTGCCCACAGTTAAACCAGCTGTCCCATTAGAGACGAAAGTGCTGTGTGGAGGTTAGAAGGTGCAAAACACCGGCCTAGACACGTTATGGTTCAGAGAAAGCTATTGAGGGAGTTCTTTATGACTTATGGCTACGTCTTATGATTTATAGACCAAACACAAGCGTTTATATAAATAAACTGAATATCGATAAGTTGTTTTGAAAAAACGACGAAGAAATCACTTTGTTTATTTGTTTGAGAGAATTTATAAGTCGGAAAGAATTGAGCCATTAGCTAGGTATCTTTTTTTACAAGATTACTTTATATGTACAGGTTGACGGCTGTCCTTCATTGATTCCCTAGCACGAATTGTTATTTTTTTGACAGTCTTGTATCCAGGTTGTAACTAAAACACACTACTTTCTAATGCAAAGATGAGCAGTTCTCCAATGTATTCTTGAAAAATTATAGTTGATTGTGCATTAGTGTGAAAAGTTAGAAATAACTTGATCACTTGGTTGTATTGGTTAATACAAAATTTGTTACCAAGTGCTACCCAAAAAGTCGTATGCCTGACGTCACCTATTAATAAACGAGCGAACACAGTACGAGATCAATTTAATAAAAAAAATGCTTTGATCTTCATCGATTTAGGCCACTCTAGAGAGTTTTATCTTATAGTTTATAGTTTTAGCTGAAATTATATTATAGCGGCTAATTTTTTTTAAAATTATTAAATTAAAAAATAAAAATAAGAAACAATATATTATTACAAATAATGCAAAGAAAGAAGAGAGAAAAAACCAAAATTAAAAGCTGATATATTTTAAATAACTTTTAATTTAAATAAATCGATAAAAAAAATCAGAAGCTGAGTCCTCCGATTCTGGCAACAAGATAGACAAGCTCTTTTGCCATTTTACCCCTCGATGAAGAAACTGTTTCATAACCTCTTTTCTTAAAACTACGAGCAAGTATGATTGTTTATATATTTGGAGAGGAGGTGTAGAGGGAGGGGCTCCCTAGAACTCTCCACAACCCTGTTCCGGACCGCATTTAAGGTCAATACTAGCCTGCTTGGTAATCACTTATTTTTAAGTGGTACGACTACCTGTGGTATACACTGGTAGTCTGGTATGTTTGGCACAATCTACTGGCCAACTAGGTAGCCCTTGGTTGTGTGTTTCTCCATACATGCAACATACTGGTTACAGTTCTAGGATGGCAAGATTCCCACCAACTCCCTGATCAATATGGCTTCAGCTTCTGGCTTCAGCTTATTTTTGCACTATTCATAAATTTCATCTTTTTCTGAACTTTTGACTTTTTTTGAGTTTTTTTACCGGTTCTTTTTTTCCTCGTATTTGTTTACATTATACGTGATGGGCTAATATGTTTTTTCTATTTTTAATTTTTTTTAAATTTAATTATGGTAAATAAGCCTCTGTTAGCTACAGTGCTTTTTTCAGCCAGCTACAGTGTTTTCAGCCATAAGCCATGAGGCTTTCAGCCGAACCGATCACCAAGTTTAACCCGTTGTTTCTTCTCTAGTTACCTGTTCTTTTTTGCTGCGACTTGTGATTTTTAGACTGTTTGTACGAAAGATTACAAAGTAACAGAAATTCACGTGCGGTTTTTACCGATATAAATGAAGTCAGTAAAGTATGTACTACAATTAACTAGTAGATTTTATCTTGAAAAAAATACTCCATTTAAAAGTTAATTACTGTAAAAAAAATCGAAAAATAGCTTTTAGAAGTTGAAAAGAACATACCTTTATCTTGCTTCTGCCACCAGCTGCTTGTGCAGTATGAAATATTAATTGATTAGATAACACTTGGTGTGGTTAGTTGAACGCAGTTGTATGAAATTCTATCAGGATCCTTGGGGTAACATTTATGATTGCTTTTACTCAGTGAGCTGTAAGCACGCAGTGTAATCTTGTTTTTAGATGTATTTGAGTCGTATACATGTACATATACTTATGTATACGTAGAAGTCTAATTCGTTTGCGAGTCGTATCTGAGTTCGTCGGTTTGCGGTATACGTATACGAGTCGTATACAAATCGGTTTCCAAGTAGAGTTTGTATTGCCGTATGCATGTCCGTGTGGGATACTGAGTCGGGTTTGCATGGGCTGTATAAAGCCATGCAAGGCCTGTAACGTGAATAGAGCAAGGTAATGTAAGAGGTTGAGAAGAAAGAAATAAAGGAGAGAGAGGAATTTTTTGTACGGATAATCCGTTTTTTATTCGAAAATACATAAATATACCCGCGACAAAATTTTTTACAAAAATAATCTCCAGTCGCCACCCCATTGGGCGACTGCTACCTTTCGCCCAACCGGGAGGCGACATTTAGGGAATCTGTGTACCGTTGGGCGACTACTGCAATCGCTGTACGGTTGAGCGACTTCGATTGAAGTCGCCCAACCGTTGAGCGACTGCAATTGCAGTCGCCCAACCGTAGGGCGACTGCAATTATGCCGCCCACTAACCCCGAGCACATTCCCCTCGTTCTGCCATTCTACTCATTCATTCTGCCCAGAGAGAAGAGAGGAGGAAGAGGAAGAAAAGAAGAGGAGAAGAGAGGGAGGAGGGGAAGAAAAGGAGGTGAGGAGAGAAGAGAGGTCGAAGCTATTCAATCGATTTGGATCCAGGTATTTTTTTTAATTATGTTGTATTTACAGTCTTCAACTCCCATGTTATTTGACATGTCGTAAATTTCAATCATACATGTAGGCATACATCATTAATGGCCAGTACTACATTGAGAGTGTATTATGGTGTTGGAATCATTCGTGATGGTCCGACTGGTGTGGATTTGAGCGATTTTCCGCAAGTCACTCTCGTACTTCCGGATGACGAGAATGCTCAAATGACAGATGTGCAGCATTGGCTGACCCAGAGTTTTTCATTGGACCCCGAGGTGTGCAGCGTCGTTGTGCAAGGGCTTTGGAGCCGGTCTTCCACTGACATCAGATGGGAGTTGAAGACATTGGTGCGCTCTGGTTCGTGGAAGGGCTTTGTGCAAGGGTGCCGGCGCCGTGGATACGAGTGTGTCCTGCTTGTGCAACCGTGCTCACTACAAGCAGCTGCGCAAGCTCGTGCGTCCGCCTATGCTTCGGGGGGTGCTAGCACCTCGGGCGGGCCGCACGTCGGTGGAGCTGATGAAGTTGCTCGTGATGAAGGCGATGCGGTACACGGAGGAGAGTTAAGGCCGTCAAGCTATACAGAGGGAACTGGGCAAGCCGATGCGGTACATGGAGGAGAGTTACAGCTGTCAAGCTATAGAGAGGGAACTGGGCAAGCTGATGAAGGAGAGCATAATGAGTATATCGTGCATCAGATGGAATCTGATGACCAGAGGGCATGGGATGAAGAGCAAGCTGTAGAGGACGACGAGGAGGACAGTTCCGATGATGAAGAAGTTCCTATCCCCGAAGAATGGAACCAGTATAATGCGGAGGGTGTTTCCGCACATGATGAGCATGAATCGCCATGGGAGTATCATCAAACAGAGGTTCGGGTGCATGCTATGTTTGCTGACAAGGAAGCGCTGCAGGATGCCATCAAACTTTGGGCCCTTTCAATGCAACGGACATTTCGCGTCGTCAAATCAAGCCAGGAGCAGTACACTGTGAAGTGCGAGCAAACTGGTTGTCCTTTTAGGGTGCACGCACGTAGACCCAAGTATGAGACTCATTGGATTGTGTCCAAGGTGGAGCCGCACTCCTGCATTGTAAACACAGTCTTGGCGAGGCATCGTAACCTGACGTCCGGATTTATCGCCAATTTGATGTATGGGGAGATAGTGGAGAAGAAAGATATTGCGGCCACACATATTATGCTAGCTATTGAGAATAAATTCAAGTATAAGATTAGCTCCGGGGGTTCAGGGCAGTGGGAAACTTCGCCACTTTGGACATTTCAGCGAGGACCTGGGTTCCGGATATTAACATGCTGAAGGGTGGGAAGGGTCGGCGACAGAGCCGACGTATTAGAAATGACATGGACGTATCACAAGCTGGAACATCTGGTGCACGTTGTGGGCGATGCGGTCAGGAGGGGCACACAGCTAGACGATGCAATGCATTTCCGGATCAGTAGTTGGTGTTGTAATGCATGCTAAAATTCATGTACCAGTTGTAAACCTTGTATGTTACATCCCTTTTCTGTAATGCACTTATTTCGTTGAACGTAATGTTTCCCTTTTAAGTATTGCAATTTATTGGTGGCTACGAATCCACTTTTATTACGAAACTACAGGCTCTAAAGTGCCTACATAGAGTAATTTATTGCGAGATGACAAAAGATGCCAGCTTTGCCCAGTCACGCACTTACAACACGAAACAACACATACATTGCACTTGCAGGATCTATGGAAAGTACTACACCCAACAATTTTACTAAACACAACAGTCCTACCGCCACAGCATCAACACATCAACAACTACATGAAATAAAATACGACACAACCATAACCCTCGTTACCTACACGCCAAACGAGCCTCGTGGCACCCACATGGAGAATTGCTGAGGGGGCCGCCTCGGACGTGGCTGGCCGTCGTGGGAGTGGCATGCACATATGCAGCTCGGGTTCGCGCAGCAACATGTGGGATCGTAAGAGCTTCCTATATTCACGACCTCCTCGTTGCCCCTCTCGCGTTGCATCTGTTCGCGGAGGTCGTTGTTCTCCTCAGTCAGACTCTCCATTCGGTTCTCCAAGTCCCATATTCGATCCCATAATGTACCCACATAACGATCAACATACCGTTCATGAGGAGGGTCGATCCAGCGGGAGAAGTCGCATTTTGCAATCTGCAAAAAAAAGGACGGTAAACTTCGCGGGTCCATAAGCAATATAAGAATGTAATATTACTATTTTGTACCCCGTAGCGTGAGCATCGGAAGAAACGTCGCCCGCCATCGTTCGGGGAATCTAAGATCTGGACGACCGCGTACTCATTGTGTCTGCATTTCGGCCACGCTGGTTGAGCACGCCGACTTGATATCAATCGGTACTGTGGACCGAACATATCCCTCCTTTCTAAGGGAATGTCGTCCTTCGGTGACCCAAATCCCACTGGCCCCTCGGCTTCCGACATGGTATGTTTCACCACGAAAGAGATGGTTCTTCTTTGTTCGATTTACAATGTCATGAGACCCCAACCGTGCTACTTATAGCAACACGGAGGGACATTTAATGCTACACTGGCCTCTGAAAAGCCTACATAGAGACATTTATTGCTACACTGGCCTCTGAAAAGGCTACATAGACTGGCCTCTGAAAAGCCTACATAGACTGGCCTCTGAAAAGCCTACATACACTGGGCTCTGAAAAGCCTACATAGACTGGCCTCTAAAAAGCCTACATAGACTGGCCTCTAAAAAGCCTACATAGACTGGCCTCTGAAAAGCCTACATACACTGGCCTCTGAAAAGCCTACATACACTGGCCTCTGAAAAGCCTACATACACTGGCCTCTGAAAAGCCTACGGAGGGACATTTATTGCTACACTGGCCTCTGAAAAGCCTGAAAAAGCAAAAAGATTCATATGTACTCTCCATGGACTATGCCCACTCACCAGTTCACCTGCCTACATAAAGGCATCCCATGTATTACATACCACAACACAACCTCCTCCTCAAGCCATCACAATACTACTACACAACAATGTCTTCCTGGAGGTCCGACCCTTTTGGAGTGCCGGAGTGGCATGAGCGTCCGAAGTGCCATTGCGGTTTTAGGACGATGTTGTGCGTCTGCACGGATCCACTACCACGAGCCAACTACGGCCGTAGGTACTTCAAATGTCCAGACATGGATGACGACTTCGTGGTAACGACGACAACTAAATCCTTTGTTTCTCGTTATCGTTCTTCAACTTTATCCATGACATCTACCACGACACACATAGGCTTGCAAGTTCATCGAATGGGTGGATCGGGTGCCGCCGGCATGGCCACGGAACCCTCGCGAGGTGGAAAACAAAGGACAATACCTTGTCAAGATGGATCAGGCTCGCGAGGTGGAACGACAAATGCGGCATGAGCAAGAGCGTCGCGTGAGGGTAGACCAAATCCGTCTTAAGGGCAAGGAGGATGAGCTGCAAAGGAGGCGGGAGAAGTTAAGTTCGCGTGAAGCAGCCATCAAGCGTCAGGAGGAAGAGCTTCAAGCTCGTGAGGCAGCTCTCAAGACCAAGACTGACAGGAAGAAAGATGCAGCAGAGCCATCTTCAGGGCGCGACAAAAAGGGCAAACAACCACGCTATACCCAGTAGACAAAATGTAATATTCCCTAAGGCATGTTACGACTAGCGGTGGAGTTCTGAACATTACAAGTACAGAGTTCCACACATGCCACTGGTCTCATCACTTATCACTTTATGTATCGACCGTTCTTCGGTCAATCCTGCCTAAAAAAAATTTACCAAATTTTTTTTTGCATCTACAACTTACATTGAACATAAACTTCTATTACAACTTTATCTGATTTTTACGCAGTTTATAACTAAAAAATTGACAAAACATACAAAAATCACGCGGATTGCAAACCCTTAAAACATACCAATGTATATATCAAACGTTCTACAGTCAATTGTACTTACAAAAAATTTCTCAAAATTTTAAACGCACCTACAACATACAATAAACATAAACTTTTATTACAACTATACCATATTTTTTTCCAGTTTAAAACTACAAAATTGATAAAACTCTACAAATTCACGGGGACTGAGTAAAGTCGCCCATCCACTGGGCGACTGCAATTGAAGTCGCCCAACGGTTGGGCGACTGCAATCAAAGTCGCTCAACCGTACAGCGATTGCAGTAGTCGCCCAACGGTACACAGATTCCCTAAATGTCGCCTCCCGGTTGGGCGAAAAATAGCAGTCGCCCAATGGGGTGGCGACTGGAGATTATTTTTGTAAAAAAATTTGTCGCGGGTATATTTATGTATTTCCGAATAAAAAACGGATTATCCGTACAAAAAATTCGGAGAGAGAGTGGAGGAGTTCCTGGAGAATCCTGTGAGGCATTGTGTTCCAACAAAAGGTGTTGTGCCATCACGTCATCAGAAGAGCAGGGAGGCAAGGTGGTGTTCATCACGTGAAGACTAGAAAGCTATAGGAGATAGTAGTGTTGTTGCTTGGTGCTTCACCCGTCACGTCCAGCAAGAGAGCATAGGAAGCAGAAGACGCTGTGTATAGCCGAGCGACAGAGTAAAGATTTGAAGAAATTGTAACACTTAGATTGCTGCAAGCAGCTAAAATGAGTATTCAATTTCCGTGATGTGTTTTTTTATCATGTCTTCTGACAATTTACCATCTTGATTTTCCCCATGCACTGTATTTCTGAAGGTTGATGAATCTGCGCAGATAGAAGAACAGTGTCAGTGTGTTCAAAGTATTTTAACAGCGCAAAGCCCGTCTGGTGATTCTGTTCTGTACCTTTTACTCCCTTTTCCATGTTTCTCCTTTATTTCTCTGTCCTTGGTAGTTCGCAGGTGATGATGGACAAAGTATTGACACATCTTGGTCCATGATGGGTACACCAGTTTTACGAGTAAAGACCATTTATATCAGTTCGGCAATTCTTGCTGCAAAAAAGTCCTTTCTTTTTCAAGGTAATTCTGATAACCTTCTGAAATGCATTTGGTCTAATACTCTAGTCAGCTCACTGTTAGCTTTCTAGTTAGCTTAGTGCATTCTTCTTAGCATTTCTCAAATGGCATGAAAGAATCTGATCAGAGGTATGCAACCCTTAGAATTACTGATTCAGGTTTTGTGACAACTCTAGTGAATTCGAACATTCTTCCTCTTATAACTCATTCTAATTTGCTGTTGTGGTTGTATTATCATTGTTCTATTTTTTTAATTTAAAATAATATGATTATTTATGGTAAAGAAGGGATTATGAGCCTATTCATATTGGCTGTGGTTGATAGTTTTTGGCTGCGGATGATGGTTTTGATTGAAAATGAATAAGAAGTGGCTTTAGAAGGAGGGGGCGGGCGGTGGGGAAAGTGAGGGAGTGATGTCAGTGGCGGAGCTAGAGCAAAATGAAGGGGGTGCACCACTTCAAAACGAATGGGCTGGACAGGACGAGTGAGGGTGTTTTTTGAGCTAGGAGTACATCATATTGGGCCAAAGGGGGTGCACAAAGGGTGAATATTTACTAGTAATAACTAAATTTTGTTTTGGAACCGGGTTCCTGGGAACCCCCTCCGGTCCATGTAGCTCCGCCCCTGAGTGATGTATGCACGAGACATGAAGGAGAGGAGTGAGGTGCGTGATACGCCTGTGACCTTCTGTCTTATCTCTGGAGTGAGATATGAGCGAGATGGTGGGAAGCAGAAGTAGAAGCCAATATGATAGGCCCTACGTTTCCAAGTTTCTGCCACTTCTTTTTGTTTCTTTGATAATGAAATGGTTAGTCACATCACCTATGAAATGGATATTTTGTCTACTCTGATGTACTATAGCTTTGCTCTATCGTTTGCTGAAAGTCAATGGTCATACTTAAATAATCATTTATGCACCCAAAAAAAGGTGTCCATTTTTTTGTTTGGTTCTTTAGCGAACTGTTTCCGTAATCCTTAATTCCTTGTCCCTCCTTGTTTTCGTTCTACTTGGAACAGAGGAAAACGCCCTTACGGGGCTTTTAAGCTTTATGTACAGTGGAAAGTTGACAAGCCAGTTGCTCACAAGCTTGCCTATGGTCACAGAATCTGTACTACTCTACCTAGATCTCCTATGCTTTCGATGGCAGCTGCAGTTCAGCCTTTGACAGATGCAGCCAAGGAATTCCTTGCCAACAATTACATGGATTTGACTAAGTGAGCGATCTCCATTGAATGAAGCCACTTTTTTCTTTTCAAGGAAGAGTATAAGCAGTGTTGTCACTAAATCATTTGAGGTGTACTCAAGGCATGGTTTATCTCATTTCAGGTTCCAAGATGAAGTGATGAACATTCCTCTTGCTGGGATCGAAGCCATCTTATCAAGTAATGACCTACAGGTGGCATCTGAAGATGCCATCTATGACTTCGTGCTCAGGTGGGCCTGTGCACAATACTCAAAATCGGAGGAAAGACGTGAGATCTTGAGTTCTTGTTTACTTCCGCTCGTGCGCTTCAGTCATATGACCTGTAGGAAGCTGATGAAGGTCCTAACATGCACTGATCTAGACCATGAGCAAGCAACTAAGTGTGTCACGGAGGCGCTTCTACACAAAGCTGATGCACCACAGCGGCAGCGTGCTCTTGCAGCAGATGCAATAACCTGTCGGAAATTTGCAGAGCGACCTTACAAGTACAGACCTCTGCAAGTGGTTGAGTTTGATCGACCATACCCACAGTGTTTAGCATACTTGGATCTAAAGCGTGAGGAGTGCTCGTGACTCCTCCCGTTGGGCCGGATATACTCGCAAGCATTCCATCTTGCAGGGCAGGGTTTCTTCCTCTCGGCTCACTGTAACATGGAGCAGCAGGGTACGTTTTACTGCTTTGGCCTCTTCTTAGGGATGCAAGAGAAGGGCTCAATGAGTGTGACAGTAGATTATGAGTTTGCTGCAAGGACAAGACCGTCAGGGGAGTTTGTGAGCAAGGATAACTACACCTTTACTGGTGGAAAAGCAGTTGGATACAGTAATCTCTTTGCGATTCCATGGTCGATGTTCATGGCTGAGGACAGCCTCTTCTTCAATCTTCATTGATGGCATGCTGCATCTAAGAGCTGAGTTGACAATAAAGCAACCCTAGTGATGCATGGACCGCCTGATGTGCCTCGCTCAAGTCCAGTTTATGCAACTGGTGGGTATTAGTGCGAAAATGTTGTATGCTGCAGATATCCTGTTGTTTTTTTCTGCGCCTAATGCTTTTGGTATTAGATAGTTTTGGAATGACAAGTAAAAAAAAGGGCTAAACGCCCCTTTTCTTTCACTTGGAAGGTTAGATGCGTTTGTCCCCAATTTGTGAAAAGCTATTATACCTGCAGGAGAGATGAATGGCTTCTAAGGGCTTGTTTGGGGGAGCTGGAGATTCTGAGTAGCTAGCTGGTCTGAGTAGCTAGTCTGTTTGGCATCCTGGATTCTAGCTGTGCAGCTGGTATCCTGATAGATGTATTGACTGAAATGCTCTTAGGTGAGTTGATGTCCTGATATGTATTGATAGAAGAGATATCCATACTGTAAATTTGTAGTACTTACTTCAAACATTGAAAAACTATTATTAAAATTTCATGACAATAAATTTGACTCTAAATCATACTTTTAAATATTAATATGGATAACTACCATGTCTCCATACAAAAGGAACGTACAAAAGGTGTTCATAGGCATATAAGGCGCATATATCACTATCAAAAGGATCTTCTATGGTACTATCTATATTCTTGAAGCCATCAAGCCGTTAGCTATGGAATCACGAAAGGCACACATATCATCATTATCTTGTGCCGTGCCAATGTAACCACCTCCTGTGTTTGAATCAACATGTTCTTATATTATGACGGTGCAACACACCATGTCATGTTGTTTCTCCACCAATAGGTTGAAGTGACCCAACTCTGTGAATTATCAAATAACCAGAGAAAAACAAAACATATCTCTCAAGTTTATTCCTTTATTCCAAAGTATGGAACCCGCCGGACTTGGGTTCATCAACAGCAATGGGGAATAACCATGAATAGCAATGCTCATGTGTAAGAGCCAGATCTACCAACATCCATTACAGATCAACTATATAATCTAGTAAGTTCATCGATTCGGGTTCCATACCTTCACGTTTGGGCAGGGAAGACACAACCAAGATGAGGGAGAGGACGAAATCCGGGATGGAAGTGAGATGCAGGGGCGGAGGTAGGGATTCCGTCGCTGTTGCCGTCGGCCAGCCTCTCGTCGAGGTGCTCGTCGCCTGGTCACCGGTCTCGCCGGCCCTCCTCGCGCTCTCGTCGTCGGCTGGGCGCCACGTTCCGCTCACTCGCTGGGCGCCGTCACCTGGATGAGAGCTCGAGGAGACGGAGAGCGGAGGAGAGGGGAGTAATGGGTGTACCTGTGCGGCAGGCGAACCGGCTGGGTCATGGAACCGGCAAGCGAACCCGGCGGGGAGAGGAGGGGTACGAGGGGGGCGGCGGCAGGGGAGGGGGTGGCGAGGGGCAGAGGGATGCGCCGGGGGGGGATCTGGGGAGGCGGCGCCGGGGTGGGCGGCGCCGGGGAGGGGGAGGAGGGGTAGGAGGGGGGCGGCGGCGGGGGATCTAGGGAGGGGGGAGGGGCGGGGGGAGGAGGGGTACGAGGGGGCGGCGGGGGATCTGGGGAGGGGGCGGCAGGGGGGAGGAGGGGTACGAGGGGGGCGGCGGCGGGTGGAGGGATACGCCGGGGGGATCTGGGGAGGGGGCGCCGGGGTGGGCGGCGGCGGGGAGGGGGGAGGAGGGAGGCGTGGGGGAGGGGGGAGGAGGGGGAGCGGGGGGATCTGGGGAGGAGGCGTCGGGGTGGGCGGCGGCAGGGAGTGGGAAGGAGGGAGGTGGGGGGGGGGGGGAGGGGGCGCGGGGGGATCTGGGGAGGGGGCGCGGGGGCGGGGGGAGGTTTTATCCAGTGGTATTTGCGGGTAAATAACTTCAACTTTAAGTGGTATTAGCCCACAGAATCTGTGAGAAGCTCGGCTATTGCAGCTACTCGGTCCCAGTACAATTGTGTCTTCCCAGATTTTCAGATTCTCAATAGCTGGCCCAAAAGCTGGACTGTTTGGGAGAGCTTTTGGCTACTAGAAGTAGCTAGCGTGCCTAGAATCCGAAACAAACAGGCCCTTAGGTTCAGAGATCATCTGGTTGCTGTTGCTGTTGCTGTTGGCACTGCGTTGTGGGGTAGAGAGCAATGCCGCGTGATGGCGACAGGTTTTCGGCCGCCTTACATTGGCACTAACGGGTAAGAGCATGCTTGGAACGAAGGAATTCCGTACGAAACAGTTCTATCTATCGTGCTTCAATGGGAATCAAACTATACAAATCTCACTCATGGAGCCTGGGCACCATGGTGCCCCTGTTATTTATACTATATATATATGTGCTAATGGCTATTTCAGTGCTAAGATGCTAATGGCGACGTGGACCGTCCGATCTAGATTGCGTGGCTTAGATGAAGGTGGGTGGGAACTTCATCCAACTTAAACACTTTTGCAGAAAACCCCCTGCGCTTTGCACTTGAGTGAAAACGCTACAATATACAACAACAATGATGGACTTGATGGAGTTTTTTTGTTAAAATCGCAGGTGTTTTCTATAAAAGTGTTTAAGTAGGATGGAATTCCCACCACCTCCATCTGAGCTACGCAATCTAGATCGGACAGTCCACGTCGCCATTAGCACTAGATACGCTTCCTGTATATATGTACACACCAGCTGGTGAGATCATTGGAGTTCAAAACGAAAAGAGAAATGGGGAAGATCATATATTGCATTGCTTATAACATAAGCGCTAATAAATATTGTATCGTTTTCATCATGTAGATATGCTCCGGCATGCCAGTTTCCTGCCAGCTTCAGATCAAAACTATACTAGGTGAAATGCTACTTTCGATACCAAATGTCTTCATATGTTTGGTTTTGTTTCAATATTCCTTGCGCTAACCATTTGTTCACACAAACAACAAATAATTAATACTACTAAATGTCATATGGTTGGACGAACGCGTCGTACGTGCAAATATATAACAGCAAATTAATTCGTGGCCGCATGCCCAATCAATATCCAAAATATCACAGGCTCACGCTCACCCTTCGCACTTCACACCGTGCGAGGAGTCCTCACCTACGTACATACCACTCCCGTTGAATTTAAATGCCATCACTACTACAAAAAAGACCATCACAGACAATTCAAAAACATCATCACAGACGGTTTTGTGAACCGTCTGAATTTATGGGTCAATGATAATACGAGATCATCACAGATGATTTTCGAACCGTCTGTGGTGCAAATATCACAGATAGTTTTTAACTAAAAACCATCTGTGATAGTTATAATCACAGACGATTTTTAGTTAAAAACCGTCTGTGATATATAGTTATCACATACGGTTCTTAACTAAAAACTGTCTGTGATATGTAAATATCACAGACGGTTCTTAACTAAAAATCGTCGGCGTTGATTGAGCGTCTGCACGGTTGGCACAAGCTAGTTGCTTATGCGGTGTCTTGCCTCCCGTAGACTTGTGCGTCGTCTGCAAGGAGGAGAACAGCAAGAAGGAGGAGAACAACAAGGAGGAGGACAGCAAGGAGGAGAACAACAAGGAGGAGGAGAACAGCAAGGAGGAGGATAGCAAGGAAGAGGAGACCAGCAAGGAGGCTGGGTTTTGGTTATATTTATAGGGGAGGGAGAGGTGGGAGTTCGAAATTTTTGGCGCAGGAACGGAGAGGCGGAGCTACGATCCGTGGGGTGAGAATTGGTGGATTTCTATTGGGTATGATTGGATCGACGGGCCCAGTGGTCAGATTATCACAGACGGTTCTATATATAGAACCGTCTGTGATGAATGAATATCACAGACGGTTCTATATATAGAACCGTCTGCGAATTAGAGCACAAATTTTATATACCGATGCAATATAAAGAACTAGTCTGAAAAGATAAAATAGCAAAGTTTTATATAACTTATATATACTCATTTGAAAGGTTTCGATGAGATCTACAACTTTTCAGTTGAAGTAAAATCCAAATTCCAAAAGGAAGACCAAGAAAAAAAAGGCAAAAACAGAAACCAAAAACTTGCGACGTAGGTTTAGGTCCAAAGATGGCCGATTTTCGGGGTCTTGGAGAGTGACTGGCGCAAGCGGGTCGTGTTTTGGATCGGGCTCATCGTTACCTTTTCAACGAGTACAAGAACGTAAAAAACGGACACCGTATGCAAAAGTTGTGCCCGTTTTACTGAAGGTGTCTCAAAACTGAATCATACTGATTTAAGCGGGAAAATATGAAATTTTAAGGGATTGCAAGGCGGGAAACGTATCACAGACGATTTTGATTATAAAACCGTCTGTGATATTGAAATATCACAGATGGTTTTATAATAAAAACCGTCTGTGATATTCCAGTATCACAGACGGTTCTTACCGCTGAACCATCTGTGATACTCCTTTTTCCCACCACAAATACCACAGACGGCCTCCAAATTAAAACCGTCTGTAATAGTGTACATCACAGACGGTTTCACAAAACCGTCTGTGACTTGGCGTCTAGTATTAGACTTTCTGTAGTAGTGCATTAGTGTAATAACTTAGCGGTTAAGGGTATGTTTTGCATGCAAACATGCTTACAAGAACTTTATCACATGTGCAGTACGCTCAGGTGGTGATTGTCAGACGTGTGGACTGAATGATATATGTTAGATTGCCGTAGTCGCACTGAGGTTGTACAAAGTTCGGCAGCATTCTTTGCAAGAATTTTCAAAGTGTAGTGCTTGTACATATAGCGTTTGATGCCATACAACATCTTTTCTCATTGATTAGACATTAAGCATCAGCTTTACGCAGTGAAATGTCAACACATACAAGTTGTACTCTTGAACAGTGCACACTAGCCGTCTATAAAATCCGAACAGTTGTTAGGGATGTCGTATTACGGAGAGATGCTTCGCAAGCAAAAGTGAGTAACCAAGAAGAAGCGATCTTAGGGCCTGTTCTTTAACAGCTTCTAAAAGCGGCTTTTGGCTTTTGCTACAATAACTAACTTTCAAACGGAGTATTTTCTCAAAATAAAGTGTACAAGTTACTTGTAGTACACGTTAAAAACATAGCATCTGTATCAGCCAAAATCGCAAACGAGTATCTCTCTCCGTAATCCCTGTCGTAAACAGCTAAAATTCAAAAATTTTAGCAAAAAGCCATAAGCCACAGCTATATCAAACGTGCCCTTACCTTAATAATTCTTGCAAGGATGCACCTATACCGCCAGAGCATCCGCGGTTGCAGTGCGACTACGACAATCCAGCACATATCATTCAGTTCACACACCTGGTAACCGTCGTCCCAAATGCACTATACGTGTGACTAAGTTCTTGTAAGCACGTACTAACATTTCATATTGCATACTTCATTTCACACGTGCATCATTCAATTTTGGTTATAATTGTTTCCAAGTCTCATAAAAGGCAAAGACAATATAGTGCCTTGTTTTCTCCTGACTTGTTAAATATGCCCTCAAAGCTAGTACTAACCAAAAAAGCCAGCATAGTTGAATAGCTAGTACTAACAAAAAAAAAGCCAGTACAGTTGAATTTGATCGGATGGGATGGTCGCCATGATTAGAGAGAGTGATGCTAGCTTCGATTGGTTCTTTCAATTGGAGCCTCTAGTACATTACTGTAGAGACTAGTAGGGCAAATAATGGTTGGTAGGTTGGTGCTGGCCATTTATAGCCTACTCTTTCTACGGTTTGTAGTATGAAAAAAAGTTCTCTCTTAGAGCAAGTACAATAGTATAGCCAACTAGTGGTTATAATACTTGTCCATTTCATCTATAGCCTTCAAAAAAATAGTTCATACAATAAGATAGCTATTACAATAACTATTTGGCCCCACATGTAAGAAAGTGAAATGCATATTTTTACATGCTATAGCTAGCTGTAATTTAGTAGCCAGCTTCCTTCTCTCTCTTCCTTTCTCTCTCTGCCATGTAAGATTTTGTTGATATTATATTTGCTATAGCCTGTTGACTAAGCCTTATTGTACCTGCTCTTATCGCGAACACCACTTTCCAGCCATGATGCATCACAGCATCGCCTGCTGCCGGCGCCCTGCCTGCCCCAGCCACCTGCCAAGCCTGTGCTCTTGATAGTGGCCTGCCACGCACATGCCTGCTAGCCCGTCCCTACCGAGCTTCCTAGATGCGGCAGATGGAAGTGTTATCTACCATACCTTTTGAGCTTAAATACAAAGTTATTTTTGTAAAAATGGATATTCAGAAGACTAAATTTAAAAAATAGCTACAATGATAAATACATGAACAGTTCTCGTTTCATAATATTTGTCCGCCGCACGTATCAAAGAGGCATAAAATTTAAGTAATATTTAATAAAATTAGATCGTGTTTGCCCCCAATAGATAGACATAGTACTGCTTTATTTAATGGGGACATGCATTGTCAAATTCCATTAATATTATTTAAATTTTGTATCTCTTTAGTATGTGTGTTAGACAAATATTGTGAAGTATTCTCTCTACTCCCAATGCATTGTTTCTAAAGCTGTATCTAGGAGGAAAGAGAATATATTAAATAGGTGTTTAGATACAATCACTCCAATGCATAGTATATATATGGTGTATTTAAAGGGTCTCACAAGATTATTATTGTTTCATGAATTATTATCAACAGTAACATTTCAATCCTGTGGCCAAATATAAGAAAAGATCAATTGTAATTTGTAGCCAATCGCTAAATCACGTACAAATTGCTGTCTACCTAGCTGGACGTACGATGTGTTTGGTTGGAGAGATGGGGTGGGATGAGATGGTTCCTTTGACCAAGTCTATCTGTGTGTTTGGTTGGAGGGATGAGGTGGGATGGAATGGTCCAAAGTGGGATGAGCCTGTGCAAATTTAGAGAATATTCTTCTTAGATGTTGGACCATGTGGTTCCACTTTTTTTGTGGAACTATCTCATCCCATCCTATCCCACCCCATCCCTCCAACCAAACACATCCTAAAAACAGGGTGGGTTCTTTTATAGTGTAGTTTATGGCTTAAATTGTTTAATTTTGGCTGTTCGCGACAAAGAGACTACAGAAAGAGACACTCACGTGTAATTTTAGTTGATATGGATAAAGTCAAGACAGTATCTACTACAACTGATTTATAGACCCTGTTTTAAAAGAACAGTCCGTTAAAAACTAGTTACATATAAAATCAATCCGTAAAGCCAAAAAAAAACCCACCCACAAGAGTCGCAAAACACTTCATCCACTGCTTCTATTCGGTGCTTCTAATCGGTGACGTAGCACATCGGGCGCATTACCATGCTTCAGAAACACAAAAATCACTGAAGTACGAAGTGCCAATTAGCAATGGTAATTACCGCGCTAATGAAGCATTGATATCAATTACCCCCATTGCCCTGATCAATTCGGCTTTGACTTCTAGCTTCTGGTTTATTTTTCACTATTCATAAGTTTCGTCTTTTTCTGAACTTTTGGCTTTTTGTTGAGCTTTTTTGCCGGTTCTTTTTTTCCCGTATTTGTTTGTATTATACGTAATGGGCTAACATATTTTTTTATATTTTTAATTTTTTTAAATTTAATTATGCTAAATAAGCCTCTGTCAGCTACCGTGCTTTTTTCAACCAGCTACAGTATTTTTAGCCATAAGCCATGAGCTTTTCAGCCGAATCGATCACCAGATTTTGCTGGTCGGGTTTTACTGCGGGGCCGCGTGATTGCGTCGCCGGAGTCTCTGGCAGTAGCGTCTCGGCGCGGCGCTCGACGTTGCCCTTGAGCCGCCGGACCGTTCTCGCAAACTCCCGCGGTGTGTCCTTCCCGAGCGCGAAACCAAGCCATTTCTCGTCCCCGCCCGTTGAGATTTTCCAGAATGGCCTGACCGAATTTTTTCTATTTTAGCCCTTTTTTTGAAAAATATTCACATTTAGACCCCTGGTAGTTTTAATTCCGTTTTTGGACCCAGGGGGTCGGAGCCGTGACCCACGGCGCCGAGGTAACACATCTCGGCGCCGTGGTCCATGGTGCCGAGGCGCCAGGCCCGCACCAGCGTGAGGGACTGCGTGGCGCCGACGTGGCAGCACCTCCGTGCCGTGGTCAGTGGCGCCGACCTCGGAGCCGTCAATCGTGGCGCCGAGCTCGGAGCCGTGGATCTTGGCGCCGAGCTCGGGGCACTTACCCTGGCGCCGAGTGCAGGTCTGGTCATTTCGTCGCCCGACTCGTCCGCTCCCCGCCTTCCCTGCCGCCACCGGCTCCTCGGCCCCCGCCGCCTCCCCGGGCCGCCACCGCCTCCCCGGCCGCCTGCGCCTCCCCGGGCCGCCAGCGCCTCGCCTCCCCGGCCCCGCTGCCTCGCCGGGCCGCCAGGTCCTCCCCGGCCCCACCGCCTCCCCGACCGCCAGCGCCTCCCCGCCGCCTCCCCGGCCGCTAGCGCCTCCCCGCCGCCTCCTCCGTAGACCCCGCCGCGGCCGACTGCGTCCCCGCCCGCCCGCGTCCCCGTTGGCGGCCGAGCCCCCACCGCATCCCCGCCGCGCCCGCGTTGGTCCCCTCCCCGCCCACTCGCTGGACGCCGGCGCCATCATCCATTCCCTCTGCTTCTCGCCCAACCACATCTTGCAGGACCTCAAGCCAGAAGTCCAGGCCTCCAAGAACCGGTATATCTCTACCCTTTGCCTGTCTTGTTTGCTTTCTTGTTAGATCTGTTGCGGTGTCTGATCAGGGTGTGTTGTGGCTACAGACCAAACAGAGAGAGATGGTAGTGGAGAGTGAGGGAGATGAGTAATGGCTTGGGTCCTCCCCATGGCCTGTATTCCATATATATATATATACATGGGGAGTGCTTTTACAATTATACCCTTACAGTTGATCATCCCCTTCAGGGGCATTTATGTCATTATACATGGCCTAGTCTGGGCCTTATAACCTCCTATCAGGCCTGCTGGGTTTAGGTGGGGGCCTGTAACATCCTGAAAAGTATAAATATTAAATTGTGGAGTTTTTAGAATATTTTATTTGTTTTCTGTTTGGATTCGGAGTTTATGAAATTTTTCTGAGAAAAATTGATGGAGGTTCCAAAAGTTAAAGGAGAATTAAACATGTTTAACTAATAGGAAGTTAAAATCTACATAAAGAATCTGAAAAGATGATCCAAAAAGTAAGGGAGAATATTTGGTTTAACCATGAAATCTCACCTGTAAAAATAATGGAATAAATAGCAAAGGGGTAAACAAAATAAAAATGTTAAATAATATAAATATATGTATGTATATGTATACATATGAGTATGCATACAACTAAATATAAAGAAAATAATCTTTACGTAATAAATATCCACAAAATGGAAGATATAAAAATTTCAGAGAGCAAGGAAGTGAAAACATATATATATATATATATATATATATATATATATATATATATATATATATATATATATATATATATATATATATATATATATATATACCTATACACACACACACACACTTAAATACCAAAAAGGAAAATCAAAGAAATGAGAAAAGAAGAAGGAAAAAGAAATTCGGCCGGGCCGGCCATCACCCCGGCCCAGCCTCTCCCCGCGCGCGAACGCACGCGCAGCCAGCGCGCCCGCATGGGCCAGCGCCCCGCGGCCCAGCTTCTCGCGCCGCACCCCGACCACGCCCGCGTGGGCCAGCGAACGCGCAGCCCAGCGCGCCAGCGCCAGCGCTCCGCAGCCCACCTCCCTCGCGCCTCTCTCCCGCCGACCGGTGGCCCCGTGTTCTTCCGCGTCTCTCCCTCTGCGCCGCGGGCCTGAGCCGTCAGGCCCCTCTTCCTCGGCGTCTTCTTCTTCCCCGCGCACACGTCGCTGCTCTCTCTCCCGCGCGCTCGCTTCTCTGCCGCAGCCGATCCTCTTCTCTCATTCTCTCACCCCTCTGCGGGCAAATTCAAAGAACCATCTCCCTCTCTCCCCACGCGATCCCGGGGAAGATTTCGTCCATTCCCCCTCGCCGGCATGAACAGCGGAGGGCTGAATGTGGCTCTCGCCGTACGCGCCCCTCCCGGCTATAAAAACCCCTGCTGGGAGTCTCACTCGCGTCGCCCTGCTTCACTTCTCTCTCCCCTGTAAGCAATTGGCCCGAGAGCCCTTCAATCGCCGTCGGCTCTCCTCTTCTTCCCCAACTCCGGCGTCGCCCTCCCCGTCGATTCCGGCCACCTCCGAGCAATCCTTTGCTCCCAGAGCATCAGGGGAGCAAGGCGAAGCTAACCTCAGTCTCCCCCGTACCTCCCGAAGCCTGTACTTCTCTGTCACCGGAGCCCCGCCCGAGCCTCCGCCGTCGCACGCCGCCGGCCCGCCACCGTGCCCCTCCGTCTCTACCGACCTCGCCAAAAGCTTCGCCATCACGCGGAGTTGATATATCACGCACGACCCGGACCCCTCCGGCCACCGCTCGCCGCCGGCGTCGCCGTCCTCTTCTTCCTCTACTCGGCTTCCTCCCGGAGCTACTTCAAAAGGTATTATTACCCTATATGGGTAAGCATCGCTCGGCTCGGCCGAGTGGCTTCCAGCGTTACTCTTCCCTCCCCCTCGCTCCCGCGGCGCGCGTTCGAGCCTCAGCTCCGCGCCTGCGGTCGAGCATTTCTTTTAAAATGTATCTCTGACAGCTGGGTCCCACCTGCCAGTGACTCAGCACCGCCATGACCACTGACAAGGGGGTCCCACCTGTCAGTGACCGGACACGCTGACATACGGGCCCCACTGGCCATAGAGACAAGGAAAGTAGTAAAAGAAAAGAATAAAAATTAAAATATGACATATGGGACCCACATGTCAGAGATTTCATATTTTCCAGAATTAATTCAAACTGAGGACTTCAAATAATCATAACTTATTCATTTTAACTCCAAATTGAATGGGACAAAATTCTAAATTCATCTAAAATCAAGATCTGTCCAATGGAACTGAAATAATAATTTTTAGAGTTCATTTGAATTTCTGGTGATCTTTTGAGTGATTGATTGCTTTTCTTTTATTTGGGTATTTCGCACGATTAAATAGCATACGAAGCTCAGGAGGAAGAATTCGAGGCAGCAGCACTAGGAGATCCGGATAATCCAGCACCCGACCACTGTAACCCAGGTGAGTCAATACTTTCATCATGTTGAACCTACATTTTATGCAAATTATTTTAGTTTAAATTATCAAATTGCATGCCGTTATGTTATATACAAATACATGTTAATTTAAGATTTTAGTTACATGTCCATTGCTTGCTTGACTAATATTACACCTCCTTTGGAATACCTGAATATGTGAACCTTGTCGCCTTAGCAAAACTATAATAGTAACTTTACAAAAGTAAGTCCATAATTTATATACGCCGTGCTTAGCATTGTTTAGGTAATCATGGGCGCGAGAACGCCCAAACATCACTTTAATCATGAGAAAAAGTTGGTTGGGTCAGTCATGGTGGTAATGCCTGATAAATGTTGGATATGATTATTTTGTATCTCCAAAAACCCCCAACATGCTTAAGTATCTGGGCGGACGGTTCGGGGGTGTGGTGCAGGTGTGCACGAGAGTGTGGTTTGTGGTAGAACCGTCCAGATACCACTAAGGACTGAATCTTGTCATGTCAACCCGTGTACAACAGTACAACCACAAGTCTGTAAATTACAACTTGGCTTAGTAGATTTACCGGACCCTGAAAGTCATCCTTCCAGGAGGTGGTGTGAGGATGTGCAAGTGGCGGTCTGTGAGACGGCTTGAATGGGACACTCGTAGGGAGTGAAGTTCTGCTGTGGCGGGCTAGCAGGGGTGGGGAGCCAGCTGCTAGATGTTCAGAAGGAGGACATCCCGCACAACGTATGGGACCCATCGCAAGTGGGAACGACCCATAGGGTGAAATGATGGAAAGGGCGAGGTACTTTGAAAAGTCACTGTGATGGTCTGCTCAACCACATGACTAAGGAATCGTGTGGGGCAATGAGTTGATTGTCTCTTGTGGTGAAAGTGTACAAACTCTGCAGAGTCAAAACTATTCGAATAGCCGTGCCCATGGTCAAGGGCAGACATGGGAACTTAACCAGATATAGTTCTATTTCAAAATGATTTATGAATGGGTTGGAAAAGTGGAAGGGCAGTGTAAGGCCCTAGTTTGGAATTGTCCTGGGTGTCGTCCCAGTGTTAAGTTAAGCGGCTATAGCGCTGAAAAGAAATTGCTATATGGTGCAGATGCCATATAATGGTGGATGGAATCTGAATCACTATTATTACTGCATTCAACATATACGTGTGTTCAAAATGCTAGGTCTTAAGGAATTTTTATATAATTGTATTCAAAAGCACTCTTCGCAAAAGAAAATAAACTTAAGCCATCCTTGATTAGCCATACATGTTATATACAGCATTCTGTGTATTGGCTCGCGGAGCACGGGGTCGGAGTGCTCACGCTCGCTTTGCGGCAAAAATCCAGAAACAGGAGCGCAAGACCACTACGCCTACGAGGAAGCTCCCGCTACGGAGGAGAAGAATGACGAAGGAAACTAAGGCGTAGGCTTCGTTGGTCAGACATAGACAAGTAGACATATGGCGTTGTGTGCACGTATGTTACTAGTTAGCTGGTGACATATAATGCACACAGTACCTTCCAGTCGCTTGCCTGTGGATTTGGGTTTGCTTTTGCTGTATTTCCGCTGTGCGTGTTTGTAATAAAGGCAATTGCCTAATCGGCCCTTTTTTTTAAACTCTATCACCCGACGTGGTGTATTTCAGTTGATGTAATATAATGGTTGATTATGCGATGTATGAAATGATTCAGCAATGTACCTGTGTGCACTAACTACTGATCCAGGGATTAGTGCAGTAAAACACAGTAAGATTCGGATTGAAAATCCGGGTCTGACAGGGCCACCCCTACAACAGGAGCCTCTCATGGAGAAGGGCTTCACAGGGCCGAAGCCATGTTGCCGAGTTCTTTGGCCCCCTCCGTCCCCGCGGCCTGTGAATTTTTCCGAACTTGACCAGGGGCTGCGGCCGAAGTAGACGCGCGCGCTCCGTCCCCTCGGGGGCGTTACACCGGCGCAGGTAAGCGTAACGGGCTCCTGGACCGCCGCCTACGCCTTAGACCATAAAGGGCGCGTTGCGACGTTCGTTCTTCTGGCCACCCACGTGGCGGGGCGTGCTTGGCGCGGTACGGGCCTTGAGGCGTCGTGACTATTTATGTAACGACGGGCTTCCGGCGGTTAGACTTCCGCCGGTTGGACTCCTGCTGATTGGGTACATATACGGCGCTGGCGCGGCGTTGTTCCTGCATGTATTTTGGTAGAAGCTGCTCCCCTAAAATGGGCCCCTTCCATGCATCAGCATTCCCTAGCGCCGCTGAGCGGCTTGGGGAATGTTGATGTACGGATGGAGGTCCATTTTTCTTGGGAGCTTGGTCAGCGTCAGTGATCGGTGGCCAGCCGCGCGTCCTGCCTTCGCGCTGCGTTTCTGCACACGATGGCAAGGTTTGCCCTGTTCTCCTTAGCAGACCTACCTACAGCCGGTGTTCCTTATGGAGCCCGCCCGCATCACTTTGAAAAATGCTGATGCACTGTAGGTGGCCTGTTAAGGAGAACGAGGCAGACTTTGCAAGACATGACCCTCGCCTTTGCCGCTCGCGCGCGCGGGTTTGTTTCTCGAAGGCAGAGTCCAGGCCGAAGCCGCGGCCAGGCTGGTGTGGCGATCGAGAAGACGACTTCCTACGCGCGCGCCGCGCTCTCGTATGAAGATGGCAAGGTTTGACTTGTTCTCGTAGGCAGATATGCTTGAGGTCATCTGTGTCCGTTGACCGTGCCAACCGGGGCCATCGTCAAGGAACGTTGACGTACTGGAGCCTATCTGCCTACGAAAACCTGTCAAAACCTGCCGCACACCGGCCGCTGCGCTCCCAAAACAGGGAGAACCCAGAGGCCTGAATCCTTGACGGTTTAGGTCACGTCGAGGCTGCCGTCGAGGTTGCTTGGCCCGCGGTGGCTCGCCGTTATTCCCCGGCGCAGGGCCGAGGCAGGCGGCCAAGTACCTCAGCTAGAGCGGGGACCCGCCGGTATCAAGGTGCCGACGTCGACGCAGCAGGAATGGTGCCAAGTCAGGATAGACGCGCGCGCGCTCCGTCCCCTACGCTTCGAACGGGTGGCAGCGGAGCTGGCGCCTGGCCGAAGTAGACGCGCGCGCTCCGTCCCATACGCTTCGAACGGGTGGCAGCGGAGCTGGCGCCTGGCCGAAGTAGACGCGCGCGTTCTGTCCCCTACCCTTCGAACGGGTGGCAGCGGAGCTGGCGCCTAGGCGAAGTAGATGCGCGCGCTCCGTCCCCTACCCTTTCAACGGGTGGCAGCGGAGCTGGCGCCTAGCCGAAGTAGACGCGCGCGCTCTGTCCCCTACCATTCGATCGGGTGGCAGCGGAGCTGGCGCCTAGGCGAAGTAGACGCGCGCGCTCCGTCCCCTACCCTTCGAACGGGTGGCAGCGGAGCTGGCGACCTCGCACCGCGAACACCGCCACGCATTCGGTGACTGAGATCTGCGCTGTAAAGATTCCTGGAATCACGCCGGTCCCCGGTCCGCCAGGGTTAGGTTGCCGTACCGTGCGACCCGCCCTGGCATGCACAGGACACCGTGATGTGGACGGTTGCGTGCTCGCGCCTGCTCGCCTCTTCCCTAGGGAAGGGGGACACGGGGCGGTCGATGAGTAGTGCAGCGTCGAAGCTGTTGTTTTCCCATGGTCCATTAGTGCGCCTTTAAAGGCGGCTGGAGTCGCCGACACCTGGGCTTCAGCTATTTTGTGCGGGGGTTGGCACGCGGCAGGAGGCCACTGGAGCGTCGTGCTGTGACGGTCCTTGGCGCTGTGGTCGTGGCCCTTCGCCTTCTGTTATGGGGAAGTGTGCGGGACGGGCCTTTGTGCGTCTGCGGTCGCGTCTCGTACGCGGACCGTCGCGACGCTTCAGTACTGGGGCGAGGCGGCTTGAAGTAGCTCTCGTGACCGCGCTCCCGCAGTTGTACGCCCCCTTCTTGCTTGCATCGCTTTCCATACTCCCGTAACATTCTGCGCCGCTATTCTCCTGTTTGCGGGAAGTGATGGCGTCTGGCGACGAGCGTGGCCAGGCGGCGAGGGGCTGCGGCGTTCGCCGGCGATCTTCACCGCTAGAGGTGAAGTACACGCTCAAAGAGCACGACCCGGCGGTGGCGGACAAGCAGTGGCTGGCGGCGGAGAAGGAAGGCGCGTTCTCCGGCGAGCTGGGCCCGTCGCTCGTGACCGAGAAGACGATCCAAGGGCTTCTGCACGCGGGGAAGCTGTCGGAGCGCCAGGCGGTTCGATTACCCGCCGCCGATGAGAGGGAACCGCACCCCGAGGGGTCGGAGGCGGTCGTATTCGTTGCCTTTTTTGACGCGGGGCTTCGCATCCCGGCGGCGGCGATCGTGGGCGACGTGCTGCGGACCTTCGGGCTGGAGCTGGCGCAACTGACGCCGAACACCGAACGGGTGTACAGCTGGGCCCTGCGCTCAGGAGCGTGCTGGCCCAGCGCCTCGTTGTTCGCCTACCTGCACGAGGCCCGGTGCCAGCCCAAGGACCGGAAGGACGGGACGCTGTCGAGCTTCGGCAGCGTCACCTTTATTCTTCGTTCGACTTGCAGCAAGCTCTTCCCTGCGAACTCCACTCGCGGGAAGTGGGAGTCTCATTGGACGAAGCGGTGGTTCTACCACCGTGTGGAGAGCGGGAGCGGTCTTGAGTGCACGAGCCGACTGATCGCGTTCAAGCCCTCGCTCGGCCAGACGCTCGACGAAGAGGACCGGCGAAGGGCCCAGCGGCTCGTAGGCGTGGCCGCCCCCTTCAACATGCGCGACCTCGCCGAAGAGTACGTGATGTACGGCGTGGCGCCGCTTGCCCTCAACTGGCGTCTTGCCGTCGAGAAGCGTCGAGACGACAACGTTTCGCCGTCGGTTTGTTTGCTGCCGGCGCCCTCCGGTCTTCGTAAGCCTCGGCCGTGCCTCTCCTCTATTCACGCGAAGTGCGTTATATGCTGATGTTATCTCCGTTGCTTCAGGGATTAGCTTGGAGGAGGCGAAGCAGGCCGCGCGCGTATTCCTGGGGTCGTATACCGGCAGGGAGCACGATCAGCGCGCGTCCGCCACCGCCGAGGCGGGGCTGGGGCGAATAAATCGTGTGTGCGAGGCCCTGGGCCTTGCCGTGCCGGACCGTGCCGGTCCGGACGAGGGTGCGGCGAAGAAGAAGGCGCCGTCTCGGAAGAGGGGCCGAAGCGGGGCGTCTGCCGCGCTTGGTGCAGCAGCTGCGACCGCTGCCGCTAATGCTCCCGAGGGCGCGGCAGCTGCGGAGTCAGATTCGGCGAAGTATGCCGATTCAGGCTTGGATGGCGCGGACGCCGGAGGCGAGGGATCTTCGGCGAGTGCCCTGGACGGCAGGCTTGCTGCGAGCAGCCGGAGAGGGGAGGCCTCGCCGCCCGCCGCAGTCACCGAGAGAGAATCCGCGCGGACCGGCGATGTTGAGGTGGAGCCTTCGGCCGTGGCCGTTGTGGTGCCGGAGACGCCCTCCGTGGAGGCGCACGAAGCCGTGCTGCCTTCCCCGACAGCAGCAGCGGAAGACGAGGTGCCCCCTTCGGAAACTGCCACAGAGGAATCTTCGCCCCCGGGTGCTGTAGCCGCGGGGGCCTCGCCGGCAGTGACTGTAGGGGCGATGTCGCTGCCGCCTGCCCCGGCTAAGCGGCCTTGTGTACGGCCGGGGCTCCATCGGACGCCGCGAGGATTTCTCGTGGCGACGGGCATCAGAAGCCTGTGGGACTCTGGTGCATATGCCGAGGACGCTGCGGCGTGCGCGCCCTCTGCCCCCTGGCTACGCCGCCCGCCGTGCAGGGACGGTCGTCGCCGGCCCCGCGCACGGAGGCTTCTGCTCGCTGCGGGGCCATGCTTTCTGCGGGGGCTTACGCCACCGCAGCCCCGTCTGGTAGTAGGGGGCGGGTCCCCGAAGCCCTGCTTCCGCTACCGAAGGTAGGTTGGCCTAGCTTACCTTGATGTATTCTCTTATGCGTTGCGGTGCTCACCTGCATCCCTGTTTGCAGCGTCGCTCATTCCGGAGGAGGAGCGCTTGGCGGAACACGGGACACCCGCCCGCGTGAGCCCCGCGGACTTCGTGCCTCCCCCGGAGACGCTGAGGGCGTGGCGCAGGATCGTGGGTGACGCGGCTGCTAGCGTCGACCAACAAACGCTGCAGGCCTACGGGGCGGGGCACCTCGGGGACGCCTTCGAGGTGTCTGGGGTGAGGGTAAGTACTCATGCGACGACGCCTGGGCCGGCTGAGCTTGCTAAGTCTTTCCCTTCTGCAGACACTTGTGCTGGGGCAGGCCTTGCAAACGGCCTATACTCGTGGCCAAAAGGCGCTCGAGGATAGGCTGCGGGCCGCCGAGGAGGAGCTACGCGAAGCCTCTGGAGCCCGCTCTGCCCAGGACGCCCGCATCCGCCAGCTGGAAGAGGAATGCGCCGAAGCGAGGGCACACGCCGAGGGACTTGTTGCGTCGGCGCGGGAGTCGGCCGCGGAAGCTGCTCAACAGAAGTTGCGGTGGAGCGGGACGGGCTCCTGGAACAGGTCGCCTCGCTAGAGAAGAAAAAAGGCGAGCTTGCCTTGACTCTAGCGGAGTGTAACCAGACGCTTGGTGACGCCTCGGTGGTTGCGTGGGACGCCATGCAAGCGCTGGAGAGCCATCTTCAAGGGCTGGTAACTGAGGTGCTGGACCGCGCCTTTGGCCCGGAGGAGTTGTCTCGGACCCTCCGCTGGGTCGGAGATGCCGCCAACGTCGCGCGCGGCGCCGCGACGACCTTTGGCAACCACTACGCGTACACGTCGGCATGCCTGGTGTGCGCGCTCCTGCAGCACCGCGGTTGCACGCACGTCGCCGGGCTAGATGACCCCCAGCTGGAGATGCCTGGCGGGGCCGGAGTAATGTCCGGCGCCGTCCGCTCCGCTCGCCTTGCCATCAAGCCCTTCTTCGACGGGATCTGGGATTACGTCGGGCCAGATGCTGCACGGATCGAGCTCCGGAAGTCGCTTTACGGTGAGGGGAGCCTCGGCCAATTTCTGGACGGGGTCCCTCGACGCGACGAGGGCGGCGCTGGGTCCTCTGAAGGCGCCAGGAACCCGCAGGTCTGACGCCATGGTGCCTAGGTGTAGGCGTGTGTTGTAATGCTCTCTCTTTTTGCGAATGAAGTGCACGCTTGCTTCATAAATTCTGACTTTTGTCTATGTCCCGAGCAGCTTCCTTGCTGGGGCCGACTTCTTGCGGCCGACCTTGCGACTCGACGATGCCTTCGACGCTGGCGAAGGGCCGAAGAGTCGCTGGACTTTTGGGCGGGCCGACCTTCTTCCGGCGGAACCCCGCCCTTATCGCGTGTTAAGGACGAACCTGCCGATTAGCTACTCAGAGCGGCAGGGATGTTGGCGGGCCTCTGTACGCGAAAAATTTTCTCGATATATAGAACTCCTGATAATTAGGACCTGTGCGGGCGCACTGTGTGGAGCCGAGATCCCCACATTCCCAGTTCGCCGTTAGTGCGAACCGTGCGAGCGTTGCCTCCTGCTGAAAGTCTGTAGACTGGCGCGTGCGAAGGCGGACCTCCGCACCACGACCTGTTTAGAGTCCGTAGACTGGCGCGTGCGAAGGCGGACCTCCGCACTACGACCTGTTTAGAGTCCGTAGACTGGCGCGTGCAGAGGCGGACCTCCGCACTACGACCTGTTTAGAGTCCGTAGACTGGCGCGTGCGAAGGCGGACCTTCGTCCCCCCACCCCGAGGTGGGGGCAGCCTCTGGTGTATCGCATAATCCACGTGCGCGCCGACGCCGGGGCCAGCCTCTGGCGCGCAACGTCGGTACTCTGGGTCTCCCGGAATTGGTTTCCGTAGTACCCCCTGCGTATACCTCCCGTGGTGTGCGAAGGCGAGCCTCCATGCGCTGAGGTGCGCGATTGGCAGCCGCGCAAGATTCGCGTGGGATCGGCGTCCACGTCTGATTTATACTCCGGGGAGTACGCACAAGGACGAAGTCCTTGGCATGCGCGGGGTTCGCGTCTTGTTTATACTCAGTAGAGTGCGCAGGGAGAGCATCCGCGTCTTATTTAGACTCTGTAGAGTGCGTGGGGTCGACATCCACGTCGTTTTTATACTCCGGAGAGTACGCGCAAAGACTAAGTCCCTGGCGTGCGCGGGGTTCGCGTCTTGTTTATACTCAGTAGAGTGCACAGGGAGAACATCCGCGTCTTATTTAGACTCCGTAGAGTGCGTGGGGTCGACATTCACGTCGTTTTTATACTCCGGAGAGTACGCGCAAAGACTAAGTCCCTGGCGTGCGCGGGGTTCGCGTCTTGTTTATACTCAGTAGAGTGCGCAGGGAGAACATCCGCGTCTTATTTAGACTCCGTAGAGTGCGTGCAGAGGCGTCCCCCCAAGCGTCTTTGGTTTATACTCATACCCGTACCCCTGGCTACGGAGAGTGCACACGCGAACGTGCGTCTTTGGTTTATACTCATACCCGTACACCTGGCTACGGAGAGTGCACACGCGAACGTGCGTCTTTGGTTTATACTCATACCCGTACCCCTGGCTACGGAGAGTGCACACGCGAACGTGCGTGTTTGGTTTATACTCATACCCGTACCCCTGGCTACGGAGAGTGCACACGTGAACGTGCGTCTTTGGTTTATACTGCGGGAGCACACGCGTAGGCGAAGCCTCCGCGTGCGCTCGCCGCGTATTTTTGCACAACGATAACGTATTGGCGACAAACGGAACTTTATTATATTCCCGTTTGCGCGGGTAAGCGATTACATACGATGGGGTGGTGGGGGTACTAACCGTTTGTGTTCAGCGCGGCCGGAGCCTCTAGTAGTTGCACTATCGGCAGGGCTTGCGGAGTCACCCCCCGGATGGCGCCGTGAGCCTTCGCACGGCGGTGCCAATCCTAGGTGCTCCGCTACTCGCCGTGGCGGGGACATCTGGTGCCGTGCTCGATGCGCCGGGCCATGTCCTGGTCGCCCCGAACGGTGATGATGGCCCGCGGCCCCAGGAGCTTCATGCATAAATAGGCGTGATGCGGCACTGCCTCGAAGGAGTTGAGGACCGGACGCCCCAGTATGGCATTGTAAGGGTATGGGAGATCGACGACGTCGAATATAGCGTCCTCGACCCTTTCATTGTCACCCTGACCGAAAGAGACCTGCAAGCATATTTGGCCGAGCGCCCGTAGAGGTTGTCCGCCGAAGCCCTGCAGCGGGACTCCCGACGGGCCGAGGCGGCTTCGGGGGATCCCCATTTGGTTGAAGGCTGTCGCGAACAAAATGTTCGCGGAGCTGCCGCCATCAACTAGGGCGCGTCTCATGTCGCATCCCGCTACGACGACCCGGACGACCAGGGGATCGTGGTGAGGAAGCTCCACTTCTTGGGCGTCGGTGGGGGTGAACGTGACCTCCTGCTGCGCCCAGTCCGGCGGTGCTCGCGCTGGGTACGCCGCCACGTGGTGTAGCCTCCGCACGTAAGCCTTCCGCTGCCGTGCCGAGGCGAACTCCACCGAGGAGCCTCCGGAGATGACATTGATAACCCTTCGGTGGGTGGCCTCTGGAGCCTGTAGCTGCAGATAACCCTCCTGAGGCTGCCGCACGTGGGCCTGGATCCGCAGAGGGCCCTCGTGGGCCTGCGTTCCTTGCGCCTGGGTATGCACGGGGGCTTCGTATGGGTGCTGTACGTGGGCCACCACGGGCGGACGTGCTTCCAGGTTCCTGTCCCTGGTGACGCTGTCGCAGAGCGCCGCGATAGAGGTGCATGTGCGCGTGTCGTGGTTACCGCGGCCGTGGACTACGCACCACAGCCCCTGGTGTTGGTCGTCGTAATCCCCCTGGCCTCTATCGTCGCGGCCCCGGCCACGGCCGCGTCCCCGGCCTCGGCGCCCCCGACCGCCCCGACCCGCGGGAGCGCTGTCGTCGGAACCACCTTCGATGTCGAGGATGTACCGACCTCGCCGCGGCTTCTGTTGGCCACGCTTGGGCCTATCGGACGGCTCCTTGTGCGGGGTGTCCTTGCGATCGGACGCGTCCTTGGACGACTCCTGCTTACGTTTTCCCTTCGAAGAACCGTCCTTTGACGAGTCTTCGGCTTTTGCCGAGGCACCGGCCTGGTTGGTGTCGGAGTCGTCGCCCTGTCGCCACCGTGCGTCCTCTTCCACCCTGGCATATTCCTCCATCTTGTCAAAGAGCTTCGTCGCTGTCTTGATTGGCTTCCGCGCGTTATACTCGGCCATCGGGCCCGGACGAAGGCCCTGGATGGCCGCGTTAACCACGGTGGTTTCGTTGACGTCTTTGACTTGACAACGTATCTTCGCGAAACGTTTGAAGTAGTCCCGGAGTTTCTCCGAAGGCTTCTGCTTCACGGCGAAGAGCTGGTCCGCGTCGACCCGCTCGACATAATTGCCTTGAAAGTTGTTGTGAAGGCGGTCGCGGATCCATTCCCTCTGCTTCTCGCCCAACCACATCTTGCAGGACCTCAAGCTTGAAGTCCAGGCCTCCAAGAACCGGTATATCTCTACCCTTTGCCTGTCTTGTTTGCGTTCTTGTTAGATCTGTTGCGGTGTCTGATTAGGGTGTGTTGTGGCTACAGACCAAACAGAGAGAGAGATGGTAGTGGAGAGTGAGGGAGATGAGTAATGGCTTGGGTCCTCCCCATGGCCTGTATTCCATATATATATATACATGGGGAGTGCTTTTACAATTATACCCTTACAGTTGATCATCCCCTTCAGGGGCATTTATGTCATTACACATGGCCTAGTCTGGGCCTTATAACCTCCTATCAGGCCTGCTGGGTTTAGGTGGGGGCCACCCCTACAACAGGGTGCATTGCTGGATGTATTGCAGATTTGTGCCGTGTAGTGCACTAGTGCTATTTGCTTCAATTGTAATATGTTGTGCTGTTAGCTATGTAGTAGTGTTGTCTTAGTTAATATGTAAGTTCGTGGTTAGTAGAGCTTTCATTTCATTAATTACACCATGTGGAATGCAGAATTGCCATTAATGCATCAAATTGATACAACCATACGATCGTGTATTCGTAAGAATCTAGTTTGCATATTATAATGTAAGATTATTTTGTTGGGTGCCTACTTTGCACTATCAATGTCTGTAAGTTTTGCAAATGGACCGAGTTCCACACCCCTAATTGAGCTAATCGGATATTTTTGGACCAATCTTATTCTCAGTTGGTTCGAACTAAATACTACAAGTGTGATCTTTATTTGTAGTTGCATCAGTTTTAAGAGAAGCAAGGAATAAAGCTACGGTCAAGCTAAAGAGAGCATCAAATTAAAGAAAGCCACCCCTGTTGAACTGGAATGTACGGACGGGAACCAAATTTGTGTGGTTAGGGTTCGCGTTTCAACTTTGGAACTAATCATTGTTTAAGCTAAACAAACCTCTAACCAAGTACATATATACACTTGCTTCTTTTTCAGTACCATACTACCATCAGTAGTGTGTTATTTCACTATAGGATAAATGGTAAAGCGAAAGAAAGAAGAAAAAGGCTCACTGAAAAATTGTATTGGCCCTTCATTCAAATTTGTAAGACTTATTTTTGTTTGACATATAGACGGTTAGTGCCTGGCTACACCGAACCTATAGAGCATGGTTTAGCTTTCTGCTTTAGCTAGATGATATGTGGTTGTGGGACTTAAATCGTTTCTGCTTTAGCTTTATTTTTAACTTTCCATCTGCATATTTCCAAGGTATTAAGTTTGGTTTTCTGTATGAACTAGATGGACAACCTAGTCACCCTATATCATGGAGGCAGTGTGACAAGTGATGATTACGGAAATGTTCGATTTGTTGAAATGCAAAGGGTGCCTCTGATATTCAGTGATCGGCCGTCGTTTAGTGAGTTGGTTGCTAGGGCCCGAGAGGAGCTACATTGTCATGCAAACGAGGAGAGCATCACAGTTGAGGGGTTACTTCACTTCGGTTCGAAAGACACAATTCTAAGGCGGTTGATCTTAATTGGTTGTGAGGATCAGTGGGACAAATATGTCAAATTGGTTATGAGGAATAAGTTCCAATGTTTGGACCTTGTTGTGCGGAAGGTGTCCATTGATGATGTCGTGCCGGCCCCTCAGGAGATCCCTTTGACCCAGAATCATCTCAGTAAGTGTCGAGCAACACTTTAGATTTTTCCCGTCATTCCATTCTTTTGTCTCGATCCCATCGTTTTCGTGCTTATGATGCAGGAGACATTCCTGATAATGTAAATCATCATTTATGCATATAGAAAAGAACAGGGAAATCATGCCTACTCAGTTCAAAATTGTAAATCATTACATGGAAAATTCACATTTTCAAGCACATAAATGTCTGCAAAAGAACAACAAGACATTAAACTATATCCTCAACTTCGCAGATTATACCATGTGATTTGAGGTAGCAACATAATTACTTATGGGCAATATAATGGAAAAGTCTAAGGCACATAGGTTCTTACCTTGCCCCATTTTAGCTCTTTTGAATTCCATGAATAAGCAATACCATTATCCCCTTCTCTAACAATTAGTGTTTGACCATCAGAGTTCCGTGCTTAGGAAAAAAGTTACAAACATTATTACCTTACTAGCACCCGAAATTTTCAGATTGAACACGACATCATCAAAAAATGTAGCAGGAAACAAAAATTATGTTTCACACAGTTCATCAATTTTCTGAATGTTTGCAAAAGCTACGGATTATTTTGAAGGCGCCGAGCTGGAGCGCCACCGGTCATGGCGGATTGGTTGAATTTTCACAGCTCGGCGCCACGATCCACGGCTCCGAGCTCGGCGCCACTACCCACGGCTCCGAGCTCGGCGCCACGATTGACGGCTCCGAGGTCGGCGCCACTGACCACGGCGCCGAGGTGCTGCCACGTCGGCGCCACGCAGTCCACCACGCTGGTGCGGGCCTGGCGCCGAGATGTGTTACCTCGGCGCCGTGGGTTACGGCTCCGACCCCCTGGGTCCAAAATCGGAATTAAAACTACCAGGGGTCTAAATGTGAATATTTTTCAAAAAAAAGGGCTAAAATAGAAAAAATTCGAATGGCCTGACCCTCCACGGTTTTTCGAAATTGGCCCCTGGCGCCTCAACCCACCGCGCCAACAGCATGGCGCGTTCGTCCGTCGCGCCACCCCCATGTAACGTGCTCCCCCGGCGCGCCAAACTTCCTGGCTCCGCCATGCGCGTTCGCTTGCTCGGCCGGCCCCCTTTCTCTCTGCGCGTATTCTTCAGACGACAGCACCAGAAAATTTTCATTTTGGTTTTTGTATATTGACTGGGTGTGTTATGCACCTGTTTTAGGTACGCTATGTCGGATATTCAGGATTTGTTTGAATTATACGGGGATCGTCTCATATGTGACGGATCATATGGGGCGGATCTATCAAATTATGATCGGACCATGATCTAGGCACCCAGTCTAAAGGACATGGGCCTCTTAGAGCTCAGATAGTGTGTTCGCTCTGCGTTCGATCGCGCTATCGCAAGGAACAAGTTGCGCATGGAGGCATTGTATGCCTCTATGGTTGGTGGATCAGGTGAGACCTTATGGCAACTTCTGAAGGTGACAAGTGACGCGACGTGGGCCAATTACATGCAAGTTGTCTACAGCCCTGCTGCTGCAATATATGCCAGACCAACGGTGTATGTTTAGTTCATGGAGCGGACAGAGTCACCGGGCATGCCTGGTTCTAATTGTTTCCAAGTCTCATAAAAGGTTATAATTGTTTCCAAGTCTCATAAAAGGCTAAGGCAATATAGTGCTTTGTTTTCTCCTGACTTGTTAAATATGCCCTCAAAGCTAGTACTAACAAAAAAAGCCAGCATAGTTGAATAGCTAGTACTAACAAAAAAAGCCAGTACAGTTGAATTTGATCGGATGGGATGGTCGCCATGATTAGAGAGAGTGATGCTAGCTTCGATTAGTTCTTTCAATTGGAGCCTCTAGTACATTACTGTTGAGACTAGTAGGGCAAATAATGGTAGGTAGGTTGGTGCTGGCCATTTATATAGCCTACTCTTTCTACAGTTTGTAGTATGAAAAAAGTTCTCTCTTATCGCGAACACCACTTTCCAGCCATGATGCATCACAGCATCGCCCGCTGCCCGCGCCCTGCCTGCCGCAGCCACTGCCAAGCCTGTGCTCCTTGATAGTGCCTTACAAGAGGCGACTCAGTAGACAGCTGCTAAGCAGTAGGAGCTCGGTAGCTCCCCTGCTATCAATCCGCTCCATGGCCTATCACGCTCACGCCTGCTAGCTCGTTCCTACCGAGCTCTCTAGATGTGGCTGGTGGTAAGTGTTGTCTGACGTACCTTTCGAACTTAGATATAGATTTATTTTTATAAAAATAGATGTGCAGAAGGCTAAATTTAAAAAAGTAGTTACAATGATAAATACATGAACAATTCTCGTTTCATAATATTTGTCCGTCGCACGTATCAAAGAGGCATAAAATTTAAGTAATATTTAATAAAATTAGATTGTGTTTGCCCCAATAGATAGATATAGTATTACTTTATTTAATGGAGACATGCATGGTCCAATTCCATTAATATTATTAAAATTTTGTACCTCTTTAGTATGTGTGTTAGACAAATATTATGAAACGGATGTAGTATTAGGGCACTCCCAATTCATTGTTTCTAAAGCTGTATCTAGGAGGAGACAGAATACATTAAATAGATGTTTAGATACAATCACTCCAATGCATAGTATATATATAGTGTATTTAAAGGGTCTCACAAGATTATTATTGTTTCATGATTATTATCAACAGTAACATTTCAATCTTGTAGACCCTGTTTTTTAAAAAAACACTACGTTTAAAAACTAATTACGTATAAAGTCAATTCATAAAGCCAAAAAGAAACCCCCCCCACCAGAGTCGCAAAACTCTTCATCTACTGCTTCTAATCGGCGCTTCTAATCGGTGACGTAGCACATCGGGCGCATTACCATGCTTCAGAAACACAAAAATCACTGAAGTAGGAAGTGCCAATTAGCAATGGTAATTACCGCGCTACTGAAGCATCAATATCAATTACCCCCACTTTACTAGATTTTGCTGGTCGCGTTTTACCGCGTGGTCGCGTGGTCGCGTCGCCGTAGGGCACATTTGGTTGGTGTAACCAGAATGGATCCCGCCAGCCAGGCCAGGGAGGAACGAAAGTAATTCTTGTTTCCGCGCGGCCAGGCGCATGCGTGTGCTTTGCTTCGCTACAGCCTGAGCTAGGGCCTGATACAAGATACCAAACACGCCGACCTTGCATGCACAGAGCCAGGCCGTGGCTGGTGCATGATACCAAACACGCCAGTAGTCTCTGGCAGTAGCGTCTCGGCGCGGCACTCGACGTTGCCCTTGAGCCACCGGACCGTTCTCGCATACTCCCGCGGTGTGTCCTTCCCGAGCGCGAAACCAAGCCATTTCTGGTCCCCGCCGTGGAGATTTTCCAGAATGGCCTGACCCTCCACGGTTTTTCGAAATTAGCCCCTGGCGCCTCACCCCCACCGCGGTCATCCGTCGCGCCACCCCCATGTAGCGTGCTCCCCCGGCGCGGCAAACTTCCTAACTCCGCCACGCGTGTTCGCCTGCTCGGCCGGCCCCCCTTTCTCTCCGCACGCGTTCTTCAGATGACAGCACCGGCATGACCGACCCCCTCCTCTCCCCTCCAGAGATTATTTAAATGGTGAGGGGATTCTCTTTGAGAGAGACTGAAGCATCATTTTGTAGATGAGCGAGAAAGCGAGAGAGGCAGTAGAGAAGAGAGAAAGTAAGGCCGTTGAAGCGTCGGATTTTTTTTTAGTGATTTTCAATTTGAATTTTAAGTTTGCGTGTTGAGAAAGTTACAGATCGGCGTGTGAGTATCCGAAAGAGGTAATTTTCATTGACATTGGCTTATTTTTTTTGTAGCAACACCAGTAGCATGTAATTAGAAAAATGGTAGTTTTTTAGTATGAAACGGTGCTAGTTAGGCTTTTGTAAACAGACAGTGGTCTTAGTTGATGTCGAATAAACGTTGTTAGTGTCGTTAAATGTTTATTTGTCACAGTAATTATGTGAATGGCATAGCTTATGCGTAGATTATTTTGTTTGCATGGGAACAAGATTGTATTTTTTCTGCATTTCGAAATACTTGTTGTGCTTAGCATTTTATGCGCTATTTTGCACAAAATGTTATACATGCATATTTTTTGTTATGAGTAATTTTTGAGTTTTAAGGTAGTACATGTGTCTATGCGTAGTTGTGCAAAGTTTAGGAATGACAAAAGTAGTGCGAAATGGTGTAACTCAATGCTGCACACTGTGTGAATTTTTTAGGTTAGTATGGATGGAGTGGTAAACTATGATAATTTTGACATGCCCGTAAGATGTCACATAGCACCAGAAAATTTTCATTTTGGTTTTTTGTATATTGAATGGGTGTGTTATGCACATGTTTTAGGTACGCTATGTCGGATATTCAGGATTTGTTTGTATTCTACGGGGATCGTCTCGTACGTGACGAACCGTATGGGGCGGACTTATCAAATTGTGACCGAACCATGATCTAGGCACCCGGTCTGAAGGACATGGACCTCTCAGAGCTCAGGAGGTGTGTTCGTTCTGCGTTCGATCGCGCCATTGCAAGGAACAAGTTGCGCATGAAGGCGTTGTACACCTCAGGGGAGACCTTATGGCAACTTCTGAAGGTGATAAGTGACGCGACGTGGGCTAATTACATGCAAGTTGTCTATAGCCCTGCTGCTACAATATATGCCAGACCAACGGTGTATGTTCAGTTCATAGAGCGGACGGAGTCATCGGGCATGCTTGGTTCTGTTGAAGGCGGTGTTGATGTAGTGCCTGGGTTGGTCTCCGGTGTTGATGTAGATGGTGCTGCTGGTGGAGATGCGGGCGAGGTGGTGGGTGATTGAGACCTGAGGAGTCGTGCTGCAAATTTTAAGCCCAATGAAGGCGTACAGGGATGGTGGGCAACCCGCATTGATTGCCATGAGTACCTGGCTGACCAGGTGGAAGAAGTGGAGAGCGAGGAGGAGGACGTCGAAACATCTAGTTCTACAGACGAGGGAGATGGGCAAGCTGCTGTGGGAGGTGTAGTCGGGAGCATTGTTACCATCGATGGCATTTATGTTAGCTGTAGGTTGGACGACATCATAGCAGCATCACTGGTTCTACCGCAGCCAGAGGAGGCACAGTAGGCTTTCAACGAAGACACGCTACTCTTAGGGTAGCGCTTCCCTAACAAGAGCGCTGCCTAGTAGGCCATTGCCAGATATGCCGTGACCATAAGCCTGATGTATCTGGTGCACAAGTCAAACCCTGACATCTATATCGTCAAGTGCGTGGATGAGTCCTACCTTGGCAAGGTCTGTGTATAGCAGTCTAGTGGCAGGGCCATGGACTTTCGGATTACGGTGATGAAGGATCATACATGCGAGCTTGCTGAGCCACTTCGAAGGCACCGCAACGTGACGTCCTCCTATATTGCAAGCCTGATCAGCCACCTGGTCCTTACAGATGTTTTCATTTGGCCGAAGCTTTTGCAAGTAGATGTTGTCAACATGGTGGGCTTCAAGGTTAGCTACAAGAAGGTCTGACGGGTGAAACAGAAGCTTCTAGATCGTATGTATGGAACATACGAATAGGCTTATGACCTAGTTCCACGATTGCTCCACCAAATTGTAGAATCAAATCTGGGATATACATAAACAAGGTGCAGCGGCCACATCCCACGAAGGGACCAAATTGTCATAGGTAGACATTGTAGCAACTTATGGGCCAATAGCCTTACTCATGAATGATGATAGTCTTCCTCCTTGCATAAGTTCTGCTCCTACTCCATATCCACTAGCATCTGCTTCCAACACAAAAGGTTAGGAATAATTTGGGAGTGCTACGGTGTTGTTGTCATGATAGACTTAATTTTTGCAAATGCCTTTTTTTCTTATCTCTCCACTAAAATGAGTTCTTCTTTAATGCTTCAAATAGCGGTTTGCAAATGATTCTACAACCCTAAATGAGTCTCCTATAATAGCCAGCTAGCTCCAAGTAACTCCCCAGTTGTGTCACTATTTCTGGTTCAAGCCAATCTTCAATTGCTTTGATTTTAACTCGATCAGTGGCTACTCCCTCACCACTAATTATATGGCCAAGATACTCTACTTGATTTTTTTCCAAATACTCATTTACTTCTCTTTGCAAACAACTGGTTATCTCTCAGTATTTGAAATACTTGCTACAGATGGGATACATGCTCTTCCATTGATTTAATGAATATCAATATGTCATCAAAAAAACACCAAAACAAAATGTATCAAGAATTTAAAGAGAATTGATCTCATGAGAGCTTGGAAGGTGGCAGGTGTATTAGCTAAGCCAAATGGCATCACAACAAACTCAAAATACCCCATGTGTGTGCACTAAAAGTAGTTTTCTCAATATATCAGAAACCTTCATCCTGATTTGGTGATAATCAAACCCGATGTCTATCTTTGAGAAAATCTTGGCCTCATACAGCTCATCAAGTAGATCCTCTATAACTGGTATAGGATACTTATTTTTCATTATGTTTATATTTAGCTTCCTGTAGTCTATACACATTCTCCGAGATCCATCCTTTTTCTTCCCAAGAATTGCTGGAGATGAGTAAGGGCTCACACTGTTCCTAATTATTTCATATTTCAATAGCTGCTCAATTTATTCTTCCATTGTAGTTTTTAGATAATGTGGCAGCCTATAAGGTCTTTGATTCACTGGTTTAGCCCTAAGTATGATTGGTATAGTATGGTCACAACTCCTCTGTAGTGGCAACTCAGTAGGCTCATCAAAAATATTCTAAAATTATGCTAGTATGGCTTTCAGCTCATTGGGTATCTCTTGCTGCTTATCCTTATTAACATTTATTCCCTTAGCATACACAACAACACCTATCACTCTTTTTGACATTAGTTTTTGCAACTAGTGTACGTCAATTAAGTAGTTTGAGTTTGGTTTGAGTTTCATCATTGAAGACAACTTGCCTCATGCCATACTTATTGATTGAGAATTCTCTGGTCTTTAAGTTAAGTCTAATGGGACTATAGACATATATCCAATCAGCACCAAAGATAATGTCATATGCCTTCAAAGGCAGTACTCTCATATCGGATACAAAATTTTCACCTTGTATTTCATAATGACAACCTTGGCAGGAGAGTATCACTAAATAGCATTCCACCATCAACAATCATCACCTTCACTGTTGGATGCTTAATGATTTGGCAATTTGCCTTTACTGCAAACTGGGGCCCCACAAATGTAGCACTACTGCCACTATCAACTAAGACAGTGGCCTTCACACCCTTCACATCGAGTATCAGGGTAAATGTGTTGCATCCAAAAGTAATCCCTTAGATAGCATGCATGGAAATTTGTTGCATTGTCTCCTTCTTAATTGGATGCTTGGGACTTGAAGGTGGGGTGCCATATTGTCCACCCTCTGGGTCCTGCTCATGATCTTCTTCATCCTTAGTTACAGATTCTTCTTCCTATCCACCTCTAGTTACTATAAAGAGTTGCTTCTCACCTATTTTACACTTGTGACTAGGAAACTATGGTTCTAGGCATTTTCTACACTTCCCATAGTCCTTTCCAACTCTAGGCTGCACATTGTTAGTCTTGGCTTTAACATCCTTTTATATCTTATGAAATTTATGAGTATGACTTTCTCTAGCAGTCCTTTATCTCTGTAACTAGTATAGTCACCTCTAGAGTAATTACCATAGCTCTTATTCTTGAAGGGATAAGATTGCTCAATCCTCCTAGTCACCCATATGGCTTCAAATCATATTTTTAGGTCTATGACAATGCAAATGGTTCTGAATGTAATCTTGCAATCTTGCCACAAAACTGTATACATAATATTCATCTAGCAGTAATGGATTGTCTTTTCTTAATAGGCTGATAATCTCCTCAAATTGGTTAACATATGACTTCACTGATCCGATTTGCCTCAACCAATAGAACATTCTCACATTATCATATATCAAGGCCTCAACAAACCTATGCCCAACCATCTTACAGAATTGGTGCCAAGGGAGAATTGTTGCATTACAACTAGTATCCCTCCACCAATAATGGGCTCTGCCTTTCAGGTAAATAATTGCATAGTCAGTTCTCTGATCCAATGGAGTTCTAGCAACATCAAAATATTTTTTTGCTTTAGCTATCCACCCATCAGGGTCTTCACCATCAAACTCAGGGAAGTTTAGTTTAGGTGACTTCAAAACTACCTATGCTCTATTGTTTTCCTAAAAATGACTCTGCCTACTACACTGTCCTCGCTCTAAGTAATTCTCAAATGAAAGTGAGCTCTGTGGATGAGTGGTGACAATGGTGGACCAATTTATTGGCCAGAAAGGAGTTGTCCCTGGTGTTAAATTACTACCATTCATGTTGTTGTAATGAAATTCTATGTTCAATATATAATGAGGCAATCTAGGTGGTTTCCCCTTTCTGTTTTGTTCACCTAAGACAACCTAGATACCACTAGCATCCACTACTAGTGCTACAGGCGTGTGATAACTTCACAAGCATCCACATTAGTTGTTGCTACACCACTAGGTACTGCTACGGGAGTGGCAGAAGCATTAGTGGTAGATGGCTGATAGAAATTACCTTGAAAACTTGATTGCCAATCAGAAACTTCTCTGTTGTGCTGCATAGTCATGAAATTGGACATCATCCCCACCAACTTATCCATCTGAGCTTGAATAAATTTGTAACCTTCTTCTTGACTTTTCATCATATATGCAATACTCCTCTTCACTTCCATATCAGCTACAAAACTAACAATTTATTAACCCAACCTCACATATCTATGCAAAATCCCCACATATTTCCATCAAAACTTCATCGGCTTGCTTGGTTGCGGAATTTTATAGGAAGATAGCTGTTGTAGAGGTGGCCCCCACCTAAACCCAGCAGGCCTGGTAGAAGGTTATAAGGCCCAGAATAGGCCATGTGTAATGGCATAAGTGCCCCTGAAGGGGAAACTCAGATGTAAGGGTATAATTGTAAAAGCACTCCCCATGTGTATATATATATATATATGAAATACAGGCCAAGGGGGAGGCCCAAGCCATTACGGTTACTTACTCCCAACTCTCCACTACCATCTCTCTCTGTTTGGTCTGTAGCCACAACAGTTGGCGCCGTCCGTGGGGAGGACAGGAGCAAGCCTGAAGTCCGAAGAAGGATGGCACCGAAAAAAGCTTCGTCGACGGCGGCGAAGGGAAAGAAGGCGGCCGGGTCGGAGCGTCGCATGGGTACCAGGGCTTCGGCATCGGCTGTTGCGGGCGCGGGTGACGACGCAGGCGCGGTGGTCAAGGACGTCGACGCTGGCGCTGCGACGACCAACCCCGCCGCTGGCGCCGCGACAACCAACCTCGCCGCCCAGGCGGTGGAAAGCGCCCTGCTGGCGGCCCTTAAAGCGTTCCAGCAGGAGCTAGGGGATCTTCGTGGGGCTGTCCGAGACATACAAGAGGCTCGGAGCCAGCAGGCCGCGCCAGTGGTCGCGCCAGAGCCCACGCCGGAAAGGGCGGACAGCCGCGACGCCCCCATATCCAGCCGCATGTCGCTGCGACGCGTCGATCCAGAGTCCCCGATTTCGGAAGGGCTACAACACGCGGCGTGGCCCGAAGACTTCAAATTCCCCAGCGTCATCGAGCCCTATAAAGGCGACACGGACCCCCGCGAGTTCGTGCGCGTGTACGAAACCGCAGTCTAGGCCGCGGGCGGGGATGACACCACAAAGGCGAAGGGACTCCCTCTCGCGCTGCAAGGAGTGGCGCTTTCCTCGTTTTTTACCATAGAGCCAAACTCCATCTACGCGTGGGAGCAGATCCGCGACCGCCTTCACAGCAACTTCCAAGGGAACTACGTCGAGCAGGTCGAGGCGGACCAGCTCTTCGCCGTGAAGCAGAAACCTTTGGAGAGGCTCCGGGACTATTTCAAACGCTTCACGAACATACGACGTCAGGTCCAGGACGTCAACGAGACAACCGTCATCAACGCGGCCATACAGGGCCTTCGTCCAAGCCCCCTGGCCGAGTACAACGCACGCAAGCCTATCAAGACGGTCGCCAAGCTCTTCGACAAGATGGAAGGGTATGCGCGGGCCAAGGAAGACGCGCGAAGACGCAACACCCCCGCCCCCAACCTCGCCCAAGTGAAGCGCTCGCCATGCGAGGAGGTGGGTGGTGATTCCCCGCAGCAGGACCGCAGTCGACAATCCCGGGAGGCCACTCCCGGAAGCAACGGCCCCGGGGAGCAGGAAGGCTCGCCAGGGGACAGGTGCAAGCCCCGGCGTCACCAGCGCAGACCACGCAAGGTCCGCCATGTCCTTGGTATCGGAAACGCCCTTCAAGGACCGGCCCCCATATCGTGGGAAGGGGGTCGGGGATGCGGAGGCGGACCAGGTCGTGGCGAGCGACCTCGCGCGGAGCAAGAGCTTCGGGACTGCGGCAAGTGGTGCGAGGTACATGGTTACGGCGATCACTACACGAAGGCGTGCACCGCAGTCACATAACTGCGACGGGTGATGGCCGAGTCTCGGGCCTCGTCTCCTCGGCCCCTCGCCGAAGTCCATGAGCGGCATCCAAGAGGTGGTCCCCTGCAAGTCTCCGACAGGGAAGACACACAGCACCGCACTGTCAGCGTCATCACCGGAGGTTCCCTATTAGGGGCCCCCGTGGAGCGGTCGCTACCGTGGGTGCCGCCCTGCAACATCACCTTCACCCTGAATGACGCCAGGGGTGTGGAGTTCCCTCACCAAGACCCCCTAGTCATTCAGGCTCACATCGCAGGCCATGACGTCAGGCGCGTCCTCGTCGACGGGGGAAGCTTTGCGAATATTCTGTTCGCAGGGGCCCTCGAACGTATGGGAATCCCTCGAAGCCGCCTGGAGCAGTCAGGGGCTCCACTTCAAGGCCTCGGAGGCCAACAGCTGGAGGCCATAGGACACGTGTCCCTTCCAGTTACGTTCTGCCAGGGGAGCAACACCCGAAGCGCGCACGTCATCTTCGACGTCGTAGATATCCCGCACCCCTACAACGTCATATTGGGACGGCCCGCCATCAATTCCCTCGAAGCGATCCCGCACCACGCCTTCTTATGCATGAAGCTCCCAGGCCCGGAGGGCGTGATCACTGTCTTCGGTGACCAGGACCTCGCCAGGCGCATTGAACTCAGCAGCTGGAGCTTGCACCGCCCGGTGCACGCCCTCTCGGGTACGCCCGGCGACACGCCCTACGCTCCGGGATGGACGCCTAAGCCTCGGCCCGAAGGTGGGGTCAAAAAGGTGCCACTCCAGACAGAGGGGCAGTTTGTGTCCATTGGCGAGGGGCTCCCTGCGGAGGTTGAGCGAGATTTACTCCAAGTACTCCAGGACAACGCCGACATTTTTGCATGGTCGCCGGAGGACATCAAGGGTGTAGACCGCGCAATAATTGAGCACCGCTTGGCGGTCCGCCTTGACGCCAAGCCGGTCAGGCAGAAGCTTCGCCGTATGTCCATGGATCGGCAGCAGGCGGCCAAGGTGGAGGTAGCGAAGCTTCTCCGGGCCGGGGTCATTCGCGAGGTCCATCACCCAGAGTGGCTTGCCAACCCCGTACTGGTCAAAAAGGCCAGCGGGGCCTGGCGTATGTGCATCGACTTCACGGCGCTCAATAAGGCGTGCCCAAAGGACAACTACCCCCTGCCACGCATCGACCAATTGGTCGATGCTACCGCCGGATGCGAGCTAATGAGTTTCCTGGATGCCTACTCCGGTTATCATCAGGTATACATGGCTGAAGACAACGAGGACAAGACGAGTTTCATCACACCGATTGGGGCCTTCTGTTTTGTCAGAATGCCCTTCGGCTTGAAGAACGCATGCGCTACCTTTACCCGCCTCGTCGCGCTTGCCCTCGCCGCCCAGCTCGGGAGGAACGTGGAGGCCTACGTCGACGACGTGGTAGTCAAAACCCGGCAGCTCGCTTTGCACGGACGGGACCTCCAGGAGACCTTCGACAACCTCAGGAGGGCCGGCATCAAGCTCAACCCCGACAAATGCGTCTTCGGCGTCCAGGCGGGCAAACTACTAGGCTTCCTCGTATCCGGACGAGGCATCCAGGCGAATCCCGACATGGTTGAGGCCATTCTGGGCATGGAGCCGCCCAAGACGACGAGGGAGGTCCAGAGGCTGGCGGGCCGCATGGCGGCCCTAAGCCGCTTCCTATCTAGGGCGGCGGAGCGGGGTCTGCCATTCTTTAAGACACTCCGCGGGTGCGACGGATTTCGGTGGGATAGCGACTGCGCGGAGGCCTTCAACGGGCTCAAGAAACACCTGGCGAGCCTCCCCACTCTGGTCGCCCCAGCACCAAAGACTCCCCTCTTGCTCTATCTGGCCGCGTCGGTTACGGCGGTCAGTGCCGTCCTCTCTTAGAGGAAGACGCCGTACAGCGGCCTGTGTACTTCGTCTCCGAAGCCCTCCAAGGCGCCAAGACGAGATATACGGAGCTTGAAAAGCTAGCTTACGCGTTGGTCATGGCCTCCAGGAAGCTTCGACATTATTTTTTGGCCCACCCGATCACAGTGCCTTCCTCATTTCCCCTGGCGGAGATGTTACACAATAGGGAGTCCACGGGGCGCATCGGCAAGTGGCTGCCGAGCTCGCCCCGTTCTCCCTAACATACGCCTCGCGGACGGCAATCAAATCTCAAGTTCTCGCCGACTTTCTCGCAGAATGGACTCCGCCGGCTCAGCCCGCCCAGAGGCACGACGACCCGGTCTGGACTCTCACCATCGATGGAGCCTACGGCGTCGCGGGCGCGGGCGTAGGCGCAGTAGTTGTTACGCCCGAGGGGCAGCGCCTGCTATACTCGGCGCGCCTCGCGTTTCCGGCCACCAACAACACAGCTGAGTATGAAGCGCTACTCTTCGGCCTCACAAAGCTCAAGGCAATCGGTGCGCGGCGAGTGCTCGTCCGCACGGACTCACGTTTGGTGGCAGGCCACGTAGACAAGTCATACCAAGCCAAGGACCCTGAGCTGGCCAAATACCTCGCGGCTGTAAGAGCGAAGGAAAGGCACTTTGTAGGTGTCACGGTCAAGGCCATCCCTCGAGCGGAAAATGAGCAGGCCGACGCTCTCGCAAAAGCGGCCAGCCAACAACTGCCACCCCCTGATGGGGTGTTTTACGAAGTATTGTCGCAGGCGGCCATCGCGCAGGATAACTGAGACGCGGCTCTCGTTCACCACGTCGTCCAGCAAGGCGACTGGCGAGAGCCTATCTTCAATTTCCTGCAGGGCATCGCGGAGCCGGAGGACCCCGCCGAGCTCCGACGTCTCCAACACCGTACCAGATCCTTCCAGGTGTTCGAGGGGACACTCTACAAGAAGGGAGTCTGCGCACCGCTCCTGCGCTGCCTCTCCCGTGAAGAGGGGAAACAGCTCCTTGCAGAGATCCACGTGGGGATGTGCGGGTCTCACCTAGCGCCGAGGTCGTTGGTCGGCAAGGCATTCAGGCAAGGCTTTTACTGGCCGACTGCCATCACTGACGCCCAGGACCTCGTGCGTCGGTGCCAGGGGTGCCAGTGGATGGGACGCATCATCCGCAGGCCCCCGACGAACCTCAACCCTATTCCCCCGGTGTGGCCACTAGCGCGTTGGGGCGTCGACATAGTAGGACCACTTCCCCGAGCCCCAGGTGACCTACGGTTCATGGTAGTCACGCTGGAATATTTTTCCAGATGGCCGGAGGCGGTAGCCCTGGCCAAGATAACCTCGGTGGCCATGCAGCGCCTCCTCTGGCAGAACATCATATGTCGCTTCGGCGTGCCCAGGGAACTCACCGTCGACAACGGCCTGCAGTTTGATGCCGCCCCGTTCAAGGAGTTCTGTGGCGACATGGGCATCACGATTCGGTTCGCCTCGGTTGGGCACCCCCAGTCCAACGGAGCAGTTGAAAGGGCGAACGGTGCCATCTCTATCGCCATCAAAAAACGCCTAGTCGGGCTGCCGTAGGGCAGGTGGCCAAGCGAGCTTCACAGCGTCCTCTGGTCCCTTCGCACAACGGTAACACGCCCGACGGGGTTCACGCCCTTCAAGCTTCTTTTTGGTGATGAGGCGGTGACGCCTGAAGAAATCAAGGCTGGATTGCGAAGGGTCCTCGTCCAAGTGCCCGACGAAGAGCGTCGCGTGTCCTTGGACCTCCTCGACGGGGCGCGAGCGAGCGCAGCCCAACATGTCGAAAAGTACGCACAGCAGACAGTACATACTCGAGACCGGTCCGTATATCCGCGAAGGTTCAAGACCGGGGATCTTGTCCTCAGAACGGCACTCCACGCGGAGACCGTTGGCAAGCTGGAGTCCAAGTGGGAAGGTCCATACATTGTGGCTGAAGCATTACAGAAGGGAGCGTACCGCCTCGCCACACTCGAGGGACAAACTCTCCGCCACACGTGGAACGCGGACAAATTACGGCGATATTACGCCTAGAAACAGGATGAAAATTATAACGGCATCAGCCCCTCCTTCTACGATGCTTGCCCGCGCAAACGGGAGTTCAATAAAGCTCGCTGTTTCCACAAATAACATTGTCTCGCCGCCATGTGCAAAGGATCACCCCCGCGTCGAGGTCCGCCTCCGCACGCGCCAGTCTACGGACTCTAAATGAAGTCGTAGCGTCGAGGTCCGCCTCCGCACGCGCCAGTCTACGGACTCTAAATGAAGTCGTAGCGTCGAGGTCCGCCTCCGCACGCGCCAGTCTACGGACTCTAAATGAAGTCGTGGCGTTGAGGTTCGCCTCCGCATGCGCCAGTCTACGGACTCTAAATGAGACGCAGCAGGGGGGCGCCCTTGCGCGCACTCTCCGGAGTATAAACAAGACGCGAATCCCGCGCACGCACAGGCGTTGCTCCTGTGCGTACTCAAAGTATAACAAACATCATCCAATATTAAGAGCGGGTGCTACTTCAATTTTCCACAAAAAATGTCGGGGTTACATGACCACAAGCAGGAGCGCGTAGTACACCGCTCCCCTAACCAACCGCTCACCCTTCGCGCGGTCCCGATGGGCCCGCGCCGCTGTTGGGACGCCTGGGAACTCCTTCGAGCCAGCGGAGGAGGTCCCCGCCCCCGTGTAGTGTGTGCTGCACCGCGACCCTGGCCGCGTCCTCCCTGACATAGCCCCAGATCCGTTGGTGGAAGTTTCGGAGGCCAGGATCGATGAAGCGGATAGCGTCTGACAGCGCCTCCGGCCGGGCAGGAAGATCCAACTGAGGGTTCGCCAGCTCGTGGACATGTCTGCACCCATGAGTGTGAAGCATGGCAAGGGCGAGGCACGCACCGAGGAAGCCGCAATGCTCGCCGAAGGTCTTCGCGCTGCGGAGAGCAACGCCGGCACCTTCCTCGACCAGCCCGAGCGTGTCCACCGAGTCCCCCGGCCCGTGGGTAGCGTCCGGCACGTCGACACACAGGTCCCGAAGGGCCTGGTTCAGAGACTCCATTGCCCTCCACGCCGACGTGGATGCATTGTCCAAGGCGTCGTCCTTCTCCGCAAGGGACTCCACCAGCTGGGCCTTCTCCTCCTGCAGAGTGGCGATCTGCTGCAAAAAGGAGGTGCGTTCCTCCATCGCGGCGCGTTGGGCTTCCTCGGTCTCCTGCTGCGCGGCCGCCAGGGCGCCCTTTAGCACGTGAAGCTGTTCGCCCTTCGTGGCATGGGCGTCATCCGCAGCACGAAGATCGACCTCCAGGGCTCTTCGCTCCCGGATGCGGGCCTCATCTAGCGCGTGGCCAAGGACAAGCGTTTGGAAATAGCAGAAAAAGTCAGCAGGTGCTTGACAGTGCTCAAGCAACCGCGAGCGCACATACTTACCCTTATCTCCGAGGCCCGCAGTGCGAGCGCCAGGAGGTCCCCCTCGCACGACGACAGCATCTGTTGGTCAAAGCCGTCGCGGGCGCGCTCCGCGGCTGCATTAAAAGCGCAAAGCGTCTCCGGGCGCGGGAGGAAGTCGGAGAGGACGAGCCCCGCCCCCGCCACGTCAGGGGCTACGGAGGCTTCGGCAATGTCGACGGTGGCAGCCGCCTGCAGGATACCCTGTACGGGGTCCGGCACGTCGCGCACACCCCCGTTGCTCGATCCTTCACCGCGGCCGGGAGACTTCGTCTCGCCTGATGTCGACGGAATGAGCGAGCAAATCGGGGAGAGTTTCGCGAAGTCGTGCGAGGAAAGGGAACTGCGCCTACCTTCTGCATCTCCCGCCGCGACAGGAGGTGCTTGTTCAACCGCCAGTCGGGAGGCGAGTACCCCGGTGGGCGGTCGAGAAGACCCTTCGGTCGCACCGACCACGTCGGGCGCCGCAGCTCCAAGCACAGGGTCGGCAACGCTGTACCGACCCCTCGAAGGTGAAGGAGGCCGAACTCGAGGGCGTTTCGCCTGTGGCTCCACAGGCGATTCTTCCGCGACGTTAGCAGCTGCAGCTCCTATCGCGCCTTCGGTCACTACCACCCCGGGCGCCTCCTCGACGGCCGCCGTGGGTGGCAAAGCACCGCCAGGAGTGGTGTCCTCCCCCGGGTTGGCAGGTTCTGGCACAACGAGAGGCGTACTCACGGGTTCAACAGCGCCGGCGGAGGAGGCCGCCAATGGGCTCGGGGCGACGCGCCCTCCCGAGCTGGTTCGGTCGGATCCATCACCGGCCGCACGTCTTGTCCCACCGGTGCCAGCCCCCCCCCCCCCCCCGGTGCCAGCCGCCGAGGTGGCTGGCGGACTAGATGCGGCAACCTTGGAGCAAGCCCCCGCTTGGCTACCGCCACCACGACGGCTCGAGGCCCTTGCGGGAGTCTCCGCCGACACCGCGCGCTCGGGCACAGCCATGCGCAGAACCTCGCACGTGCGGTTTATCTGCCCCTGCTTCGCCGCCTTGGTCGCGGCCTCGCGCAGCTTGTGCTCCTTGAGCGTGTACGGGCCCAGGAACGTCGCAACCGCGCGCTCGGCATCTTCTAGCCGAGCCACTGCACGAAAGGCAACAAGTTGGTCAGCCGGGGACCACGCAGACAAACGGGTGCGCACAAACGCACTGCGCGACTTACAAGGAGCGGAGGGCGGAAGCAGGCAAGACAATGACGGGCGCACCCCATCCTCTCGGTCGTCGCCCCGTCGACCGTACTTCCACCGGGCGGAGAGTGGCGCCACCCCGTACATCGTAAATTCTTCAGCCAAGTCGCGCATACTCAGCCGGCGTGCAACGCCAGCAAGTCTCCACAGCCTCCGTGCGTCATCAGCCTTCGGCTTCACACTCGGCGAGCTATTGAATGAGATTGGCCCACCTCGGCATAGCAGGCCACTCGTGCTGGTCACGACGTAATAAAACCACTGGCGCGTCCAGCCGGATTCCCACCTCTCCAAATTGGCCGGCGCGGGGAATAACGTCGTGCAGAACCCTCGCAGCACGAAATCCACGCTACCAAAATTGCATACAGCCCCCTCAACCTTCTTGGGTCGACAGCACGCGTCGTGCAGGGTAGCGAACAGGCTCGCGCTGGGACGCCGGCCTTCCGTCCGCGTAGCCCATGTGAAGACAGCCAGGCGGACTATGGCGTTTGGTGTCAACTGTGCCAGCTCCAACCCGTAGGTCCGCAGGACTTCACCCACAAACATCGTTGAGGGCATCCGAAGACCAGCGTCGAAGAATGCGGCGAAAACGATCGCCTCCGTTTCCTGGGGCTTCGGGTCTGTCTCGTCTCGGCGGGGTAGGCGAGCCCCATCAAGCTCCTCGATCTTCCCTTCCCGTACAAGCCGCTGCAGCGTCTCTTCGGTCACGCGGCTCCTTCCTAGCACACGGGAGCAGCGACCCCCCGAGTATTCCATGGCGTCCCACCGCTTGTCGCCACGTGAACGCCCCCGCAGCACTAGCTCGTACTCCTCAGAAGGGAAGGACAACTCGTCCCGGCTAGACGAGCAGCCGCCACCGGGATGGCGGGAGGCACCGTCATGACCGGCCTACCACAGTGATGGCGCTTTATAAAGCCCGCTCGCCTTCTCCACGACCAGAAGCGCAGCCAGATTAAAACCACCCGCGGTTCGACTACCCACGACTGGAAAGAAGAACCACCGGCATCTGAAGGAGCGTGCCTGGTAGGTGGCCAGGCAGCGCACAACGCCAGCACGCGCCCAACACGCATCCCGCTTGCCTAGGGAAGAGGCGAACGGCCGCGCTTACGCAACCGCTCGCATCCCACGACACACCAGGCATAAACCGCCGCGTGCCCCACCCACGGAAGGTAGACTGCACAACACGAAAACCCGCCCCCTGACAGGTCAGGCGCCGGCACAGTTCTAGCCGCCATTAAAAGCGCACTACTAGACTGCGTGGTCACAACGGCCCTGAAGGGCAGCGACGTCGGTGGCGCAAGGCCCGCCTTCACTACTGCATCAGCCACAACTTTGACTCGGCCCCCAATGCCAGCACCACAGCCAAGCGGTCTGGCCTCACCTCGGCAGCCCCGATGGCATCTTTCCAGCGCCTACTTCGGCTAGGCGCCAGCTCCGCTGCCACCCGTTCGAAGGGTAGGGGACGGAGCGCGCGCGCGTCTACTTTGGCTAGGCGCCAGCTCCGCTGCCACCCGTTCGAAGGGTAGGGGACGGAGCGCGCGCGCGTCTACTTCGGCTAGACGCCAGCTCCGCTGCCACCCGTTCGAAGGGTAGGGGACGGAGCGCGCGCGCGTCTACTTCGGCTAGGCGCCAGCTCCGCTGCCACCCGTTCGAAGGGTAGGGGACGGAGCGCGCGCACGTCTACCTCAACTGCAATCTAACCATCGGCCTCGACTGCGGCCTCAACCCTCCGTCAAGTTCGGAAAAGTTCACAAGCCGCAGGGACGGAGGGGGCCAAAGGACTCGACAACATGGCTTCGGCCCTGTGAAGCCCTTTACCATGAGAGGCTCCTGTTGTAGGGGTGGCCCCCACCTAAACCCAGCAGGCCTGGTAGAAGGTTATAAGGCCCAGAATAGGCCATGTGTAATGGCATAAGTGCCCCTGAAGGGGAAACTCAGATGTAAGGGTATAATTGTAAAAGCACTCCCCATGTGTATATATATATATGAAATACAGGCCACGGGGGAGGCCCAAGCCATTACGGTTACTTACTCCCAACTCTCCACTACCATCTCTCTCTGTTTGGTCTGTAGCCACAACAACAGCGAATTGCTCCCAAACCCTCACCAAAACAAGACCAAGATCCATTATTGAGGCCAAGAATGGGTACTTCGATACAAATATTGTCAAGATCTGAGAGTGGAAATCTGAAACAATACTAGAATCAAATAAGATCTGAATATTTTTGGTATTTTTGGAAGTAGGAGCTAAGAACTACAAGAACTAGGGTTACTTTATGACAGATAGGATTTATATTCATCAACAGATGGGGCAACCAACTCAGTACAAGGCTTTATATGTCCATGAGTCAAAACACAAATGGCAGTAGATGAAAGTAAATAGTGATTGATAAAAGCTACAGTCTGTTAAATAAGGGCGCAATAATTTAAAAAAAATCAAATTGTAGCTGTTGGATGACAAGCGAACAATCTCCATTGAAGTTTACTCGCACCCATGTCTTAAGTGAAGTTGACGCTGGTATCACTTAAACAACTACCATCATATCTTCATAACTTTGTCCCGCTTCCATTTGGACCGTTGATGAAGATACTGATTTGATTTAAAAGAACTCGCCAATCTCAATTCCTTGCACACAGCCTCCACCAGGGTTCTCAATTTCGTCTGAAATTTCGCATTTCGGACGAAATTTCGTCCCTTTCGTCCCCCAGCGAAATGTCTTCTATTCAGTTAAAATTCGGTCGAATTTGGTAATATTTAAATTTTGGTCAAATTTTGGTTAAATTTCATCAAAAATTTGAATTTTTTCGTCCAAAATTTGAACGAAATAAACGAAATTTTGCTCTTTCGGTTGTTTCGCCTGTGGCCGAAAAAATTTCCCCCCGAAAGATTAAACCCTGGTCTCCACATGAGCCTCCTCAGCTGCTACTACCGCTTGTGTCCCCTCCACCCGCCTCCACGCATCTACCACTGCCAACCCGGCGTCCTCGTCTGCGTCGCCATCGTCATCGACCGGGTTACCATCGCCTACGCAGCAGAAGAAATCGGCAGCGTTGGATGCAAAGTAAATCGAAGGCGGTAGGGACGAGAGCTAGCTAGTGGCACAGGTAGGCGATCGGGAAGGCGTTTTCGGCGAGGGAGAGATTCTGGAGCTCGAGGAGTGAGATTAAAGCAGACAGAAGAGAAGGGAGGGGGATGGCTACAGTATGGATCCAATCGGGCGTAGCTGATTTGTGTGGGATTCGTAGGGGCTACAAAATGCGTTTTATCAATATATGCCTTGCCCTAGCGCGGTTTGGTTTCTAGCTATCTTAGTCCTCTCAAATAGGTTTTATCTTGCATGAGATATAACTGTTAAGAAACCTGGGCCCAGGCCAGCAGTCCTGGCCTATTATGGGCACCCCACCGTAGACTATAAATAGAGAGCCATACCGGCATATTTTGTACACGCAATGCAAATGAAAGCAATAAAGAAAGACCAGGAGTTCTCTCTACCTTTCTCTGTGTTCAATCTATTATTCTGTCTTCTGTGATTGATTCGATTTGTTCTAAGCAGAGGAATCGATCGGACTGGTTGCCAACGACGGTTCTTCAACACGTTATCAGCACGACTTCGCTCCAGTGAATTGAAGGTAATCATCGAAGCACCTAATAGATTGAATTTTCTAGATCTCTTTGAATTTGTTTTTTTGCGTTCTAGATTGAATCTCTACGGTGCAAATCCACCCTAATCTACCGTGAGCAGACCTGAAGTCGCCGGCACAATGTCGATCGGTAGATTGCGAAACGGGGTAGATGTTGATTGCACTGTAGATTATAAACGAAACGAAAAATTTTGTTTTTTTCATGTTTCAGTTCGGTCTCTGTGCGGGAAGAAATATATATATATATATAGGCCGACGGCCTGCCATGACAATCTTCCCTTTTTGGTAATTCATGACAATCTCAACAAATAATGAGATAATAAATTGAATATATAATCATTTGAATTCAAAGTGCGGTACTACCGCCGTTGTAACTTCCGGTACTACCGCTCTGCGGTAGTTCCGCAAAGTCGGCGCGGTACTACCGCTTGAGCCGGAACCAAACTTGGCGCTCTCTGGAAAAAAGGCTCCGCTCTACCTCCGGAGCTTCCGGGTTCCGGAAGTACCGCTCCAAATTGCGGAACTACCGCACCCTGCGGTAGTTCCGGCGTTGAAACCGCCGGTACTTCCGATCCCGCGAAATCTCAAAAGCGTCCGGAGGGTACTCTCTGGAAAAAAAGGCTCCGCTCGCAATCTGGAGCTTCCGGTCGCCGGTAGTACCGATTTTTCCTGCGGAACTTCCGCTTTGCGGTAGTTCCGACGTTGAAATCTACGGTACTACCGCTCGTCTAGACAGAGCACAAACTTTGTTTTAAATCGGATTTTTGATGAATGCATGTTCCTAGTTTGATCCCAATGTATGTATAAACGGAAACATGGATCAATACTAATGAAATTCCAAAACATAGAGAGAGAGCCCCCCTAAATGTGTGCATACAAGTCTATATGAAGAAAACATATGCACATATTCATTTGAACTATTTGAGGAGTTCAATCTATATTTTGGATCTAAGAAATGCATTAGTAAATGAGAAAATGATTTTGAATGCATACCTCTTTAATTTCACCTTTCCATCCAAATGAGACTAAACATAAATAAACTTAAACAAGCATATTAGTCTCATATATGCATTTGTCATTATCATCAAAACATTATAAAAGTATTTGTCATTTATATCAAAATCTCATAATGACATTTGTCATTAACACCAAAACCAACTTAAACGGAGCTTGATCTTTCAAGGTGGGCCGCACGTGGGCCGGGATTGGCTGAGATGGGCCAAGCGCGAGGAAAGAAAGTAGGCCGGGGGAGGGAGCAAACGGGCCGGGTGGAAAAAGAAAAGAAAAGGAAAACGTGGGGAGTGGGCCGGCACTGGACATTTTGCGGAAAAATCCTCCGGTTTTTGGGAAATTACCAATTAGCCCTAAAAATTACATATAAGTCCCGAATTTTGTAGAAAGGTCTCGGTAATTTCGAAAATTGCCGATAGATCCTCCGATTTACGTATGGGTCCAGAATTTTGCAAAAAAACCCTCGATAAATCGGAAAATTACGCGAATTTTTCTCTGAACTAAAAATTTGCGTAGAAACCCCAGAAAGTGCAGAATTCGCTGAAAATTTATATTCTAGCATAAAAGGGCCTCGGGAATCCGAATTTTGAATTATTTTTAGCATTTGCAGCTTATTTATTTTTGCCATTATTATTCTCTGTATTTTTTGTATTTATTTACTATTTTTGGTTAATTGTAATTGTTTAAATTGCTTTTAATAACTGAAATTAGCAGTAAAATTATAGAAAATGCATAGAAAATTGTGAAACATTGCGAGAACTTATTGTACCATTTATTTACCCGCAGTAAATTATTCTATGCATATTTACCTGATGTAAACTTATTTATTTCGTTCATACACATGTAGATGACTGGCATCACGAACCGGGAGTTCGAGGAGCTGGCCCAGCATGGCCAAAACTATCTGACATAGGCATCCGATGTCGAGATTGTGCTTGGAGCCAAGAAGCTTCGCGCGGCTATTGGGATTGGCGGACAGCATGACGCCCAACCCACTCCTGAGGAGAATGATCAGGCACTTCATTTTCTCAGACACCACCTATGCCTCACTCTTAAGAATAAGTATATGGCGGAGAAAAGCGCGCTAGTACTCTGGACCGCACTCAAGAAGCGGTTTGAGAGGCTAAAGTACACCATTCTTCCTCAAGCAGAGCAGGAGTGGATCATACTGAGGATTTGTACTAATCTGCAACTCTGTGGCATAGGATTTGTACTAATCTGCAACTCTGTACCATTCTTGCCGACTTTAAGTCGGTCGGGGAGTACAATTCTGCCTTGCACAGGATTTGTACTAATCTGCAACTTTGTGGCAAGCAAATCACAGATGAGCAGAAGATCGAGAAGACCCTGTCCACCTTTCACCCCAATGCCGTACAATCCGCCCGCAGCTATCGTCAAGACGGCTACAAGGAGTACGCCGAATTGATTGATATGATACAGGTTGCGGAGGCTCAGGACGAACTTCTCCGCAAGAATTACGTCACTCAGCCACCATGCAGCTCCACTGGCCGTGAAGCCAACGCTGGGAGCTACAAAGTGCGAAAGCCCTTGATAAAGAGAAGGGGGAAGAAGGGTAAATCCATTGCCCAAAAAGGCAAATCAGATGCTCCAAGTGACAAAAGGCTAAGAAGAGTGGCAAGACCTATAGCCAGCAGAACCAGGGTTGCTACAAGTGTGGCAAGTGGGGGCATTGGTCACGGATATGCAAAAAATCGCAGAATATCATTGATGCCCACCAAGCTCAGAAGAAGAAGGATGGCAAAGGGCAGCCTGAAACCCACTTTACAGTAGTCGATGGGGAGTATCCTGAGCAGCTGCCTGAGTTGATGGATGTTGAACCCATCCCAGCAGCAGCACCCCCTTATGACTTAGAGGCAACCACCGCTACGATCTCTCTTGAAAAGAACATCACTCCTAAAAAGATAGCTGAAGAAGTCAATGATTTTCTAGTTGATTCTGTCTGATGCACATAATGCATTAGATGTTAATTGTCATTTATTTTGTGTTAAATGGACAAGTTAGAACTTGCATGGATGGTGCTTTATGATTTGTTTTCTCGTGATGGTTGAATGATTTTGGAATAATTCATTCATTTATTCAGTTTATGATGGCATGATATGTTCTGATATTGGCGTATTTTATTTATGTGTTGAATACCTTCTAATACATGTTAATTAAATTCGTTATATTAGAACACATGTGGCGCCCTATGGAGGAAGTGTGCCTTGCCGACAGCGGCACAACGAATACCATCTTAAGAGAGACTAAGTATTTTCAGTTGATCTGTAAGAGCACTGGCAGTCTTACGACAATCGCCGGAAGCGATGCATGTATAATTGGTTCAAGAAGAGCCACAATTATCCTCCCAATGGGCACAACTTTGGTCATTGAAGAAACCTTATTGTACCCAGAATCGACTAGAACTCTCCTAAATTTTAAGAATATTCGCGTCAATGGTTTCCACGTTGAGACTGAAGAAGAGTACGATAAGGAATACTTGCTCATCACGAAGCGCAAAGAGAATGGCAAAAGGGTATTAGAAAAACTTTCTTCACTAGAAACTGGGCTATATTATACCAACATTAAGGCACCTGCAGCCTACACTGTCCTGAAGACAGTATTTAGAAGTTCTGAACTCTTCTGTCTCTAGCATGATAGATTAGGCCACCCAGATCTTAGGATGATGAGAAACATAATCAATAATTCTCAAGGGCATAATATTAATGTGAAGAATTTCCCGAATCATGAAGATTTTATGTGCCCTGCATGCGCCACCGGGAAATTAATTACTAGACCCTCCACTCTGAAAGTGAAGAATGAAAAACCTGCATTCCTGGAATGTATCCAAGGAGACATTTGCGGTCCCATTCAGCTCATCTCAAGGCCATTTAAGTATTTCATGGTGCTCATTGGCGCTTCCTCGAAGTGGTCATATGTGGGTTTGTTGTCCACAAGAAATCACACCTTTGCAAAATTGATCTCGCAGATCATTCGCATCAGAAATGTGTTCCCTGATCATCACATCAAGTCCATCAGAATGGACAACGCCGGAGAATTTACTTCAAAGGCATTTGATGATTATTGCATGGCGATGGGAATTGCAGTTGAGTACTCGGTACCGCATGTCCATACCCAGAATGGTCAGGCAAAGGCTTTAATCAAGAGAATTAAATTTATTGCCCGACCCCTCTTGCATAATTGCAATTTGCCACCTACATGTTGGGGACACGCAGTCCTTCATGCAGCGAATCTCATCAACCTTAGACCTTCGGCCTTCAACATCCATTCACCTATACAACTAGCGCAAGGGTCACCACCGAAAATTTCTCATCTTAGGAGGTTTGGATGCACGCGTACTGCAATGGGCCCACTCCGCAAAACTGGGATATACGTTGGTTATGAGACTGCATCCATAATCAGGTATTTGGAACCCATGTCGGGAGATTTGCATACTGCCCGCTTCGCTGATTGTATTTTTGATGAGGATAATTTCCCGTCATTAGGGGGAGGAAATCAATCCCTTGATGAAAAATATCGGGAAATTACGTGGTAAGCCATGGGAATTCATGCACATCACCCGCGCACTAGTGAAACTGAGAAAGAGGTCCAGAAGATCATTGACTTGCAAGCATTAGCAAACCAACTGCCCGATCACTTTAGTGATTTGAAGAGCGTGACTAAGTCGCATGTGCCTACACGCAATGCACCGGAGAGGGTTGAAATACCAAAGAAAATTGAAGGTATCCCTAATCCCGTACAGAGGCCTCAGAATAAAAGGACGAGAACTCCGGCTCCTCGAGTCCAAAGTAACCGGGGACGCCCGATGAAAAAAGATAAGAAGGACTTACCACAGCCGATAACTGAAATCCCCCAGAATGAGAAGGAAAGCCAGTTGAGACCTAGCACAAGTATGATACCTTCAGAAAAAGGGCATACAAGATCTGAATATCCCCATCGGCATGGATGTGTGCGCACACATCGGAGCTGAAAAACTAAAGGGACTTACCACCGCAATTGAAAGAAGCGATGCGCAAGGTGAAGCTCCAGAAGAAGCAACTCATGAAAAAATAGCTATAAATTATGTGCACACGGGAGAGTCTATGAATAGGACAACAACCAATATCGATATCTACTTCGCAAAGAAAAATTGCCACCATCATCGATCTTGATCCCGAGCTTGCATCGCTCGCTGAATGTAAGAAAAGATCAAATTGGGAAGATTAGAAGAAGGTAATAGCAACTGAATTTCTATCTTTGAACAAAAGAGAGGTGTTTGGGCCCGTATGCCGCACGCCTCCCCATGTGCACCCCGTAGGGCACAAGTGGGTACTTGTTCGAAAGAGAAATGAAAGAAACAAAGTAGTGAGATACAAGGCAAGGCTAGTAGCATAAGGTTTCACTCAACGTCCTGGAGTTGATTATGAAGAAACCTACTCCCCAGTCATGAGTGGAATTACCTTTAGATATTTAATCTCAATGGCAGTAAACTTGAACTTAGAAATGAAATTGATGGATGTTGTGACTGCATATCTTTACGGTAACTTGGATTCGGAGATTTATATGAAAGTCCCTGAAGGAATCCCTCTCCCGAACCAAGACAGGACAAATAGAAATCTGTACAGTGTGAAACTCAGAAAGTCACTGTATGGACTGAAGTAATCTGGAAGAATGTGGTATAATCGCTTGAACGACTTTTCTCTGCAAGAAAAGCTACACGAACAATGAAGACTGTCTTGTGTATTTATACGGTGATCCTAGAATGGATTATGTATAATCTCTGTGTATGTAGATGATCTGAATATCATCGGGACAACAGAAGATATAAAAGAAGCAAGCTCCTACTTGGAGTCAGAGTTTGAAATGAAAGATTTGGGCAAGACCAAGTTCTGCTTAGGCCTGCAGCTTGAACATGTCCCTGAAGGAATCTTGGTACATCAGTCGACCTACACCCAAAAGGTGCTTGAAAGATTTGGTTTTGAGAAGGCATTCCCATCGAAAGTACCGATGATCGAGAAGTCTTTACAGCAAGAAAAAGATCCTTTCCGACCTAGGGAAGAGGGGGAGGAAGTCCTGTGACCGGAATTCCCATACTTGAGTGCAGTGGGAGCGCTCATGTACTTAGCAAACTGCACTAGACCGAACATTGTATTTGCCGTGAACCTCTTAGCAAGGTACAATGCAGAACCTACCAAAAGGCATTGGCAGGGCATAAAGGACATTTTCTGATACCTCCAAGGAAGTAAGGACCTTGGATTGTTCTACAGAAAGAATCAAGATCTGAACTTGATTGGCTATGCAGATGCTGGGTACCTTTTTGACCCGTATACCGCAAAGTCACAAACATGCTATGTATTCATGTGTGGTGGAACTGCAATTTCCTGGAAATCGTCTAAGCAAAGCCTTGTAGCTACTTCGACGAACCACTCAGAAATTATAGCACTGTATAAAGCCGCACGAGAGTGCGCGTGGCTCCGCCGAATGGTTCACCACATCCAGCAGTCATGTGGGATGAATATTGTGCAAACCCCCACGATTATTTATGAAGATAATGCAGCTTGCGTTGCACAAGTGCAAACGGCCTATGTGAAGAGTCATCTCACAAAACATATCAACCCCAAGTTCTTCTATGCACATGAATTGCAAAAAATGGACGAGATCAAAGTACTGCATACTAAGTCTTGTGAAAATCTAGCAGATTTGTTCACTAAGTCACTCCTCGCATCTAGCTTTGAAAGGTGCATGCGTGAAATTGGAATGAAGGGACTTAGAGAAGTGCAGAATTCAGGGGGAGAATTCTCTCAAGCCCGCTAGTAAATCTTGATCATGAAGATTAAGTACCCAACAGAATGAAGTCCTGAAGACCAAATGAAATTGGGTGGATTGTACTCTTTTTCCCTTGACGAGTTTTTCTGAAGTTTCTTGACCAAGGTTTTTAATGAGGCAATTCATGCATCGCAACATAGCATGTATCATGTACTCTTTCTCCAAATTTTTCTCATTGGGTTTTTATGGAGTTTTAACGAGGCATGAACGTGTCGGGTGAGTGCCCAAGGGGAGTGTTAAGAAACCTGGGCCCAGGCCAGCAGTCCTGGCCCATTATGGGCACCCCACCGTAGACTACAAATAGAGAGCCATACCGGCATATTTTGTACACGCAATGCAATTGAAAGCAATAAAGAAAGACCAGGAGTTCTCTCTACCTCTCTGTATTCAATCTATTATTTTATCTTCTGTGATTGATTCGATTTGTTCTAAGCAGAGGAATCGATCGGACTGATCGCCAGCGATGGTTCCTCAACAATAACTCTCCTCTCGCTTTCTCTTAATTCCTCCTCCAAATCATATTTTCGCCCAATTGGCATCCCATAGAAACTGCTGACATCACTGCATTGGAGTGCCCTTAAACAGAGTTTGCAGGTCAAGAGACAGGCCCATTAAGTGTAACTGAATGTAATTTCAGCTCGGTCAAACTGTATGGCATAATTCTTTTTTTTAAGAATAAAACGGTATGACATAGGATATCGTGGTACCAGATATTCTATTGCTTAATTAGAAGCAGGGCGTACGAAATTTCCAACTTCCATTGTAGTGTATAAACTTTTCTAGACAAGTTTATCCGATGATTGTGCACGCTTGTACCGTATCGGAAACAAATCAAATCTGGCATCCGCATGTTAAAACTTACGAAATCACATGGAACAGCAAAATGGAACACACAACATGTGCTACAGATTCCTGAAAAAGAATTGTGCAGATTATTATCCCCAATCCCTATCAAATTCTGCGCAAAGATACAGGAAGCGTCGTCCGGGAGCTTAGTGAGATTGGGCACGCATGGGATCGTAGATTATTATCCCCCAATCCCTATCAAATTCTGCGCAAAGATACAGGAAGCGTCGTCCGGGAGCTAGGTGAGATTGGGCACGCATGGGATCGTGAACATGGAGCCATATATGCATGCCCCTTTTGGCAATAGCAAGACAAGGATTGAAGCTTTTGTCCTGCCTAGCTTCCTTCTCAAATCATGGCCACACTCCCACATGGAGTCCCTTGGCATGGCGACAACATTGCATTCGACTATAGCAGCTAGCTAGAAACGCATGCATCATGCGTTGTTGGGCTAGAGGGAGAGACGATGACATGGACGAGCAAATGATCAAAACGCATCATGCGTTGTTGGGCTAGAGGGAGAGACGATGACATGGACGAGCAAATGATCATGAGAGAGAGAGAGGTGACTATATGTATCACGGGCATGCTAATGCATCCTAACGATCATTACTCATCTATTAAGATTGCTTGTTACGCGTAAGTGACATACGAGAGATCGAGTTATCACGCACAAAATGACAAAAAAAATGTGTCAACTAAGCCTCTTGTCTCATAACTAAGCATTTTAGTTTGGGCTAAATACCCTAAGGAATGAAGAAAACACTAGGGACATTATACTGAATGATCTATACGGTAGCACTTGACGAGGATGTAGGAACAATACGATAAAATCAGTAGGCTCTTCCAGGTTTTCGGAGAAAAAAGTTAAGCAAGTTTTAAACCTATTCAAAGAAAAAAAAGTTATATAAGACACTAGGCCCCCTAGAGAGATAATGACAAAACATAAGTGAGTAATTTGGTTTTATGCTGTCACATGAAAATAGAGCCGTACATCTTGTCAATTGCGACTCTACTAGCCCCAAGAAATTCAGATCGGGTTTCAATGGCAACCATCAATCAAATCCACCAAAACAATCAGAAAAGTCATAACAGTGCAAATCTATCTGGGTCCTCCAAAATTGAAATCTGTGTGGTTGTACGTTGGAGTGTGAACGGTGTCTGCTTTGTGATTAGGAACCGAATCCTACTCTAACATGATCAAACATGCCTAAGGGACTTTGGCAAATTGTGGCAACATTTGGCTACAAACTAAACATGCACTAACTACCAAGGGTTAATTGTGGTTTTATCAAGTAATTTAGTGAATTACACTAACTAATTAACAATCCACCAATGGATTGAGGCCATTTCCTATAGGCTGCATGCAGAGGGTTAAATTCCCCCTTAATTATGAACAATTACTTCAGTCTGACCGCGACTTTTCACCACTAATCAGACAGGTAACGGCACTCAAATTGTCATTGCACGTTATTTATGCGTTGTTTCCCGGCTGCTTTCTCCGAACCGTACATCGCTTTGAATCCGAATTACGTACCACTTGCATGCTGACTAATTTGTCGATCGTCGACGAGGTTCGCTAGCTAGGCAAACTAATCTTCTGCTTCTCTGCTCATTTCCAAGTTAAATTGATGTTTCTTATCTTCGATCCCATGTCACATCGTGCTACATGCACTGTACCCAAATTGATTAAGTGTTGTTAATACCCTTTGTAATCCTATATATGACAGTATTAGTGAAGAACTATGTGAGAAGGTACAAAATAATATTGTACTGATGAATCGTTGTAAGTTTTGTCGAGTAATAAAGTGTTTTTGCAAAGATTATATTTGATCTGGTCTGTTCTCTGAAAGTTCCAGAATTGTTGGTAGTACCGAAAAAGGAAGCAAAAAGTTTCGTGGAAAACGGTAGAGGGATATTTTAGTAAATTGCCCAATACCAGAAAAATGGCGGTGTATGAAATCGCGACGTTGGTCTAAGTGGTTTAGGTCTTGTATATGCTGAAAATGTGAAGTAGATGGAGTGTTGATTCACTAATGGGTTAATGGTTGTAAGCTGCTTTGAGAAGCGTGCATGAGAGAGTAAAATCCAGTGTTAAGTGGGGTTAACGGGTTATCCCCGATTTGGCCTAATGGGTGGATCCATTATGTTTTGGTTCAAGTTGTGAGGGTATATATGGGGAGGAGAGGTAAGGGTTAAGGTTTAAGATTGTTGGTTAAGCCTTTTGGTGGCTAGCTCTCCCTCCTCCCTCCCATGTGAGATTAAGGCTCCTTGGGTTGGAGCCTTGTGTGTGTACTCTAAGCTTAAAACTCTGCTATCTTGAGGGATTGGCTATAAAACTTACCTTCTCAAGTAAGCAATATAGCAATATATTGATCAACTCCATGTTTATTTCATGTTTTGATTAATTTGCTCTTAATTTGGCTGGTTTTGATATTTCCTCTTCCCTTTTCTTGATTTTGCTGTGCCAAAGATGTGTAAGAGATGAAGACAACATATCGGAATCTATCTACATCCATCTAGCCACTTTGAAAGCAAGTTTATAAAGAAAACCTGGTTTTGCTTGATTTGGCCTTAGAGTGTAATTTCTTGTTTCAAGGATTTTTGGGTCATGTTCTTTGGTATTCTAACTTGATGTGACATGTGGGAATATATCTAGAGCCATTTTAGTTATCATCTACCTACGAGTAAGTTGTATTCACTGTTTGAGGTTTTGGCTCGGTTTTGGTGCAAGCTTCCTACAACTTAAAAAAGGTCTCAATTTTGGCTATAATTTTCATGATTATTTGTTGAAATAGGTTCTTGATATCCTAGAATAGATCCCTGTAAAATTTCATATCATTTGGATCTACGGATTAAAAGTTCTCTCGATTTTTGTTTTTGAAATCGTGTTGAAAATACTATTCATTAGGCTGATTATATTGTAGCAGCTGTCAAATTGCCATTGAAAGAGTGGTCAGACCACCGAGACCGGTCAGACTACCATTTCTATGCCGGTTAGACCATCAGAAAGTGGTTGCTTCAAGGTTTTATGTTCTTAAGCCATTTATCTTGAGTTTTTGAATGAAAATTCTATTTTCTACAATTCCGTAGTTGTGTGAGAATAGAATCTTGAATATTTAAAGAAAAATTCAAGTTAGCACTATTCACTCGCTCTGTTGCCATCCGGTTCAACAATTAGGATAGCTTATTATATTCTTGGATGCATCTACACTTTAATGGGAGTCCCCATCTTTATGGTCGATGGGAAAAGGGAGCTAAATATATGCTAAACGTGACAAACTGTCACGAGTATCTTTCAGGTAGGGATTTTGAGTCGGTCGGTCAGTACTTAGTAATATATGCCATTAGCACCCAAAAATTAAGAGAGTTCTGCAGGCTTGACATATCCTGGTTCATATACCGTTTTGTGCCGGGAACCAGAACCTGACAAGTCCTGGTTTCTCGGCCAGAAACTAGCTGGTTTTTGGTGGTTATTGGAACCCCACTCACACCAATATATATGCACCTATGCTTGTAGGTACCTTTGATTTGCACCATCCAATCATCTAAGTACCATACACAAGTTCTTTCGTTACATTAGCTGGTTTCAGCACCTTGTGTTTGTAACATCTCAAAAATCCTCTTTCTGAAAAATTTAAATTCAAATTAATTATTTTAAAGTATTTGAGTTTTATTTGGATTTGCCCTGAATTTCTGTTTTTGAAAAGCTAGATTTGAAAAGTATTTTAAGAAAAACCTAAAATTATTATTAAATAAAAAGATATTTTGAATTTCTATGAAAATCCTAATTCAAATTAATTATTTGGAGTTATTTGGCTTTTATCTGGTTTCCTGGATTTTCTGGAGTTTAAAAATTATGTTTGAAATTAAAAAGTATTTCAAGTATGAAAATTAAATACCAAAAGTAGTTGGAAATAATTTTATTAAGTCCAAAATATATCCAGGAGCTTTTGTGAATTTTTCTGGAATTTTTGGAGGAATTATCATATTTTTCTGAGGCCTAAATAATTTCCTAGCCTTTTTCTGAAAATCAAAATCAAATTCCAAAAATAGAAATCCCTCCCCTCCCTCCGGCCGCCACGTGGACGGCTGGATACCGCCCACGTCGCCACCATCCGGCCGTCGCCCCCCATCCCGCCTTCCTCCCTTCTCCGCTCGCCACGTGTGCGCACGGGATTGCGCCACGCCTCCTTTCTCGCCCCCATCCGCCCGTCCGCCCCGCGCTCCTCCCTCGGCCGCCCGATCCGCTCTGTGCCGCGCGTCACCATCCCCGCCGTCCGCTCCCTCCCTCTCTCTCCGACCGCCCGACCCCACCTGTCGGCGCCGCTCTCCCTCTCCCTCTTTCTCTCCTCGGCCCCACCCGCCAGCGTCTCCTCCCTTCCGCCTCTCGCTGCGCCGCGGGCCCCACGCGTCAGTCACCCCGCCTTCTTCCCCGCGGGCTTCTTCTTCCTCCCGCACCGCGCCGCCCCCGTCTTCCCCGCCGGACTTCCCGCAACCGCCTCCCCGCTCGCCCGATTCCCTTCCTTCTCTCCCCGACCACACCCCGCCATCCTCGGCCTCCATTCCCGCGCCGCTTTCCCCCTATACCCCCGCCAATCTCGTCGCCACGATCCCGCCATCGCCGGCGAGAAATCCCCGGCGCCTGCCCCCTCCCCGACCCCTATAAAAAGCCCCCTCGGCCTCCCCTCTCACCGCACCTCCTCCCTCCGCTCTCCCCCTCCCTCCCCGAGCTTCCTCTCACCCTCGCTCCGTGCGCCCTCGTCTCCGCCGCCGCCCAGACTACGGCGAGCAATTGCCGGCGCCTTGCTCCTCCTCGCGCCTCGCCGACGACCCCCTCGGCTTCCTGGCTTCGCCTCCGTGCCCGAGAGCCCCTTCCCCGTGCCCGAACGTCGCCGGGAAGCCGTCCCCGCCGCCACCCGAGCGCCGCCGCCGCTCTGCGCTCGCCGCCGGCCAACTCCGGCCATCCCCGGTAACCTCCACCCCCACCACCGCACTCCCCGTCGCCCCCTCTTCCATCTCCGCCCCTTGCCGTCGACCGCCGCTCGCCGGAGCGCCGTCGCCACCGCCGTTCCCGTGCGCTCTCCGGCCAGCCGGGCCACCTCGGCGGTTTGGCTGACGTGGCAGCCAACGTGGCCGCCACCTGGGAGCCACGCAGGCGCCCGTTTGCCACGCAAACCGTGCCGTGTGGCCGTGCCACCTCAACACCTCCCCGGGTCCGTGGACCTGGTCCATGGACCGAGGGCCCACCTGTCAGTCAAACCCCCTCCGGCTGATGTCATGCTGACGCAGTAAACCGGATTTATCAGTTGAAAAATAATTCGGCCGAAATTAAATTCAGTGCTGACGCAATAATTTCAATTTCCTTTAGAAAAATAATTCCAGAAATCCCCTTTTTCTTTTTCTCTGAATTCAAACTTCCCGGAGCCCGTTCCTCTTCGTCCTAACTCCGTTTGAGTCCATTCAAATTTCTAAATTCATCAAAAATTCCAAACTATCCATTTCTTTCATCCTTTCAAATATTTGAAATTTATTTGATATTTCAAATATTTAAATTTCAAATTCCAATGCCTAGTTTAGTTTCAAAGCCTCAGTTCCATTCCAAATTTTCTGTGCACTTTCAAAATTCAAATTCAAATCTTGGAAAATTTTCCATAAAATCCATTCTATTTTCCTTGGTCCAAATATTGTCTCAGTAATTTCTTTTCCCAACCGATCTTCCAGATATTCGTTCTCCCTCGTGTGAACCCCAAATCCGCCGAACCTTTCTCCTAAATTCGTCTAAAATCAGAATCTATCCAAGTATGGCCTGTATTTGAATTTTTGAGTTTATTTGAATTTTGTTTGTATTTATTTGCTTTGTTTGCTTCGTCTTTTCTCGCGTAGATTCCAACGTTGTCGACGATCCCTCTTCACAGCAACAAGAAGACCCAGAAACCCTGCAAGAAGGCAAGTCTCCTTTGATCATCTTGAACCTATGCTTTTAAAATGTTTTAAATATTTTAAATTATGTGCATTGCTATTTACATAAAATCACTAGTTCAAATCTTTAGGAATTAGTTATTCCAACTTTGTTATGCCCTCATTTGACATTGATTGCCATGTACCTTGTCACCCTAGAACTTCCTTTGTCTCAATAATGAGATTACTATTAATCTTTGTGAATATTAGAATGGTAGAATAATGCTTAGTCATGCTAGCTAATATCTTTAGAAACTCTTGAAAATGGGAAATTATGATTTATTGTAATACCCTTGTGTTTATAAATGTAGTGGTAATTGGAGTTGCCACTGATCTTTCAAAATAAAATAAAAATGTGAAAGTTGGTTTAGATTAGGGTGGATGGCTGTTTGGGTTGGTGCAGTAAGCACGAGAACTTGTTAAGCGTATGTTGCACCCTAGTCAATTAAGGACCGACGCTTGTGTTTGTCCAAATTGAGCATTAACCGTACAGCCACAAGTCTATATGGATACGACCTAACTGACTAACTTATGATAGTCTAGTTTAGGTGCCACCAGCGGAAAGTGGATGCCAGGGATGGACTGGTTATTCACAGTGAGGGACAGGGATTTACTGTACTCATATGGCGCAAGAGGGGGCTTCAGATTGGGCAGATTTAACCCTTCTACGGTGAAACCTCAGCGGGTGGTATCTAGCTAGATTAGAGTAAGGTAAAGGCTTTGTGATATTTTATCTGGGTCTCATGCCAAAGGAAGCGTGTTGACTTTTAGGATAATTTATCTCTTGTGGGTAAAGTTGTACAACCTCTGCAGAGTGTAAAACTATTCGAATAGCCGTGCCCACGATCAAGGGCGGGCAAGGAATGCATTCACATGGTAGATTTCTGGTTTTGGATTTAAAATCAAAAGTTTTGTATTCCGAGAGTGGAGGGAACTCTCGGAAGGGAATCCTGGCAGATGGAGCCAGAGAGGGTGGATGGAACCCGCAGTTTAAAACTTGACCAATGGTAATTGGTTAGCTAGTGTTGGTAGTTGGAACCTACACTAGAAAGTTAATTCTGTTAAAACATTTACTTCATTAAATGGATGCCTTCGAAAATAATTAGTAGTAATTGAATTTTTAAAATATTGCTTTGTGCAAAAGAACCCTATAGCCTTCCTTTGTCAAGCCTTGCATCTATGCATTTTTCCCAAGACTTGCGGAGTACTTTATGTACTCACATGCTACACTCAAAAATAATATTCAGAAGAGTATGAAGCTCAAGAAGGCGACTACGACTTCTTCGTGGGTGGATTCGACGAAAGATTCCAGGAGTTCTAGGTTGCGCTTCCCCAGTCAATTGCCTGTGGCGTATTGATGGGTCTTCACCGAGTTTATCTTTTGCTTCCGCTGTGTTTCGTGTGTGCGAGGTCTTGAAACCTCAATTGTAATAATGAGACCTTTCGGTCTGTACTCTTTAATATTGTAATAAAGCGTTGCTGGTTATGTATTCATTTCTGTTTAACTGTGTGCACTAGCTTTGATTTGGGACTAGTGCAGTAATACACAGAGGGTCCGGGTTCGGAAATCCGGAGTCCCGACAGTGTTTTCGCTCAATAATTACGTACCTTATGTGTTGACAAAGATAGCATGTATTTTGACTTTGCACAATAATTAAGGAGGCGGTGGAATTGAGAAATGTATAAAAGAAATTACTTAGGTACCTCTTATAAAAGAAATTACTTAGGTACCTCTTATAATTGTCTTATAATCATATTTTTTTGGCAGATAAATTAAGGAGATACTGAAAATGACTAGACTAACCATAATTATTATCTCTAAGCACTATATTCAATGTATGTAGAGAATATAAAGTAAATTTAGATATTTATTATAGGTATAGAGGAAATATGCCATTAATTTTACATTGGATTATGAAATATGCCTATATTTATGCCTTATACGAAAGTCATATCATTAGATTTGTCATTAAAAATACTTTCATAATATTATAATTTTACTAGTATATCTTAGTGTAAAGTTATAAAAAAATAGCGGTCAAAATCACATCTTGGAGACTGTGAAAAATAAAAAACGTCAAGTAGAAAGAGAGTGAGAATAAATAGGCTTGTGGTAAGAGAACCCTCATTAAATCTACATTCAAGCCATAAATTTCTCAACAAAACAATTTAAACATTATGTCTTATATTTCTCAACAAAGAGGGTACTTAATTACACGTGAAGCCATAGTAATTTGAAGTTTCTCGTCACAACTCACAAGGTATGTTGCTCTATCATACGTGCCGACAGAGAATTATTACTAGCTACGTATCTAGATCATATGCATGAGATGAATCCAGTGGGAATGGGAGTGCATATGGCAAAATTAAAGAGGAAGATGCCACGGCTGCAAGCAAAGCAAAGGCAACCATCCAACAGGAACAACTGATCAGAATCAGATCGATCAAAAAGGGCTCAAAAGGTGATAAATAAAAGACAAAAGATATATATAAAAAGAACCGGTCAGTCAGTATTCTGTGAGGTGCAATGACAAATTTTTGTCCATTTCTCCTTTCCAGCATATAGCTTATGCCCCGCACAAATTATTGGCCAACAATTATTCTAGTAATTAGCGAGATTGTTGTGTAAAATACCTTCACTGTGCTGAAAATGTGAAGCGGATAGAATATTGATTCACTAATAGGTTAATGGTAGTAAGCCGCTTTGAGAAGCATGCGTGAGAGAGTAAACCCCGGTGTTAGGTGGGGTTAACGGGTTATCCCTGGTTTGGCCTAATGGGTGGATCTATTAAGTTTTAGTTCAGGTATATGAGAGGAGGAGAGGCAAAGGTTAGGGTTTGAGGTTGTTGGTTAAGCCTTTTGGTGGCTACCTCTTCCTCCCTCCTATGTGAGATTAGGGCTCTTTGGGTTGGAGCCTTGTGTGTGCTCTAGCCTTAGTGCATTGCTATCCTGATGGATTGGTTGTAAAATTTACCTCCTTAAGTAAGCAATACATCAATCTTTGATCAGCTCCATGTCTATTTTATGTTTTGATTGATTTGCTCTTAATTTAGTTGGTTTTGATCTCTTCTCTTTCCTTTTCTTGATCTTATTATGCCAAGGATATGTAACATATAGAGACAACCTTTGGGAATCTATCTCCATCCATCTAGACACTTTGATAGTAAGTTTATCAAAAAAACCTGGTTTTGCTTGATTTAACCTCAAAATGTGATTTCTTGTTTCAAGAATTTTTGGGTTGTGTTCTTTGATATTCTAGCTTACCGTAACATGTGAGAACACATCTAAAGTTATTTTAACCATCATCTACTCACGTGCAAATTGCATCAGAGTTGTAGTAAAAGTACACAATTGCTAGTTGCTACTGCGTGGACCTTACTGGATTCACATTTGACGTGGTCTCGATGGAACAATACACTAACTCATCTGCACTAAGCCCCTGCCCCAAATTATGTATATGCCATGCTTTGTTGTACGCATAGAGCACTTGCTAATGTCGCGCTTGCTCCTTATAGGCTATAGCGGACCTTGGGCGTTTCAGTTTCTGCAGCATCTAGACCTGCATCGTCCTAAAATATATCAATGGCCTGTTCTTTTTTACTACAATAGATGGCTTTTATTTACATGTGTTTTTTAAGATGACAGCGAATGGTGGAGACACCGACGCTGATAACGCATCTGGCTTTAGATTTGAGAAGCCGTTTGGAGAATTTATTTTAAAAAGCATCATATTTATTTTGATTTTCGAAGAAACTAAACGACTAAAACTAAAGAATAAGACCAATGTCGTTTGTGATAGGGCTGGGCATCTTATAGCACGTGGTCAGTCTGGTCGGCCTTCCCGTCGACTTCACTAGGGGTGGAAATGGATTAAATATGAATCAAATAGTCTCAAATACGAATACGAATCCATATTTTTAAAATGAATACATGTACGAATATGAATTCATATTTTTAAAACAAACACAAATATAAATTTGAATATTCTCGAATACGAATAGAATGTTGTAACGAATACGAATTCGATTCAAATATTTTCTTAATTCGGTCGAATGTGAATATCCTAAAACTTTTGTAACAAATCTCGGTAGAACAAATTTATATAACATGACTACACATCTACACAAGCTAGCAGTGTAGTGCATAGAGTTAAAAATTATGCAAAGTAATTTTCACTTCTTACTTATGAATCTTGGTTCATCAGAAAATTGCTCCCTACAATCATCCCCAGGGATGGGAACGGATCAAATAGTCTCGAATACGAATACGAATGTTCACAAATATGAATATGAACATTCTCAAATATGGATACGAACATTCTCGAATATGAATACGAACATTCTTGAATATGAATTTTACTTACTACATTCGTACTTTCTCTAATACAAATATCAGATAAAACGGAATATCCTTTATCATTTCCATCACTAGGCTTCACCGAGCTTGCCTTCGTCATGGACGTGCCAAACGGCTGAAAGAGCATCGAGATGATCACATATCGATCCCTCTTTAAGGCCTTCTACCACTACTACAGAAAAGGTCATCACAGACGGTTCGAAAACGTCATCACAGACGGTTTTGTGAGCCGTCTGTATTTATGGGTCAGTGATAATCGAAGGTCATCACAGACAGTTTTCGAACCGTCTGTGATTATGGGCTATCACAGACGGTTTTTACTCAAAAACCGTCTGTGATAGCTGATAATCACAGACGGTTTTTAGTTAAAAACCGTCTGTCTGTGATAATGATTATCACAGATGATTTTTCGTTAAAAACCGTCTGTGATACTGATTATCACATTATCATCTATCACAGACGGTTTTTACTCAAAAACCGTCTGTGATATTCCCTTCGACCCATACATATATTTCTCTTATTGGCTAGCCTCAGGAATGCTAGCCATGCCCTCTGAAACAAGCAGATAATCACAGACAAAAAACATACAATTCACACATCTCATTTGCTTTCAGATACATTTCACAGACATAAAACATCCAATTGACATGGCACTTCATTTCACAAACATAAAGCATGCATCCATTTCGTAAATTGATTAATTGAATTGAAATGAAATATCTATTAACAAATGCACAGTTACAAAAGATCTACACTGCATTTACACTTAGTGATAAGACCAATAAGAAATCATGGTGCGCAGTGGAACCGTCCTCCTGGCTTTATGACTTGAGTCAGCAAAAAGTACGCCAACTCTCCTTGAATCCCTCCAAAATCAGACTGTTTCAATGCAGTTGACGGGATGGACACAGCCTGTCGATAGGAATATCAATGTGCATATATATGTAACGTGATAAGTATGAAGTAATTATGGGAAGAGTGACAAATCTTGCGATTGGTGAGCCTCGAGGAATCGAGGAGTAGTTCCATATGTTGGCAAACGTAGTATCCACATGTGTTGCCCGGCTGCTGCTGGTGGCACTGCAAAAAATGGAATGTGTTAGTTCAAGAGGCATTAGTACCAACTGTTGCATAGGATTAATTAATGTGAAATAGCGAATACCTTAAAATCTCGAACATGTGTCAGCAGGCCTTTGGCCCCGCACTTCGAGTCACCTCCCTTTTCAATGTACATCGCGAACGCCCTACGTAATTCGAAAAAGTTAACCTTAATCATTCGGAAGGAAAGAAAGAGTACAATGTAGATATGTATGGGGAATATGTGCTTACCTATCGATTACTTGGCTGACAACTGTGAAGTCCATTTTATTCTTACTTAGGGAATCAAGGTAATATACCTTGTTCCATTTTGGTACAATTGCTATTAAAATCCAATGAAAGTTCTGATTGAAGGGCATAAGTACATAGTCCTTATTGCAGCAATCCAGCAGTCCTGATGCAATGTACCTCTCAACGAGGGGTGTCTCATGGTCGATGGTATCCTTGGCGACCAATTGTGGGTCCAAGAAACCAGCTGATGAGTTGGATAATCTAGCTTTAATCAGCATGTGTCTATATATATACACACGAAAGCAAAAAATTAGACATGGCATTTATCGGTATGACATTAACGGAGACTGTGATTGTACACACTTACAGCGTCCAGCATCGAATGATTGAGACGTCAAGAGCGTTGAGCGTGAACAGATCGAATAAATCCTCAAAGGCGACCACGAACATACACTCTTGAAGATTGTGGTGTAAATCTTCCTCGGTGAATTTGACAGTGATACTTGAAGTCCGTTCTCCCTCTAGCTTATTGGACTGCTGCATATACCACGTGTGCAATTGCATGCAACTATGTGGTAGCTTTTGGAGGTCTTTTGGCTCGAGCAACGGCTCGCCAAGCACGAATTTGCGGGCCAAAGGGTGGTACGGAATATCATCATTGGTCTTCTTTGCTTTGCCCTTGCTGGCCTTGCTGCCTCGGCTATAGGTCGACTTCACGGAAGTCGACTTTGAAGGTAGCAGCGGTGCAAGTTGCTCTGGCGAGAATAGGGCCCGTGGAGATAGCACCGGTGTAGTATCCGGTGGTGGAACCGACTGGTCTTGTAATGGAGATGGCACCAGTGCAAGTTGCTCTGGTCCTGCCACCGGTGAAGAAGCCTCCAGGGAGATGTTGTTTTTGGGCCACTGGATGAATGTTCCAATGGCCTGTCCTAGAGTCACGATCTCGTCGTTGGGGGGCTTCGGTAGCGGGACCACCTCAAAATTGACATACACACCATCCACATTAACTTTTGCGAAGCCTGGCGCTAAAGCTTGACCGTGCACCATGGCCCCGATACCAGACGAATATGCCTGGCCCCAAGCAGCGTACAAGGGAATGGAGCCATATCTCACTTGGAGCCTGCACTTCGTAGGCTCCTACATAACGATACAAAATTAGCTACTCGAATAGGCCTACCAATGGAGCAAGCATTCGAGAGGTAATAATTATTACCAGGATGTCGTCCACAGGAAATTTGGCCTGGGATTGTGTCGGATTCGACGCGCAGCTACTCGGACGGTTGGGCGGGCTGGCTAGCACAGGAGCGGCGGCAGCGGCCTGCTGACTTTCTGTCTATTTTCGCACCTCATCTCTGATTACATCAGCCAGCGAATCCAGTATCTCCTCTCTAAGAGATGCCTTGATCTCTTCTCGTAGCTGTGCGTCACGCTCGGCTTTGTTTCTCTTCCTGCGCCGATACATGTCGGAGTCATCTTGGAAACCATGTTTTAAGGAACGTAAAACCCAAGGCCTCTCGTACGGCCCGGGTGCTCCTTGTTTCCCACGGCCACGGAGAGCATATCATTCTCCCTTGTTCCTTGGAATGATCCCAGGGTAGATTGAAAACTCAGCTCTTCCTGCAAGAGCACGACATGTCATTCCAATTCGTACGAAGTTGTGGAGTAATTACCAGCTACGTAGTTCGATCGATATCTTACCAGGCGCTTGGTCACTTGCTGGTCTGCAGGGTTTCAAAAGGTGACGTCCCCTGATGTCGTTGTAGATGACCTTGCTCTAATCCAATTTCGAGCGCGGTCATCCGAGATATTGAAAAACGGTGGGGCGATGTCCTGTGCAGCTGCCAGCTCATCCTCCTTCCTCCACTGCGGGATTTTACCCGCGTACCCAGCTCTGCCAAGTCTGTGAGGGTGTGTATTTTTTGCCTGGAGGGCCTTGTACGCCACACTTGTACTTTTGAAATCTTCGGTCGTTTTCATCGCCTTGAATTCTTCCCATTGTGGTTCCAGGAATGGGTATTTATGAACAGGCGTTTCGTCCGTCTCCACGTATTTCCTGACAAGCGTGCTCTTGAAGTTCTTCCATGCTTTGCACGCCACTTTGTAGGTTTGTTGTTGCACAGCATCTAGGTGTTCTTCTGGGAACTCGAACGATACCAAAATTTCGGTCCACAGCTCACGTTTCCGAGTGTCAGGCACGTTCTTCTACGAATTGTATGTGTTCTCAATTCGTTCTCGTGCAACTACTCCAACCTTTAGATGGGTTATGAGAATAAGATTCATAATTTATAGTTTGAGGAATGCCACATCTGATGACCAGCTCTTGGCATTCTTCAAGACACAGCTGCAGGTCTCGGATGTGCCTCGGATGCTATGCTATGCTTCGAATTGGCAGTCATGAGCCTGACGACACAATGTATTTCTTTCCACCCAAATGGTCAATGTATCTTTTGCAATAATCACAAGATTTCTTTATCCGGATACACTAGAATGTGTTACTTGCTTCATGCCCTTTGATCATATACTCTTCCTTGATTGGTTAATTTGTGCTCTCAAATTGTAGGGTTGCACATGATAAGATGAGGAAGCAAGAAAAGTGAAACATGATGCTCAATGTTAGGAAGAGAGGAGAGGAGTAGAGGGAAGGGGGAGAAGGGAGGGGGTGATGTGGACAAAGAGGGGTTATGTGCCTATACTATATACTATATACTAACACAACAAGCAACGTAATATGTACCAATGTAAACTAAGCAACTGCAGTAAACAATGTACCAATGTAGTATGTACCAAATAGCAAATTAAACTAAGCTACTACAGTAAACAATGTTCCAATGTAATATGTACCAAGCATCAAGCATCAACCCTAAACACTAAAAGTAAGCATGAAACATCAACCCTAAATATGTACCAAGCATCAACCCTAAACACTAACAGTAAGCATGAAGCATCAACCCTAAATATGTACCAAGCATCAAGCATCAACCCTAAACACTAACAGTAAGCATGAAGCATCAACCCTAAATATGTACTAAGTAACTAACCATAACAGTATGAAGCATCAAGCATCAACCCTAAACACTAACAGTAAGCATGAAGCATCAACCCTAAATATGTACTAAGCAACTAACCATAACAGTATGAAGCATCAAGTATCAACCCTAAACACTAACAGTAAGCATGAAGCATCAACCCTAAATATGTACTAAGCAACTAACCATAACAGTATGAAGCATCAAGTATCAACCCTAAACACTAACAGTAAGCATGAAGCTCGGGGAGGGATTTGATGACCTTAGGGTTTTGGTGACCTTAGGGACGGCGGAGGAGGAGGCGGCGGCGACGGAGGAGGAGGAGGCGACGACGACGGAGGAGGAGGCGGCGGCAATGGAGGAGGAGGAGGCGGCGGGCTCGGGGAGGCGGCGACGGAGGAGGAGGAGGCTGCGGCGACGTCTTCGTCTGGGGAGGCGGCCGGCAAGGGCTGTGGGAGGCAGCCGGCGAGGGCTCGGGGAGGCGGCGACGACGACGGGCTCGGGATTTAGATCTAATCGAATAACTGCAGCGCACACGGAAAACCCTAGCGAGAGGGTATATGTAGGGAGATTATCACAGACGGTTCTAAACTTAGAACCGTCTGTGATATGATATCACAGACGGTTCTAAGTTTAGAACCGTCTGTGATAAGCCTTTGCCGGCTGTTGCAATTAAGACAACACCAATAACTACACAGCTGCATTCATATCAACCACCAAACAGCTGCATTCATATACAACACCAACCAGCTGCATTTTCATTCTCAAATACATCACACATATACATTTTCACATATACATCTCAAAATTGACTACATCACACATTTTCACATATACATCTCCAAATTGACTACATCACACATTTTCACATATACATCTCAAAATTGACTACATTACACATTTTCACATATACATCTCAAAATTGACTACATCACACATTTTCATATATACATCTCAAAATTGACTACCTCACATATTTTCACATATACATCTCAAAATTGTCACACATTTTCACATATACATTCTTATTGTACTTGCTTATTTCCTTTAAAAATTAGCCCTTCATCATGATCAATGTGTATGTAACTAGTTTCGTCACGTTGTTCATCGTCGACCCTTATGCCATTTCCAAAAGGAGGTAACTCGTCAAATTGATTGTATTCCTTCTCGTCCACTACATTCTCCACTCCGACAATTCTCCTTTTTCCATGAAGAACTACATGGTGTTTCTTATTTGCCGGGTCGGCTACATAGAAAACTTGAACAACTTGATTGGCGAGTACGAATGGTTCGTCTTTGTACCCGACACGTTGGAGGTCCACGGTCGTGACACCGTACTTGTCAACCTTCACCTGTGGGAGATGCACCCAACGGCAGCGAAATAAGGGGATCTTGAAAACCATATAGTCGAGCTCCCAAATCTCTTCTATGAAGCCATAGTACGAGTTTCTCGACCCATCGGTACTGAATGCATCTATGCGGACACCGTTGTTCTGGTTAGTGCTCTTGACATCCTGAGACTGCCTATAGAATGTGTACCATTTATGTCATATCCTTGCCATGTGACAACTGTAAATATCGGCCCTTTTGCCAACCATGTCAGCGTCTCACTCGGCGAGCTCCTAACGATTTGCTCCTTCAACCATTGGTTGAACCAACGGTTGTGTTGCCTCATGATCCAAACATCCGGCCGCTCTGGATTCTGTTGCCGAAGCACATCCTTGTGCTGGTCCACATAAGGGGCCACTTCAGTCATGTGTTGCAACACCGTGAAATGGGCTTGAGTATACGTGTCCATATCTGGAGTGATTGCTTTCCTTCCGATAGTTCCGAGACCCTTCAGCCTCCCCTCATGACGAGATTGAGGGACACCTATCGGTTGAATCTGAGCCATATAATTGACACAAAACTCAATGACCTCTTCGCTTGCATAACCTTCGACGATGCTACCCTCCGGCCGAGAACGATTCCGTACGTAGGACTTGAGAATTCCCATGAACCTCTCAAATGGGTACATGCTACGTAGGAATACGGGCCCGCACATTTTTATCTCCCACACAACGTGAACAATGAGATGGACCATGATATCGAAAAACGAAGGAGGGAAATACATTTCAAGGTGACATAGAGTCATCACCACCTCGTCCTGCAGAGCATCTAGTCCTTCGGGATCGATGACCTTCTGAGCAATTGTGTTAAAGAAATAACATAGCCTCATGATTGTCTCTCGGATTTCGATCGGCAAAATATTTCTAATTGCAATAGGGAGCATCTGTGTCATCAGCACATGACAATCATGAGACTTCATGCCATTTAACTTCAAATCTTGCATCGAAACAAGTTTCTTCACGTTGCCGGAGTAACCAGACGGAACTTTGACACCATGCAAGCAATGGCACAGTTCTGTTTTCTCACCCTTGGACAGAGTGTAACACGCATGGGGAAGGTACGTTCGTCCATTATCAGTGTGTGTCGGTGCTAACTCAGGCCTGATGTCCATATCAGCCAAGTCAAGCCGTGCGTTGACGCCGTCCTTTGTTTTATCACGGATGTTCAGTAAGAGACCAATCAAGCTGTCGCACACATTCTTTTCTACGTGCATGACGTCGATGCAGTGCCGAACATCTAGGTACTCCCAATAAGGTAAGTCCCAAAATATTGATCTCTTCTTCCAGGTGTTCTTCTCATGAGCCCTCAATTTACGTCCCTTTCCGAGGACAACATCTAAATCCTTAACCATATCATAAACCTCGTGTCCCCTTAAATGCCTTGGAGCTGAACCGTCTTCCTTCTCCCCGTCAAATTGTTTCTTCATCTTCCGGTATGGGTGAGCCCTCCGAAGGAACCGGCGGTGACGCATGTAGACGGTTTTGCATCAGTGTCTCAGCCACACACTCTCGGTACCATCTAAACAGTGAGTACAAGTTTTGGCACCTTTTGTACTATGGTCCGATAGGTTACCAAGGGCAGGATAATCATTTATGGTGCAGAATAACAAGGAGCGCAGAGTGAAGTTCTCTCGTTTGTATGCATCCCATACCTGTACCCCTTCGTTCCATAGTACTTTTAGATCTTCCACCAACGGTGCTAGGAACACATCGAGATCATTCCCAGGTTGTTTTGACTCTTGGATAAGTATCGACAGCAAAATGTACTTTCGCTTCATACACAACCAAGGAGGAAGGTTATAGATGCAGAGAGTCACGGGCCATGTGCTATGTCAGCTGCTCATGCTACTGAAAGGATTCATTCCATTTGTACTCGGTCCAAACCTTATATTTCTTGGTTCTGCACCGAACTCTGCAAAACTCCTATCGATGTTTCTACACTGCGCGGAATCAGCAAGGTGTCTTATCATTCCATCCTTCTTGCGCTCCTCCGAGTGCCAACGCAGCAGTTTTGTCTCCTTTGGATTTGCAAAAAACTTTTTCAAACGGGGAATTATAGGAAAATACCATGTCACCTTAGCAGGAGGTCCTTTCTTCGCCTCTGTTCCCTCGCCATCATCTGATTGATTGTTACGTTTGTATCGGGATGCGTTGCACACCGGACATACATGCATGTTTGCATACTCTTTACGGTAGAGGATACAGTCGTTCGGGCATGCATGCATTCTTTCTACTTCCATTCCCAACGGACAAAGAACCTTCTTGGCTTTATACGTGGTTTTAGGCAACTCATTTCCCTCCGGAAGCATGTCCGCTAAAAGACCTAGCAGCGCCGTGAAACTCTTGTCGGACCAACCGTTGCTTGCCTTCAATTTCAACAGTTCAAGCACGGCCGACAACCTCGTGTACTTGCAGCCCGTGTACAAAGGTTTCTCTGAGTCCTCCATCAAGCCATGGAATTTAACATACTCTCTCTCATCATAGTTCTCTTCTACATCGCGAAGCATCTGATCCAGATTATCATCGTGCAACCTATCCAAATCCGAGCCACAATCGACATCAGCCGGCGGCATGTCATTCAGTTCACCGGCGATGTCATCCGGGGGCATATCATTCACTTCACCGGCGATGTCATCCGGCGGCATATGATCATTCACTTCGCCATGACTGGTCCAACACGTATAATCCTTTTTGAAACCCATCCGAATCAAGTGCGATTCAATTTGCCCTCGATTCTTAAACATCTTCAAATTCTCGTAGTCAGTGCATGGACAGCACATATATTCCACCCCCTTATTCAACATATCCTCCTCGGCAGCTCTTATAAAAGCAGAAACGCCATTAATGTACTCTTCACTCACACGGCTCGCGGCATACATCCAGCTTCGGTCCTACGTTACGTACATATATAACAACTTAGTATTAAAATCTAGATTAACTAATTATAACTACATATATACCGGCCACATTTATTATATTGAGACTTAATTTGGTAGCTCAATTCATATTACAAACACAACAGCTATTATATAACCAACAATTTTGCAAATTAACCATCTTCAATAACCACTCATGGATTACTTAGACCTAAATTGTAATGCAATTAAAGAAAAAATAAATTTCATTACTAACCATATCTAGAGCAACCAGGAAAGTCTGAATCTTTCAAAGCTCAATCTCTGCCTCTTCCCACCAAATTAACTGGCCTGAAATCGGCTAGCTTCCTCCCGAGTGAAAAAGTGCGCAGCAGTGGCTAGATCTAGATCGAAATGAAGACAGATGCAGTCTGAGCAGCGCAATAAATGCCTTAGCCATTATCACAGACGGTTTTTAATTAAAAACCGTCTGTGATAACAAGCTTAGCACAGACGGTTTTTAATTAAAAACCGTCTGTGATAATCTGGGATTATCACAGACGGTTTTTTATACAGACCGTCTGTGATACAAAAGTATCACAGACGGTTCATCGGTAATAATCGTCTGTGATAATCCATTTTCCCGCCACAAAAACCACAGACGGCCTCCAAATTACAACCGTCTGTAATAGTGCTCATCAGAGACGGTTTCACAAAACCGTCTGTGATGAGGCGTCTACTATTAGGCTTTCTGTAGTAGTGTACGGTGTTGCACATGTTGCTACTGACCAGGCAGCTCTCGTTGTCCCTCCTTATTCTAATCGGTGACCGGCCGCTGGATTGCCCCATTGCTCGATCTTTTTTCTATCAGTCCTCGTAGAGTTGTATTCGTTATAAAACTCTATCTATATCTTATCCATCTCAATCGTTATAGTTTAGATCCATAAAAAATTGATGGTGTAGATCTATCTCTTTTTTCACGATGTAGATCTATCTCTTTTTTCACAATTAACGTTGAAATTTCTAGCCCTTGAGAGCAAACGAGGTGGTTTTTTTCTATAGTTTAATAATATAATAGGTAGATTATGAAATAATATATCTCTAAGTAATGATGTCCAATAGCCACTATATTTGTTTTGCTTTAATTAGAATACACTGTATTAAGGGCCAAATGTTTTTAGAATTTCTAGCATAATTCTCTTTTTCTTATCAACTATAAAACACATGCATGTCATCATTTTATATATATATATATATATATATATATATATATATATATATATTACATAATAAATATCAAGCCCTTAAGATTCTTATGGGAAATCATAGAATATCTATTAAAAATTGGAATTTAGAGGAGAAGCATAAAAAAGATTGGCATAAATTAATTTTTTTTTGAAAATTAGAGGAGACACATAAAAAAGAGACATGTTCTGGTAGGCTCATGCATATGTAGAGTTAGGCTCAAGACATGTTCTTTTGCACTATGACTTATGGTTTTTACTATGATTTATTAGTCTAATAAATAGTAAATGCTAAGAGAAGCCAAAAGCTAAAGCCGTTGAAAAGCCAAAAAGAATAGGATACGGGACATTTTTTACAACACACTTTTTTTTTTGCAATCCTTGAAAATAGATAGGCCATCTAGCATGAGATTTTGTAATTAGAAAGAAATATATCTTTAAGTAATAACATCTGATGGCTAATATAGTTCCGCTTAACTAGGGTCCACTAGATTAAATGCTAGACGTTTTGCTTTTTAATAATTTTTTAGTAGATTTCTCTTTTTTCTTAACAGCTGCAAAATACCTGTCATGAGTTTTTAATATATAACTAGCGGTTTTTTCACGCAATTGCGTAGCTAGATATTATGATATAGTTATATTTAGTATACAACTCTATTGACTATAATTGAAATACAATTATATTTGCTATATATACAAATATAATATACATATATGATTAATATGCACTGTTATAATATGGCCCCACCAAAATAAATGGTGGGGATACTTCTCTTTTTTCTCCATTAATATGATAATGTCTAGGATTTTTTTTTCTTTTTAGGATTGTTGTAGGATTTTCTTAACCTGAAAAACAAAGGTGGTGCGTTGGATCTCACCAGTTGTTTTATTTATATAGATAGATTACTTCCTCTGTTAATTTTTATAAGAAGTTAACACATTTTGAAATTCAAACTTAATTTTTCTTACCAACAGTTAGGCCAACATGTAGATTTAATGTATTTGGATGCAAGCTTTTAGGCCCTGTTTGGATTGGAGGAATTATAAAGGAATTTCAAAGGAATGCATTCCTATGGAAAGTTTTTGAAGATTGCTGTTTGGAATGGAGGAAAGATACATACCATTCCAAAGGAAAGGATTCCTATGCTATACAAAACGGAGGAACTGGAAAATCCACTCCAACCCAAGGGAACGGAAGGAACGCAGCGCTACATTGTTCATTGGAAAATGTGAAGATTCAAATTTATTTCCTGCAATCCAAACGGTCCACATTTTTCGTTCCTATGGTTTGTATTCCTGTAGTTTTCCGCTTTTCACTTTCCTCCGTTCCTGCGCTTCCTACCATTCCTCTGTTTTGCATTCTTTTGTTCCAAACAGGCCCTTAGCATTTTCTGACAGCTATTAGGATATTGCCGATAGAGGTATCCCTTTGTCATCAGCTATTACTTGACTGGAATTTTCCACTCCGGTATGTGCTCGTACACTCGATTTATATAGCCGTGCACGCGCGGCGCGTAATTAGTACGTATGTACGTGCGCACGCTCGACTTGACCGTTGCGAAATGATCGCCTACGCGTAAACACGACACGGTGGCGACTGGCTTCATTAAGCCCTGCTCGTTTCAACTTTGACTTTTAACTTTTAACTTATTTTTTACTATTTATAAATTTTATTTTTTTCTGAACTTTTGATTTTTTTAGTTTTTTTGTCGGTTCTTTTTTTTTATTCGATTGCGTTGTTCATGATAAGCTAGCATATTTTTTCTATTTTTAAATTTAATTACGTCAAATAAATTATTTTTAACTATAGTAAAATTTCAGTCGTTACGGTGCAATTTAGTTTATCTATCCTTGCGCACGATGCGTCCATACGTGCTTTACATGATTGCGGATTTGAGAGCTACGTGTTAACTGAAAGACCAATAAGAACATAGCAAAGCTAGCATTACAAAGTTAGCAGAGATGCTGTTATATACATGCATATATGGGCCATCCATCGATGGGGGCCCCGGCGACAGAGACAGCATGTCTTAACGGCCCCACACCACGCTCTCTAACTCCTTTTTTCATTGATCACCGACATCGGCCGCCTTCACAAATCACTAAAAAAATCACCTTAATCGCCAGCGTTCCATCCAAAAAAAAGTCAGCTTCACAAACAACATAGGAATAAAATTACAAATAAACGGAATTTTTACAAACACAAACTATGAGTATATGGCTGTTGATATGCATTGTTGTCTGTAATGCGGCAAATAAAGCGAGCTCAAAGATTTGAAACTGTGTCTAATTAACTGGTAATACCATGATGCTACTCACTAGCCAATTGCAGTCATTGCTCCGCTGAATTAATTAGCTGCCCCCTGCCCTCCTCGGACCGTGCCTCTGCCGCTGGGCCCCATCCGTCAGCTCCTGCACCGACGCCCCTCCTTTGCTACTGCTTTCCTACTTCACTTCACAGTCAGAGGCCAAACCCAAGCTTCAATTCGTCTGCTTCCATTTGTCGCTTTAAGTTGGAGTGGAAAACGAAGCCGGATAATTCGTTTTATTCAATATTCATATATAAGAAAATATAAATATGATAAACAAAATTCGTATTTTAAAATATGTGTATTTGTATTTGATAATATTTGTATCTGTATTTGAGAATATTCGTATTCGTATTCGAAAATATTTGTATTCATATTCGATTCGTATTCGATCCGTTTTCTATGCCTATCATTAGTAACCTGTCAAAAACCGGTGAAAACCTGGTAAAACTGTTAGGAATTTGTTCTGCCGAGATTTGTTATAGAAGTTGTAGAAGGATACTCGTATTTGACCGAATTAAATACATATTCGATTTGAATTTGTTACAACAGTCAATTTGTATTCGAAAATATTTAAATTTATATTTATTCTAAAAATATAGATTCGTGTGTGTGTGTGTGTATATATATATATATATATATATATATATATATATATATATATATATATATATATATATATATATATAATTATTCGATCATTTCCGATCTGTTTAATCCCTAGCTTTAAGTACTAACAGCTGGACACCAACCATCACTTCACTCGCACCCTCAGCTTCTCGCCAACAACACAGCGCGCGCGCACGGTCGCCACCAACAACCGCGCGCGCGGCGAAGATCCATGGCGCAGAAGCCGCCTCGGGCGCCGGCGCCGGCCACCAAGCCGCCCCGAGCGCCGGCGCCGGCCACCAAGCAGCCTAGGCCCAAGGCCCCCGCCGCGGCGCCCGCATCGGCGCCGCTCAAGAAGCCGCCGCAGGTGCTCCCGCTCAAACCGCCGCCCGCGCACCACTATCGACAGCAGCAGAGCAGCGGGGCGCCGCGGAAGCGGCCGTACCGGCACCACAGCGGCGGAGGCGGATGCTCCGGCCGCCGCGTGTGCTGCCTCGCCACCGGGTTCGTCCTGCTCGTGCTCTGCCTCGCTTTGGCGGTCGCCTGCCTCGCGTACCTCTACTACCACCCCCGCCCGCCGTCGTTCCATCTCAAGCCCGTCTCGCCGACCCGGTTCCGCATCGGCAACTCCTCCGCGGTGTCCGCCATGGACGTCACCGTCGGTGTCAAGGTGGTGTCCTGGAACCCCAACGACAAGATCGCCTTCGAGTACGGCGACGGCGAGGGCCGCGTCGCACTCGCCGACAGAGACGGCGACATCGCGCTGGGCTGGGCACCCGTCGGCGGCTTCGAGCACCGCGCCCGGAGCGTCGCCACGGTGGGCTTCGTGGCGGCGGCCAAGGGGGTGGTGGTCGACGAGGCGGTGGCGGCGCGCGTGCGCGACCGGTACCGGCGGCAGAAGCTCGCCTTCAAGGTGGTCGTGGACACCCACGTCGGCGTGAAGGTCGGGGCGTTGCGCTCCGGCGTGGTGCCGATCAGGCTGTTCTGCGACGGCGGCGTCATGGCGCCGCAAGGTGGCTCCGCCGGGACTGTGGTGGGGCCAATGAGCAAGTGCCAGGTGTACCTGCTTAGAATGGGATGGTGAGTTCACTCCTCCATTTATCTACCTGCATTACTTGCTTATTGCTGGCTGTTACAACAATTATTCCCAACATTTGGATTTAAACACATTACCTAGTATCTAGAATCATTAACACATTAACTTGATATGGAAAAAGTTTGACTACATAAAACACAATTTAGTAAAATTCTGCAACACTCACCGTTAAGCATTACTAGGCAAGTCTCGTTCGACGCCTAATGCGCGTCGAGGCTTACCTACCAAGAGTATGTACATATAGTCTTTTATGTTTAGCTTATAAATAGTAACATTTATAGAGAGTCTTATAGAAAAAGACATATTTACATATAATTTTAATCGATATAAATAAAAATGCTATAGTGAATATTAAAATTGGCTAATAGATTTAGGTAATATAAAAAAATTATTTACTATAGAAAATAGTTTTTAAAAGCCAAATTAGGTCTATTCTTTTTTACTGAAACTTATGACTTTTGGCTGTGACTTATGACTTTTGATCTGTTCGTGCGAGAGATCACAGAGTAACAAAAACTCACGTACGGTTTTTTTTTGCCGATATAAATGAAGTCGGTACAGTATGTACTACAATTAACTAGTTAGTAGATTTTATCTTAAAAGAACACTTCGTTTAAAGGTTAGTAAAGCCGAAATAATGTTACAGAAGCACGTCCACAAAGAAAAACTTGGTTCACACGCATAGTTTCACTCTTGAAACACAGTTACACGCGCAAGATACCAATTTTGGTGCACACGCATCTCGATTCGACGTCTCGATCGATCCCAGCCGATCCATCCATCCTCGAGCCATGAACGATCCATCCAGATCACAATGAAAGATTCCGTAGGTCAATGGGAAATTAGGACAAGCCAAATGTTAAGGCATATGTTCGTACGACCGTGAGATGTCATTGTCATGTGGGGGGGCCCTTTTGGACAGTTTAGTGATCCGACACATTTTGTGGCCACACAAGGCGCCACAGGCTACAGCTGCTACAGTGGATCAGGTAGATCCGTGGATTATAATAGAATGGAGAAGGGTCAGCAGCATCTGCCTTGCTTGCCGCCGATGAGTGACCGAAACGGCTGCTCCAAGCAAAGGCCACCAGGATTCTCTCGCCCCCTTAGCTATTGTGGTAGTCTTAGGTTGCACGCATCTACGTACATATATATATATTTGAGCTGCGTGGCTAATGATTTTTATCTGTATTTTTTTATACTGTGTTTTTGGTATGATAGTTTCAGACACTGATGTGTATGGTACACATGGATTTATATCTAGGAAGCGTCTGGAGAATCCACTATAAGAAATTGTCCCGTTTATTTCGGTTTTTAGAGAAATCAAAGGCTAAAAAAAAGGACCAAAATAAGACTTTTCTCTTACTACAGTTGACATTTGAAATCTTCAAATAAATCCAAGTGATCTCTAGCAAAAGGGGTACGAACTATCAGTTGCGGGTAGGCATAGACGACCCTCATGCATTTGAAATGCTTACATAACCTTGCAAGAAGATCGCATAAGACGCGAATGCGTCTATCGCTTATTGTTCATTTATGCCGTAAGAAATTTCGCCGCAGATTAGCAACGCTCCAAAGCAATGAAATTCTCATATGTTGTTATAGTTGTCACTATCCAACTTGCTGGCCCCATATGGTGGTCTACCAAAACTTCACAAGTTGGGATCAGACTTGGACCATCAAGGTAGCTCCCATGTATAAAAAGACATCAAAACTCTGTCAAATGACAAAATTGGGTGGACGAATAGGGAAACTCTTCAGGGACATTGGATTCTAGATGAGAGGGATATGATTGATACAACTGTGCAAGTAAGGACCAGTGTCTAAAACTAAAAACACCTACCTGAAGTGGCTTAGAAGTTGAGTGATCAGATATATAGCCACATTTGATTATTTCTGTCCAGTCTCCAATGTGTCATGACACTTGATACCCACTGATCAAGATCCATCAACTATACATTGCTAATCTGTGATCCGTGTCATTTCCAACTGTCTCAAACAAGCTAAAATTTGATGGTTCAAAACCTCCAAGTAATTGACCTTTTTCGTGACTAAATTCTTTCAGGTTTAGCTTGAACTGAAGGCACATCCAGGACAGGAGGCGGCTGCTAGCTGCATAGAAATCGAGCTAATGTTCAGTTGTGCGTCGAATCTGCAGATGCTGTAACTTAACTTGTTTGCGTTTTCTGCCGATGAGATGATGATTGGTTTGCCTTGGAACTCGATTGGTGGCAATCGAGTACGTCGTGCGTGATCGATGGTTAAATATATGTAGCCTGAAGACTGAACTCTGAAGCATGTAAAAGTTAAAGAAACAAGTTTGTAACTGTATATTACTCCCAGCTCCCAATTCTTTTGATTGCGTGGTATATACATAGCAGGATTGAAATGGTCGTTCGGGGTGTGTGTGTGTGTGTGTGTGTGTGTGTGTGTGTGTGTGTGTGTGACACACCTCCTTCCAGATTTGAAGTGATCGTGTGGTAAATGATCTGATGGTGGTTTGATTTGATCCAATTGGATCACCTGCTTAGTTACTGAAACAGGTAGAGACGACACCGACAGTTGAGTCGATCTCTCGTCACAAGCTTGCTTGGACCAATTTTGCAGATTTGATTTCGTATCTTCGTTTAGCATGTGCTGAAATCATACATACTTGTAGTTTATCTACCTTAAACGAAAGCAGCTTGTACTTTACAGCACGGGGTGCGCAGCTCAAGCCTGAAGATGAGCAAGAAAGGTCACCGACGACGGGAATTGCGATGATTGTGGCATTGCTAGCTTGGCGGTTCATCAGTTCCTGCTGATCTTACATTTCAGGGACAGAGGATAGCGGACGGGGGTGGGGCGACAAGGTGGCAGCGGTGTCGTTGGCCATGGGTGGTAGTAGCAGCGGCTAACGATGAGTGGAGCGTCGAGTTATGCTTTGTGAACAGTGTCAGTAGCGAGGCGCAACATAGAGTGGACTGCGGCGGTGGTTGCGGACGGGGAACAAAAGATGGACAAAGAGGTGGTACAGATTAGGTTGCGCGGATATGCTGATACGGATACGGATACGTGATATGGTGATACAGTGATACACCATTTCTTCAAAAACACTAATATAATGATATGTATGTACACTTATAAGAAAATGCGCAGCCCAACTAAACCATCATTACATCGTAACGTAACCAATTAGCTCACTAACAAAGAGCAACCCGCCAGTCCACCTGTACAAAATAATACACCAGCATACCATCCACCACAGTTAGTCACTTTAGGTTACCCATCTCAATATCATCTACACTCCCATCTACAGCTACCACCCCACATTAATCATATCTTGATCTCTCTCTTCTTCCTCAACAAGCACAGAGAAGAAATAAAGAAGAGAAAAGAGCGAAAAGAGGGGGCAGACGAGAGCAAATCAAGAGGAGGTGGTGACGAATCAACGATACCCACCAAGTGGCGACATTTGGAAACTAGAACTCTCTTTCTCTACCATTTCATGTCTCAAAATTTAGTCGTCAGATCTGGGGACTAGAGGGAACAGGAGCGGTGGCGGTCAACGAGTGTAGGGAGTAGTAGCAGTGTGAGTAGGGGAGCAAAGAAGTGGCATTAGAGTGAGAGTAATTGCATGCGCCTGTGGGGAACAGAATGAGAGAACAGACGACCTCATAACAAGTGGAACAAGAAGTAAGGGTTGGGAGGTATTGGAAATGTATCAGGGAAATATTCACCAAATATTAAAATTATTTTCTTTTTTGAAAAATAGGGAAATCACTTATACGAGCACCATACGTATCTGGCTGTATCGGGGACGTACTCGTATCCAATACCAATACGTCGATTTTTAGAAGTATCTGTGCAACGTAGGGTATAGAAGGGCGGCTAGTGGCGGTGCTGGAGATGAGGGTGAAGGAAGATCCATCTGGCATTTTCAACACTAGCAAACACAGAAGGCAAGGCAATGATAGGGGTATTAGGCAGCGTGGGAGGGTGTAGGGGGGAGGCATCAATGGTGTGATTGGTTCAAGAGAACGCTTAAAGTATCTAGGTCTCTAAAAATGATTTTGGTAATTAATAACAATGATGTTTAAAGGGACTATCATGTGCATTAAGATTATTGAAATGTTTAGTCTCAGATTTTAGACGATGACATGGAGATATCATGCAAAGATGATAAATCATCAATATGTCTCAAAACAAAGATATCATATAGTCTAAGGATATTTTATAGTTTATATTGATCTTGGTGAATGGATGGAAAGGCCTAATTTTATAGGCTAAAATGTCGTACTATAAAGAGATATCATGTCTAGTAGTTTAAAGACTTGTTTTGTATCACATTGATCAACTAAGAGTCATGCACCGCATTTGGAACTACATCTAAAAAATTTAGTAAAAATGTTATGACCGTAGGTATAACTGCAGTACTACTGGCGGGTGGTATGACCGCACTTGAGGTGCGGTAGTACCACAGTGCGATAGGTCCGATTCCTAGTTGGCGGTACGTTATTTCCAGAGAACATTTTTTTTGGAAATTTCTCCTCTGGGAAAACGGTAGTACCGCATGAGCCCAACAATACTACTGCATGCAATAGAATTGACCCATGTGAGTGCAGTAGTACCGCACCAGATCATAACGGCTAGTTAAATGAACTACATATAACCATTAAATCCTAAGCTCAGTAGTACCAACTGATACATAATGGTAGTACCGCACCTGCTAAATTTTTTAGGAATTTTGCCCCAACGATTGAATTTGTGGTTGAGGGTTATAAATACCTCCCCATCAACACTAAGCTCATAACACTTGGCCTCATTGAATACATTAGAGCTATTGGTACACTCTCTACTACTTATTTTGCTCATATTTCACATTTGAGGTAGTTCAGAGCATTCAAGTGTATATGTGTCATCAGTTGACCTATTTGGCACTTGATAACCTTTAAGCAAGGGCTGTGGTTTATTACTTTTGATGTTTGACAGCACCTAGATGACTTAGAGGCAGATTGTATGGTGATATCTTCAAAGAAGGTTGTAAAGAGATTCGGCACCGTTGTGAGTGGTTTTATGCTCGCCATCATCAGAGTGGAGAAAAAGCAACTCTAGGGGATTTGAGGTTCATAAGTCTTAATTTGTGGAGCCGGCCTAATCCGTTTGGGTTTACCTCAGTGTAGACTAGTGAAGATTGGCAAGTCTTTGATATCATGGGAAAAATATCGATTATTTTCATTGCGGTTTTTCCCTCTTATCTTTACTATTTCCATGTTATATTTCTAGCTATTTACTTGTGTAGAATTGTTTAGGTAGACTTGTGTTTAGTATTGACATAGCCTTAGGGTGACCTAATGAAATATAGCATTTAGCTCTTTACTTGTGCTAGAATTTCATTTTAGCTCACCCTTGCTATAATTGTCAATTAAGACTTAAAATTTTAGAAACCTCCTATTCTCCCCTATCTAGTCGATCATCCTCGATCCTACAACCACCTTATCCTATGAAGAAGATGGATTGGTCCATTGTGAGATTGTGTAACATCCCGAATTTCGGATGTTTGAAATTTTGAGCAATTCAAAATTTTTATTTTTGAACTTACTGACATTCGAATTTTGGTTCCACAATTTATCTGAGTTTTCCTGAGTTTTGTGCCCTACAAATTAATGATAAAGAGAACTCCTAAATATAAATAATAACGTTATAGATTATAAAAATAAAAAGATGTCGTTACAGAGCATGAATTTAAAATTACCAAAATCTTAAGCTTGAATTTAAGACAAAAGAATATTAGAATGTGTCTCCAAATGATTAGACCAATAATAATAAAATACAAAATAAGTTAAAATGGGGTTTAACCTCGGATAACTTAAGTTCGATTAAATTCATTACGTCAAAGCCAAACTTAAAGACTAGAGGAAAGAAAATAGCTGGAAATAATACCCAAGTACAGACAATAGTAAAGTCAATAAAAGATATGGGAATAATCTAATACAATGAATTGAAAATTCTAAACTAATTCTATGTAGCACTTAAATCCAAACTAAAATTTAAAAATGTAAACCCGACCCGAGGATCAAAATAATTTTAAAATAAAATCAGATCAATATTTAAATCACCGTTCAAATGATTTAAGTTGAGCCTTGATTTCACATTAAAATCTAAATTTAGATATTGAATTTAGCAAAACTCCAAACTTTAGATTGATGGGCATTTCTCCTCCCTTTCCCTCTATGCCATGTGGGTCAGCCATTTTCTATTTTCCCTTCCCTCTCTTTTCCCCTTCCTTCTTCCACTGCCGAATGGGCCTGACCCCTGCCGCTCCCTTCTTTCTTTTCTTGCCCCCATTTTCCTCCTCTGGCTGTGTTAACTCCACGTCGCTCTCCCCTGTGCGCCGTCGCCCCCTGCGTCACCGCACGTCGCTGCCCTCGTGGAGCTCGCGTCACGCCCGGTCGCCATCACCGCACGGCGCCCACGTCTCGCGCGCGTCGCCGTCCACTGGCGCCACACCGCCGCGCCACCACGCCGCTGTCACTACGCCCCGCCTGCACGCCGCGCAAATCCCGGGTGCGCCCACGCGCGCCGTGCGGCTCGCGTCACCCTGCCTCACCGGACCATGCCGCTCCCTCTTCTCCCGTCAACGGCGACATGGCCTCCGCAGTAACACCCTCCCCACGGCTATAAGTAGCGTGACCTCGTCTCTGCCTCCCCGCACCCTCCCATCACCTCTTCTTCCCCATCGCCCGTGTGTGCTCCCACGCCGCCACCGCCGCTCTCGGCCACTCCGGCGACGGTTTCCACGGGCCGACCGCGTCACAACGCGCCTCCCCTTCCTAGGAACCTCCACCGCCTGCCGATTGGATTCCTTCGAAGCCAGCTCACCGCACGGCCGGTTTTCCCCACCGCCGGCCGAGCGTGCCTCCACCGCCGCCATCCCGTACACAGTCGAGCTTCCCCGATTCCTCGTGGTGGGAGCGACTCCTCGGCGCCCCAGACCTCCGCCGACCATCGCCGGAGCTCCTCCCCCACCCCAGCTAGCCGGCGCCGTGCACATGCCCGCGCCGCCATGGAGCTCCGCCGCCAGCTCGCCTTGGCCTCCCTCCGGTCGCCTCGCCTACTCAAGTAAGTCCCGGGCACTTCACTGGAGCTCATGCGCGCACCGTTCTTTCCCCTTTCTCTCCCGGCCGCTGGCGCCTCACTTCCACCTCACCGCCGGCCGCCTAGGGCCGCCGCCCACCCGCCTTGGCGCCACCCCGGCCGAAGCCCTGCCACCGAGAGCCTTCTCGTCGATGGGGCTTTCCATTTTGCTGGTCACCTTGCCTCCCCGGCCGCTCGCCGCCGGCGACGCCGCCACCCATCCGTAGCGTCTCCCTCCCCTGTGCGGTCTCTGCTGTGTTCCAGTTCCCAGCCGATGGCAGCGTCTCTCCCTCTCTCTTGCATGACAGGTGGGCCCCCCCCTTGGAAGCTTGATCCGAACTCATGTGCATGAAGGTATCTTTCCACTCTACCTCTATGATCCTAAAATTTCTATCTAAGATTTTCTTATTTGAAGCTAATGAAATATAATTTGTAAATAAAGAGGGAAATAAGGAATTAATTGTAAGATTATAATAGAGGCTTTTGTAAATCAAAACTTATCTTAAGTAAACTTCATGACAAACGAAATAAAAATAGTAATAATGTCAAGCATGATTGAGTATAACAAGCTACGACCCGTATAAATAAATTCTAATTCAAATTAAACTAAGCCTAATAATAACTAAGGATACATAAAATGTTGAGCCATAAAATGCTATAACATCGGGCTCTAATATTTGGCAAACCCAAAAATTATATACACCACTATAACAAGTGCCTTGAAGATTAACGATCAACCAAAAACAAAGCTCATCTAAAGCTCGTACACCGCATCATAGGTCTAACCTAGCTCATGGAACTTCCTTGATAAATGAAAATAAATTAAAAGAAAGTCATCAAGCAAAAGATCAAGCCTCGTTTTTTTCCCCCAATCGGCTATGTTTGGCCACGTTCTTATCTCAAAGTGGATAATTCCTACAGATACTTATTCACCTCCGATCCCTCTTCATCCAAATTTTCCCTCACGGTAAAGTTACATAGATAATTCATTCTCTTGCCCAATTCATCTACCGCTGTGTTCACGACACACTAATCGAAGTTTTCTTTCTATACTCAAATCGTAGTAAATGTATAGTTTAAATTAAATCGGGCATTTGAAGTGTTTGGATTTATTTGGATTTTTTTGAGTTATTTGCTTTTATTTGAATTCAGTTGCTTAGCACGTAATTAGAAATTGGAGACCGGAAGAGTCAAGGATCAAGCGAGGCCGAGATCGAAGTGGAGATAAGGACTCGAACCTCAAGATCGACAAATGAGAAAGCTTTGAATGAGCACAAGACCGCGGTAAACCGCGCAAGGCGAGTCAATACTTTGATCATATTGAGCCTACATTTCTGCAAATTACTTTGTTTTAAATTAACAAAGTGCATGCTGTTATTTATATGCAAAGACATGCTAAATTTAATATTCTAGTTAAATGCCACTGTTACCTTGAATAATATTACACCCTCTGTTGGAATGTTTGAATGAATGAACCTTGTCGCCCTAGCAAAAATTATAATTATAACATTTCGAAAATAAGTCCCTAATAATATGCTACGCTTAGTACTGCATTGATATACAGGGGGCGCTGAAAACGCCCCAAAAACGTCATCAACATGTTTAATTATGAGAACTGTTTGGGCAGTCATGGTGGTAATGACTGATAAATGTTGGATATGATTATTTTATGTCTCCAAAAACCCCCAACATGCTTAAATATCTGGGCGGATGGTTCGGGGGTGTGGTGCAGGTGTGCACGAGAGTGTGGTTTGTGGTAGAACCGTCCAGATACCACTAAGGACTGAATCTTGTTATGTCAACCCGTGTAAAACAGTACAACCACAAGTCTGTAAATTACAACTTGGCTTAGTAGAATTACCGGACCCTGAAAGTCATCCTTCCAGGAGGCGGTGTGAGGATGTGCAAGCGGCAGTCTGTGTGACGGCTTGAATGGGACACCAGTGGAAGGTGAAGTTCTGCTGTGGCGGGCTAGCAGGGGTGGGGAGCCAGCTGCTAGACGTTCAGAAGGAGGACATCCCGCACAATGTATGGGACCCACCGCAAGTGGGAACGACCCATAGGGTGAAATGATGGAAGGGGCGAGGTATTTTGAAAAGTCACTGTGATGGTCTGCTCGACCACATGTTTAAAGTATCATGTGGGGCAATGAGTTGATTATCTCTTGTGGTGAAAGTGTACAAACTCTGCAGAGTCAAAACTATTCGAATAGCCGTGCCCACGGTCAAGGGCAGACATGGGAACTTAACCAGATATAGTTCTATTTCAAAATGCTTTGTGGATGGGAATGGAAAAGTGGAGGGCAGTGTAAGGCCCTAGTTTGGAATTGTCCTGGGTGTCGTCCCAGTGGTAAGTTAAGCGGCTATAACGCTGAAGAATTGCTATATGGTGCAGATGCCATGTAATGGTGGATGGAATCTGAATCACTATTATTACTGCATTCAACATATACGTGTGTTCAAAATGCTAGGTCTTAGGAATTTTTATATAATTGTATTCAAAAGCACTCTTCGCAAAAATAAAATAAACCTAAGCCATCATTTGGTTAGCCATACATGTTATATACTGCATTCTGTGTATTGGCTTGCTGAGCACGGGGTCGGAGTGCTCATGCTCGCTTTTGCGACAAATTCAGGAGCAGGAATCAGATCACTGCGCTTCAACAATACTTTTGGGTCATGATGGCAAAGAAGATGAAGATGTCGAGAACTAGGCCGCGATCCTCCAGTTGGCTGCCTGTGGGCATGTCCTGAAGGTCCCACCTGTGTGCTTCGTTCTTCCGCTGCTGCAATTTAATGATTTCGGCCTCATCGGCCCATGTGTAAGTTTATTATTTTAATTACGTTTCCGCATGATATGTACTTTGATATTCAGAACTGTAACTGTGTGCACTATCTACTGATCCAGGGAATAGTGCAATTAAACACAGTAGATTCCGGATTATAAAATCTGGGTCTGACAGATTGCCTTATAAATTTTGGTGGACCATATGATTGCAATGCCTGCCCCTGAATTCAAATGGAATCCAATCCAAATCCAAGCATGGTGTAAGGCCCACCAAAGTGAAGAGTTGTAGTAATTGGCACAAGTGGCACCCTGTCGACCAGACCTAGCCAAATGGGCCACCTACCATAGGCCCATGTAGGCACAGACTAATCAGGCCACACCGTCCTAGCCCACGGGCTCTACCTCAGACCCAGGCATGACCCAAGGAGGCTATAGGCCATGCCATGCCGATCCGAGCACGTGTAGCCGACAAGCCTATAATGGGCTGTTTAGCACGTAGGCATGCACCACCTTCGCCGTGCATTCCCTGGATGCCGCGCGAAAGGGAAAGAGCGGAGCTAGGAGCACGAGCCATGAGAGGAATAGGGGATAGGGAGGGAGGAGGTGGCGGTCAAGCTGCAGAGCAGGCAGCGCCACGATGGGGAGGGGGAGGTGAGGCACCGAGGAGGCAGCGGCCGAACTAGGGAGGGAGGAGATGACGGCTGGGTCGGGGACGGAGGAGGAGGCGGTGGAGCACAAGAGGGAGCAGGCAATAGGGAGAGAGGAGACAACAGCTAGGCTAGAGAAGGAGGAGGCGAGGAGGGGATATTAAAGAGTTAAAGATTGAGATAAATAAAGAGACAATTAAATTAATTGAGATAAATAAATAAAATTAATAAATAAAGAGACAGAAAAAGAGAATTATAAATAGTTTGAAGATGTAATAAAGATCTTTATTTATGTTTACATGGCCACCTCGTTTAAAACTTTGCCAAGTAAAAGCTTAATTTGAGAAAACCTTGGTTACGAGAAAAGAGTACAGCTTATAGTTCTACATACATTAATGCTCTAAGTGTCATTATCTAGATAAAGATTGTTGTCAACTCCGTATTTTTGATGAAATATTGTTGTCGTGCGTCCGCCTATTCCCAGTCTTTGATCATAAGAAGTATTTTTACCATCTCGCTTATGAAACTTGTTTTTCTCTCCTCCAGTATTCTCCCAAAAAGGCTAAAGGCGGATCTAGAAGAAACCATCCAGACTGGACCAATTAACATATCTCGTGCTAGTATGGATATCATTGGATATGTCATTTGCGCTCTTGCCACCAGTTCAAATATTGATATCCTCCTAGCTTAGCACCGTATAGTTGTTCAGATAGGCAGATAGCGATCCAATGCTAGGCTTGCTTTGTCTTCCTTCAGTACCTAACGTCGTATAAGAACCTGAACCTCCGAAGGAAGAACTTGTACCCTAGATCTTGCCCCCACATGATTTTCTTCTTACCTTTAATGGGTGGCGGTGGAGGTTGTTGCAAGCAAACTCTCTAAAATTTTTAGTCATACTTGTGATAAACATCGGTTAGCTGAGTACGAACAAGTGAGAAATAGCTAGAATAGTCTATCCCTGCTGCATCACCCAGAACTCGAAGTACATTGCTGAATCCTTGGAGTTTAACTTTGGGATCTAAAATAAATGCAAAAGTGTATAAAATAGGAATTTTTTGATATTTCAAAATTTTAGATTTCATAAAAATATAGCCTCTCATAAAACTATATCACTTTCATTATCTTGCAAATGCATAGCAATTAAAAGAATATGATGCACAATTATATAAGATGTTAGGTAATAAACTGCAAATAAAACAACAGTGGAATCATTAAAAAGTTCAATTAAAGCTAGTAACCTCTTAGCAACATACTAATGTTGCCCAGTCAACAGAGTACTACTGTGAAGGCTTTAGTAGTGTGTTTGCATAAAAACAGAAAAATTGCTATTATAAAACACAAGACTCTTAAGCATTATGTAATTAGAGTTCCATCTTACCAGTATATCCAAAGCAAACTTCTTTTGACGTACACCCATTGCAATGCAAAAGTTCTTATATGCAGTTATTCATTTCTTATAATTATTTAGGAAAGATATTGCATTACAGAAAGCTGTAATATATGGTTCTAACATCTTTAAACCACATTTAACTGTTAGATTAATAATATGACGTGCACATTGCTGATGTAGCAAGAAAGATTCGGTGTATATATTGAATAATGGAGTGAGAATATCTGTTGGCCTAGAGTTTGCGGTAGCATTATCTAAAGTTATTGCAAAAATTTTATTGCTGAGACCAAAATATTCCACAACTTTAACAATGCACTTCGCAATATCTTGCTAGTATGAGCTACATCAATTAATTTAAACCCTACAATTCTTTTTTTTCTTATTCTCAATTTTCATTCACATAATAGCCAACTACACTAAGATAGTACTCCCTAGCCCGACTACTCCATATGTTTGAGGTCAAGGCAACAGAACATCTGCATGAATTGAACAATTCTTTTAGTTTATTACGACCATTATTATAATACTTAACTAGATTTCTAGTAGTTATTTGTCTAGACACTGTATTAAATCTAGGATCATGCACATTCCTAATGTACTTTTTGAGCACAGAAGACTCTCCAAAGCCTAAAGGTAGATCAACATTAGCAATTGGTCGACAAAGAGATTCTCTAACTAGCTCAGGACTATAGTCCCATTTACGTATCATATAGTTGGGGTTGTATTGCATCTACGTTTGCCTCATTGACGCTCCTTGTTTCGCTATACGTCTTTGATCATATCTTATCAAATGCCCTACTCCACTTGAAAACTTCGTAGTCAACACATTACGACAAATTTTACAAACAGTATACCGTACCTTCTCTCCTTTTTCCCTTCCTTGTATGTCTTATCAAAATATTCCTAGACTTCCGATGTGCTATACATGGATCTCTTTGCTCCAGTGCTTGTAGATGCAGAGGCACTCGAAGAGCCGGATGATGGTGCTACAGTAGCCTCAAGCACATTCCCCATTGAGGTGTGCCCTCAAGTACTGGAGTCATATCAGTCTCGAAGGCTACAAGGTCCTCCGACGTGATGCCATAATTAGCAAAAGGAAAGTGATTTATCGAGAAAACTACAATTTGAAAATTACACTATTGTTTATTTCACCTTACTACAAATAGTAAGAAATTAAGAATAATAAAAATATCAAAAAAATCACTATGGTTACCTCTTTTGCTGAATGCAACCGGATTACAAAATTTCAAATATTTGGAAAAAATATTTTGAATTTTGCCAAATGTTCACAAACTGGATCTCAATTTTCACAATGCAAGCGAGTGAGGAGATTGAGGGGAGCGTTGTGGCTAGATGAGGGGGTGGGTGCCTATTTATTGAAAAGATTGGGTTTTTTTAAATTATTTGATTTTTTAAAAAAATTTAAGCTCCCAACGACTAAAAAAGGTAAAACATTTTTTGAATTTCCGACCGTTATCGTGCATTAATGTGTTAATGGTCCTTAACGGGCCAAACGGTCATAACCAGGCTATGTCAGACCGACCGGGTCTTAACAGGCCAACAGTCAGCTCGTTAAGGCACGGTCCCAGCCTGCTAACCACCTCGCCATCGCCACCTCGACTAGTCAGCATCCTGCAGTCCTGCCCTCCTCCCCCCGCTTAGCTACTCTGCTTGCCGCACCAACCCCCACCTCCTCCGGCGGTCTAGTTGCTTTGCCTGCCCCTACCACCTCCCTCGCTCAGGTGCCCACCCATAGTAGCCCACCTCCTCCATCGCTCCCTCCTCCATCGGTGAGCCACCGGACACCCACCTCCTCTGCCACCCCCCTCACCTCATCCAGTGCTCCACCCCACCTCTCCAGTGCGATGCCCCCTACTCTCTTCGCTATCCACCTCCTTGGCTCCTTCGCCATCACCACCCGCTAGATCCATTAGACCGCTGCCAGCTTGGCTCACACATGTTGGGCCTAATAGACCGTGTCATGATCACCTGTACCTAGCACGACACGATACAGTGTAGGGATGAAAAAAAGCTTGTTAGTGAGGCTTGTTGACTCGATTTAAAATTGTTTCAATTACACTCGTTAATTGGTTAAACATTGAATGAGTCGATTTCGGATGAAATTAAATTTTGCCTTTTCTTGGCTCGTTAGCTTGATTCTAAAAATAATACCAAACTATCAATAAAATGATATTAAATCAAATCGTATCTATTTCAAATTTTTTTTGATAAGACGAGAACCTGACTCGATATCCACCCCTAGTATTTGTACGTGCCATGTCGGGCTAGCTCATTAAATCGAGGTAACAACCCAAATACCACATATCAGACCAATACAACCCGATTAGTCTGAACAAGATCAACTATGGGCTTGTTTGGCAACGACTGCGACTTTTGGCTGAAATTTTTGAATTTTGGCTGTTTACGGTACAGATTACAGAGAGAGATATTCACTTACGATTTTGGCTGGTACAGATGTTGCGCTTTTAACGTGTACATCGTTTAACTTATAGACCCCGTTATGAAAAAATACTCTGTCTAAAAGTTAGGTACTATAGTAAAAACTAAAAACCATCAGTTTTCAAGGAAAAAAAAGGCCATATACCATGTTCCAGGATAACCCGATTAGCCCAGGCTGTCCAGCCCGTTTGACCACCTCTCCTGCCGACCAGCCGAAACCGCGTGGGCGGTCGACCGTAACTCTCTCTACTCGGTCGGCGTTTCGACGTCTCGCCGTCCCGTCCGTCCCAAATCCATCACGCTCTGCGTCGGAGCCTGCCCTTTTCCCCTTCGTTTCCTCCTCCTCTCGCACGCGGTCCTGGAGGCAGTCCGTCTCCGTGTGCTGCTCTGCCGCGGCCGCGGGCAGCCAGGAAGCTTCCAGAACCCCTCCTCCCTTCCTCGTACGCCACGCAACCTCCTCCTGCTCCTCCTCCCCCTACCCTCCTTGCCCTCTTAAATACCCCTCCCAATCCGCCTTCCCCGTTCCATTCGACTCAGATTTGGGGGAGCTCGCCGGTCGTCTACTCCCTTCTTGCAAATCTTTCTTGGTTCGCGCTGCAGAGGAGGCAAGGTTTAGGATAGAACGGTGGTGCCGCTGCCATGTCGTCGAAGCGGATCTTGAAGGAGCTCAAGGACCTGCAGAAGGATCCCCCGACCTCCTGCAGCGCCGGTACTTCTTCTCTCCTCTCATCCTCTTTTCCTTTTCTTTTTCTTTTTCGAAAAATTATTCCAAGAGCTTGTGCATGGTGTGTTACGCACGTACGTATGGCGCATGTTGATCTGCTCTAGTTGGGTTACCGCTAGATCTGTGTGTTGATGGGGGAGGGGGTTACTGGTTAGGTTGATTGCTTGTAGGTTTTCGACAATTAGATGGTCTGGTGTGGAATCGGAGTCGTCAGGGTGGCAGCCCACCTGGAAATTTCAAACAGTGGTCTCCTCAAATTTAGAATTTTTGATGGACGATTCTTTCTAGCGTGACTTTGGCATAAACCAACTCTTTACAATCACCCAATGAAAATATTGAAAAAAAAAATCCGCAGTTTTGAATTAACTCGATGCAACATCCTGTCAGCTAAGTTCAGTAATCTCGTACCTGTTGATGCGCCGAACAATTTGTACATTGTAATCTGGAAATCATTAGAAGATGAGCTTCAGTGCAAACGGAACTACATGGAGTAGCTAATTCCTGAATGTCAAAAGTGTCAAGAATTCGGTCTTCAAAATGAATTGGGCAAAAACTGGAAGACATGCTTAGTTCTGAATGAACCTTCGAAGCATGGCTACACTTGTTATGGGCAATGGGCATTACTCATTAGGTGGCTAGAATATTTGCACAGACAAGGCTTGTGCTTGTGAGCATCTGAACCTGGATGTTGTCATACGAGTTTCGACTTGCTTCCTCTACATTGTTAGAATTTGGGATAATCTGGTTCATGCCTTCACAGAATGATGCAATCTATCTTACTATCTGCAAATGAGTTTTGCATTTGCAGTTTCATTCTGTACAAATGCTTCCTAATTTGTTTAATATTATAAAACTGGGGTTTGGATAATCAATTCCTCATGTATGACTAATATGCATGCTTTGTTAACCTATCAGGCCCTGTGGGAGAAGATATGTTCCATTGGCAGGCAACAATTATGGGTCCATCAGATAGCCCTTATGCAGGCGGCATCTTTTTGGTTACAATTCATTTTCCTCCGGACTATCCATTCAAACCACCTAAGGTAAGGACACTGAAACATCATATTTAACTGGCATATTTAAGGGTAGATACCTTGCTTCAATTAGACATCTAAAGTTATTCAAGCAATGGAGTAAATTGGGTCTTGTAAACATCTTACAACAACAACAGAGCATTTTGTCCCAAACAAGTTAAGGTAGGCTAGAAACGAAAGCTCCTCAAGGTCAAAGAAACGAGTGCCTTATAATAAAACCTACAAGTCAAAACCCTAAGCTTGCATTGTGCCATCTGAGCAGAGAGTCTAAAACACCATCCCTAAACCTTCTTCTTATGTCATGGTCTTGGCATGTATATCGCTAACTTCCATGCGTTTCTTTACAAAGATAATTGTTTAGATACATTCCAATCTCTCAAGTCTCTTTTAACTGCTTTCTTCCATATCAGTCTTGTCAACCTCTGCCTCTTCTTACGTTTTCGGTATGTCTTAAAATTTCGTTACGTTCCGGTGCCTCAGGAGGCATCTGTTGGAGATGTCCAAACCATCTTAAACGATGTTGGACAAGCTTCTCTTCAGTTGGTACTACCCCCACCGTATCACATATATCATCATCATGGGTTCGATCCTGTCTTGTGTGACCACAGATCTGCCGCAGCATTCTCATCTCTGCTGCACTTATCTTCTGTATATATTGTCTTATAAACATCTTATGCTTAGAATTTTCTTGGAACCTGTCAGACAATTCGCAATTGTAACTTTTTTCTCTTATGCTTAGAATTTTCTTGGAACCTGTCAGGCAATTGTAACGTTTTTTCTCAGGTGGAATATGATAACTAGCTTGTTCTTTGGTCGTTTTAGATAGTTGAAAATTTTTATTTCCTTTGTTTTCGTCTGCATCTCGATCATTAGATTTGTTCATTAGAAGATCTCAACACCGCACAATCATTTTCTTCTTCTCTTTTTTTTCCCCCTGAATCGTATAGTTTCTTGCAGCTATAATTGCGATAATGTTAAGAAACTCATTAAAACCATTGTGGTTTTTCAAAATCGAAAGATGTGGAGGCTCTTTCCTTTCCTTGTTTCAAGTATTGGGCATCCATTGTGGTAATTGTATTATATTGTTCTAAGAGCATCAATGCGTTCATTCATCCTTTGGTATGTTTATCTATGTGATCGCTTGTAGATGAGAGTTCTCGTGTTCATTATGATGGTGTAGGTAGCAGCTGTTCTAGTTACCTCGAGAGTTGCGATCACCTTAGCTTCCCTGTTCTCTTTCTGGTCTTATAAAAGCCTTAGCAGAACCATTCATTGCTAGAACATCGTATGAACTGAAAGAAGGGTGATTGTTTTGTTTATTTGTTCATGGTCTTGTCGTCTTGATCTGGTAATGCCACCGAGAATATGTTCTTGGTGGTGGGAGCACAGCAGTGTGCAGCTTGTGACGTAGGTTCGATCCCGGGCACAACGGCCATGAAAAACACTTGTTTGGAAGTGATGCCAACTGCTATCTTAGGCAGAGTTATTTCATATGCTGATGGTTCATTGGCACCCTGCAGTTTGTCATGTAGCAAAAGTTCTAGGTCACAATTAGCATTTTCAGTTATAACTAACTCAAAAAGTAATGATCCATGATTGATCGTTTATAGTTGGAGTTGGGACTTCCTTGCTTTTTGTCTTGCTCATTTTCTGTTTTACTTTTATTATATTCTGATTCTGCAGAATAATGACAATAATAGTAAATTTTGCAGGTGGCATTCAAGACAAAGGTGTTCCATCCAAACATTAACAGCAACGGGAGCATCTGCCTTGATATCTTGAAGGAGCAATGGAGCCCTGCACTGACCATTTCAAAGGTTGGTTTGTCGCTCTTCCATTCTTCTATTAAAGCGCAACAGTTTTATGTGTTGAGAATGAAACTATGCAACGCTCTTCCATTCTTCTCCTACTAAAGCTTAACAGTATTATGTGTTGAAGTTGAGAGTGAAACTATGCAACCTTAGCAACCAAGCTTATTCTGTTGGGCCATGGTGGCAGTCCCATGTGCCATGTGCTTGGGTTTTGGGGCTTATACACAGACTTTTAAAGTAAACTTCAGGTGCTTAGTTTGATGGCTTCTGTTCTAAACGAACTTCTTTGATGTGGGATGTTCATTCAGGTGCTCCTCTCAATCTGCTCCTTGTTGACTGATCCAAATCCTGATGACCCATTGGTTCCGGAGATTGCTCACATGTACAAGACCGATCGGGCAAAGTATGAGTCCACTGCGAGGAACTGGGCCCAGAAGTATGCAATGGGCTAGCATTTCAGACTAAGGAATATGATGTCTTATATGATTATCTTCTGGTTTTGCCATTGTATTGCCTTGTAATTTTCAGCATTTAAGAAACAGCAAAAACCAAATTGAAACTTAGTTGTTTTGTGGACTGGACTCTAGGAGGTTCAGCTACCATAAATTAAGTGATGGATGGTCGATTGGATATGCAATGAGCATTCGAATTGTTGGTTTTGTTTTCCTGAGTAACAATGTGATATGGTAGTACACAATAGACATACGAATCAGTTGTCAATTGTACTTATCTGTCTTGCCTATTCCTACAGTAATACAAAATGCATGAATTGGCACTTTGTGCCCCTAATTGATTTATAATCGTCTAATCATTTGCAAAAATGAAGCTAAGCATGAGCATGATCATTTTATATCATGAACTAATGTTATTTCAGTACCAAGTATTTACATGGAAATATCTAGCTTCTAATCTTGTGTAAATCGTATTGCATAAAAATCATTTCAAAAAATGTGTTCTTGCTCATGTACAAAAACTTTATTATTGTAATCTTTAGAAAGATAGATGGTGGCATATTAAAGAGAGTGATAAATCATCAAGTATATTACATATGTAAATGTTCAAATTAATTAAGTGATAGTAATTTATCAGAATTGAGCCTTTTAGTCAAAAGTTACATTTTTTGAAACAACTAATATATCTTTGAAATACTAGTTGGAAAATGTATTAAAATGCATTTCAAAGTGTAGAATCGGTATGACAATAGAGGGGTTGAATGATGTCTTAAATTTTTCTAAAGTATTTACCAATTTTTCACTCCAAGAGTTACGAAAAATTATGAAGATCAAGAAGATAAAAATGCAAAAAATTTTGGTGCTACAGTAAATTCATCAACTTGGTGAACAGTAAAAACACTACTATTTCACATCTAAAAATCCATATAACTTTAGATATGTATATCCAAATACTTACTAAGGTTAGTTCATGACCTTAAAAATCTATCACAACTAAAAATCTTGAAAGAACTTAAGAGCATTAGTTTTTTTTGGTCCGTGAAACTCTGCTGCACCAAAACATGGTAAAAGCATAAATTAAGCAAACTCTCAAACCAAGACTTCAAATTACTTGAAATTTGGTCTACATCTTCTCTAGGATGTTAGGAATATATATTCCAATCAACGATTAAGAAAATCATTTGCAAAGTTCTAACCTCTTTTCGTTTGAAGAAAGATTGCACTAAAACCAGGCAAAAAAAGGCGAATATGACTTGTGAATGAACGACTATATATATATATATATATATATATATATATATATATATATATATATATATATATATATATATATATATATATATATATATATATATATATAGGACGAGTGTTTCATGCACCATGGTGCCTAGGCACCCATATCAATACCCGTTGATTTGCTTTGAGATTCGCAACGTTTGATGTGGGTATCTTCATATACCCATAAAAAAGTATATTTGAGATGTCAAACTCCGAAAAAAATTAAATTCAACTTCAGTTTAATTAGTTTGAATTATTTTTATGGTATATACTCACTGTAGTCGCATTGAATTCAAAAGTAGTTCAAACTAGTTTGAACTGAGTTCAAAACTTACTTACCATAAATATATTAAGGGTATAAAACATTTTCATACCCAAACTCAAAAAAATTATCAATCATACACGTGCATCGGATGTGGGTGCCTAGGCACCATGGTGCCTTACGTAATTTTCCTATATATATATAATCACATGTCACAGCAAACTATAACAACCAAGAAATCGAGGCAAAAATAACTGGATTAAGAAATCGCTCGAGAGGCCAAATTAAGCAAAATCTGAGCAACTTCAAGAATTTGCCAAACCTGATAGCTAAATGGATGAGGATTGATTTTCAAGGTATATCTCCATTGCTTACTCATCATTGGCATTCAGCAAGATCAAGAAAGAGAGGCAAGATTAAAACCAACCAAAATAAGAGCAAATTAATCAAATCAAGAGGGATTCATGAGAGATGAACAAATTGTTATATTGCTACTTTAGGATAAAGGTTTTGTAGCTACTCCACCTGAAAGACAAGAAAGTACATTACATCACTCACCCTTCTCAAATTCTAACCTAGAACATTGGGCTTTAATGAGTAAAGTTATGAAGGTTAGATGGTTAACTTGTAAGTTTCCATTCCAACCTTTGAATAGACAAGGCAACAAACCCCATCAAATATAAATGGATACTATCCACTTAGTATAAGTAGGAAAAACTCGTTAACCCCACACAACATGAGTTTTACGCACAAACTACACTTATGCATGCTTTTTAAAGCGCATAAGCCCAAATTCGCTAAATCCTTAGCCTTTGATCTACTTGATCATCTCGCTCCTCTTTAACCTAAATCACCTTCCCAAGTGGACTGCTCTGTAACATCCTGATTTTCAAAGCTTTTTTGAAGCTTTTAAAATAAAATTCACCATTTGGATTTTTTGGAATTAATAAAAGCTTATTATAATTTTTATTAATTAAAAGGATTTAACATGATTAAGCTAAACATTAACATTTGTCAAAAGTATTTTATTTGAGTTCCTTGAGTCTCAAGGATTGTTCTGGAATTTTCTTGGATTTTATGAATTTATTTGCTATTTTCTAGAGCTCAAAAGGTTTTAGTTGAATTTCCGAAATTAGAAAAACCCTCAAAATCCTAAAAACAGTACTGGGCCGAGCCCATTACTGTTCATCCTAGCCCAGCCCACCTTCTCTCTGGCCCGCTCCACTCGTCAACCCGGCTTGCCGCACTTGCCACGCGTCGCCCATCTGGTGCTCGCCCGCCTGCATCGAGCCGTCCGCACCGCCATCTCCCATAGCCGTTCGATTGCCTCGTGTCGCGCATCCAATGGTGCAGGCATTGTTCCTCTTCTTCCCAGGTGACTGCCGTCGTGTCCGTCTCAAGCTCCGCTGCTCGCCGCCGCACATCTCCGCCCCGGACTCGGCGTCTGTGCCCGTCGTGGACTCCTCAAGGTCCGGGTATTTAAGGCCACGCCTGCCCCTCATTTCCCTCATCTCGCTGAGCCGAGCTCACCCTTGCCTATGCGTCATCTTCGCCGATGAGCAGCGAAGCCGCCCCATCCTCGCTGTCGTCCTTTTCTCCTCCGTGCACCGTCGCCAGTCTCGCCTAGTCACCACTACCCTCGTCATTGCTGTCGATCTCTGCCGGCCATCTTCGTCGTTCGCCGTCGGTGAGTCGTTGTCCGCCGTCCGATCCGTCGCCGTCATCCGTCCTCACCCTGCCGCCGCTCCGTCACCCCGCCCCGCCGTGCGCCGCCCTCCGTGCGCAGTTGCCTCGGTCGCCGCATGCCTCCTCGGTCCCCACGTATGTAGATGTTAGTGCCAATGTCACAATGCACCCGTGCCTCGCGTCGCTTCAGCTCCTCCGTGGATTGGGTCCATGGTGCACCGAGCCTCTAACACATGGGTCCCACCTATCACCTGCACTGTTCCGTAAACCCGTGAGCCAGCTAGCTGAGTCAGCAGCCACGTCGGATGCCACCTCAGCCCTAGATTCCATGTGTTGTGCCACGTGAGCCCCACGTCAGTGACCGTGTCATCATTAGTGCCATGTCATCAGCCACATGTCATGTCAGCGTGCCACATCAGCCCCAGTGCACACATGTCCGCCCAGTCAGCCGCCGCGTCAGCAAGCCCCATCGGCAGCGCACTGTTCTGTGCACCGGGTTCACCGTAGACTTGCTTTTTCGTGAGCTGAGTCTACAGTACAGTAGAATTTTCGATTTTCAGCCTTTTTCTTTATATTAGATTTTTCGAGAGCCTGTTCTCCTTCGTCCTAGCTCCGATTGACCTGATTCTTTTTCCTAAATTCATCTAAAATTGAGCTCTGCCTTTTGGTTTTGGTTTTGAAGTTTTTGGAGTTCATTTGAATTTTATTTGAATTTATTTTGTATTTCATTTCATTTTCTCTCTCGGTAGATCACACCTTCGAAGGAGCTGAAGCATGATTCGAAGATCAAGAGCCGTTAACTGAGTAAGGCCAAAGCAAGTCATGTCATTTAATCATGTTGAATCCAGTTTTCAAGTTTATTATTTTTATTTTTTTAAAATTATCATGCATTGCTATTTTATCATAAACCTTTGTATTAGTAGCTATTGTCCAATTTGATTATTTCTCCTTGATAATTTGAATGCCATGATTCCATTGGCACCATAGGATGGGTAATTATCTAGTGATACAATAATAGTTGTCATTTGGGTTGTATATTTAGAATTGCTTCGTCATGCTTATTGTAACGTTGGGTTTATCATCACATGTGATCAGTTAAGTAATTTTGACTTATTGATATATTGGAACGTGGTGGTAATCACAGTGATAAAATTTGTATGCCATGACATTGTGGTGTTATTGGTGTTGGTTATACAAAATTGGTTTTTACTCGGGAGAATGATCGTGCAGTAAAGGGGGTGCAATTTGCAAATTGGGATGTGGATGTTTCGCCTGGGTAAATCTAAGAACTTAACTTCGTGCATCATTGATCTAAGCCTTATTGTACAAACCACATGTCTAATATGGGATAGACCTGGCATAATAATGTGTGAAGACTCAACTTTGATTTCGCTACTGATGTTGTGGTGTAAGACGGGGCAATTATTGACTAAGTGATAGCTTACTCGACGATGAAACCTTAGCGAGCGGGATCAGGTTGAGATGGAGCATTGTAAAAACCTTATTGTAATTTTGTTTAACATGAAGATTATCACATCGTGTGGGTACAATTGTGCAACCTCTGCAGAGTGTAAAACTATTCGAATAGCCATATCCTCGGTCATCGACAACACTTGGTGATTTCACATGAGGGGTAGAGTTTTCATAAAAATCTGGTTGAGTTAAGTTGGGGAGTGGATGGTTAGTTCACTGGTAGTTCATTATATGAATCTTGGTTCATGGGTGATTCATTGGGGTGAATGGTCAGTTCACTTGTGGTTGGTCTCTGTTGTAGGGGTGGCCCCCACCTAGGCCCAGTCGGCCTGTTAGGTCCGAAATAGGACATGTGTAATGACATAAGAGCCCCCGAGGGGAATACTCATGTGTAAGGGTACAACTGTACAAGCACTCTCCATGTGAATATATATATATATATGTGGCTTAGGCCACGGGGAGAAAGGAGGAAGCCATTCATTTACTCAACTCTCCACTACTACACTCTCTCTCTATTTGGTATGTAACCACAACAGCCTCAATTTCTTTGATTACTTATTTATTATCATTTTCAAAGTTGACTTTTCAATCTATTTATTACTTTAAACTATTGATTTCTGCAAAATTAATCTTTCAGCCATCTATTGGTAAGCCTTGTATACTATATTGCATTTTTTTTGTTACAAACGACTTGCTAAGTACTATATTGCATTTTTTTGTTACAAGCCAGATCTTAAGGAGGATGGCACCAAGGAAAGCTTCACCGTCGGCGGCGAAGAAGAAGGCGGAAGCGGCGAGGTCTCGCGTCAGCACTGGGGCTTCGACTCTAGCAGCCGCAGGTACGAGCGGTGGTGCAGGTGCGACAGCGAACCCCGCCACCAACGCAACGCCCGACCCCACCACCGACGCGACGCCCGATCCCACCACCGACGCGACGACCGACCCCACCAGCACCACCCCAACGACCAACCCCGGCGATGGCAGCGCAGGCGCATCCGTTCTTCCACCCAACGCAGAAGCGGTGAATGGCCCCAGCGGCGATGCGAACCGCGTCGCCTGCTCCAGGGCCCTCCGTGACAACGCGGCGGGCAACCTGGGCGCGCAGGCCGTGATCACCGCCGTACCGGTCGCGCCGTCAAGCGCACCGATGGCCCCAGCCACGGCTGCGGTGGAGGCCGCCCTGCTGGCAGCACTTAGCGCGTTCCAGCAGGAGTTAACAGACCTCCGCGGAGCTGTGCGGGACATGCAAGAGGCTCGGAGCCTACCCCCCTCCCCGGCGGTGGCGTCCGAACCCCCCACGTCTAGTCGCGTCCCATCGCGGCGAATAGATCCAGAGTCTCCCCGCTCTCCGCGAGCCTGCAGCACGCGGCTTGGCCCGAGGGCTTCAAGTTCCCGAGCGTCATCGAGGCCTACAAGGGCGACTCCGACCCGCGAGGCTTCGTGCGCGTGTACGAGACCGCTATCGAAGCCGCTGGCGGAGACGACACCACGAAGGCAAGAGGACTCCCCCTCGCGTTACAAGGCGTGGCGCTGTCCTGGTTCTTCTCCATCGCACCACAGTCCATCTACGCGTGGGAACAGATCTGCGGTCAACTCTGCAGCAACTTCCAGGGAAACTACGTCGAGCGTGTCGATGCGGACCAGCTCTTCGCAGTCAAGCAAAAACCTGACGAAATGCTCCGGGATTACTTCAAGCGCTTCGTGAAAGTGCGCTGCCAGGTCAAGAACGTCAACGAAACAACCGTCATCAACGCAGCAACACAAGGTCTCCGCCCGGGACCACTCACTGAATATAACGCGCGGAAGCCACTCAAGTCGGAGGCAGAGCTCTTCGACAAAGTGGAAGCGTACGCCCGAGCCGAAGAGGACGTACGGAGGCGCAGTGGCAACGGCTCTGACGCCGGGCAAGCGGAGGGCTTGTCACAAGGAAGCAGCGCAAGAAACAACCTGAGGACGGACCACAAGCAAGTGTCCGCAGGTGACACTCGTGAGCCCGTCGATGATGGGGTGCACCAAACCTCACCAGGCGACAGGCGTAAGCCCCGGCGTAACCAGCGGAGACCCCAAAAGGTCCGCCATATCCTGGCTGCGCAGGGCATTCCGCGGGGGGCTGTGTCAACCTCGCGCGTTGCAGGGGGACGCGAAGGAGGCGACGATGCCAAGCCGCGCGCGGAGCAGGAAATCCTAGAATACGGTAGATGATGTGAGGTACACGGCTACGGGGCCACTTCACGCGGGCATGCACCGAAGTTGCGGCATTACGACAGGCGGTGGCCCATGTATGGGCTTCGAAGACATTGACCCCCGTAACAGCCCGCGTACAGAAGGGGCATGGCGGTCCCTCCCGTGCTGGGTCCCCCGGAGAGACCCAATGCCGTGGCATTTATGTCATCGATGGAGGCTCTTCGTCGAGCACTTCCTCGGCACAACTACCCCGGCGGGCGTCCCCTTGCAGCATCACCTTCACATCAGCCAATGCCCAGGGTGTAGAATTCCCCCATCAAGATCCCTTGGTCATCCAGGCCGACATGGCAGGTTGCGACGTCAGGCGCATCCTCATTGACGGAGGGAGCTCCGCCAACATTTTGTTCGTAGAGGCCCTCGATCGTATGGGAATACCTCGGAGTCTATTAAAAGCTTCGGAAGCCCCCCTTCAGGGCCTCGGAGGGCAGCCTCTGAAGGCTGTGGGTCAGGTTCGCCTCCAAGTCTCCTTGCGCCAGGCCGACAATGCTAGGACCGAAGATGTCGTCTTCGATGTCGTGGACGTCTCATATCCGTACAATGCCATACTGGGCCGGCCCGCCATCAACTCCTTCGAAGCTGTCCCACACTACGCATTTCTATGCATGAAGCTCCCAGGACGGCGGGGCATTATTACCATCTTCGGCGATCAGGATATGGCTCGGAGCATCGAAATCGAAGCTGGACGCTTGCACCGCAAGGTGCACGCCCTTATTGACAAATACCAGGCGGATGCGCCATCCGCTCCGGGTTGGACACCTAAGCCCCACCCGGAGGGCGGGGTGAAGAGGGTGCCGCTCCAAGCGGAGGGGCAGTTTGTATCCATAGGCGAAGACCTCCCTCCGGAGGTAGAGCAAGACTTGCTCCGAGTCCACCAGGCCAACATAGACGTCTTCGCATGGTCCCCGGAAGATATCAAAGGAGTGGACCGCGCCCTCATCGAACATAACCTCGCGATCCGCCCTGACGCCAAGCCCGTCAAGCAGAAACTTCGCCGTATGTCCATGGACCGGCAGCAGGCGGCCAAGGTGGAGGTGGCGAAGCTCCTTCGAGCGGGGGTTATCCGCGAAGTCCAACATCCGGACTGGCTCGCCAACCCGGTGTTGGTTAAAAAGGCCAGTGGCGCCTGGCGCATGTGCATCGACTTCACAGCCCTCAACAAGGCATGCCCAAAGGACGATTACCCTTTACCGCGCATAGATCAACTGGACGATGCAACCGCCGGATGCGAGCTCATGAGCTTCCTGGACGCCTACTCCGGCTACCACCAGGTCTACATGGCCAAGGACGACGAGGAGAAAACCAGCTTCATTACGCCGGTGGGGACCTTCTGCTTCGTTAGGATGCCCTTCGGCTTGAAGAACGCGGGCGCAACTTTCACCCGCCTCGTCGCGCTGGCCCTGGCCGTCTAGCTAGGGCGAAATGTGGAGGCCTATGTGGACGACGTGGTAGTAAAAACCAGTCAGCTCGCCTCCCACAGCCGGGATCTTCAGGAGAATTTTGATAACCTCCGAAAGGCGGGCATCAAGCTTAACCCGGACAAATGTGTCTTCGGCGTACAGGCGGGCAAGCTATTGGGTTTCCTCGTATCTGGGCGAGGCATCCAAGCGAACCCCGACAAGGTTGACGCTATCTTGGGCATGGAACCTCCCAAGACGACGCAGGAGGTCCAGAGGCTGGCAGGCCGTATGGCGGCCTTGAGCCGTTTTCTCTCCAGAGCGGCGGAGAGGGGTTTACCATTTTTCAAGACCCTCCGCGGTTGCGACGGATTTCATTGGGACGACGACTGCGCAAAGGCCTTCGACGACCTCAAGAAACACCTCGCAACCCTTCCCACTCTGGTGGCCCCAGCACCAGAGGCTCCCCTCCTACTCTACCTCGCCGCCTCGGCAACGGCGGTCAGCGCCGTCCTCGTCCTGGAAGAGGGCGCGCTCCAGCGGCCAGTGTACTTCGTCTCCGAAGCCCTCCAGGGCGCCAAGACGCGATACACCGAGCTCGAGAAGCTTGCTTACGCGCTGGTCATGGCCTCAAGAAAACTCCGGTATTACTTCCTGGCGCACCCGATAACGGTGCCATCATCGTTTCCTCTGGCAGAGATGCTGCACAACAAGGAGTCCACGGGGCGAATTGGCAAGTGGGCGGCGGAGCTGGCCCTGTTCTCCCTAACATACGCCTCTCGAACGGCGATCAAGTCTCAAGTTCTGGCGGACTTCCTCGCGGAGTGGACCCCTCCAGCTCAGCCCGCCCTCCAGGTCGAAGACCCGCTGTGGGCACTTAACACCGACGTAGCGTACGGTGTTGCGGGCGCAGGGGTGGGCGCCGTTATCACCACCCCAGAGGGGCAGCCATCCCTCGGGCTGTCGGGACCCCGGATTTCCGAACCCGGACCCTCTGTGTATTAGTGCACTAGTCCCTGATCAAAGCTAGTGCACACAGTTAAACAGAAATGAATACATAACCAGCAACGCTTTATTACAGTATTAAAGAGTACAGACCGAAAGGTCTCATTATTACAATTGAGGTTTCAAGACCTCGCACACACGAAACACAGCGGAAGCAAAAGATAAACTCGGTGAAGACCCATCAACAAGCCACAGGCAGTTGACTGGGGAAGCGCGACCTAGTCCTCCGGGAAGAATCCATCACAGCCACAAGCGAAGCAGTAGTCGTAGGCACCTTCTTGAGCTTCAACTTCCTCTGAGATTTATTTTTAAGTGTAGCATGTGAGTACATAAAGTACTCCGCAAGTCTTGGGAAAAATGCATAGATGCAAGGCTTAACAAAGGAAGGCCATATGGTTCTTTTGCACAAAGCAATATTTGAAATCTCAATTACTACTAATTATTTTCGAAGGCATCAATTTAATGAAGTAAATATTTTAACAGAATTAACTTTCTAGTGAAGGTTCCAACTACCAACACTAGCTAACCAATTATCATTGGTCAAGTTTTAAACTGCGGGTTCCATCCACCCTCTCTGGCTCCATCCGCCAGGATTCCCTTCCGAGAGTTCCCTCCACTCTCGGAATACAAAATTTTCATTTTAAAATCAAAACCAGAAATCTACAGGTGAATGCATTCCTTGCCCGCCCTTGACCGTGGGCACGGCTATTCGAATAGTTTTACACTCTGCAGAGGTTGTACAACTTTACCCACAAGAGATAAATTATCCTAAAAGTCAACACGCTTCCTATGGCATGAGACCCAGATAAAATATCACAAAGCCTTTACCTTACTCTAATCTAGCTAGATACCACCCGCTGAGGTTTCACCGCAGAAGGGTTAAATCCGCCCAATCTGAAACACCCTCTTGCGCCATATGAGTACAGTAAATCCCTGTCCCTCACTGTGAATAACCAGTCCATCCCTGGCACCCACTTTCCACTGGTGGCACCTAAACTAGGCTATCATAAGTTAGTCAGCTAGGTCGTACCCATATAGACTTGTGGTTGTACGGTTAATGCTCAGTTTGGACAAATACAAGCGTGGGTCCTTAATTGACTAGGGTGGAACATACACTTAACAAGTTCTCGTGCTTACTGCACCAACCCAAACAACCATCCACCCTAATCTAAACCAACTTTCACATTTTTATTTTATTTTGAAAGATCAGTGGCAACTCCAATTACCACTACATTTATAAACACAAGGGTCCAGTCATAATTTCCCATTTTCAAGATTTTCTAAAGTTATTAGATAGCATGACTAAGCATTAACCTACCATTCTAATATTCACAAAGATTAATAGTAATCTCATTATTGAGACAAAGGAAGTTCTAGGGTGACAAGGTACATGGCAATCAATGTCAAATGAGGGCATAACAAAGTTGGAATAACTAATTCCTAAAGATTTGAACTAACACTTTATGTAAATAGCAATGCATACAATTTAAAATAATTAAAACATTTTCAAAAGCATAGGTTCAAGATGATCAAAGGAGACTTGCCTTCTTGCAGGGTTTCTGGGTCTTCTTGTTGCTGTGAAGAGGGATCGCCGACAACGTTGGAATCTACGCGAGAAAAGACGAAGCAAACAAAGCAAATAAATACAAACGAAAATTCAAATAAAATCCAAAAATCAACAGAGTCCATAGTTGGATAGATTATGATTTTAGATGAATTTAGAAATTTGAATGGCTGGATTTGGAGTTAAAATAAGAAAGTTATGTTCATTTGAAAATCTCAGATTTGAATAAATCTAGAAATTCCCAAATTTCTGACAGGTGGGGCCCACTGGAATATTAGATTTTAATTTCTATTTTTATTCTGAGAGACTGACAGGTGGGACCCACTGGACAGTGAGTCCACAGGAATTGGCCTCTGACATGTGGGACCCACTGGACAGTGAGCCCACTGGCTCAGCCTCTGACACGTGGGACCCACTGGACTCCGGGCCCACTTGTCAGTGACCAGCGCAAAGGGGTGGGGCCCAGTCGACAGTGGCCCGCGAAGGCAGTTGCCGCTGACGGGTGGGGCCCACTTGTCAGTGCGAATAAATTGAGAAAACTCAACCTCAGCGTGCGGAGCCGAGGGCTCGAACGCGCGCCGAGGGAGTCGGGGGAAGGGAGAGCGAGCGGTGATAGCCAAGTGAGCGGGGAGGCGTTGCCTACCCAATATGGGTAGGTAACCCTCTTGAGGGGTACCTTCGGGTAGGCCCGGACTGCAGTGAACGGAGGCGGGGTTGCCGGCGGCGAGAGGTGGTCGGGGAGGTTCGGTGGAGTTCCAAAACGCGTCCCTGGAGCGAAGGCGGTGCTGCTGGAGGGGTCAACGGGGTGCGGCGATGAGCGGAGTAGGCCGGCGACGAGGAAGACGGCGGCGTAGATCGGGTTCTCCGGCGCGACGGTGCTCCGGCGACGGGGAGGGGCGGCCGAGGCGTCGGTGAAGTTCGCCCGAGCGAGAGGAGGCTCTGGGTGGCGACGGCGGGCTCCGGGGATCACTGAGGCGGCGGCGATTGCTCGCCGGAGGGCGGCGGCGCTCGGAGGGGAAGGTGGCACGGCGACAGGGCTCTGCGGGGCTCGGGAGAGAAGGTGGAGTGCGTCGGGGTGTTGGGCGGAGGGAGGCGAAGCCGAGGGGGGGTTTTTATAGGGCGGAGGAGGGGACACGGGCGCGGGATTGCTCGCCGGAGACGGCGGCCGAGAAAAGGAAGGGGGCGAGCAAAGAAGGAAATAGGGGGCAGAGAAGGAAGGAAGGACGCGGGGAAGAGGGGATTTGGTCGCGGCGGCGTCCAGGGTTTCCAAAACCGGAGGGACGGGGAAGGCAAGACCGGGTCCGCCGAGGATTCGGTCGGCCGGCGAAGAAAGGAAAGAGGGGAGGAAGAAAAGGAAGGCGTCTCCGCGGGGAGACGATGAATCTGACAGACGGGGCCGGGCGGCAGCGGGAGCGGGGATGCGAGCGGCTGACGGGCGGGGCCCGCGGGTCAGAGAGAAGAGAGGAGCGGGGCGCGGACGGCTGGATGGTCCGCACGGGCGACGCGGCGCGCATCGGACCGGCCAGATGTCGGTCCGAGGGATGAGGAAGGCGGGGTGGCTGACGGGCGAGGCCCGGGAGGCAGCGAGGGAGAGGGGAGAGGCGGCCTGGATGGGCCGAGCGGCGACGTGGATGGATCTGGGCCGTCCACGCGTCGGCTGGAGGGAGGGGAAGGAGTTTTATTTTTAGAATTTGATTTAGATTTTCAGAAAAGGCTAGAAAATTATTTAGGCCTCAGAAAAATATGAAAATACCTCCAACAATTCCAGAAAAATTCACAGAAGCTCCTGGAGATATTTTGGATTTAATAAAATTATTTCCAACTACTGTTGATATTTAATTTTTCATATTTTGAATTACTTTTTAAATTCTAAAATAGGTTTTTAAATTCCAGAAAATCCAGAAAGGCAAATAAAAGCCAAGTAAAATCCAATTACCTTAAAATAATAAATTTGAAATTAAATTTTTCAAAAAGCCAAATTTTGGGATGTGACACGGGCGGACAACGAACAAGCTGACGTCCTGGTTAAGGCTGCCAGTTAGCAGCTCCCAATTCCCGAAGGGGCATTTTAGGAAACCCTGCCAGCGGCGGCCACAGCACAGGATAATCAGGATGCAACCCTCGTCCACCAGATCACCCAGCAGGGTGACTGGCGGGAGCCCCTTCTCGCTTTTCTGCAAGGCATCGCGGAACCGGATGACCCCTCCGAGCTCCGGCGTTTGCAACACCGCGCTAGGTCCTTCCAGGTGCTCGACGGGGAGCTTTACAAGAAGGGGGTCTGCGCACCGCTCCTGCGGTGCCTTCCGCGCGAAGAAGGAAAGCGCCTCCTTGCGGAAATTCATGCGGGTCTCTGCGGCTCGCACCTCCAACCAAGGTCCCTGGTGGGCAAGGCATTCAGACAGGGTTTTTATTGGCCAACAGCTGTCGCGGATGCCCAGGATCTTGTGCGCCGTTGTCAAGGTTGCCAATGGATGGGAAGGGCTATCCACAGCTTTGCCGGCTGGGTCATGGGCGCATCGCTGGCTTGAGGAGCGACAATCCTCCCGGCTTCAGGAGCATCCCCGCTAGCCGTCAGGGCCGCAGTCACTGGACCCGCCACGCTGAACTGGCCCCTAGAAGATGGCGGCGACTGCACTCGAGGCCGTTTTGCCTTCGGAGTCGTAGGTGAAGCCTCCGGGGCTACCTGGGCAGCCGCGGAAGCTGCCGTCAGTGACAACACTGCGGTTGCCGCTGGAGGTGACGAGGCGTCATCTTCAAGAATGGCGAGGCGCACGCTTGTCGCCTTGCCACCATATACGGCCTCGTTGGGGGTTACGCGGCCCCCCGAACCGGTCGATCTGAGCCCAGCACTCGTCTCGCCCCCCCATCCTCACGTTCTCGACCGGCGGCACGGTCGACAAACTGAGGGCGATGACCTCCGACTGAACCCCTCACCGAGAGGATGGCGCCACCACCGTCGCACCGCTCGGCGATTCCCGCACACCCGATTAATCCGCCCCTGCTTCGCCAAGGAAGTCGCGGACTCACGGGCCTTGTGCTCCTTTGCCGTGTACGGCCCAAGCATCGCAGCCACTGCGCGCTCCGCATCTTCTAACCGGCGTACTGCACGCACAAGCGGAATATTAGACCTAAGGGTCTGCAACCACCCACGTGGTACTTGGCATATCGCAGGGATACTTACAGGGCGCGGACGGCCTATGAAGCGAAGACACCCCCGGGTGGATGCCGTCCTTCCAGTCGGGCCCTCGCTGCTCGTACTTCCAGTTACAAGAAAGCGGAGATATCCCGTACATGGTGAACTCCTCGGCGAGGTCACGCATGTTGAACCGGAGTGCGACCCCAGCAAGTCTCCGCGCCTGCTGCTCGTCGCCGGGCCGAGGCGTCACTTTCGGACAGCGGTCGAAGGATATCGGCCCTCCATGGATCCGGAGGCCGCTCGTGCTCATCACGGTGTAGTAGAACCACCACCGTGTCCAGCCGGACTCCCACTTTTCCAGCGTAGCCAACGCGGGAAACAGGTGCGAGCACTCCGGCCTTAGCACGAAGTACACGCTGCTGAAGTTCGAGTAAGCCCCCCTTCTACTCTCCTCGGTTGGCACCGTGCGTCGTGCAGGATGGCGAACAACTCGGCGCGGGGACGGGTACCCTCCGTCCGCATCGCCCAAGTAAAGATGGCCAGCCGAACGACCGCGGTCGGAGTCAGCTGCGCCAGCTCCAACCCATACGCTCGCAGCACTTCGCGAACAAAGTGCGTCGCGGGAATTCGGAGCCCGGCGTCGAAGAAGGCCACGAAGACGATCGCCTCCGACTCTCCCGGGTTCGGCTCCGTTTCGTCAGGCCCGGGCAGGCGAGCCCTGGCACGCTCCTCCAGCTTCTTCTCCTGAAGAAGGGTTCGGAGAGTCTCCTCCGTGACGCGGCTCCGCCCCAGCACACGGGAGCAGCGACCTTTGGACCTTTTCACGGTGTCCCAGCGGTGGGTAGTTTGCTTCCTGTCGCGCGGAACCAGGCGGTACTCCGCCGGTGGCGGCGTAAGGCAGCGCTGGCTCGACGAGGCGCTCTTGCTAAGGCGACGCGCAGGGTCGTCAAGGGCGGCACCCATGTTAGCTGGGAGGTCGTCGTGCGCAGCCATTTCTCTCTCTCACGGCGGCGGGCAGGCGTGGAGGCGAGAATAGCAGCAGGAGGCACAAGAAGAATATGAAGGAACGCACAAGCGTTCAAGCAGCCAAGGGGAACGACTGCATGCCCACAGGGGCGGTTTATAAAGCCCCCCGTCTGCCCTGCAGGCAGAAGATCGAGCGACAGAATTATAGCGGTTCGACTACCCACGATCGGGCAGCGCAACCGCTGGCAACCGCGGCAGGCGGCGGTAGGTGGCCCAATGCGCTGACACACTCCTGCCGCGTGGCCACTTTTCCTGGGGAAGAGGCGAACGGCCGTGGTCGTGGGAACGTTGGCATCCCACGACGCTCCAATTACAGCCGGCCACGTGCCCACATCCAGTATAGGGCAGGTGGAGCAGCCGTGCCAGCCTACCCCTGACAAAGGCTGATGCGATTCTAGGCGTCATTAAAGCGCACTCTCGGACCAAGCAACCATCTCCCCGCGCTGGCGCCACATCGCGCGAAGCATTTTTCGAGACTCGGCTACCAAGGGCAGCCGATGAAGTTTGGCTTCGCCCATAAATATCCGGAGCGCGAGGTAGGGCACGCCCGGACCCCGGCCCGGTCGAAGCCCTTGGCCTACCCAGTGCCTTCGGCCTCGAAGCCGCGCCCGCCCCGGGTACGGGCGACGGCCCTCGCACAAGCACGACCTCGGCCCCGTCGAAGCCTTCGGCCTTCCCGGTGCCTTCGGCCTCGAGGCCGCGCCAACTACGGGACCCGAAGACAGCCCTCGCGCAAGCCTGGGCAAACGTGCGAACTATCCAAGTCATCAAGCATCACAGACCGATGGGACGGAGGGGGCCAAAGGACTCAGCGGCATGGCTTCGGCCCGTGAAGCCCTTCACCATGAGAGGCTCCTGTTGTAGGGTGGCCCCCACCTAGGCCCAGTAGACCTGTTAGGTCCGAAATAGGACATGTGTAATGACATAAGAGCCCCCGAGGGGAATACTCATGTGTAAGGGTACAACTGTACAAGCACTCCCCATGTGAATATATATATATATATATATATATATATATATATATATATATATATATATATATATATATATATATATATATATATATATATATATATATGGCTTAGGCCACGGGGAGAAAGGAGGAAGCCATTCATTTACTTAACTCTCCACTACTACACTCTCTCTGTTTGGTCTGTAACCACAACAGTCTCAATTTCTTTGATTACTTATTTATTATCATTTTCAAAGTTGACTTTTCAATCTATTTATTACTTTAAACTATTGATTTCTGCAAAATTAATCTTTTAGCCATCTATTGGCAAGCCTTGTATACTATATTGCATTTTTTTAGTTACAAACGACTTGCTGAGTACCCTATGTACTCACGGCTTCATCCATATTTTCTCAGTTGAGGAAGAGGGACCAGATCAGCAGGTGATGCTAGAAGGAGGATACTTCGACGACTTCACGGATTAGGATTTCACTCTCCAGTCGATTGCATGTAGATATGTCGAATGGCTACTACGCTTACTTTTTGTTTTTCGCTGCTAGTTTCTTTAAGCCTTTCAGACTATTATTTGGAAGCTTGGCCATAAGGTCACACTCTGATAATTAATAATATTTGAGTCTTTTCTTAGTAAATCGTGATATGGTCGATATTTCATCTTTGTTTATATTGTGTGCACTAGCGTGATCCTAGACTAGTGCGGAATATACAGGAGAGTCCGGATTTGCATATTCGGGTCTTGACATGCTCAAGCAATATGGTTTTGATCCAAGGTGATTTCTGGTATTTTGGTACCTTTTCTTCACCCGATCTTTATCTTTCTTTACAAGCAATCGCCATGCTTACTATGTGTAGATGTACCACTGGCTTACCACTAGTCGACAAGTCTTTTCTTGTTTCTTTTTCACCAGACCATGCCTCACTTGAATCGACCAAGCCACATAGTGCAACCAGTCGCTCAAACTTTTATTCAATATTTCCCGCGTTCCTTGTGCCATGCTTAAGCTCAACATCTCACCTGGTATCCTTGATCGTTTTAGGCCTCGGCTCCTCCATAAGTGTAGTCCCAATCCTCACCATTGACCATGATTCACTCCAAGCGTCATGCACATTCAAAGACCAAGAAATCGTTTTTGAGCATAATTTCTTTATAACTTAACCCACGTTAGTTCAAACATGCATCACGCCACACATATGCATAAACTTAGGTCAAACCAAACCATCCCATAACTCAAAATTTTTAAAATCATCCATTTCGGTCGAAGCAACACAAGCTAACCGGTCAGACCACCACCTCTGCAAGCTGTCCAAAAAATTTGCAAATTCCAAATTTTCACTCCAAAATAATAATGGTCCATCACAATAAAACCCTAGACCTTCTCACATGGTCATTCGCAAAGCTTTTGGCTTTAAAAAACTAATTTCAGGTAAAAATGAATTTCTAACCCAAATTAGCTATAAAGTATGTTCTTTTGGTTTTAAACTAAAAAATTGCCCAAAAGCAATTCGACAATGAATTCAAAAAAGTATTCAAAACCAAAAACCTAGAGTTGGCTAGTCTAAACAATTTTGGTATTCAAAAGGTTTCTAAAAAGCTAACCAATCAAAAGTTATTTGTTTTTGAAACTCGTCGAAAAACCTCAATTGACATAAGTGCATAATTTAGCACTTAAGTGAGTTTTGCCATTTGAGCCAAAAATATTGACACGTATTGGTTTATAAGGGTATTTGAAACTCATACATGTAAATGGATGCTAAAATTACCCTCACATGGTCATTTTAGCAATCGTGAAGTCTTGAAAGTTAGTTTATTTTGCAAATTAAAAGATATTTTGATAAAAAAACTAAGTTCAAAATAATTTGTGTTGTCCTCTCTAGTTGGAAATGCTCCAAATTTATTTTAAGTTGCTTGCATGTGGAATTGGAGCACGTACAACACATGTTATTCTATCCTCTCTCAGCTCAGCTGTCTTTGTTCCCTAGCGCCGATTTGACCAAAGCTGCTTACCGGTCTGACCGCTGCCATGACCAGTCATACTGGACTTCTCCCAACCATCCCTTTTCTTTGCCTATGTGTTTTCTATCTTATCCCTTTGCTCAACAGCCAAGAGTCTGTGTCCTCTTTAGTCCCTCTGGTCACTCTCATCTCCTCCAGCCACCGTTTGTTGCTCCTAGCCGCCATTTAGGGTCTTCAAAGATGCTCCTCCGCTCCCTTTATCTTTCCCTCCAATGGTTTTTCGGTTTGAGTTCTTATCCTTTCAATGCCATGGAACCCTATGTGGAGGTTCATCCAAAATCCAGCCAAGTTATTCAGTGCTCATCTTCAAGCTTTATCCTCTCTATTCTTAACTCGATAAATCACTATTCTCTACTTGCATTGCCTTTTGTTTAATTTTTCCCAAATTTCTATGGTTTGATGTAAATGTCCTTGATTCCTTCAAATTGGTGTAAAATTTTTGTTGAGCAAGTAGATCGAGGATAGATCAATAATATTCAAGTGTATAAATACCTTGATGTTGTTGGTTGTTACAAATCAAGGATTGCTCCTATCATGCCCGGTCTAACCACCACTGGTCAGACTGGCGTGCCTCCACCAGTCTGACCGGTCTTGATAGAGAGCAATAGAAATTTTAAACACTTATTTTCTTGATTATACCAAGTATTCCTTGATTAATCCGTGTTTCCCCCCTTGACAGTAATCATGCCTAGAACTCATGGAGTCTCTAGCTCTTATGCCCATGGCAAAAGAATCATGGTTGAGGAGGCAGAGCATGAAAATGATTATGGGGCCCATTCATATTGGCTCCAATACGAACGCCCCAACTTCTATAAACCGCTACTATTCATCAGTCACTATTTTTCACTTTCACATATTGTAACGTACTTTATATTTTATTATATTACAATTTCGTAAGTCGCATGGTGGTCTGAATGTTGTAGTGTCTTTCGTTGCACCGGCTTTCTTACATAATGCATTACTATTCATCAGCCGCTTCTATCAGATATTACTATTCATCAGCCACTACTATTCATCAGCCGCAGCTAAAAACCATCAGTAAAAGCCAATATGAATAGGCCCTATAATGGAAATAGTAATGAGGAACAAAGTGAAGAACAAGAAGTTGCTCCTACTTATACTAATGTAGCAACTATGAGCAGTGAAGAGTATGTTATCCTGAGGCATGCAAACCAACTTCAATACTGTCGAAGCGCAACTGGGATATTATTTCACAGAAAATTTCAACAAAATGTGTATCACCTCGTGTATGAGAAGATGAAGTTTACAAATCACAAGTTCATGACATAGGGTTATTTGAATCAAAATCAACTCTACAATGGAATTTACTTTCTTCTCCGTCGTATGGACTTGGAGGATTTTCTGACTAGACGGTGTGACTTCTACTCAAAGGCCATTAGGCAGTTTCATTCCACCGTTTATATGTCTTCAAAGTTTGACTAACTAATGTGGATGAAGGGAGATATTTGACTTGAAGCCACCAAAGAAGAATTCCATAATACTTTGGGCATTCATGATTCAAGTGGTATAATAGTGCATCTTGATGATCAAGCTCATCATTTTGTGCATAGAAGAGTATCGGGTCTCCTTTCTCTCCCTAGTATCATCAACAGAATTATGAGAACAACTTTTTTCGGAGAAGTTACAACAACAATGAAATTCAAGGCCTAGCTTGGAATGTCATCAAGTATATTATGGATGGTGCCAAGTTTGATATTGTGGACTTAATGATAAGAGAAATAGCAACATCTAAGGGAGATAAAGGGAAAAGTATTTACTTTTCTCAATATATCATGATGCTAATCAAGGCCAAAGTCCAATTTGATGTTAACTGTGACTTGGAGCATAAGGAATATCAACCTAGAGATGCTCAAGTGCCCTCCAACATAGTCTCAAGAGCATGTTGAGCATCTAGGGCAGCAAGCATCACAGCCTGTGCAGTAGCAAGAACAACATGCCTTCACTGATGCTTTCATGGATGAAGTACTACAGAGTCTTAGACATCTCTCCATTGTTCTTGGCAGGGTGGACTCAAGAGTTGAGGCCATGGCAAAGGCTCAACATGAGGCAATCACTACTCAAGCAAGATTAAATTTTAGAATTGATGTGGTTAAGCATCAAGTGGCTGGCTATGGCACTCGCTTGAGTTGTGTTGAGTGACATGATCCTCCTCCAATTTATAAGCACCGTCGTCGTGGTAGTCATGGTGGTTCCTCCTCTGGTGCTCCTCCTTCTCGTGATTTCTCCACCAAGTGGTTTGACCCTTTATCATCCTTTTGACTATGAGATGGTTTGGCCATTTCTTTTTAGTTCTTGATACTAAAGGTGGAGAAGAAAGGAGAAGGTAAAGATAAGAAGGAAGGTGGTCTATCTATTATGGTTGTCATTAGACTTGCTTGTGGGAATAAGCTTTTATGAATTCTTGTAATATTTATTGTAAGCTTATTAAACCTCCTTTCTCTAGCTTGTGGATTTGGATATATTTTGGACAATTGTGGATGTTCATGTGTTTATGTTCACCTTTGTGGTTTATTTGTGATCTTTATCCAAAATACTTTTGGATCCTTTCTGTGTAGATGTGCGCATATTTATATTATTATTGATTATATATTATTGACATGCTTCCATGGATCCAAAATATATAAGAAACTCTGATAAAAATTTTCTAAATCCATATATGTGTGCATGAATTTTCTTCAAATCCTTATGCACATATTTAAGGTGAGATTTCTCTATATCTTGTTGTTTTCCCTAGCATTATCTTCAAAATTCATCTTGCTTCCACCAAAATGAATTTAATGCTTCCAAAACTTAACATGGAGTGTGCAACTGTTGTGTACATGATGTATACTAAAAAAATTTATTTTTTATCTTATTATTTATTGAGTTTGTCATCAATTACTAAAAAGGGATAGATTGAAGAATCTAGACCTGTTATTATGAGTTAATGTTATATTTTAGTAATTAAAGACAATTGTATTGTGTGACTAATATTTTTATTGAGTTGGATAAATACGTTATGTCCCATGATGATGAAGACTTAAATTTGCAAATGTGTTTTGCAGATAGTTTGAGTCCATATCCCTAATATTTGTGCCATGATTTTAATATGTGCAAATGTGTTTTATAACTTATTTTGAATCATGCTTTGATTTTTGTTTGCATGGTACTATAATTTGATAATGTGTTTTGAAAATTGATTGAAATATATGCATCTAAACTCTGCTGGCAGTCTGACCGGCCATGAGGTGGCAATCTGACCAATTGGCGGTCTGACCGGCCATTTGTTTATGGTTAAACTGGCTAATGGTCAGACCATCTGATGGTCAGACCGGCTCATGGCGAGCAGTTTGACCAGCTCCTTGTGAGCAACGTGACTGGCCACGTGGTCCGACCAGGCATTAGTTGTCAATTGCCTTTTGTAGAGCTGTTATTTCTTTAATTTTGTTTAGCAGTCTAACTAGCCTTCATGACAGTCTGATCATCCTGAGCGGTCTGAGAAGACCCTGCGTGGGTGGTCTGACCAGCAGCATTAGCAATGGCTAGTTTTCTAGCCATTGAAGAGGAGCGGTAGTACTGGCCTCAGGCTATGTTTTGCTAAATTCTTACTTCAACAGCTAGTTTCTTGATGTGGGATATAAATACCCCCTTATGATCGGTTGGGAAGAATGCTAGTGCCCTATTCTTCATCCTTAACCTAAGAGTTATCCCTCTTACCCCTTATGTGCATGTGTTGCACTTAGTAAACTTTAGAGAGAAATCTGTGTGCATGTGTAGCACTTGGATGTGAATTTCATGTCCTTTGAGTTTTGACACTTGATTCATTTAAGTGAGCATTTTTGACTTGTTACGTTTGAAGCAACTCTTGATGACGTACAGGTGTTGTGGTTTGGTGATCTTCTCAAGAAACTTGTAAGAAATCTCAATGTGTTGTGAGTGGTGAGGTGCCTGCCATCTCCAAAGTGGAGTAAGAGCAACTCTAGTGGAATTGAGGTGATTAGCTTAATTCGTGGAGTCGATCTAATTTATAGGATACCTTATTGTGAATTATAGGAACTGACAAGTTTTCGAACACCATGGTAAAACATGGTGCGTCAACTGTGCTTTGTTTCCTTGTACTCATTTATATTATTGTCATTTACATTTTTAGAAGTAAATTATTTGCTTGTCACTCTAGAATTACAAACCTTGACATAGACTTAAGATGTTGATGCACTTAGGTGGATCTAGAAGTTTTAGGTCTTTGTTGTGCAAAAACCGATTTGATTTACGCTTCCGCATATAAATTCGGTTTTAGGAAAAAAGAATGTTAAAAGCGTCTATTCATGAACCCCATCGGTCTTCTCGATCTTACACCCCTTGGCCGGCGGTTAGACTAGTAGGACTGAAAGTCCCTGGTGATCTTTAGCTCCTGGCTTTGGTAAAGCTTGTAGATTTGTGTTTTTTATTGCATTGTGTTGCTAATATCAGAAAAAAAGATTTTAAAAAATTATTTATTCCTCTGACCCATCATACTTATCTTACGGAGAAATATTCACAAAACGATATATTATTCTTATGACTTCCCTAAGAACAGTACGGAACTCACGATCAGTTCAGATCGTAGCTAGCGGTAGACAAGCATAGCAGAGAGGGTGTGACCCTTTCATCGCCGACTCAGATTGCTCGTTACGTCAGTAGCAGACACTACAGCACTCTTTTTCTTCCTACCGAAAAGACGTTGTTTTAGCTTGATTAGTGAGAGGCAAAATCGTTATTCCCTAAGTAGGATCTCCTTTCCTTTATCGGTTCCAAATTTCGAGAAAAGAAGCCCAAATTTCGAGAAAAGAAGCCTTATCTGCTTACAGAAAAAAGCAAGAGCTTGGAAGACTTGGCTCTTTGTTCCAACATGATAGCGAAGTATCATGAAAAAAAGGTATGATTGATACTATATGATTAGTCTAAAGTGATCACCGTACAAACAGCTCCAGTTTATACCGACATCTACCCACTGCTAAGTGAGCCCAAAAACAACTATATTTCGTGTATGTCACAAAATTTCAAGAAAAGGCTGTTAATATTAGTAGCCGTAAACAACTGTCATGATCAATATCGAAGGGAGATGGGCTTCTGATGTGTAATTACAGTGCTTCAGTAATTTAGTCATCCTACAAACTTCCCCATGTGCTTGATTTCAAAAGGAAAAGATAAATAAGAAAAAAATAGCCATGCATGTGGAAATGGAGAAAAAGATATTCATGGCACATACTCCCCTCTCAAAAAGTATAACATACTACTTCCGTTCGCGAATACTCGTTAATTTTAACCACTTTATTTGTTCATAAATACTAGACGCTCTATACTTACCAATGCATTATTTTCCATTTTGCAGCCATTACTTTCCATCTTCCCTCCTCCGCCACACATGGGGCTTGTTCTTTTTTTTTTGCTGCGACTTGTGGCTTTAGGTTGTTCATGAGAAAGATTACAGAGTAACAGAAACTCACGTACGGTTTTTATCGATATAAATAAAGTTGGTACATTATGTACTATAATTAACTAGTAAACTCCATCTTAAAAAGACACTCCGTTTAAAAGCTAGTTATTGTAGAAAAACTAAAAACAGAAATCAAAAGCTGAAAAACAATAGGACCATGGCTTCATACTTCCCAATGCATTATTTTTCATTTTTCAATGGTTACTTTTCATCTCCCCTCCTCTCTCACACATTTTGTGGGCCTAGGGCCAATGGATTATTTGCTAAGGGTATTTTAATCATTTTGAGTATAAACAAACTACTGCCTAGGTAACCGTGCATTGTATTCGTGAGCAGAGGGAGCATCGTCCAAGATAATTAACTACAAATCTTTGCAGATTATTATACTCTCATTTTCCCACTTATACATAAGGCGCATCAGTGTTACATAGCATCTGGCAATAGGCATAGTATATTATCTACTTCGACCTTTTGACAGACTGCAGTACGAAGAAAACGAACACGCACCGAATACATGAGTTAGCAACCGACCAGCTCGAGCGGCCTGGCAGGGTCAGGCAAAGGCAGATCCACAAAGCAAAAAAAAAAAAAAAAAAAAAGAGCATGCATCTGGAAAAGAGAGGCCAAGCATGAACTATCAGCAAAGAAGCTTCCACCAAATATGATCAGGCCAGCAAAGAAAAGCCGGGGAGCATCATCAAGGCACGAGACAGAAGAAAGCAAATACCTTAAGGTGTACTCCATTAAAAGAACAAACAGAAGCATCACATGTACTTGACTGTAGCCACGACGAAGATAGTCAGAAAAAAACTGATAATATCAGGTAAGCAAAGAATCTTGACACTCCTAATGAGGGCGCAACAAGAAACAGTTGTCTTCATGGGATACCAAAACTGGCAACACAAGTAACAAGTGGAAGCAGAATGGTGGGAAGACTGTCGCCTTCAACCATGGCCATTCCAGTTTAGCCCAAACAAGGACAGGATTTACAAGCATTCTACCAATCAATCCATCACTAAACACAAATCCGTTTACAAATTTGGAGGTACAACACCTAGTATCATGGAAGGTAGACCGATCCATCCAAAAGAATAAGACAACTAGTGCCCTAGTAGCCTGGAACATAGCCCAGCCCATCGTAAAGAATGATTAGTGCCCTAACTAAACCGACAAAACTGATATTGGGTCAAAACTTCCTGTACAGGCAACGGTGTGTGATCTGATGACTCCTCAGCCTCTGGCTAGGTACACCTCAAGATGCTTTCCTTTGCCATTCTGTTGTGAGCTCCCAGATTGGAATCTGTAATCAATTCTCTTCCTGTATTCCATAGCTGGAGTTTTACTTCCCAATGCAACTTGATGCAGCTGCAAGAAACCAAGCATGCTTACAGCAAACACTGCAACATTACCGAGAGCACCACCGATCTTGTCCACTCGAAATGAATTCTTGGCTAAAGATAGACTACAAGACAACACATTTGCCATGATACTTGAACCATTGCCCCCATTGTCCACTGCATTCTCCCCTGACTGGCTATGTGTCACACGAACATCTTCTGGTGAGATAAATCGATTCTTGTCACTCACCTCACCTACAAATGCCAAAGCCTCATCAATTACTCTATACCTCTTCCCCTGATGTTCAGCTAGCCTCATAGCAAGGACTAGACGGTTTTGCTCTATTCTAGCAATTGCAGCATCCCGCTCGGCCCGCTGTTGTGATTGAACAGTCTGTGGAGCAATATTAACACAAGTAAGAAACAGATCTTACATAATTATTAAATAGGAGATAGATAAATTGATTAGCTAAAATTCCAGGGACTGTACATTATCGATATGTATGCGCACGTTCTAAATTCAGCTATCCATCAAAAAAGGCAGTGCTGCTTGTGAACGTGAAAATTCATTTGCAGCCATAGACAACAGAAGGATGCTAAGAACTCATCACAATGGAACACACCTCTTCACACTGGAACACACCTAGCAAAACGAGAGCTACTTCATTTCTGTGTCTTGGAAAGGGTTCACAGAGAAATTAACTAGCATTTGAAAACTTCTGTCAATGCCTTATGCCAGAAGACAACAAGCTGGATATGCGAGTACCATATTAATCATGACTTTCTGATATCACCTTTCACGAAATGACAGATGACTAAAGAACAGAAAATTGTTTCTTCCCTAGTTTGACCTCTAATGAACATTGACTGCAAGAAAACAAATATGGCAAGGAGGCCGGCAATCTTGACGTCCACATGCCTTCATTCCCAATCTAGACCAACCACTTGCAGTCAATTTTAAGGAGACCAAGCACTATCGAGTCAAAATCATCTACACACAAAATAACAAACTAAACAACCAAAGGAAAAACCAAACAGAGGATCCATCACAGGACATTTTCAACCCTGCCAATATATAGTGTGACACATGAAAATTGAGCAGCAATTCGGTCTACCATGTGAACAACATGATGCAATAAACATCCAATCAAAGTATCAAACCAGGTGTCTCGTGGATCACAACAGAAGCCAATCCCCTTGAATGAAAAGAAAAGATTAACAGCATGTCGAATACAAGCAGGGCAACATGGAAACCAGGATTCGCCAATCACCGAATCACGCGAACAACGCATCCCAACCTCACAAGGATCGACTCTCCATTCATTACAACAACTCAGGCGTGGTCCTAACCAGAATTAACTCGCACAACCAAGTAGTACCAATCAAAGCGAAATCCTAGAACGGAAGAGGAGAGGGAGGGGAGGGGGCGCGATCTCACATGCAAGAACTCGAGGTGGTCCTCGAGGTCCTCGAGCGCCGTCCGGATTGCGTGCAGGCTCCTCGCCTCCGCCGCGGCGGCCACCGCCGAGCCACCGCCGTCCTCCGCTCCTCCCTGCAGCCCCTTGACGAACACACACCCGTTCCGGCCGCCGCCGTCGCAGGCACCGGCGGAGGGGGCCGGCGGCGGCGTGGGGAGGAAGTGTGCGCGGGAGACGGCTAGGATGGCGTGGCTGAGGCGGTCGTGGAGGTCCCAGATCTGCTCCAGGACAGCCTCCGCCTCCGCCGCGTCCCATATCATCACCTCGCGCGGCTATGGCCTACTAGGGTTTGGGTGCGGATCGGGTGGGAAGGCGAGGTGGGAGAGGAGAGGAGAGCCGGGGAAAGCGAGGGAACAGCAAGTGTGTAGGAGGCAGGGAGTGAACGTGGAATATATGATGGCGGCAAGACCGATGTGGAGAGCTTTTGGTGCCACTCAGTTAGATTAAAATAAATTAATTTATATCTAAATTAATATCATAATTAGTTAAAATTATACTATAACTGATAATAGCTTATTTGGTGTAATTAAATTAAAAAATAAAAATAGAAAAAATATGTTAACTTATCATAGACAATGCAAACAAATACTGGGAAAAAGAATCGGCAAAAAGATAAAAAAAAGACAAAAAAGCAATATTTAGAAATAATAAAAAATAAGTCAGAAGCTCAAGTAAAAATAAGCGGAGCCTTTGTTGTTTGCTGCAGAGAATAATAAAAATGTTTCTTTACTTTTCTTTACCAAGAGTAATACTAACATCAAACTACATTAAGAGATAGGTATTATCTATCCACTATTTATCATATTTTAAAAATTATGCAAATCACTGTTGAGAAAAAAACATCCAAAAGAATATCGCATTCGTTTGGCTGTTTGATTCCTTTCTGTTGTTTTCCCCTTCTCCAAGGTGTTTGTCTGATAATGCAATACATGCAAATGTTTGACCGTGGCTCGATTCGGAGTAACTGTTTATAAATTATGGTAACCTTGTTCGGTGTAACTGTTCATATATTTTGGTGTTTACTTAGCTGTTTTTGATTCTAAACCATGTTGTAAAAGGGGATATTGTGGTGTTTACTTAGCAGTTGGTTAGAAGGGAAATAATCCATGTGGCCAGAGTTTTATTAAACCATAATCTAATTTTCCCAACATTTTAATTAAATAATTTTAAAAATATTTTATTAATAACCTCTTGCTAACTTTATATTCAATTATGGCCTTTTTGGGCACGCCTCTACCCGTGACGTGGCAAGGCCAGTCACCATGATGTGGCCCCTGATCAACTCGGCTTCGGCTTCTGGCTTCTAGCTTATTTTTTACTATTCATAAGTTTCGTCTTTTTCTGAACTTTTGGCTTTTTATTGAGCTTTTTTGCCGGTTCTTTTTTTCCCGTATTTGTTTGTATTATACATAATGGGCTAATATATTTTTTATTTTTAAAATTTTTTAAATTTAATTATGCTAAATAAGCTTCTGTCAGCTACAGTGCTTTTTTCAGCCAACTACAGTGTTTTCAGCCATAAGCCACGAGCTTTTCAGCCGAACCGATCACCACCAAATCTTATCAGTTCACCACCTATGGCGATTGGCGTAGTAGTGTTATTTGCCCACGTCACTATCTGTGGCGTGGTAAGAACCCACCATGTGGCATTATTGTCTTACCACGTTATAAGTGGTGGTATGGCTAGAAGATTAGATTTGGAAATAAAATTAGCAAAAGATTAGTAACAAAAATAAATTGAAAAAATTTGATAATGGAAATAATATTCGCTTCTTTGCAGTTGCTTTCGAAAATAAGGGCAACATGGTACAGACAGGATCCACAAGCTAACCATTAGCCTAAATTTGGTTTAGGATTAGGAGATGGATCAAGGGTTTAATCCGCCAAGCATTGTGTGGTTAGGCAAGGTTAATTTAACCTAGTAATAACATTTTAATCCCCTTAATCTATGATTAAACTAACCCATCGAAAATGTTGGAATAAGCTAACGTAACATAACAAACCCTCTAGAGTAGCTTTGTTGCCGAACACAAAGACTATGCTAAGCTAACATACCATGGTTAGTTCCTCGGGAAAGAAAGTTAGCATTAGCTAATCCTAGTTAATTTAATCTCGAAGGAAGCATGAGATGGAGCGACAAGTATGGCAAAATCTTACAGAAATTCGTAATAGGGAACAGGAAAAGGAGAGGTGCTTAGAATTTAGATTGTTCATAGAAAAACTTTACGTATTATGGAGGGAAACGTCTTACAGAGAGACAAGGCATGTTTTTTGGCCGGAGCTTATGGCTTTCGGACTGTTCATATAAGAGATTAAAGAGTAACAGAAATTCACGTGTAGTTTTTGTTAATATAAATGAAGTCAGTACAGTATCTACTACAATTAACTAGTAGATCTTATCTTGAAAAAAATACTCCATTTAAAAGCTAGTTACCGTAGAAAAAAAACTAAAAAGCAGCTTTTAGAAGCTGAAAAGTACAGGACCGCTGCCTTGGGACTTCTTAAGGAAGAAGATGCAGGAAATTAAAGGGAGATTTCCTGTAGGAATTCTTTTTAGATCAGTTCTGGTTTAAATACCTATATTAGACAAATTTTGCAGAAAATTTTCATCCTACAGGCCGTCACCAAGCAATCAAGCACTGCAGTAGCAATATAGCATCCCCACTATTAACACAAACTTAATGAATAATCATTGTTCAGAAGAAATTTTCAAGAGTAAAGGTATGATCAACCTTTTAAGAAAAATAATTTTTTTTTGCAGGGAGATCATTTCATTTATTAATCATGGAGATTTTTTAGAGAGAATATGAAAATTGGCGTACGATCTCTTGTCATTGCGAACTCCCCCGAAGCTCTAGCGAATTGAGCCAGCTAATGTGCAGCTTTATTTTGCTCTCTCCTAATCTTGGCAATCTCCACCCTTTGCATCTCCCTCGGCGCCAGTGTTGCATCTTCGATAATGCGTTGGACCTCCAAAAAACGATCAATAGACTCACTAACCAAGCTGAACACTTACAGCCCAGTGATTCCCTAGACGGCCATCTAGCCCGTCTAGATGGTACCTGGGCGCTAGACGTCAGCCTCCTATCTTGATCGTTTAGCTAATTTTACCTGCTCGTCTAATCTGATTAGACGCTAGATGTCGGTCTACCGCCTAACTAGCGCATAAGAGAACATTGTTACAGCCAATGTAATCCAATGCCAATGCTTGCAGCTAGGCAGCCAATGTTCAGGTATCACTTACAGCCAACGTTATCAGTTCATGAAACAAATGGACAAGTACTATAGTGTTTTTTTAGCCCATAGGCAACAAAGAAGATTCACACTCGAGGATTCGCCATCTATGTGGTCTCACTCACACCTAGATCCTGACCCACATGTAATTGCATAGCCTATCATTTCTTTGTAACGGTAAATCCTCGATTTTTTAAGGAAAAAAATAATTTACTGTGTTGTGCTTTACTTAGGGTAAGACAACTACAAAAGATTTTTGCCATGTATACTTAGAAACTGTAAAAGTATTATTATTAGATGACAATTAACGAATCTATATACACCAAAATTAATCTTATGAAACAGATGCAATGCAAAAAAGACACAGAATTGCCAAAAAGGACTCGCAATTTAAAACGTAGGAGTAACAAATAATGGGCTCCGGCCCATATACCGACCGCGTGTAACATCGGACCCCAAACGCGCGGGCCTAACAGTCAGTTCAAGGGTGTAGAAGCTTAAGGCTGGGATCTAAACGCCTTCAGTTTTTCATTTTATCCATCTTTTAGTTTTTTAAGATAGAAACTACTTAAAATACGTCGACTTCTAATTTTAGTTATTTTAGCTTTTGACTTTTTTTGGGTTTTTGAGGTTTTTTTGCTTTTGCTTTTACTTTTTTCCCTTTTTCTTTTTCATTGTCTGTGGAGATATAACGATGTTTTTTTCTCTTATTTTTCTTTAATTGAAGGACTAAAAAAACTAACAACCACTACAATGTAATTTTAGCCAACAGCCACAGCAGAAAGCCTTAAGCTTTAGCTGTTTGGAGCAGGCCTACACTACGCTGCAAGCCTGCTCTTAGAATTTTTTTGCAACAGTAGCCCCTTGTGTCCCTTTTTTTGTAGATATGGCACCCAGTGCCCTTTTTGCGCGATTGTCCCATTCCCAACCATGGATCAACAAGTGGGTGACACATGGTATTTTCGTAGCTGGGGCGCGTGGATCCGCGGCCGGCGAGCGCAGAAATCTACCTGGCCTTGGTATGCGCGCGTGAACTGGCGGGGCTGCTCGTGAGCCACGGTTGGCGTCCGCGGAAAAGGCACGCCGAACAAGGTTGTTAAAATTGCGATTCTAGTCGTAGAATCAAATGATTCTACGATCCTACGAAACCAACCCGACTCAAATTGTATCTTGAATCGTACAGGTAAAATCGTGTTAGAATCACGATTCCAATAGTATCGCAATAGAATCATGGTAGAATTGTAAAATCACGCAGCATCCAATATTATGAAAAATTTTAGTGTTTGGTTGTGCCATATCGCTTAATTCAAGTTGTATGTTAAGTTCTAAGTAGTTAATAGTTTAGACATTAATGTTCGGAGGTTTGAAATAATACAAATTAATTTGATTATTTATTTATTTTACTTTTTTTATGTAAAATGGTCATATTATGGTAATATTGAAAATATCACTCTTCTAGTCGTAACTCTCAATGACATATAATTTAAACCACGATTCTAGTCATGAATAAAATACATTTATTAATAAAATTAGATACCAAATAAACACTGATATCACTCTTGAAATATACGGTAAATTGAAAAATATGTTTTTGCTAGAATCAGGTAGGATTTTAGATTCTACGATTCGATCCTAAAATACGATTCTACCGAAGTGTCTCCAATCTGATTTAGGATCACGATTTTGCCAACCTTGGCGCCGAGAGCTGCTATAAAGTGGTCGGTGGTCGATGCTATAGTAACTGGTCGATGGTCAATGCTACAGTATCTGATCGATGGTTAGAGACTGGTCGAAACTTAGTGGTCGATAGCTAAATGTAGTCAATAGTCGAAGCTATAGAGTGGTTAGATGTTGAAGTCTATAACGTGGTCGGGCGGTCGAAGTCTAAAGAATGGTCGAAGCGGTCGAAAGCTATATAGTGGTCAGGGCAAGCGGAAGTTATAAAGTGGTCGGGACGGTCGGAAGTTATAAAGTCTTCGGTCCGTCCTCACTCCTCTGCACCGATCGCAGCCTCCCCGGCACCCGCACCCAGCAAGAAGCCAAGGAAGAAGCACTTGCCCCCCACCAGGTCCCCCCTCGCCACCGCGTCATCACTAGCCATCGGCGGCCTCACCCCTGGCCCTGGCCCCTCCGCCGTTGACATGTTGGCACGTATCCCTACACTATCACTAGGGAACCTAATGCCTAATGGTAATGGAGTCTTATGACTTGGTTGGGCTAGTGGGCTGGTGGTAGGAGAGATGAGAGAGGGTGGCTTGGGCTAAGCAATGTTGGGTTGAAATCTAGGATATCCGGCTCTGTATTATCCGGATAATCTGTATTCGTATTTGCCAGATACCAAGCCTACTGTATTTGTATTCGTTTTTGAGAAAAAATCCATATTTGTTTTCGATCCGAGAATTATCCGAAGAAAATCCGATCCGACACTATCCGTATTTGTTTTCATCCAGATCAGTCGGAAACTATCCGATCCGTTTTCACCCCTAGTTGTTGGTAAGGGGAGCATGGGAGAAGGAAGCGAGGTGGTGGCCTATCTGTTGGCGCAAAGAATATTAGCGGAGTGTAGTAGAGAAAAGGCAGATGAACCGTCTAGAGGTGGTGGTCACCAACTATTTTTTTTAAATAGTAAAGATAAGATAGTAGGTTACGAGCATGTTCGTATCATGCTCTCACACTTCTCGTTTCCATCTCGGGTAGGTATCTCTCTCTCACCTTCCCATCCGCTCGGTCTCTCTTTCTAAAAGACATTTCTTTAAACTATTACAACCGGTGGAGTCCATTCAGGATCATTCTGAATTCACTAGCAAAGAACAAGTGATCGTAGAGGCATCATATATTTACAGAAATATGATGGGACCGGAAAAAGGAATAGAAAAGTCGCGTTCCTAGGGAGGTGCCCTGCAGAAAAGAAGAAAGAAGCCATAATGATATGATATGCTCTAACTAGCTAGTCGGTTGCCACGCACACAGAGACTAGTAGGTAAGGTGAGTAAAATTTTTGCTTTTTAGCCCAAAATTTCAAAGTTTTTTACATATAGACCCCTGGAGGAAAGATTTACAAAAATGGACCCTTACCACGGCACCAAATCATATGACGCCTAGGGTACACAGCACGTCGCCATATGCTTTGGCGCCGGGCGTGGCCATGTAGGAGCCACGGTGGCACATCACGGCGCCACAGCACATGGCGCCGTGATGTGCACCAACGGCGCTAACGGGCGTGGCGTTGTGCTCTGGGACTTAAGCCCGAACTTAGTTTTGGTGGAAGTCCGCGAATCACGACGCCAAACATTCTGGCGCCAAGCTGTTTATGTACGGTGTCAAAATGTTTGGCGCCTACTATGGCGCCAAAGGGCTTGGCGCCGTCATCAAATATCTTGGCGCCAGAATGTTTGGCGCCTGCTGGCTACACCTGCAGAAAAAACAGCAAGCTTTGCAAAACATATGCACATACACATATACATATAATTTACACATAAAACATCTGAAAACGTAAATGACAACATTGCATAATCATCAATAGTCTCAAAATATTACATAACATCACATAACTATCAAAAGTCTCAAAACATCACATAATTATCAAAAGTCTCAAAACATAAGTAAGTCACTGCCTCTTGGCCTTTCCCTTGCCCTTGGTCAGGGCATCAGACCCTGGAGTGTACGTGCTCGGGGGACGGGCCGAACAACGAGGCCGCTGCGAAGCCTGAGTAGATGGTGCGTCGGGCATCTGCGACATCCCAATCTCGTCGTGGGTAGATGCCTCCTCGTCCTCGTGCTCCTCCTCGTCCTCGTGCTCCTCCTCGTCATCCTGCTCCGCCTCGTCGTCGTCGTCATCATCGCCCTGACTGAAAGTCGGAGTGCGTGACGAGCTCCTCGTGGACTGGCGCCTGCCGGTGTGTGATAACGAGGCTGCAGCGGCTGAGGCACCCGAGCGTTGGGAGGCCGCCGGTATGATCACGTCCGAGCATGCGCGCCAACCACAACAACCTGCCGCCCGACTGAGCCGACGTCGAAGTCTCTGCAAGTGTAATGATATGTCACAATTGCATACATGCTGAATGGATCTAACTTAACGAATTATCTTCGTACCTGCAGGAAGTCCCTCAGGCGGTGGCTCTCGTTGTCCAGGTCGCCAACTGGGTAGCTGAGAGCCTCGTCAATCTCACGCACCGAGGTTTGGAGAGAAGTCCCCTAAAGAAATAAGGAAACATAAGTAAGTGTGAGATAAACATATTGAACTAAAGTATTGCAAATATAATGCTTTCCGTACCACTCGATCGTAAATCGGAGCGGCCTCGACCACTGTGCCCACCCTCGCACGCCTGTCGTACGCAGTGTCCTCGTCCTCGGACGAAGCGAGGTCCGCGTAGTCGACATCAGTCCACTGCTGCCTCAGCCTGTAGCGCGTGGCAGTGTGGTACCAGGACAAGTACTCCCGGAAGCTGGCGTTGCTGTGGGGGTATTTTCCCGCTCACAGTTCTCCTCCATCCTCCTCCACTACTCGACGTACTCTCGGTGGTGATGAGCGAAGTCCGTCACCTTCTGTTGGCGGATCCTGTCGAACCTGTACATATAGCAGATGTTAACAATAGGTGTTATAGTAAGAACCAATAGAATTGTAAATGAAACAAAAATTGTAACTTACTTGTACAAAGTAACAGATGTCGACATCTCCTCAGGGGGATAGAACTGCACGAGGCCAAACTGCCGCGCAACTCTGTGGGGGAGGTGAGTCTCTACGGCGTAGAAGCAAATCAGCGGACACCTCATCCTCCAAAGATGGTAGTCCCTGCGGCACATGGTGCTGAGCGGTTGAGCTGCAACCTGTGGCTCAGAGTAAGGCTCCCACGAGACCTAGCAAGCAAACATACGGGCAAACACACGATTAGCCATGTACAAAAACCAAGAACTGTAGGAAAAATAAATGCATTACCAATTTCTTACCATCGTGGGAGACAAGGTGTCCAGCTCGTTGCTGAAATCCACGTACGCCCACTGAGTGGTCGCGAACGGGACCGAGACGTTATCCCACAGGTACGCCACAGTGGGGCTGAGGTCATCCACACCCTTTGGACGCCAAGGCAGCGTGACGGTCATCTCCCCACAGGGAAGGTGGAACGTGTGAGTCTCTGGCCTCCACCTGTTAATAGCACACGGAGAAAAGAATTAGTTACGTACGTAAGAATATAAAAACGAAAACAAACGGACCCAATAGAGAAAATACACCTGTCGACAAGTGCGGTCAAAGCTGCGGGGTTAAAGACCGGCATGCCCCGTCGTACTAGGTTGGCGACCGTGTGAAGCCCAGCATCAAGTAGAACCCATCATGGGTTCGAGAACAAAGTATGTGAAGCTCCTGAAAATTGCTATAAAAGTTAGCTGCGTGATGAAAACACATGTACATTTTGACAACACACGTACCTGGTCGTCCTCCGTGAGCCTGTTGCGGTGCTCCCTCTCGTAGAACTCGTCTAGCAGCCGGTACCTCGCCATCCTGTGCATTCAAAAAAATGTTAATGATAAGAATAACAAAAAACACTAAAAACATATGTATCTCTAAACATTCATCAATCTCACTCAAATCAAACCCTAAATCTAAACATTCATCAATCTCGCTCAAATCAAACCCTAAAAACATATGTATTTCAAAATCAAACCCTAAAAATATATGTATTCTCAACATTCATCAATCTCGCTCAAATCAAACCCTACAAACATATCTATTTCTAAATCAAACCCTAAAAATATATGTATTTCTAAATCAAACCCTAAAAACATATGTATTTCAAAATCAAACCCCAAAAACATATGTATTTCTCAACATTCATCAATCTCGCTCAAATCAAACCCTACAAACATATCAATTTCTAAATCAAACCCTAAAAACATATGTATTTCTAAATCAAACCCTAAAAACATATGTATTTCTAAAATAGACCCTAAAAACATATGTATTTCTAAACATTCATCAATCTCGCTCAAATCAAACCCTAAAAACATATGTATTTCTAAATCAAACCCTAAATCTAAACTTTTATCAATCTCGTTCAAATCAAACCCTAAAAACATATGTATTTCTAAACATTCATCCATCTTACTCAAATCAAACCCTAAAAACGAATCTATACACATTACTACTCTTACATTACGCATATCTATTGAAAATTCAACCTAAAACCGAGCCAAATTGAACTAATTTCATCTAGGGTTTCAAATCTTGCCCCACGAAATGTACCTCAAATAATCCATATTTATTACAAAAAATCAAGGGAAAGGAGGGGGTTCACCTTGCTTGCTCGGTTTGGAAGCAAAATCGCGAGAAAAACGGATGGATTGGAGTAGATTTGGAGGGGGAAGAGAGGGGTGACGGCGGCGGTTGCTCTCGGGCTGAACAGAGGAGTGAGGGGGTGGGGGGGCCGCGCTCGGGCTTAAGTCCCAGAGCACGGCGCCATGGCCGTTAGCGCCGTTGCTACACATCACGGCGCCATGGGCTTTGGTGCCGTGCTATGCCACCGTGGATCCTATGTGGCCACGCACGGCGCCAAAGCATATGGCTCCGTGCTATGTACTATGGGCGTCATATATTTTGGCACCGTGGTAAGGGTCCATTTTTGCAAATCTTTTCTCCAGGGGTTCATATGTAAAAAACTTTCAAAATTTGGGCTAAAAAGTAAAACTTTTACGTAAGGTGACCAGTTATGTTCACAGGTATGCTTATGTAGGTGGCTAGGCCTGCAATTTCAAAGTCTGGATTCTTGGGTCCAAAACCAGTTAGTTGTTAGGCACAGGCAGAGAGCTAGGGCCAGGCTCTGAATGAAGCAGGCGAGCTAGAGCTTTTCCATTTGGGCCCCAATTTAGGCTTCTGATTTTTTTTATTTATTTTTACTATTTCTAAATTTTATTTTTTCTGATTTTTTCTATTTTTTTGAGTTTTTTGTTGGTCCTTTTTCCTTATTTATTTACATTGTCCGTGATAGATTAACCTGTTTTTTCTATTTTTAATTTTTTAAAATTTAGTTACACCAAATAAGCCACCATTAGGTACAGTGTAATTTTCAGCCAGTTACGGTGTAATTTCAGCCATAAACCAGTTTATTTCAGCTCAACCAAGTGGCACCTGAGTTTGATTAGATTGAGGCCCCGCCTTTCGTTGTGAGCCTTGGGAAATCAAAAAAATCGCAAACAAAAAAAATCTAGGGCCTCCTGGCGCTACGCCCAGGCGTGCCATGTCCAGTTCATGCGGTCATCAGGCGCGTCATCTCCCTGACACGGTCCTCAAGCGTGTCAGGAGGGCCACATTTGCTTTTTCACCGTGATGGGAGCCAAATATAGGATTACGAGGAGCGTGAGAGCCAAAAATGGCTAGGCTTCGTTGAAATCAAGATCTTTTCTCTTCCCCTAAATTAACCTTATTTTAGTTTTCCATGTGGATGTAGCATGGAAAGAAATGATCATGCATACCCTATAATAAGAGAATATCTAGAAAATGGTATACTGTTATATTGGATTAGATGGTATAGCTCGTCTCCGGCGAGGAAGGCGCCGCCACCGCCTTTCCTAGATGGGTTCACTGCCCCCCCCCCCCCCGAGACATAGAGGGAAGCCGAGTAGACGGTGGCCTGACGGTGGGCAACGGTGGAGGGCGTCAGGTGGTGACGGAGGGCGGTGGGTGGCGCTAGAGGGCGGCACGACGAGGCAGCGATGCAGTGCATTTTAGGTTGGGTAGAGTGGGGGCGGTAGGGAGGTAAAGAGGGCGGCGCGGCAAGGCGGTGGGTTCGCTGCCGATGGTGGAGAAGGGTGCCGGGGGAGGCGGATGAAGAGCTCGGAGCTGTGCCGGTACTGGAGAAGAAGACGATGAGGGCGGTGATTACGGAGAAGAAAGAGGGATAGGAGGACAACGGCTGGTATCGGAGAAGGAAGCAGGTGGAGGAGAGGGGAGCAAGGATGCATTTGAAAGGGAGGTGAGGCGGATCAATGGTAAGAGAAAGGTACGTCGCCAGATGCCTTCTCACGATATACCATGAGCTAGTTTCTCTCCTACAATAATTACCATAAAGTGGTGTAGTACATGGTGTGCACACATGACACGGTGCAGGGGGCACATTTGGTGGACGATCAATTGTGTGTGAGGCGTTGGAGGCCACTGTTGGGATTTTGGTTGGCCGTACACCCACTCGTTGCGCTGCATCCGGATGGAAAACGATGGAAGGTTCAGAAGGTGCAAGATTATGCTCCGCTCTAAATAGATTTCGCTTCTCGTTTTTGAAACACATCGATTTTTTAATTTCATTTTTTTTCGTTTTTTCCTTTTATTTCTTTATATTATTCGTGATGATATAGTTTTTTAGTTTTTTTAATATAATTACTTAAAAAAATTAACAGTCGCTATAATACTTTTGCAGTCATTATAGTATTCTTTCAATCGTTACATTGCTAAAAAACCATAAGACCGAGCACCACCTATAGCCTTTTTCGTGGCCGATCACATGGGAGGTTGCCGTGTTCCTGAATCAATATTGGAACAAATGTACCGAGATCGAGAAGCACTGGGATGTAGAACAATTTTTTTTAGCAACGGTAAGTTCTGTTCTAAATGAAGGAATATGGAAAAAAAGAAGAAGAAACGTACCGATTTCTGTGGAATTTCTGTGCTCCAAGCAGGCTACATCGTATGACGATCAACGTATGCCATGCCTGGTTTAGGAGCTAGTTATCCGTCGATCAAAGATCAGACAAGATGACTGGCCTTTGTGTTTTGGTTTCGGTTTATGATTTTTAATTGTGGTTTATGACTTTGAGATTGTTTGTAAAAGAAAGTTAAGAGTAACAGAAACTCGCGTGCGGTTTTGACTGATATATATATAAAGTCGCTACAGTATATGCTACAACAAACTTATAAACCATATCTTAAAAAGATAATCAATTTAGAAATTTATTACTGTAGAAAAAAAATAATCAGAAAACAGCTTTTAAAAACTAAAAAAAACCCGATATTATTACGGTGCTGCTTATATGTTGGCCTCCTCCACACAATTCATGGCCGATATTGCTATGGTGCTGCTTGTGCATTGGCCTCCTCCACACAATTCCTGGTTCGTGCACACGAGCCGAACAATATTGCCTTGCGTTTTCATGATAGGAACATTGGGGCAATTTTGGCGAGCAAGAGCAACAGGAAGCCGCATCACATAGCAAGGCGATAACAGCGGGCATGCGCTCGACATAATACTCCGGCCCGTTACTTTTACAGCTCATGCGGTACACGAAGAGTGGCTGTGAAATTAGTCTCATATTATTTATCTAAAATAAATTATAGTAACATAAAATATCTGTTGGATTTAAACATAGCATATTTAAATTGATCCTTTTACATAAAGCGACAATAAAAAGTATAAACGGGATGCTATAATATTAGTGAGAATGAAGGTTTAAGCGGAGTATACCTTAATCTTTTGGCATGCACCAGCATCGATATCGGCAAGTTGGATGGGACACGAGAAATCCAACAAGCTTCAAACCAACATCGGATTACAAAACCGTTCCTGGCAAAATAGAAAACGCTCCGTGGCCGGTTGTGGTTTTCGTCAGCTATCGACATTGTGAAAAGTAAGAGTGATTTTTGTGGTTTATTGCTGAATTTTTACTGTAACTGACTAAAATTACATTGTAGCTAATGATGGCTTATTTGACATAATTAAATTTAAAAAAATTAAAAATAGAAAAAAGGGTTAGTCCAGCACGTATAATGCAAACGAATACGAAAAAAAGAACCGGCAAAAAAACTAAAAAATCTGAAAAGTCAGAAAAAATGAAATTTAGGAATAATAAAAAATAAGCTGAAAGCCAGAAGTCCAATCACGAGCGAGCGGGGCCTTAGCAATTATGAAAAGTAGAAATGATTTAGCAATTATGAAAAGTAGGGGTGGCAATAGGTCCAGCACCACCGCTCCGACCCCGCTAGGCAGGCCCCGAACCGGCCCCTATAGGCATTTCGGGGAAAACGGCCCGTCCCCGACCCCCACGGGGACCCATGGGTTTGAAAAACCAGAGCATCTCAGAAGAAAAATACTGCAGACTACAGAACCCTCCGATAGAACAAGACAACGATATAAGATATTAAGATCACAGCACAAAAAAATAATAAGCTCCCAAGCGTACAATAATTAAGGTTCAGCTCAAAGCATGTACACGGTCAGATCAAAAGCAGTACAAATAATTGTCCTAAATCCAAATATGAAACCCTACATGAATCAGTCCCAAGAGGTAGTTGGATTTGGATTCAATAGGCACACGAATATTGGCCGCTGGCTGCTGCTGCTAGATCCGGATTCACGAATGCACCTCACACCATGCCATTCCTTGTGGCCGATCTGCATCTCCTTGACTAGTCGTGCTCCCCGACCTGCAGCTCCTCGAATTTTTTTTCCGGCTATTCAGAGAAATTATTTGCAGAGAAAGACCTGGTAATATATCATTTATGAAAATGGCTGAATTTTTTTTAAATAATCTATTTTTATTCAAAATTACAAAAATATACCCGCGCAAAAATTTTTTACAGGAAAGACTCCAGTCGTCCCAACGGTCGCGCGACAAGAATACAGTCGGTGGGCCATTGGGCGACAAAATTCAGTCGCTGAATGATCGGGCGACTGCAACCTATCGCCGAACTGTTGGGCGACTGCAAGTTGAGTCGCCCGACCAGTTGGTGACTGCCACCTCAGCCCATTTTTGTGCAATTGGCACCCCGACAGGCGACAGCGCATGGGGGTAAATGACAATTGTTATAGGTAGGTGACATTTACCAAGTTTTGTCTATAATTGGTATTTTGTGAAAAAAAAACAGCAGATAATGTTGGATGATCCCTTTATGATTTTCATAGATTAAAAATGGTACAAAATCTGTTAGATTCGCAATAACAATTTGTGATCGTCGTATGTTATTATAGTGCAAGAAATTTTCATAAATTTTTCTGAGGACGATTGAGACAGCATTAATTGGTAAGTACGAAGGTAAGTGATATTGTGATCCATCCGGGAATTTATACATAGAGGAGAACTTGTTTTTTCGTGAAGTTGGATGCCTTGTTACATGAAGAATTAAATACGAAAAGACGATGAGATGTGATGATAGGTTCAAGATCTCATAGGAGCAAGTTTCGTGAGGCCAACAACACCATTGACTCATCTCTTGTGCATGAATGAGGTAAATGTAAGTAGAGAAATTTGATGATTTGCCCCACTGTTGTTTGCAAACAGCTCATTTGCCCCACAGTTGATAGCAATTGATTATTTACCACATCTTTGAATTTTCATTTGATCATTTGCCCTCTTTGCATTTCCCAGCCATTTTCTATTTTATAATGCTAACTTACCTTAGAAAATGACCAAATTGCCCTTTGTAATGCTTCCTCCATCCCTTGTTCTAAGTATCTAATTCTTCCCCGTGTTTGTATCTATGCATATAATCAAAATCTAAGTTCGAGCTGGCCATGAAGTGCCATGAAGATAACTGCGATTGGGCAATGTCTCCTGTTGCTCATGGCTTGCAGTGCACAAGCCGTCATCTGCAGCTCCTTGTACGGAAACCAGGCAGACCAGTTGTCACTACTTGAATTCAAGAAAGCAATCAATCTTCATCCGCAGCAAGTCCTAATGTCCTGGAATGATAGCACCCATTTTTGCAATTGGGAAAGTGTTTTGTGCAGCGCGAAGAATCCACGTCGTGTCATTTCTCTTAATCAGCGCGAAGAATCCACGTCGTGTCATTCTCTTAATCAGCGCGAAGAATCCACATCGTGTCATTTCTCTTAATCTTACAAATAGAGGTTTAGTAGGGCAAATCTCTCCCTCACTTGGAAACTTAACATTCCTAAAATTTCTTGTCCTAGATAAAAAAATGCATTCACCGGAGAGATCCCTTGGTCACCTGCATTGCCTCTGAACCCTCAGTTTTAGTTATAACGCATTACAAGGAAAGATGCCTGATTTTGCGAGCTGTTCCAACCTGAAGGTGCTACAGCTGGATCGCAATAATCTAGTGGAATAATTTCCTAATTTGCCTCCTCAACTTCAAGAACTGATACTTCATGTTAATAATCTTACTGGAACCCTCCCTCCTTCTCTTGCCAATATCACAACGCTGAATAAGCTTGGTTGTGCATTTAATAATATTGAGGGCAACATCCCGAATGAATTTGCGAAGTTGTCCAGGCTTCAGTATCTGTCGGTCAATACCAATAATTTAGCAGGGAGGTTCCAAGCAACCATCTTAAATGCTTCTACTCTTGTTATTCTTGACCTTGGTGTCAATGATCTAAGCGGAGAGCCGCACCCCGTCACGGGCACTAAGCGTGGGAATGTCCGCACACGACACAACGTTCGGGCACTGTTTCTCTAGCTCCTTCTTGATCTCTTCGATGATGCCTCAAGAACAAGGGATGGAGGAAGCATTACAAAGGGCGATTTGGTCATTTTCTAAGGTAATTTAGCATTATAAAAATAGAAAATGGCTTGAAAATGCAAATAGGGCAAATGATCAAATGAAAATTCAAAGATGGGGCAAATAATCAATTGCTATCAACTGTGGGGCAAATGAACTGTTTGCAAACAATGGTGGGGCAAATCATCAAATTTCTCATGTAAGTATGCATTTTCATCTTTTGCTAGTCAATTTGATCATGATGTCTATGTTGACTGAGAGATAGCATGAGACGAAGAATTTGCGTATTATGATTGGTCTGATAGGTAAAAGATTAGAGTTGCCACTAGTCTTTTTTGGATGATGCAATACTTTGGTTGAAGTATCTTGGTAGACATAGTAGAGTGCCTCAAACTTGAAATGCATTAAAAAACTTATGAGAGATGAATTCGTTCCTAAATATCATGCTGATTATTTGATATCTAAATTGCAACGTTTAAAACAAGATAGTAAAACTGTAAGGGAATACTATCATGAATTAAAAACTCGTTTGTTGCGTTGTAGCTTAAAGGAACATGCTCAAGCTATAGAGAATAGATTTTTAAGTGAGCTTAATCAAGAAATTCAAGACCTTCTTGTTCGCAAAGAATATAATTATCTCTCTCATTTGTTTATACTTGCTTGTAAGATTGAAAGTCGGATTGAGGAAGAATTGAGAATGCTTGATGATAGAAAACATGGGGAACAAACCTGTGTTTGTGCCTTTTTTTATGACTAACAAATTGCATGAAGTTGAGAACCATGCTGAAGAGGAGAATGAGCCACTGATTCCATTGCTTGAGAAGGAATATGAGGACATGGATGTAGCTACATCATCTGAGGAGGGTCAGAAAGGTAAATATAATGGTGCTATTATCATTCAAAGTGTGTACGCTTGTGAAGAACTACAATTGTCCACTGCTCATGCTACTTTAGAGCAAAAATTTGTGAAAAATAATTCTGATATATATGCACATGTTTCAAGTAGATAATTCAGACTTTATTGATTTGAGTATTGAGATTGAGTTGTGTGATAATTTCTTGCATAAATCCTTGGCACAACCAGAAATTAAACCTGATTCTTCTATTTTAATTCCAAATCAATGTGCTGAAATAAATATTTTTTATTATGTCAATGTGCAATTGATCCAAGCTAGAGATTAGCTGAATGAGATTTCTTCTTCGACCACTTTAGATTATAATGAGATTGATCATCCTTGTGAACTTGGTTGTTCAGAGAACAAGTTATTTGAGATTCCTAATTCACTTTCATTATTTCATTATAAAATTTAAATAATAGACGAGTATAATGAAAAGGAAAATTATACAGTTCATAAAATTTACATAACTTCAGAACTAAAAGATTCAACTTTAAAGAAGGAACATTGTCATATAGAGGAAACTAATGGCACTAACATTAAAATTTCTAGCTCATCTAGTGTTATTCGTGAGCTACAGAAAAGTTTTTAAGAAGGAGAGTGTTGTAAGCTGTTTCCATACACCACAACCATTCCTCCATTTGCGTCGAAAAAGAATTTGCCTCTCATTGAGATCATCAATATCAGGGAAGACTTCTCTAAAATTTCTTTTGTTTCAGTTATCTATTCACACAGATTTGCTACACCTGTGAATACTGTCCAGCAAAACATTATTAATGAAGATTCTTTCAAATTGTTGTTTAAAAGAAAACATGACAAATACAAAGTCAATTTGCTGGAAGAATATGACGAGAATGAATTTTATGTGTCTCATGTTTGCATTGAAAGATCTATAGCACTACCGTACACTTCTTCTTATGTGAATATGTCACAATCCAACACCCTATTTTCTAAAGAAGGGGAGTGGGATGAGACAAATACATAGTTCCAACACCACCAAGTAAGAATACTTCTAATTAGGTACACTCATTTTAAAAAGGTTTTATTTTATTTGATAAAGAACTTATGATATTACATAATGAGAGTTCGTTGCATTCTTTGTCATGTACCGAGATGTATGATCAAGATCATACTATACATGAGGTTACACATCTATTAAAATCGAGGTTGGATTTGTGTCAAGAATGGGAGGATGATGTGACCATACAACAAATGCATATGACTATAGCTCCTAAGATTGAACAAAAGGTAAATTCATTTCTTTATCTTTCATTTGTTTTAAATGAGAATATGATGGCTACCTAATGATAAAAATGTATATTTGTACAGTTATACAAGGAGGAGTGCATCAACATTACGTGTTCGTGGTTAGGGTCCACCTAAAGGGAAGCGGACCTGTGCATCAAAACCAAGTCAACGCTTTCGTTCAAGTTGGACACGTTCTGGAATCCAATTCAGCCTCCAAAGACAGTACTGATTTCAATTCAATCATGCATATAATTCGCATATGGACTCCGTTTCAAGTGTATGAGTACAACATGGAAATCTTATCTCGTTCTCTTTCCAATGGATGTAGCCCTACTCCAAATTCCTTCTGAGCGTGCCGCAATCGCCAAAATAAATCATGGCTGATTCTGAATTTGAGTCAAAAGGTGATGTGCCACCTCCACTTGGATCTAAGGGCCTTGTACCTCCTAGGGTTGCGTACCCACCTCCTTGGCCACCGCCCTCTGCCTTTCTTTCTCTTATAAATAGCCCTAGGCATCTTCTTCTTACTCAGGTTATGTTTAGATCAGTTTAGCCTCTTGTGTACAAACCCCACGTGTCTCTTGTGCCAATTAGGCCAACAGATTAATGTTACAGAACCTCAACTATCCTTGTGTGACTTATATACCTAGCAATTTTCAGATTGTTCTTTATTTGAATGTTTACTTGTTCTTCGATTGCTTCAAGAATTGATCTTCGTGATCAGGTCAACCGTCATTTTTGATAAAGTTGATAATGATAAGAGTGTGCTATAGCAATTGTTAGATGACTTGATCGTATTTCGGTCAAGTAGTCTTGTCGTCAACGTTATTCTCTACCAATCAAATTATCATCTACAGAAAGATCAGGATCAATCTTACATTACCACAGAACATAATTTTATTTTCTCGAACTGGTACGATGCGCTGTATAATCACCTTATCGGTCTAAGCTCCAAGGATATATTCGTACGGATTGCGCAAACATTAATTATCTTATGCAATGCCAACTAACTCTATCCCCAGTACATCTTGCCTTCGTTTTGCGGGGGTGGATTTGTGTGTGCAGCTAGGCATTCTCAGGCCCATTCAAAACGGTTTTTTCTTTTGATTTATTTTAGTTTTTGACATATTTAAACAAGAAATCACTTAAAATATATTGATTTTTAAGTTTTAGCTTATTTGGCTTTTTGATCTTTTTATTTTTTTTATTCCTTTGTATTGTCCATGGTGATATTATTATTTTTTATTTTTTCTATTTTTGTTATTTTTTTATAAAAAACTAACCGCCGTTAAGTACAACTTCAGCCATAAGTCAAAAGTTACAGTCAAAAAGTTACGCTGTGAGCTAGTTGGAGTGAGACCCTAATCGAATTCTCCGATGCATAATCTAAAATTCCCGTACACATCTGCCCTGTTTGCAACAGAGGATTTTGATATGAACTTTTACGGTATGTTTGTAACTAGGCATTTTACATAAATTTCGCAAGAATAAAAAATAATTTTAAAAAGATTCTCGCGTTACAAGCTTCTTTCACTTCTCACTACGAGACAAATAGGCAATTCATGTCAATGATCAAGACCTGGAAGGAAGAATGAGCACAGGAGACCTCATCACAATCAGACAGGAAGCCATATGACATGTGACAATCGACAACAGGAGGTGCTTATTTCTGGAATTTATTGTACGAATTATCTATTTTTTATTCGAAAATACATAAATATACCTGCGGGAAATTTTTTTACAAAAATAGCCTTCAGTCGCCCCCCCATTGGGCGACTGCCACCTTTCGCCCAACCGGGAGGCGACATTTAGGGAATGTGGGAACCGTTGAGCGAATCAATGGTATCGCCTGAGCGTTGGGCGACTCATTGTAGTCGCTGTACGGTTGGGCGACTGGAATTCCAGTCGCCCAATGGTAGGGCGACATGGGGGTACTTTATTCCATCGCAGTCGGCCGCCCACTACCACTACCACTTTTTGCCCTCATTCTGCGCACAGAGAAGAAACAAGAGAAGAAGAGGAGAAAAAGAAGGGGCACTTATTGTGTGAGAGAAGAGGAGAGGAGGAAGGGGAAGAAAAGGAGGGGTAGAAGAGAGGGAGGAGGGGAAGAACAGGAGGGGAGAAGAGAAGGAGAGGAGGACAGGGTTGGAGGAGGAGGTGAGGGAGGAAGGAAGAGTAGAAGCTATTCCATCCATTTGGATTCAGGTATTTTTTTTGATTATGTTGTATTTGCACTATTATTTAGATGAAATGTTGGTGTTAGTAAAAATTGTAGATGTAGAAAATGTAGTACAATTTTAATATGAAAATATTAGTATCAAAAAGTTGTAGTATACATTTTGTAGTATGGAACATTTTGTAGTATAGAAATATTATCACCCTTTTTAGTATGGAAAGTGTAGTTTAGTGTTGTACGATGTTATTTGACATGTCGTAAATTTTAATCATACATGCAGGCCTACATCATCAATGACCACTACATTGACAGTGTATTATGGTGCTGGAATTATTTGTGAAGGTCCGAATGGTGTGGATTTGAGCGATTTTTCGCAAGTAACTCTCGTACTTCCGGATGACGAGAATGCTCGAATGACAGATGTGCAGCATTGGCTGACCTAGAGTTTTTCATTGGACCCCGAGGTGTGCAGCGTCGTTGTGCAAGGGCTTTAGAGCCGGTCTCCCACGAACATCAGATGGGAGTTGAAGACATTGGTGCGCTCTGCTTCGTGGAAGAGCTTTGTGCAAGGGTGCCGGCGCCGTGGATACGAGTGTGTCCTGCTTGTGCAACCGTGCTCACTACAAGCAGCTGCGCAAACTCGTGCGTCCGCCTATGCTGCTTCGGGAGGTGCTAGCAGCTCGGGCGGGCCGCACGTTGGCGAAGCTGATGAAGTTGCTTGTGATGAAGGCAATACGGTACATGGAGAAGAGTTACAGCCGTCAAGCTATAGAGAGGGAACTGGGCAAGCCGATGCAGTACATGGAGGAGAGTTACAGCCGTCAAACTATAGAGAGGGAACTGGGCAAGCTGATGAAGGAGAGCATAATGAGTATATCGTGCAACAGATGGAATCTGATGACCAGAGGGCATGGGATGAAGAGCAAGCTGTAGAGGACGAGGAGGAGGACAGTTCCGATGATGAAAAAGTTCCTATCCCCCAGGAATGGAATCAGTTTAATGCGTAGGGTGTTTTCGCACATGATGAGCATGAATCACCATGGGAGTATCATGAGACAGAGTGTAACATCCTGATTTTTAGAGCCTTTTTAAAGTTTCTAAAATAAAATTCACCATTTGGATTTTTTTGGAATTAATTGAAGCTTAATTGGAATTGTTATTAATTAAAAAGATTTAATATGATTAAAATTAAACATTAATATTTGCCAAAAATATTTTATTTGTGTTCCTTGTGTCAAAAGGAATTTTTCTGCATTTTCTTGGATTTTTCGGAGTTTGTTTGAGCTCAATTTGAAATTTCCAAAAAAAAGAGAGAGGAGAGAGAATAAACAGTACCCGTCGTCTCCAGCGCGCACGAGCAGAACTCGTTTCTGTTCTGTGTGCAGTTTTCCTTCCTTTTTTCTCTCTTCATAACTTCCAATCCGGACCTTATTTCAATGTCCTCCCAAAAGGAAAGTTGTGCCAAATCACGCAAGGAATCCATCCCAATTGGCCTCTTTCCATTTCGTTCATCCGTTTGCCTTTTATCTCTAATTTTCTGAAACGGACTCTAAACCGAAATTTGCAAAATTGGAGTCGGTCTCTAACTCTTCCAAGCCTATAAATACAACCCCTTATCCCCTCTAAACCCATTTCAAGCTGTGGCAAGGCCCCTTAAAGCTTAGGACGCCGTCGACATCGAGGCCCTTCGGTCCCGAATTTGCTCGTCGCGTCTCGAGCTATCCAGTGAATTTTTCTGTGATCTTTTCGCGTCACTTTGTGCCTTCATATGCCATCTACCTTCTTGCCAAGTTAATTTGGTTTTGGTGCAGCCAATCTCCCGTAATCGAGTTTTCCCCAATCTAGGCCAAGATCACTTTCCGACTTCGATTCTTCGCCTCTGGTAAGCTTTAGCCCTTGCCGTAATTTTTCTTAGACTTGCCTCACCGCGTTCTATGCCATGCTCACTTCCTTTTCCCCGAAAAGTCTCCACAAATTTTTGCCTCCGAACCTCGCCATAGCCGCCAATGGCATCTCGTGTCCCCATCTATCCGGTGATGTTTTCTCCCAATCCGTTCGCGTCATATTGTGCCAAACCATCCCAGGTAGCTACCCTTCAAGTGATTTTAGATTTCGTTCACCGAGCACCAAGATATTAAGATTTTGCGTTTTCCTTCCCGACGTCGTTCAAACGTCGTTTGCGTCGTCTCCAGTGGGTTTCTGTCTGAGCTGATAATTTTTCTAGCTTCGCCAAGCCGCGTTCTAGCCCGTGCTTACCCTACTTCTCCATGTTTCGTGCCCGAGTTTTATTCCTCTCTCCTAACCATGTCGTTGTAGCCGCCCGTGCCGTCATCGTTCTCTGTTTGGCATGCCGTCACTTCCTATGTATGCCTTGGGTCCCTAGCAACCCATTTTGCTAGTTAGATTCACCACTCATGCCTCCTCTCGCCGACGCTAGCCTTCTCTCCAAAAGTGCTGTTCTTAGGTGAACAGTAACTTTTGCTATTTTCCAGTATTTTCTCGCCCAACAAACTTTAGATCGCTTGTTCTCCTTCATCCGAACTCCGATTGACCCAATTCTTTTTCCTAAATTCATATAAAATTGAGCTCTATCTTTTGGTTCAAGTTTTACAGTTTTTGGAGTTTATTTGATTTTTATTTGAATTTATTTTGTTTGCTCTGTCATTTCGCGCGTAGATTCCACCGTTGCCGAAGATCTCTCCACTCCGCAGCAAGAAGACCCAGAGAGCGTGCAAGAAGGCAAGTCTCCTTTGATCATTTTGAACCTATATGTGAAAATGTTTTTAAATATTTTAAATTTATGTGCATCGCTATTTACGTAAGAACTCTAATTTTGGTCTTAAGGCATAGTTAATCCAACCTTGATATGCCCTCAATTGAACTTGAATGTCATGTACCCTTGTAACCCTAGTATAACCTTTGTCTCAATAATGAGAATTACGTAATTCTTTGGTAATATTAGAATGGTAGTATAATACTTAGTCATGCTATTTAATTCTTTCGTAATCTTGAAATGGGAAATCATATTTCATTCATCTAGTCTTTGTATTTGGAAGTCAGTGGCAATTGGAGTTGTCACTGTTCTTTTAAAAATAAAATAACATGTGAAAGTTGGTTTAGACTGGGGCGGATGGTTGGTTTGGGTTGTTGCAGCAAGCACGAGATCTTGTAAAGTGTATGTTCCGCCCTAGTCGATTAAGGACCGACGCTTGTGATTGTCCAGACTGAGCATTACCGTACAACCCCAAGTCTATATGGGTACGACCTAGATGATTAACTTATGATAGTCTAGTTTAGGTGCCACCAGTGGAAAGTGGGTGCCAGGGATTACTGGTTATTCACAGTGAGGGACAGGGATTTACTGTACTCATATGGCGCAAGAGGGGTCTTCGGACTGGGTGGATGGAACCCTTCTGTGGTGAAACCTCAGCGGGTGGTGTCTAGCTAGACTAGAGTGAGGAAAAGGCTTTGTGATATTTATCTGTGTCTCATGCCAAAGGAAGCGTGGTGACTATTAAGATAATTTATCTCTTGGGGGTAAAGTTGTACAACCTCTACAGAGTGTCAAACTATTCGAATAGTCGTGCCCACAGTCAAGGGCGGGCAAGGAATGCATTCACATGGTAGATTTGTGGTTTTGGTTTTTAAATCAAAGTTTTGAGATCTCGAGAGTGGAGGGAACTCTCGAAAGGGTATCCTGGCGGTTGGAGCCAGTGCGGGTGGATGGAACCCGATGTTTTGAAACTTAACGGTTAGAGTTGGTTAATTAGTGTTGGTGGATAGAACCTTCACTATAATATGCTTATTAGTTTCAGTTAAAACAACTACTTTACAAAATAAATGCCTTCGAAAATATTTAATGTTATTTGAAATAAAATATTGCTTTGTGCAAAAGAACCATATAGCCTTCCTTTGTTAAGCCTTGCATCTACTGCATTATTTCCCAAGACTTGCGGAGTACTTTATGTACTCACATGTTGCACTAAAAATCATCTCAGAAGAATGTGAAGCTCAAGAAGGAGACTACGACTACTTCGCGTGTGAATTTGATGACGGATTCTCGGAGTACTAGGTCGCGCTTCCCCAGTCAATTGCCTGTGGCGCATTGATGGGTCTTCGCTGGATTTATCTTTTGCTTCCGCTGTGTTTTGTGTGTGTGAGGCCTTGAAAGCTTATTTGTAATAATGAGACCTTTCGGTCAGTACTCTCTATTATTTGTAATAAAGCACTGGGACTAGTGCTGTAATACACAGAGGGTCTGGGTTTGAAAATCCGGGGTCCCGACACAGAGGTTCGGTTGCATGCTATGTTTGCTGACAAGGAAGCGCTGCAGGATGCCATCAAGTTTTGGGCCCTTTCAATGCAGCGGACATTTCACGTCGTCAAATCAAGCCAGGAGCAGTACACTGTGAAGTGCGAGCAGGCTGGTTGTCCTTGGAGGGTGCACGCACGTAGACCCAAGTATGAGACTCACTGGATTGTGTCCAAGGTGGAGCCGCACTCCTGCATTCTAAACACTGTCTTGGCGAGGCATCGTAACCTGACGTCCGGATTTATAGCCAATGTGATGTATGGGGAGATAGTGGAGAAGAAAGATATTGTGACCACGCATATTGTGGTAGCTATCGAGAATAAATTCAAGTATAAGATTAGCTACGCGAAGGCGTGGCGTGCAAAGCAAAAGGCGTTGAAAAAATGTTTTGGCACTTTCGAGGCGGCGTACGACAACCTTCCTCGTATGCTTAAGGTGTTGCAGCAAAGGAACCCGGGCACCTACATCGCCGTGCACGACAAGCCGTCCATAAGTCCACCGGGATTTGCAGTGTTGCAGAGAGCATTGTTTGCATTTGGTGCTAGCATTGAAGCATTCAGGCACATGCTGCCAGTGATCTCAGTAGATGGGACCTTCTTGACAGGCAAATACAAAGGGCAGCTCCTGACGGCCATAGGCGTTGACGGTAACAATCAAATACTGCCGCTGGCCATCGCATTTGTGGAGAGTGAGAATTATGAGAGCTGGCTGTGGTTTCTCAGACATGTGAGGGCTGGAGTTGTAGGCACCCGTCCTGGTGTGTGCGTAATTCATGATCGCCACGCCGGTATTATAAAGGCGATACGAAAACTTCAAGAAGACCCTGAGGAGACCTTTCGTTGGCCGGACATAAGGAACCGGTGGTGCAGTCGTCACTTAGGGGCAAACTTTTTCAAGCAATTCCCGAAACAATCTTTGATGAAGCTATTCAAGAGGCTGGTTAGGCAGAACCAGCAGAGGAAATTTGATGCTTTATGGGGGTTGTTGGATGAGCACACCAGGAAGAACGTCGAAGAGAGGAGCAAGGGGCCGGTCACTCCTGGGGCAGCACAACCGCAATGCTTGCCAGCAATCGATGAGCCTAACCGAAGTGGTCTAAGAAGGAGGAGCTCACGAAACATCAAGTGCTTCTCGCAGTGGATCGAGGGGAACCATTGGAGAAGTGGTCGCTGTTGCACGACACGGATGGCGCAAGGTACGAAATAATGAAAACTAACCTTGCCGAGGTCTACAATTGGGTTCTCAGGGGTCTCCGTTCTCAGCCTCTTGTCGCCATCGTGGAAGGTGTTCTTCACAGCACAATCCGCTACTTCAGGGAGAGGCACGCGAGTGTCGCACTTCATGCGGCCAATCCCGGAGCCCTGTATTTGTCAAAAATTACTGCGTACATGGAGACGAAGGCACAGAAGGGTCAATTGCACACAGTGCATGTCATGGGCAACAGGGAGCATCATTTCGAGGTGATACTACGTGACAGAGCCAGATTTGGGACATCTCGTTCACTTATTACTCACGAGGTATGCCTTGGAGATCATGCAAACGAACCTAGTTGCACATGCAACAAGCTTAAGTTGTTACACAAGCCATGCTCTTATGTCCTCGCTGCATGCGGGACCGTGGGCATGGATCCTTCCAACTTCATGTTCGAGTACTTTTCAAGGAGAGAATACTGCAAGCTTGGTGTGGGGAGCTCCGGGGGTTCAGGGTGGTGGGAAACTTTGCCACTTTGGATATTTCAGCAAGGACCTGGGTTCCGGATATTAACATGATGAAGGGTGGGAAGGGTCGACGACAGAGCCGACGTATTAGAAATAATATGGACGAATCACAAGCTGGAACATCTGGTGTACGTTGTGGGCGATGCGGTCAGGAGGGGCACACAGCTAGACGATGCAATACATGTCCTGATCAGTAGTTGCAATGCATGCTAAATTTTATGTACCATTTGTAAAACTTGTATGTTACATCCCTTTTCTGTAATGTAGTTGGTGTTGTGCTGGTAGCTTAGTATTACTTACTTACTAGATGTATTTGCTGTTCGTTAAAATGCGATAGCACCCACATGGAGAACAACATGTACATTGCACATACAGAACATATGGAAGTACTACAACCAAGAATTTAAATCACGACAAAAGGCCCAGCGCCACACCATCAACACAACACGACAACCAAGAACTAAAATACGACACAACCATACCTCTCGTTGCCTATATGCCAAAAGAGCCTCGTGGCACCCACATGGAGAATTGCTGAGGGGGCCGCCTCGGACATGGTTGGCCGTCGTGGTAGTGGCACGCACATATGCAGATCGGGTTCACGCAGCAACATGTGCGATCATAAGAGCTTCCTATGTTCACGACCTCGTTGCCCCTCTTGCGTTGAATCTGTTGGCAGAGGTTGTTGTTCTCTTCACTGAGAGTCTCGATTCGGTCCTGCAACTCCAAGACTCGATCCCATAATGTATCCACATAACGGCAAATATACCATTCATGAGGAGGGTCGATCCACCGGGAGAAGTCGCATTTCACCATCTGCGGGAAAGGACGATAAACATGGAGGATCCATAAGCAATAGCAACAAATGTACTATTACTAATTTGTACCCCGGAGCGTGGGCATCAGAAGAAACGGCGTCCGCCATCAAACGGGCCATCCAGGGCCTGCACGACCGCGTACTCATTGTGTCTGCAGTTCGGCCACGCTGGTTGAGTACGCCGGCTTGGTATCAGGCGGTAGTGTGGACCAAAGATCTCCCTCCTTTCCAACGGAAGGTCTTCGTTCGGTGACCCAAAATCGACTGGCCCCTCAGCTTCCGACATGTTATTTTTCACCACGAAAGAGATGGTACTTCTTTGTTCGATTTACGGAGTTCTATGTCTACAATGTCATGAGACCCCAACCGTGCTATTTATACCAAACGAGAGAACTTGCGCAGTGACGTGCCATAAGAGGACAGCTTTGAGCAGAGAGATGACAAAAGAGGGCAGCTTTGCGCAGTGACATGACAAGAGAGGACAGCTTTGCTCAGTAAGATGACAAGAGAGGGCAGTTTTGCGCAGAGAGATGACAAAACAGGGCTGCTTTCTGCACACACATGATAAGAGAGGGCAGCTTTGCTCAGTGAGATGATAAAAGAGGGCAGCTTTGCGCAGTGACATGACAAGAGAGGGCATCTTTGCTCAGTGAGATGACAAGAGAGGGCAGCTTTGCGCAGAGAGATGACAAAACAGGGCTGCTTTCTGCGCACACATGACAAGAGATGGCAGCTTTGCTCAGTGAGATGATAAAAGAGGGCAGCTTTGCGCAGTGACATGACAAGAGAGGGCAGCTTTGCTCAGTGAGATGACAAGAGAGGGTAGCTTTGCGCAGATAGATGACAAAACATGGCTGTTTTGTGCACACACATGACAAAAGATGTCAGCTTTCCTTAGTGACATGACATGACATGACATGACAAAAAGAGGTCAGCTTTGCTCAGTGAGATGACAAAATAGGGCAGCTTTGCTCACTGCTACGACCACGCGGACCAGCTTTACACGTAGGAGTAGAGAGAAAATGGACTCTATAAATTGGTGTGCATTCTATTTCCCAGGAAACATTGCACATCCAAACCGCATACTACACCGCGCTTCCCTCACCCCACCGGGATGGACAAAGGCAAGAAAAAGCAATGGGACAAGATGGTGAAGGATTGGGAGGAGACCCGTGACATAGCACGGTCAGCTGCCGCCCGCGATGAGAAAATAAGGGCTATGCAGGCCCGGGTAGAACAAGCCCATCGTGCTACGATGAAAGGTCCCCCCAAAGAGCGCCCGCGTAGCAACAACCCCATCTCGGACGTCCCCACCGAGCGTTCGCCACAACTACCACCTGAGGGGGAGACACCTCCCCTTTGTTGGTGCAGGGACGTGTGCAAGTTCTTCAAATCTAAGCACCACATCAGTCTAGGTATGCGTTACTGGGGTTGTGCAAACTACTCCAGTGACTACCCCAACCGCCGTTTTGACACCGCAACCTATCGGCAGCCGGTAACAACCTCATGCACTATTTTCCCCTACCTTGTCTCCTTCACAACACGCACTAACAATATCTCTCCTTTATTTACAGTCTCCAGAGCCCCTATGTGGCTACCGCAAATGGATAGATCTTGAGATCCACCCTGTGGACCAATGGACCCTCGACTTCGAGGAGTGGAATGTCACAAAGGAGAAGGAGTTGCTGGAGGAGGAGCGCCGCAAGAACGAGCACACCCTGCGTATACAACGCGAGACGCAAGCTCATCTTGAAGCGTGCACCCGTAGGGAGCGGGAGGCTCGCGAGAGGGAACGCGAGAGAAAGAGGGAAATTGCGGTTAAGGCAAAAGAGGCCGCGGAGGAGTTCAACACCGAGCGGGCGAGGAAGGGAAAGTGGCCCGGTCCACACAGTAGGTGGTACGAGCAGTTGGGTGGGTTAGTCGCATATCATGCTATATGTTATGCATGTAATAAAATTGTACGCGGCATGTTACTCCCATCTGTATTATGAAGTTTATTATCTCGTCTGTTCGCATTCCATGATTCAGATAGCAAGTCATTTAACAATATTAACATACCAGTTCTCTTCGTAAACTAATTCTCAGTAACATGAAAATATCACTTACCAATGTATATATCAAACGTTCTACAGTCAATTATTCTTAAAAAATTCCCAAAATTTTTAATGCACCTACAACATACAATAAACATGAACTTTTATTACAACTATACCAAATTTTTTTCCAGTTTAAAACTACAAAATTGACAAAACTGTAAAAAATCAAAAGGACTGAGTAAAATCACCCCTCCATTGGGCGACTGCACTTTTAGTCGCCCATCCATTGGGCGACTGTCATGCAGTCGCCCAATGGATGGGCGACTAAAAGTGCAGTCGCCCAATGGAGGGGTGATTTTACTCAGTCCCTGTGATTTTTTAGAGTTTTGTCAATAGGAAAGCAACTAATTGCAGTCGCTCGAACGTAGAGCGACAGAAATTTTGTCGCCTCCCGGTTGGGCGAAAGGTGGCAGTCGCCTAATGGGGGGCGACTGAAGCCTATTTTTGGAAAAAAAAATTCCCGCTGGTATATTTATGTATTTTCGAATAAAAAATAGATTATCCGTACAAAAATTCCTTATTTCTGCCTCTATCAAGAGGGCACATAAATCACTAGATAATTAATTAATCTTCAAACTATAGTTTCGGCAACAACAGTAGCTAGCGCGGCAAGTGGGACTTGAATTTTCTAGCCACGTGCATGGGAAATTTTCCAGCACAACTAGATCCTGTTCATATTAATTTTTAGTTTTAGTTATGAATAATAATAGTTTATATAAAAGGTTATAGATATACTTGTGTACGATTTTATTTGATATAAAAAGTCACTAAAGTGTGTACTACGTAGACTATTCATTGAAAAGACACTTTATTTGAAGACTAGTTACTATAAAAATACTATTTACGATAGAAATACAGATTTTAAAAACTAATACGAACAGGAACTTAAACAAACCATTTCTTAATCTTTCCTAAGGGAATGGACTGTACAGTCCATGTACTATGCAGCTAGGTCGGTCCTGCTCAGTTGGGCTGAAAAGCTGTGGCTTATGGCTGAAAATGCGCTGTAGCTGACTGAAAATTTACTGTAGCTGAAGGTGGCTTATTTGACGTAATTAAATTTAAAAAATTTAAAAATACAAAAAATATGTTAGCTCACTTCGGACAACGCAAACGAATACAGGGAAAAAAGAACCGGCAAAAAAGCTCAAAAAATGCGAAAAATCAGAAAAAAAAAACGAAATTTATGAATAGTAAAAAATAAGCCAGAAGTCTGAAGCTGAAGCTGAAACGAGCGGGGCTCGAACATTGTACGGATTCGTAAGCACTTGCGTATATGCAGGACAAGTTGAACCACTTGCCACCTGTCTTAATTTACAATTATAGCTTCGCTATTTTTTTCGATTACAAGGAGCTTCGCTACGTTTGATAACTAGACCTCTGAAGTTCCTTTTTCTCAAGTATATATGAATGTGTGTTTTGACTTTACAGCAGCTGATCGACCATCGGATACTGGGTGCTCAGAAGGGCTTATTTTTTAGTGGCTTATAACTAAAAAGTACTGTAGCTGATTGAAATTGTACTGTAGCTGATGGTGGCTTATTTGCCATAATTAAATTTAAAAAATTTAAAAATAGAAAAAAAGATGTTAGCTCATCACGGACAACGTAAACGAATACTGGAAAAAAAGAACCAGCAAAAAAAGCCAAAAGTTCAAAAAAAGACGAAATTTATGAATAGTAAAAAATAAGCCAGAAGCTCAAACCGAAATGAGCAGGTCATTTGAAATGTATTGGCTTCTAATTTCAGTTTATTTTAATTTTTTTTGCTTTTCTTTTTTCGTTGTTTCTTTACGCTGTCTGTTAGATATAACGGGGGTTTTCAATTTTTTCTATTTTTCTATTTTTTTCTCAAAAGAAGCTAACAGCCACTACAGTATAATTTCAACCAAAAGTTATAGTCATAAGTTTAAACCATAAGTTAGTTGGAGCATCACCTAAGAGCTACTGGCCAAGAAACCTACCATTTTCTGCAACTATGATATCTTAGGATATGTGGTTTCTCAAGTTTACTAAAAAAGACTTACGATAGTAGTAAATTGTCATGCAACCTTAACTTGCTTATAACTATTGAGATGTTTCGTATAAAATTCCCTATGTGACTACGTAATCTCAGATGTTTTACTGATGTAGTAAATTGTCCTGCAACCTTAATTTGCTTATAACTATTGAGATGTTTCGTATAAAATTCCTTGTGTGGCTACGTAATCTCGGATGTTTTACTGATAGTAGTAAATTGTCCTGCAACCTTAATTTGCTTATAACTATTGAGATGTTTCGTATAAAATTCCTTATGTGGCTACGTAATCTCGGATGTTTTACTAAGAGTACTAGACCCATTTGGAAGGCAAGAATTCCCACGTAAATGGGGAAAAAATCATGTTCCAAACGGGCCGTAGATTCCCCTTGGTTTCCTGACGGATCTACAAAATGCAGCATGTCCTTACATCCTGAACAAACGTAGTAGCGCTCGCTAACCGTGACATACAATAGAACGATGTATTCTTCTAGAAGAAATGATGTTGTGAAGAGAGAAATAGTAGAGTGAGTGTGAGAAAAATAAATTATATCCCTCCCTTGCTAACCTAAGAAAGTATATATACACGGCCATAACGTCTTATTGCAATAACACCCCTACTACATGGTACTATTCCAATGGTACACATATCTTTTACATGCTTTATTGTGCCTCTTGGCTCAGCAGACAGAATGGATGCCAGTAGGGCCATCCCCATATAAGGAGCCTTTTATAGTAAAGAGCTTCATCTTGAGCAATCGGAAACCATGCTGCCTAGGCCTTTTGGCCGCCTCCATCCTTTCGGCTTGATAAGGAATTGGCACATGCGTTTGGTCTTGTTGACCATGGTTGTGCGCGGTTGCTGTATCAGGGGACATGCGTCCACTTGTGGTTGGCACATCGTGCGCCGTCTTGTCTTGTGGCGCGATTTCCGAAGGGACGCTCGAAAAAGGCATTTTGCCTTTAAAAGCTTGCGCCCTTAGTGAAACGCCACCCTAATTGTTGTTCTTCTTCGTCCTGTGTGTGCTAGTTGGTGCCCTCGCCCACAATTTGTTCTGTAGCAGCCGCCCCCCACTGCTGCCGCTCCTTCGACCGTGCAGTCAGTGCCCCGCCTACAAGCGCGCCAACAGTCATCGCCTCGCCTGCAAGCGCGCCAACAGTCATCGCCCTTCATTTTTAGAGAATGGCTCAAGGTGGCGATCAGCATCCTCATCGCACCGCCGTAGGCTCTTCGTCGAGCCGCGGCGGCATGTCCGGTCGCTGAAGCTCATTGGTGACCGAGGTGGAGTACGAGCTGGTTGAATGCGACTCATCGATGACCGACAAGTGATGGAACGCAGTGAAGAAGGTGAACGGTGTGTGCACGAACATGCTGGGGTAGAGGCTAACGACCGAAGAGCTGATTCGGTCCTTGGTGCATGACGCGAAGATCTCTGACTGTGACGCAGTCCGTACTGTGACGCAGTCCGTCTGCCTCCACCGCTAAGACAGAGCCCCACTAGATGGAGTCAGAGATGGTCGTGTTCACCGCCTACTTCGACGGCGGTCTTTGATTTCCAATGGCGATGTTCGTTGACGAGGTTCTTCAGGTTATGGGTTGGAGTTAGTGCAACTAACCCCCAACACCATCGTCCGATTGACATTGTACTACTAGGCTTCCCGGGCGTAGATGGTGTGGTCGAGCCCAACGCTGTCCGCCTTCCTACACAACGTTCGGTGCCAGCAGAAGAAGCTCGTAGAGGGCAAATACTCCAACTTAGGAAGCGTCAACTTCGTGCTTCGATCTGCATGTACGAAGCTATTTTCGGTGAATGCGACGCGGACGAAGTGGAAGTCGAGCTGGATGCAGTGGTGGTTCTACCATCGGGGGGGAGAGTGGCAGCAGTGTGAGGTGGTCGGGGCACCCGATGGACTTCAACATGTCTCCATCAGTGACCCTCGATCGCGATGACAATCATCGCGCGCAGATGCTTGTGGGGGTCGCCCTTCGATTCAACATGTGGGATCTAGTGAAGGAGTACTGCATGTTCGGTGTGTCTCCGCCGATGTGTCCATGGCATGTTCAATTCGGCTCCGTCCGCAAAAATGGCGTCCGCCCTACCGTTGCTTCATTGTCGAGGCTGACCGACCCAAGTAAGCACTTGGTCATAACATCCACACTACCTCGGTTATGTGGGAGGTCGTTGGTGATTCTATTTTGTATTCATGTCAGGACTCACCCTCGAGGACACCGAGCATGAAGCAGTCGTCTTTCTTGGGCCGTATACGGCAAAGAAGCACAGCCTTCAGGAGTTAGTGGTGGTGAACCTCGGCCGGGTGAACTAGGTATGCAAAGCCCTCGGCATCCCCGTGCCGGAGCATGCCGTGCTTAGCATTGCCTCGCGGCCATAGGGAGATAGCGGGGAGGCACCCCTTCACACCGAAGAGCTCGCTCTTCCCTCGCTGCACTCAATGCCTCCTTCGGACGAATCAAGTGAGCCCGAAGAGACCACCATGGGTACTGATTCGGAGTTGGGCGACTACACAAACTCAGACCTTGAGCCTGAGCCAGAGCGTGGTGCAGGTGGTGTCAGTTGTATCATCATCACGAGCCCCACAGAGGGCCCAGTGACAAGGCCAGCGACTTGGGCGGTACCGAGCCTGCTATGGGGCGTGAGGTCTTGGATGCCACCGAGGGCGTAGCTTCGCCGTCGGCTATCCACCAGACATCTTCGGAGACTCCAGTCCACCATGCGTATTCGGATACTCGTGCGACAAAGCGTGGCCAAGAGGATGTATTTCCGTCCTCACCCATTCGAGAGGCGTCCTAGGAGATCGGAGCAGTGAAGCATCGTCGAGTGTCTTCTCTCGTACCCACGGGTTTGGGGTTCCAAGTAGCGCTGATGGCACTGGTAGGGGATTTGGACTCTGACATGAACATTGGTGGTGCTAAAGTGGGGTGCGGTGCCGACGGTGGTGGCGAAGTAGGGTGCAGTGCCGGCGGTGGTGCTGCCTTTGTGAGCCCAACTATGGAGTCCACCGGTGCCTCCACCTCTCAACCGACGTCTCCCAGTCGAGCCGTAGGTATGACTTACTCATTCGCCTCTTGTGACTTCGCGAGGCTTTTCCTACTTTGCTCCCTCACATTGTCCTCAGCGTCAGCGGGCCATCGGTCCCTAGGGCGTGCACAAGGCTCTAGCAACAGAATTGATCATGGCCTGGCTGGCGCTGCCACCACGAACGTGTCTTCGGGTCTGACCATCCTCGAGGCTACCGGCTCAAAATCACGATAGCTCATTATGGTGGACTTTGTGCCTCATCCTGAGGTGCTAAGGGCCGCAAAATGCATGGACATGGCCTTGGACCACTGTGCGCTTTCTTCGTGTGGCTCGGAGCTCTTGGAGAGTGCCCTAAAGGCCACGGAGATGAACATACGTGTAAGTGAGTACACCGACAACTATTGTAGTTTGGTTGCTAAGACCAGATCGGCATGAAGGCCCTTGCCCTTACTCGTGCTGCCCAAGCTGCGGGGCACCAAGAGCGAAATGGTCTACAGGAGCGATTAGCCACCATGGAGGGCAAGGCCATGTTCGCACGTTACTCCATCGAGGATGCGGTTGCTGCCGCAGCAGCGAAGGATGAGTGCATTCAATTCTTGGAGATGAAGGGCATGAAGGCCATCGCCGAGGTGCACGCCTTGGTGGAGCAAGGCCGGTGGGTGGCCACTAAGGAGCACGAGGGGCTATTGCGGCAAATCTCTGCGCTAGAAGAGGAGAAGGGCCAAGTAGCATCGGAGTTAGCGTGCTCTGTCCCCCACCCTTCGGACGTGCGTCGATGAAGTTGGCGGCGGGATGAAGTCTTTGAAAGATGCGTACTCCATCCCCCACCCTTCGAATGGGCATCGATGAAGTAAGTGGTGGGACGAAGTCTGAAAAAGGGTGCTCCGTCCCCCACCCTTCAAACGGCCGTTGACAAAGTTGGTGGTAGGATAAAGTATAAAAAGTGTGCTCTGTCCCCCACCTTTTAGACAAGCGTCGACGAATTCGATGGTAGGATAAAGTCTTTGAAAAGCACGCAACTAGTAATAGGTAGCTTGCTATGGGCTGTGGGTTTCGCGCTTTGATTTAGACTCCGTATAGTTCGCTCGGAGGCTATTGGCTCCACATGGTTATTTGTACTCCGTAGAGTTTGTGCGGAGGATATGGACTATGCGCAGTGATTTATACTCTGTAGAGTTGGCGCTTATACGCGCTTGGGAGTCATGGATAGCGTGACAACAAGTTGAACCTGAAAACGAGGCTTTATTTATATCCTCCTATTTGCGCAGGTGAGTTGTTACAGATATACGGGTGCGAAGTACATCTGGGCTACACACCCCGCTGCTACTATACATAGTATCGATGGAGACGATCCGTGTTCCATGTATGCTTGAGGTCCACCCCCTCGAGGGTTGCCAGGCGATATGCCCCAGCCAGAGGGCTACCATTGCAATGTAGGGACCTCCCATTTGGACTTCAGCTTGCCGACTGTTGTGGCATGCAACACCTTTCTTAAGACGAGGTCCCCAGGCTTTAGATCCTGCTGCCACAAGTTCTTGTTGTATGACTTGGTCGGCTACCTCGACTCGCATCCCATCGAGGAGGTCCAAAGACACAGCTCGCTTTTTAGTCAGAGCTGGTGCGAGGACCCTCCTCGACCCAGCCATGATTTCCTCCGGTGTGATGGCCTCATCACAGAAAAGGAGCTTGAATAGCGTGAAGCCTGTAGGGTGTGTCGTCGTGGAGCGGATGGACCAAAGTATGCTCGGCAGCTCTTGCGGCCATCTGTACTTTGGGAGACCACGAGGTGCTTCTTGATGCCCACGAAGATGGTGACATTAGCCCGCTTGATTGCCCCATAGGACTGTGGGTGTCCTACGGTGGAGTAACAAATCGTGATGCCCATGTGATTGCAGAATGCCTTGAACTCAACAGAATCGAACTATAGGCCACTGTCGATAGTGATTTCCCTTGGTACCCTGAAGTAGCAAATGACATTTTGCCAGAGGAACCATTGCACTGCCGTGGAGGTGACCTTGGCCAGGACAGCAACCTCAGGCCATTTGGAGAAGTATTCAAATGTGACCAAGATGAATCATAGGTCCCCTGGGACACGTGGCAAAGGACCGACAACGTCGAGTCTTCATCGTGCCAACGGCCAGACCGGCGGGACAGGCTGGAAGTGAGTGGGGGCCTATGAATAGTCCTGCCCATCCACTGGCATCCTTGACACTTCTTGATGAGGCCACAGTGGGCCAGTAGAAGCCATGCGTGAATGCCTTGTCAATGAGGGCTCTTGGCATAATATGGGAGTCATAGAGTCTGGCATGAATTTCAGATAGGAGGTGCCATCCCTCGTAGGTGAAAGGCATCGGTGGAGTGGGGCACACACCCTGTGCTTGTACAATATACCGTGAAGCACATGGAAGGTTCTGGCATGTTGATGTAGCCGTCGTAGTTCAATGGGGTCATCTGGTTCAGCCGGTCCTTAGGGGAATGCAGAGATGGGCCTCGGTGAACACCCTCGTCGGCGGCTGGGTTCACTGACTGGCAGCTTTGGCCAGGGCGTTGGCCTCCTCATTATTCATACGCAGGATAGCCTTGACAGTGATGCCCAAGAAATGGCGCTCCCTCACTCTGACGGCCGCCTGGTACTTGGCGAGATCTGGGTCATTAGCCTGGTAAGATTTGTCAACATGCCCCACAAGCAGACGAGAGTCAATATGCACCAACACCCTTCATGCGCCTAAGGCCTTGAGCTTGCCGAGGACGAAGAGCAAGGCTTTGTATTCAGTCATGTTGTTTGTCACCAGGAAGTCTAGGCGCGCGGAGTAGAAGAGGCAATGTCCCTATGATGTAGTAACAACCTCTCCCATGCCCACTCCGGAGGTGCTGTAAGCTCCATCAGTGTAGAGACTCTAGACTGGCTCAACAGGTGGCTACATTTGCAGCTGGGCCAGCGGGGTCCACTCCACAATGAAGTCTGCGAGGATCTGGGATTTAATCGCCATGCGGGGAGCGTATGTCAGGGAGAAAGGCATGAGTTGGGCCACCCATTTGTTGATGTGACCTATTGACTCCCTGTTCTGCAGCATATCAGACAAGAGGAATGACGAAGACACCATGATGTGGTAAGTCAGGAAGTAATGGCGTAGCTTTTGTGATACCATGGGAAGCATGTAGGCCAGCTTCTCTAGTTTGGTATATCTTGTCTTGGCTCCCTGAAGGGCCTCTGGATGAAGTATACCTGGCATTGGATGGACCCCTCTTCCAAGACAAGGACCACGCTTACTGCTACTGGTGCAGCCGCCAGATAGAGCAACAGCGGAGCCTTTGGTGTTAGGGAGACCAGAGTTGGAAGGTTGGCTAGATGCTTCTTGAGCTCATTGAAAGACACCGCACAGTCATCAGTCCAGTGGAATCCATCACAGCCTCAGAGCATTTTGAAAAGTGGTAGACCTCACTCGACTACTCTGGATAAGAAACGGTTAAGGACGACCAGCTAGCCTGCGAGCCTCTGGACCACCCTTGTGGTCCTGGGCAGCTCCATGGAGATGATTGTGTCAACTTTGTTTAGGTTCACCTGTATTTCTCGTCTAGACACCAGAAATTTGAGTAATTTGCCTGCTTGTACTCCAAAGATGCCCTTGTCCAGATTTAACTTGATGCCGACATGTCGGAGGTTGTCAAAGGTTTCTTGGAGGTCTTGGCCATGGGAGCCGGCTCAGGTGCTTTTAACTACCATGTTGTCAACGTAGGCTTCGCCGTTCCTCTTGAGCTAGGTGGTGAGGACTATGGTGACCAGGCGGGTGAATGTGGCTCCCACATTTTTTAGGCCGAAGGGCATGCGATAAAGCAGTATGTGCCTCCCGAGAGGATGAAACTTGTCTTGGTCTCGTCCTCTCTATTCATATGAATTTAGTGGTAGCCGGAGTATGCATCTAGGAAGCTCATTAACTTGCATCCAGCCGTGGCATCCACTAGCTGGTCGATCCACGGAAGGGGATAGTTGTCTTTCGGGCATGCCTTGTTGAGATTGGTGAAATTGACGCACATGCGCCAGGCCCCGCTTGCCTTTTTGACAAGTACCGGCTTGGCGAGCCATTCCGAATGGTGCACTTCGTGAATGATGCCGGCTTCAAGCAGCTTGGCGACCTCTGTTTTGGCAACCTGCTGGCGCTCGAGGGACATGCATCATAGTTTTTGCTTGATCAGCTTGACGTCAGGGCGCACCGCCAGGTAGTGCTCAATGATGGAGCAGTCTACCCCCACGATGTCGGCTGGCGACCACGTAAAGATGTCCACGTTAACATGAAGGACTCAAAATAGTTCCTACTCGATCTTCGGAGGAAGACCCCCACCAATGGAAAGTTGCCACAAAACATCCATGTCATACAGGGGGACTCTTTTGACGTCATCATTGGACTTGGGCTTGGGCATCCATCCTGGAGCTAATGGTGACAACGATGTCGGTGTGGTGAGGGTCTCGCTAACAGCGTGCACCTTATGAAGGGGACCTCGTGAGCCTAGCTCTATCTGGCGTGTGAGATCTTGGTCTCCGCACACGGTGATTACGTTGTGCGGACCCAGCACTTCATGCATAGGAAATTGTGGTGTGGGATTGCTCCAAAGTTGTTGAGTGTGGCCCATCCCAGAATGGCATTGTACGGGTAGGGGAGATCCACAACGTCGAAGGTTATATCCTTACTTTTCGCCTGGTCATGTTGGCCGAAAGACACCTGGAGTTACACCTGGCCCAGGTGTAAGATCGATGAGGCCGACTAGAGGGGGTGAATAAGCAGTTTTAAAAAATTTCTTTTAGACTACTATCAAATGCATAATGTGGAAGCGTGAACGATTTGGTTTTCACAAGTAAAGTCTAAAACATCTAAATTTGACTAAGTGCACCAATGATATAATTCCAAGTCAATATAATCAATCCTAAAAAGACAAGTATTCTAATAAATTCAATGAATATAAACGCTTGAATATGTGTAGGATCGGAAATGGCAACAGAGGGGGGGTGAATGGTGCCTCTTTAAAATATGCCCCCAAAGTATTCTATGAAAACTTCTCTCCGATAGCAATCAAAACTATGAAGAAGAGATACAAGCTCTCTGGAAATGCATACTGGACAACCACGAGAAACAAGCAAGAAGGAACAGGGCTAAACAAGAAAAACAACAACAGAGGAAAACGAAACCAGCACGGTCAGAAAGTGCCGATCAGACCGCCATAAATGGGCCGGTCAGACCGCCCCCTGGCCGCCGGTCTAACCGCCCTTATGGGGCCGGTCTGACCGCCCATGGTGAGCCGGTCTGACCGCTTGTATACTTCCGGTCTGACCGCAATGCTATCCCCGGTCTGACCGCCATGGGCACACCGGTCAGACCGGGCCAAACCCTAGCGGTCTGACCGGTGGCCGGAAAAGCAGAGCAGGCAATCTGCGCATAATTCTGAAAAATCCACTGAACAGTAAATGCAGAAGGTTGCTGATTTCTCGGAAATTAATGAGATTTTTGCTATTCTTTTCAGGTTCTCTCACAAAGACTTCAAACTAAATATCACAAAGAATTCAGAGGAAAGAGGATGCAGACAAACACTCATTCCCAAATGAACGATCACATTTTGCTGAAACCAAACAGCAAGATAGGAGAAACCAAATTTCTTGAGATATCTCCATCCATTGCTCATGAAACTTTGAGTATGGCAGGAGGAGGATCTCAGAAGAAGGAACCACATCTCAAACTCAGATTTGCATCTAGAAAATCAAAGGCCCAAGTATTCCTCCCATCAAACCCTAAAACAGAGAAGGTGCAGGAAGAATAAATGCAAACCAACAACACCCTTTTCATTGATTCCATCCCATGAATGCTTACAAGAGGAATGATTACAGAAGAGTCCCCATACGCACTTGGGAAAGGAAATCACTACACTCTCACTACATGCTTCACATGAGGAGAAAAACTCACGCAGAGCTCACTGAGCACATTGCTCACCCTACTCTTGAGCTCTCTCTCAGCCAGAACTCACTCACTTCCTTGGTCTACTCACTTGCTTAACTTGCTGCCCCCTCATCTCCACATATAAGAAGGCAAGCGCTCCCACTCCAAATGGCAAATCAAGAAGTGTCATACTCTCTCCACTTTTCACCTCTCACACACATGAGGCAAGAAAGTCAACACAACTAGAAATGGAGGGAAAACCAGCCATTTCTCTCATGCTTGAGTCAAATCTCCAATTTACCCCTCAAGCGCCTTCTCGGAAGCTTCCCGCATCTGGTACCATGACCGTCTGGACCTCGACTCCTCCCTGAGTCTAGTCCCGGTCCGCTCCGCTACACGCGACCGCACCCGGCATCCAGACCGCCTGGACCTCCGACTCCTTCCTGGGCCTAGTCCCGGTCCACTCGCCGTTGCCCGTCGCGTCCACCCGACATCGACCGAGACCTCCGACTCCACCTGAGTCTAGTCCTGGTCTGTTCTGTCGTGCACGACTGCAACCGACCTCCAATCGTCTAAACCTCCGACTCCTCCCGGAGCCTAGTCCCGGTTCGCTCGTCGTTGCCCGTCGTGTCCATCACTGGTAGCTCCAGCTCCAGTTCCTCGTCTCCCGACTCGCAACCACCTCACCAGCCTCGATCATTTTCGGCATCACCGACCGTCTGGATCTCAACACCTCCTGTGTCTAGTCCCGGTCCTCCTTGCCTCACCATGACCTAGCTCTGAAGTCCTGCAGTCACACAGACAAGCAAACCGTCACATAGCACCGCACGAAACAGCATAATCAATATTAGCACAAGTAAAGGTATTCAACCCTAGAATACCCAAAACAAACTCAAACTCTCTAAAACAACCGTCAATTACTCATCACAAACATGGGGATACCTCCACATGATCTCTCAATATGAATTGCTAGAAGATAAATTGAGTGCAAGATAACAAACCACAATGACACTTGAAGTTTTTACCGTGGTGTTTGGAAACTTGTCGGTTTCCCCTAGTCGTCCACATTGATGTTAGCCTAAACGAATTAGATCGGCCCCACGAATTAAGCCAAAACACCTCAGATCCACTAGTGGTAGCTCTTTCTCGCTCCAGGTAGGTGAGCTCCAACCTTCACAACTTTGTCTGGTCTTCTCACAGCCTTCTTTGAAAAGATCACCGCGCACGATGCCTCCAATGTCGTTTAGGAGTCAGCAAACTCCAAGAGTAATAAGTCGAAAACTCTCGCTTGAACAAATCAAGAATCACAGCTCTACGAACACAAAGTCCACCTCCAAGTGCAACACATGCACTAGGTTATGCTCTTCTCACTCTCTAAGTACAACACATGCACATAGGAAGAGAAGACTTGCTCTTAGCTCAAGGAATGGGAGAATAGCACCGGCAACCTTCTCTCAACAGCCCTTGAGGAGGTATTTATACACTTCCCACAAAAACTAGCTGTTGGAGTGAGACAAAGACAGGAATCAGCCCGAGGGTCGAAACACCAAGATTAACATGTAGCAACAACATTTGCATGAGCTACAATCCTTTGAGAGACATAACTCAAATATCAGCATCATGCCACAAGGAGACGAAATAACATGGACTACAACATATTGCAAAATACATTCGCAAACATTAAGTCACATTTGCAAACATTTGCATGAGCTACAATCATTTTCAAATCACATTCAAAAAATATCAGCATCATGCAATGGAGAGAGAGCTAGAGCAATCAAACGAGCTATCAATACTTGTTACGTTCAAGTTACTAATCGCGACCCCTCGTAATAGTACGACATCCTATACTAGCAACCTGATCTTCCAACCAAACACCAAGATCGGTAAAAGACTAGAAACACATCCTTAGCCCTAGCTAGTTGATGTGATCACGCCATAAACACATACGACCATAGCGCCCAATATCAAGATTGAACTAAAAGTGAATCTGTTCATTTAGCTTCAACATATTTTAAATGAGAATATGATGCTACCTAATGATGAAAATATATTTTTTGTAGTACCACATCACTTCTGGACCAATTGAAGCAAGAGTTCAAGTTGGACAGGTTTTGGAATCCAATTCAACCTACAGATCAATTCGGATTCAGCCTGACAGGGCCAACTTCAAATGTGCATAACTTTCATATATGGAATCCGTTTGATCTCCACGAGTAATTGTTGGAAAGATTTTCTTGTCCTCTTTCCAATGGATCTAGTCTTAATTTCAAATTCCTCTTGTGAAAACCGTAATCATCAAAATAAAGTACTACATCACCTGTTTAGGCCAAATTGGGCCTTGTAATGCTTAGGCCCATGAGGAAGGTGCCCCCCACTAGGCCCATACTGTTCATGGGTGTACTGTTCATGTGAACAGTATCATGAATAGTACCACCCTTTATTTCTTAGTTTTGCGCGGCTTTCCCTTCCTATTTAACGAGGCCGTACCCTTCTAGTTTTCTTGGATTTCGTTTGCTTAGTTTTTCCATTGTGAAAACTCTTATTCTTCGCTTGTGTCAACTAGACCAACCGTAAAGAACCTCTATGGAATCCCACCTTTTGAACTCAATATAAATATTTGCAATTTCAGCTTGCTTGTTATCTTGTTCTTGCATGTTCTTCGGTTGCATGCAAGAATAGACCTTCGTCGTCAGGTTAACCGTGTTCTTGGCACAGTTGATAATGACTTGGAGTATGGTTTAGCGATTGCTTGGTGTTTTGGTCGTGGCCAGTTAGAAGCCTGCATCGTCAAAGTCGTTCTCCTCCAAATCAAAGTTATCATTATATCGGAAGATTGGGACCCCATTGCCTTATCAGGTGGAATCAGAGCTTCAGTTGACCGGTAGGAATTTCTTGTATCCCTAGTTAGTAGATTGGTTTTTATTTCCTATAGTCCAGAAAAAATTGCCCCACAAAAAGAGTTAATTCCCGCTGTCCAAACCCCGTTGTCCCTTTCAATCTGTTAGTTTTGATTTGCTAAATTGAATTTATGTCCGTCTTAGCATTATCTAGTTGCTGGTCATATGATCATATCTTTGTTCCTATAAAAATCCAAACAAAAAAATTCCACCATCCCAAACCCTAATTCCAATTCGGCTGATTTTTCCTTTCTCTGCAGCCTCCACAAAAAACATCATATGTTTTGATTCCCTGATCATTTGTTAGTGAAACCACTGCTATTGGATTCATAACTTCATTATATATCTTCCTGTAAAATTTCGCTTCAATCCAGTATGGCAGTAAAAAGATATCTACGGTGCAATTTGACCTAAAATTCCAGTTTGAATCTGCAATAGTCTGCAGTTGTGATTTTTGTGTAAATTTTTCAGTCGGTTTCCAGAAGTTGGCCCCAAAACAAAAGTTGTAGAAAATGCCGTCAGGAAATAGGGAAAAAAGAATCATTGAAGAAACGGCTATTGCATAGAAGTTATGGCCAAAATACCGACGTGCTATCCGGTGGACAGAAATCTTCAGTTTTCTGTTTGGGTCAGTTCTTGTGTTCTTCAATTCCAGATTGCATTCGATTGAATTATTTTATATTTACCACTCCTATACATTGCCAAACACTTGTTTTAGCCTTCTTCCATTCTTGGTTGATCAGTAACATAGGCTAAGAGCTAGATACGAACTATAATTCAATTTTGTGTAATTTCTGAAATTAACTAATTGTTCGCCATTGCTACATATCGAGCCTTCCAAGCTATACCTTATACTAACTAAGCAGATCACGTTGAACCGTCCCTTGCAATCGCTACACACATCACTTGAGTCAAGTTATCATGAACCAGCCACCGGTTGCACCACTTGTTTGCATTGGTAAGAACTTGTAAGAGCTTGGTAAAAGTTTGAGAGATGTGACTTGTTAAGCTCCAGATCCTAGAAGTTGATAGGAACATATTCTTGTGATTTGTTTCTTTGTTTTTCTACTAACCATAGCAAATTCACGGGATAATTATGAGATAGATCCACGTCTTCTTCAAACCATTGAATGGGAGCTCAAGAAAATTCACGAGGAAGATGCACGCTTGAGACAAGCTTCTTCACCACGGGAGGTATATGATCATGATAGTACGTTCGATAAAACTAAAATCACTTTGCCACCTTTTGCTGGTAACTTTGATCATGATGCCTATATTGACTAGGAGATAGCTTTAGACACAGAATTTGAATATTATGATTGGTCTGATAGGCAAAAGATTAGAGCCGCCACTAATATTTTTATTGATGATGCAAGACATTGGTGGAAGTATTTTGGAAGGCATGGTAGAGTGCCTCAAACTTGGAATGCATTAAGAAAACTTATGAGAGATGAATTTGTTCCTAAAAATCATGCTGATTATTTGCTAGCAAGATTGCAATATTTAAAACAACAAAATAGAACTGTACGAGGATACTATCATGAATTAAAAACTCGTTTATTGCGTTGTGGCTTAAAGGAATATGCTGAAACTACAGAGAATAGATTCTTACGTGGGCTTAATAAAGAAATTCAAGGCCTTCTTATTCATGAAGAATATAATTCTCTCCCTCATTTGTTTATACTTGCTTGTAAGTTTGAAAGTCAGATTAAGGAGAAATTAAGAGTGCTTGATGATAAGAAACATGAGAACAAACCCGTGTTTGTGCCTTTTTCTGTGACTAACAACTTACAGGTAGTTGAAAACTGTATCGAAGAGGAGTATAAGCTGATTGAACTATCGACTCCATTGGTTGAGAATGAAGATGAGGACATGGATGCACCTACATCATTTGAGGAGAGCCAAAATGGTAAAGAACATGGAGCTATCATTACTCACGGTGAGAATTCGGACTGCATTGACTTGAATGCACCATGAAATAAAATAAAATAAATTGCCTGCTATTTTGAGTGAGTCATGTGATGAATTAATCGCATCTAATGATCATGTGGCTTTGGTTAGATATAAAGAAGTTTTGATTAGAATTTCTCTAGCTAATTCATTATGTTACATCATGTTGGGTGTACCTATGAAATTGTCACATGCTATGGAGAAAGTTTCTGAACTCGCATGTTCAAAATCTTTGTTTAGTGCCAACACCCCTGGGTATAAGTTTAATTTGATTGAAAATTATGGTGTAGAAAATCAATTTTTTGTATATCGAATATGTATAACTTATGATCACGTGGATGAATTGAAGCTTGCTGTTCTGGATAACAATTCTTATGTGTTGAATCTTGTTCAATATGAGAGGAAAGTAAATTTAGTACTCATTCAATGCCTATGTGTTCATCACTTTTTGCACCATCTAGTATGAACAATCTGAATAAAGATGATAAATTATGGAAGAACTTACAAATCTCTTCACCCTTGCAAGATGAATTTGCTATTACTCGTTTGAAATGTGATTATATGGATGGACTATGCTTAAATCCAAAAGTTGTAGTTCTGTCCATATGTGCCACCACTGCAAGTTTACAACTTCAAAATTTTAAATTGCATAAATGCTTCACTTACATTTGCAAATCTAGTTGCAATAATTGTTGTGTGAGAAATTTTGATTTGCTTATTAACATATATGAATACTCTTGGGTTAATAATATGATGAGCTTTTTTATCACCTGCTGTTTTGTAACATTAATTGTGCAACAACGAAGAATTATTAAAACGGATGACATATACATATACCATGCATACACATTGGCTTCTTTGTTACCATACTTTCAGCTTATTAAAAGCCGAGGACGGCTTTGTTTTCTAAAAGGTGAGGATGATGAGGACATGACCCCTATGGATACAACCATTGTTGTGGCTACAGACCAAACAGAGAGAGAGATGGTAGTGGAGAGTAATGAAGATAAGTGTAATGGCCTGGGTCCTCCCCAAGGCTTACTCATATATATATACACATGGGGAGTGCTTTTACAGCTATACCCTTACATCTGGTTATCCCCTCTGGGGCAGTTATGTCATTACACATGGCCTATTCTGGGCCTTATAATCTCCTACCAGGCCTGCTGGGTTTAGGTGGGGGCCACCCCTACGACAGGAGCCTCTCATGGTGAAGGGCTTCACAGGGCCGAAGCCATGTCGTCGAGTCCTTTGGCCCCCTCCGTCCCCTGCGGCCTGTGAATTCCTCCAAGCTTGTGGTTGGGGAGCCTGAAATCTGGGATGGTGGTAGCGGAGGGTGGCGCCAAGTCGAAGTAGACGCGCGCGCGCTCCGTCCCCTACGCTTTGAACGAGTGGCAGCGAAGCTGGCGCCCGAGTCGAAGTAGGCGCGCGCGCTCCGTCCCCTACCCTTCGAACGGGTGGCAGCGAAGCTGGCGCCCATGTCGAAGTAGAGACGCGCGCTCCGTCCCCTACCCTTCGAACGGGTGGCAGTGAAGCTGGCGCCCACGTCGAAGTAGAGACGCGTGCTCCGTCCCCTACCCCTCGAACGGGTGGCAGCGAAGCTGGCGCCCAGGTCGAAGTAGACGCGCGCGCTCCGTCCCCCACCCTTCGAACTGGTGGCAGCGAAGCTGGCGCCCACGTCGAAGTAGAGACGCGCGCTCTGTCCCCTACCCCTCGAACGGGTGGCAGCGAAGCTGGCGCCCAGGTCGAAGTAGAGACGCGCGCTCCGTCCCCTACCCTTTGAACGGGTGGCAGCGAAGCTGGCGCCCGAGTCGAAGTAGACGCGCGCGCTCCGTCCCCTACCCCTCGAACGGGTGGCAGCGAAGCTGGCGCCCAGGTCGAAGTAGACGCGCGCGCTCCGTCCCCTACCCTTCGAACGGGTGGCAGCGAAGCTGGCGCCCACGTCGAAGTAGAGACGCGCGCTCCGTCCCCTACCCGTCGAACGGGTGGCAGCGAAGCTGGCGCCTGAGTCGAAGTAGACGCGCGCGCTCCGTCCCCTACCCCTCGAACGGGTGGCAGCGAAGCTGGCGCCCAGGTCGAAGTAGACGCGCGCGCTCCGTCCCCTACCCTTCGAACGGGTGGCAGCGAAGCTGGCGCCCACGTCGAAGTAGAGCGGCGCGTGCGGATGCCAATCTCGACGCTACGCTTTCCTTTATAGTCCGGAGACTCGCGCGTGCGGAGCTAGGCTCGACGCTACGTCTTATTTAGAGTCGGTGGACTATTGCGTGCGGAGCTAGGCTCGACGCTACGTCTTCTTTATAGTCCGGAGACTCGCGCGTGCGGAGCTAGGCTCGACGCTACGTCTTATTTAGAGTCGGTGGACTATTGCGTGCGGAGCTAGGCTCGACGCTACGTCTTCTTTATAGTCCGGAGACTCGCGCGTGCGGAGCTAGGCTCGACGCTACGTCTTATTTAGAGTCGGTGGACTATTGCGTGCGGAGCTAGGCTCGACGCTACGTCTTCTTTATAGTCCGGAGACTCGCGCGTGCGGAGCTAGGCTCGACGCTACGTCTTATTTAGAGTCCGTGGACTATTGCGTGCGGAGCTAGGCTCGACGCTACGTCTTCTTTATAGTCCGGAGACTCGCGCGTGCGGAGCTAGGCTCGACGCTACGTCTTATTTAGAGTCCGTGGACTATTGCGTGCGGAGCTAGGCTCGACGCTACGTCTTCTTTATAGTCCGGAGACTCGCGCGTGCGGAGCTAGGCTCGACGCTACGTCTTATTTAGAGTCCGTGGACTATTGCGTGCGGAGCTAGGCTCGACGCTACGTCTTCTTTATACTCCGTAGAGTGCGCGCGAAGGCGTCCCCCCGCTGCGTCTTATTTATACTCTATGTTTTGCTTAGCGCGGTCAGGGGATGCTCTTGGAACAGCAACCTTTATTGAACTCCCGTTTGCGCGGGCGAGCATCGCCTAACAACGGGCCGGTGGCTCTACGCCTACCGTGCCGCTTCTAGGCGTAGTACCGCCGCAACCTGTCCGCGTTCCATGTGTGCCGGAAGGCTTGTCCTTCAAGCGTGGCGAGGCGGTACGCCCCCTTTGGCAATGCCTCCGTTACAATGTACGGGCCTTCCCACTTGGATTCCAGCTTGCCAACGGTTTCCGCCTGAAGCGCCACTCTGAGGACGAGATCCCCAGGCTTGAACCCCCGCGGGCATATAGAGCGGTCCCGAGTACGCATTGTCTGCCGCGCGTACTTCTCGACGTGGTGGGCTGCGTCTGCCCGTATCCCGTCGAGGAGGTCCAGGGACACACGGCGCTCCTCTTCGGGTGCTTGGACGAGGACCCTTCGCGAGCCGGCCTTAATTTCTTCGGGCGTCACTGCTTCGTCGCCGAAGAGGAGCTTAAACGGCGTGAATCCCGTTGGGCGCGTTACCGTTGTGCGAAGCGACCATAGAACGCTGTGAAGCTCGTCTGGCCACTTGCCCTTCGGCAACCCAACCAGGCGCTTTTTGATGGCGGCAGAGATGGCGCCATTCGCCCGTTCGACCGCCCCGTTGGACTGGGGATGCCCTACCGAGGCGAATCGGAGGGTGATGCCCATGCTGTCACAATAATCTTTGAAGAGGGCGGCGTCGAACTGCAGGCCATTGTCGACCGTGAGATCCCGAGGTACCCCGAAGCGACATATGATGTTTTGCCATAGGAAGCGCTGTATGGCCGCAGAAGTTACTTTGGCCAGAGCGATCGCTTCCGGCCACCTGGAGAAATACTCCAGCGCGACCACCACGAACCGGAGGTCCCCTGGAGCTCGGGCAAGTGGTCCTACTATGTCGAGACCCCAGCGCGCCAGTGGCCACACCGGGGGGATTGGGTTGAGGCTTGTCGGGGGCCTGCGGATGATGCGCGCCATCCATTGGCACCCTTGGCACCGACGGACGAGGTCCTGGGCGTCGGTGATGGCAGTCGGCCAGTAGAAGCCTTGTCTGAACGCCTTGCCGACTAATGACCTCGGCGCCAGGTGGGATCCGCATACGCCCGCGTGGATTTCCGCCAAGAGTTCCTTTCCTTCCTCAGTCGAGAGGCAGCGCAGGAGCGGCGCGCAAACCCCCTTCTTGTAAAGCGTCCCTTCAAACACCTGGAAGGACCGTGCGCGGTGCTGCAATCGTCGCAGCTCGGCAGGGTCCTCCGGCTCGGCGAGGCCTTGTAAAAATTTGAAAATGGGCTCCCGCCAATCTCCTGGCCGATCAATGCGGTGGACAAGTGTCGCGTCCCGGTTGTCCTGCGCGATGGCCGCCTTTGCTAACACCTCGTAGAATGCCCCCTCCGGGGGGGCAGTTGCTGGCTGGCCGCCTTGGCGAGGGCATCTGCTTGCTCATTCTCCGCCCGAGGGATGGCCTTGACGGTGACACCCAAAAAGTGCCTTTCCCTCGCCCGTACCGCCGCGAGGTACTTGGCCAACTCAGGGTCCTTGGCTTGATATGACTTGTCCACATGGCCGGCCACCAAGCGCGAGTCGGTGCGGACCAACACCCGTCTCGCGCCGGCTGCCTTGAGCTTCGCCAGACCAAAGAGCAGCGCCTCGTATTCGGCCGTGTTGTTGGTGGCGGGGAAGGCAAGCCGCGCCGAGTACAGCAAACGCTGTCCCTCAGGCGTGACGATCACCGCCCCTACGCCCGCACCGGCGACGCTGTAAGCCCCGTCGATTGTAAGCGTCCAGACGGGGTCATCGTGCGCCCGGCCGGGTTGGGCCGGCGGGGTCCATTCGGCGAGGAAATCCGCCAGGACTTGGGATTTAATTGCCGTTCGCGAAGCATACGTCAAGGAGAAGGGAGCGAGCTCGGCGGCCCATTTACCGATACGCCCTCTGGACTCCTTGTTGTGTAGCATCTCTGCCAGGGGGAATGAGGAAGGCACTGTGATCGGGTGAGCCAGAAAATAATGCCGAAGCTTCCGGGAGGCCATGACCAGCGCGTAGGCGAGCTTCTCCAGCTCCGTGTATCTTGTCTTGGCGCCTTGAAGGGCTTCGGAGACAAAGTAGACAGGCCGCTGCATGGCGCCTTCCTCTAAGACGAGGACGGCACTGACCGCGGTGGCTGACGCAGCCAGATAGAGCAGGAGGGGAGCCTCTGGTGCTGGGGCGACCAGAGTGGGGAGGCTTGCCAGGTGCTGCTTGAGCTCGTTGAAGGCCTTCGCGCAGTCTCCGTCCCAACGAAACCCATCGCACCCGCGGAGTGTCTTGAAAAACGGCAGGCCCCGCTCCGCCGCCCTGGATAGGAAGCGGCTTAATGCTGCCATGCGGCCCGCCAGCCTCTGGACCTCCCTCGTTGTCTTTGGCGGCTCCATACCCAGAATAGCGTCTACTTTGTCGGGGTTCGCCTGGATGCCCCGCCCGGACACGAGGAAACCAAGGAGTTTGCCCGCTTGTACCCCGAAGACACATTTGTCGGGGTTGAGCTTGATGCCCGCCTTCCGGAGGTTGTCGAAGGTCTCCTGGAGGTCCCGGCCGTGTAGAGCAAGTTGCCGAGTCTTGACCACCACGTCATCGACATAGGCTTCGACGTTCCTTCCGAGCTGGGCGGCCAGGGCAATGGCGACGAGGCGGGTGAAGGTAGCGCCTGCGTTCTTCAAGCCAAAGGGCATTCTGACGAAGCAGAACGTCCCAAGTGGTGTGATGAAACTGGTCTTCTCCTCGTCGTCTTCGGCCATGTATACCTGGTGGTAGCCGGAATAGGCGTCCAGGAAACTCATGAGTTCGCACCCAGCAGTGGCGTCAACCAGCTGATCGATGCGCGGCAAGGGGTAGTTGTCCTTCGGGCACGCCTTGTTGAGAGCTGTGAAGTCGATGCACATGCGCCAGGCCCCGCTGGCCTTTTTGACTAGCACCGGGTTAGCGAGCCATTCTGGATGGTGGACCTCGCGGATGACCCCGGCGCGAAGAAGCTTCGCCACCTCCGCTTTGGCCGCCTGCTGCCGATCCATCGACATACGCCGGAGCCTTTGCTTGACCGGTTTGGCATCGGGGCGGACCGCCAAACGATGCTGGATTACCGCGCGATCCACGCCCTTGATGTCCTCCGGGGACCATGCGAAGATGTCCACGTTGTTCTGAAGCACTCGGAGCAGCTCCCGTTCGACCCCCGGTGGGAGCCCCTCGCCAATGGAGACAAACTGCCCCTCCGGTATTCGGCCATCGGGCCCGGGCGAAGGCCCTGTATGGCTGCATTAACGACTGTGATTTCATTAACATCATGTACCTGGCTTCGAATTTTGGCGAAGCGCTTGAAATAGTCCCGGAGCGTCTCCGAGGGTCCTTGCTTTACAGCGAAGAGTTGGTCCGCATCGATTCGCTCGAGATGATATCCTTGAAAGTTGGAACGAAGCCGGTCGCGAAGCTGCTCCCACGCATAGATGGAGCCCGGCTCTATGGTAAAAAAACCAAGAGAGCGCCGCTCCGTGCAGTGCGAGGGGGAGTCCCTTCGCCTTCGTGGTGTCGTCTCCACCCGCGGCCTCGATCGCGGTTTCGTACACGCGCACGAACTCGCGAGGATCCGTGTCGCCTTTATACGAGTCGATGGCGCTAGGGAACTTGAAGTCTTCGGGCCATGCCGCCTGCTGCAGCCCCGCCGAGAGCGGGGACTCCGGATCCACGCGCCGCAGCGGCACGCGGCTAGACGTGGGGGCTTCACGACTGTCCGCCCTTTCCGACGCGGGCTCGGACGCGGTTGCTGGCGCAGCCGGCTGACTCCGAGCCTCTTGTATATCTCTGACGGCTCCGCGAAGGTCCCCCAGCTCCCGCTGGAACGCGTTGAGGGCCGCCAGCAGGGCGCTTTCCATCCCCGGTGCGGGCGGGGTCGCCGGTGCTTCCGACGGGCGGGTCGGCGCGGGGACGACCGCATCGCGGGGTCCCGAGCTGCCGGCCGCTCCGTCGTGACTACCTCGGACCGCCCGGTCCGCACCGCCGGCGAGGGTTGCCGTGGGAGCGGCGAGGTCGGCTGTCGTCGCGTCGGCGGGGTCGGCTGTCGCCGCACCCGTGTCGACGTCTTCGACCGCCGGGTCCGTCCTCGCAACGCCGGTGACGGGGTTGGTCGTCGCTGTGCCGGTGACGGGGTTGGTCGTCGCCGCGCGAACGTCGACGTCTCCGGACACCGCGACTGCCTCGCCACCCGCGTCCGCCGCTGCCGATGCCGAAGCTCTGGTACCCATACGACGCTCCGGCCCGGCCGCCTTCTTTCCCTTCGCCGCCGCTGAGGAAGCTTTTTTCGGTGCCATCTTTTTCTTCGGTCTTCAGGCTTGTCTTCGTCCTCCCCACGGACGGCGCCAACTATTGTGGCTACAGACCAAACAGAGAGAGAGATGGTAGTGGAGAGTAATGAAGATAAGTGTAATGGCATGGGTCCTCCCCAAGGCTTACTCATATATATATACACATGGGGAGTGCTTTTACAGCTATACCCTTACATCTGGTTATCCCCTCTGGGGGCAGTTATGTCATTACACATGGCCTATTCTGGGCCTTATAATCTCCTACCAGGCCTGCTGGGTTTAGGTGGGGGCCACCCATACGACAACCATATTTGCTATACTTGTTGTTCCAATTACAAGAGCTCCTACGCATCACTTAAATTATCAGGTGAGCTCGTTTCAAAGAGGCTTTACTTTGTTTGATAAAGAACTTATGACATTACATAATTAGAGTTCGTTGCGTTTGTTATCATGTACCAAGATTTATGATCAAGATCATGCAATACGTGAGGCTACACATATGTTAAAACCGAGGACGATTTTCTGTCAAGAAGGAGAGGATGATGTGACCACGCCATAAACACATACGACCATAGCACTCAATATCAAGATTGAACTAAAGGTGAATTCGTTCCTTCAGCTTCAACATATTTTAAATGAGAATATGATGCTACCTAATAATGAAAATATATATTTTTGTAGTAACACATCACTTTTGGACCAATTGAAAGCAAGAGTTCAAGTTGGATAGTTTTTGGAATCCAATTCGGCCTCCAGATCAATTCGGATTCAACCTGACAAGGCCAAATTCAAATGTCCGTTTGAGCTCCACGAGTACTTGTTAGAAAGTTTTTCTCGTCCTCTTTCCAATGGATCTAGTCTTAACTTCAAATTCCTCCTGTACAAACCGTAATCATGGAAATAAGGTACTGTGTCACATGTTTCGGCCAAATTGGGCCTTGTAATGCTTAGGCCCAAGGGGGAGGTGCCCCCCACTAGGCCCATACTGTTCATGGGTGTACTGTTCACGTAAACAGTACCATAAATAGTATCACCCCTTATTTCTTAGTTTTGCGCGGCCTTCCCTCCCCTATTTGAGGAGGCACCCTTCTAGTTTTCTTGGATTTCGTTTGCTTAGTTTTTCCATTGTGAAAACTCTTGTTCTTCGCTTGTGTTGACTAGACCAACCGTAAAGAAGCTCTGCGGAATCCCACCTTTTAACTCAATATAAATATTTGCAATTTCAGATTGCTTGTTATCTTGTTCTTGCGTGTTCTTCAGTTGCATGCAGGAATAGACCTTCGTGGTCAGGTCAGCCGCGTTCTTGGCACGGTTGATAACGACTTGGAGTGTGGTTTAGCGATTGCTTGGTGTTCTGGTCGTGGCCAGTTAGAAGCCTGCATCATCAAAGTCGTTCTCCTCCAAATCAAAATTACCATCCTATCGGAAGATCGGGACCCCATTGCCTCATCACTAGCCATACATTTGCCTTACGCATCCACTTGAAGCTTGACAACATATAATTCAACTCCAATTTTGGGTGATAACTCTTCAACACATGTGAAGTCTTTACATTTGCATGAGAATAACCAACCATATGAAGTCATCTTAAGTCATCCATCACTATGAGACATGTCATATTCATTTATCTCAATGAAACTATTAGTCCCACAATTCGATTGTCATTAATTACCAAAACATGTCATTAACTCATAATGACGAGTCTAGATTCTTCAATCTCCCCCTTTTTGGTAATTGATGATAATACTCAATAATTGATGAAGAAGTAATTAATTTTCGAGTATACACCTTGTACACAATAATTGTATACTCTTGGACAAATTTTAGAAGTATTAAATTCATTCTATTTGGCATGGTGTGAATTTTGAAATTGATGCTTGGCAAAGGAATAATATATAAAGGAAGCTCCCCCTAAACATGTGCATAAAGATTTGAATGAGGTTCATGCACATTTTGTAGATGTTGTAAATTTTGGCAGAGTTTCCTCTATATTTTAGGTCCAAGGAAGCATGTCCACAATAGCAATATAATCAATAGTCAAAATAAAGTAAACATGCATGGATCTATATGAGAATGACTTGTAGAGTGAGTATGAAAATGAGCTATATCCCTCCATTCTTAACCCAAGAAAGTATATACACATAGCTATATGGCCTTATTACAATAACACCCCTACTAAATGGTTGTATTCTAAAGATATACATGTCTTTTACATATCTTATTAGACCTCTTAGTCCAACAGACCAAATGGTATGACAAGTAGTAATACTAGAATATTCCACGTGAAATCTAATTCTTCAGAGCAAGAGAGAGAATTGCATGAATAGACTATAGACGGAAAAAAAATTGCATATCCTCTCACATGTGTTATCAAGAATGTCAATGAATAGACACTGCATGCTCCACATTTCCACTGAAAGTTACATGATGTTAGGACACGATACTGTTCCATGTAAAATCCCCCCCCCCATATTCTTGCTGTTACATTTGGTTGATGAGACCAGTGGCGGAGCCAGGATTTATCGGAGCCTCGGGCCCAAAACTAAGGAGGTCATAAGTCTATAACTAGTATAAAATACTATCAGTACTGAGATATAACAAAAGTAAAATACAAATACATAATCAAAATAAAATTTGAATTCCATGTTGAACGATACGACAAAATAGATAAAACATAACAAAAAGAAGAATGTAACATACCACTAGCACGAGATAATTTTTCCGTAATTAACAAAGATTTGGTTCATTTGAGCCTATCATATCTTCATCAACAATAGTACGAGAACCTAAACCTGCAAAGATAAAATTGCATATGTAAATCAAGGAAACAAGACCACAACGTTATTTTTAATGCAAATTACGAAATAAGAATGTAGCATACCACTAACACGGGGATTGTTTTGCGGGGTGTTACTACCTCCAGTTTCTATTGCTTCTGGAGTTTGATTGGAATTGGATTGCGATGGAAAATAAGATGCCAATGTCTTGGTCCTCTTCATCATGTATTTCTAATTCTAGTATCGCAAAATTTTAAATAGCAAGTTAATAGACTGCTAGTATGATAAACAAACTACAATAATAACACTATCATACTGACAATCTCACAATGAACTATGAACAGATACAAACTAACAGACATACATTGACATTTGACAAGTGAGTCAGTGACAATCTCACAATCATACTGAATTACTGATTATTGAATTATTCACAAGTCACAACAATCAACAATGAACAATCAGTCAAGTCAATCACAAATTCACAGTCACATTCTCACAGAATGACAGAAGCTCACCGGGAGTGGCCACTGGCCAGTGGGGCCGGCGTCGCGGCGGACTGCTGGAGCCGCGGAGAGGAGGCGCCGGCGGAGTCGCGGAGAGGAGGGGAGGCACCGAGCAACCGAGGCGGGGGGCGGTGCCGCACTGCCGCGCCGCAGCTGGCCGAGGCGGAGAGGACGGCCGAGGCGGAGATCTGCTGAGGCTGAGGAGGCGACGGCGGAGTCGCGGAGAGCCGAAGAGGAGGCACCGAGGCGGCCTGCGGGCTCGGCGGAGAGGAGGCGGGGGGCCGGGGGGCGGTGCCGCGGCGGTCGGTGGAGATCGGCGGAGAGCCGGAGAAGAAGAAGCGAGGATCCGAGGCGGAGAAGAAGAAGCGGAGAGCCGGAGAAGGAGAAGCTCACGGGCGGGCGGGCGGCGGTGGGGAGCTGGGGGCGGCGCGTCGCATCTGCGGCTGGAGGAGGAGATGCGCTGGAGGCGGTAGGGTGTGAGCTTGCGAGGCCGAGGGGCGCCTCCGCGCGACTGTGCGGTTAGGGTAGGCCGGGTGCCCGGGCGTGATGGGCTGCGGGGGCGCGCTCGTCTGACTGCTCGGGCCAGCTGAAAAATGTGTCGGGCCGTCCAATAAGCCTCGGGCCCAACTACTAAATAGTATTTTTTTTTTAGGTATAGTATCTAAAATTTTACACTATAATTTTTTCTGGGCCTCAGACCGTTGCCCAACCGGCCGAGGCCCATCTCCGCACCTGGATGATACCATGAAAACCCTTTTACGTAGCAATCTTTTGTGAGGAGCAACACTTACATACATATAATCCACGAGCAAACCTTGAACCGGCAAAAAAAATACACTTCTCACACGACGAGATGACGAGAGAGAGGGAAGAAATAAAAAAAACACCAACCAATGGAGAAGCGCCGTACGCCGGGAGGGTACTCTCAACGTCAGGCTGACTCCACTTACCCGGCCCGACATGCTGGCCCCGCACGTCAGTCTTGGGTGGCTGGGCGCTTCGGCTTCGCCACGACGCGTGTAAAGCGGTGGGTCTCCCGCGTCGCACGCAACGCAACGGCTGGCAAGTGGGGCGCGGCGCGGAGGCGAGGACGGCCAGCCGAGCAAGTCAAAGGTTGGGTTTGAATTAGGGCTGTGCCTTATGCTTTTATTTTTTAATATAATAATTAACTTTTAAATAGTATACTTTTTAAAATAAGATTTATTATAATAGACACTATACCGATTTCAATTATACTGGTTAATATTATATACGCCTACTCCTCTCTTTGTACTCTTTTCCGTGAACAACCAAAATTCAAAAGTTATAAACAAAATTTATAACTCAGACTAAAATAACCCAAATGTTCTATCCTATTGGTTATAGCTCATGATTTTTGATTGAAATAAATAGTAGTAGATAAAAAAACAGCTTTTAGATAGGAACATGAACAATAGAAAATATGTGAGAGTGAGAGATATGTGAGGAAGAAGAAAGTAAGAAAAGTAGGGTATATAATATATTTATGATCTTCTATTTTATTTTTAAAACGAGAAAAGTAAGAGGGGTAGAAATGCTGCCGACAGAAAGCTATTTGCTGTCCCCCTCGCTGCTCTCCAGATCCCAGGTCGCACGCATCCCACTGACACCCGGACCCATCGTACGGAGCCCACGTGTCCGTGTCAGAAGGTCAAAACCCCACGTCCACAATCCCGGGCTGTAGGAGATGGCCGTTTCACACGGATTAATTGACCGTTTCATACGGATTAGGAAATGGCTGCAGGACGCAATGCTGTACGGTTTGACCCGTAGAAAACTGTGTCGAGTCCATGTCATTGTTGAATTTATTCAAACCGTTTTATGACATGCATATTTTTTTAATTATCTTGGTCCTAATAAAATCACCGCACGATATTATAAAATCAGTGAGATTGCTTGCACCTATAGATTTGAAATTATTGAGCACATGGCCCCTGCTTGGGTTTTAATAGACGGGGGCGTAAGCGTGCACTGATTTGACTTGTTTTGTTGTCTCAGTATTTCGGCCGCTTATTTCGGTTTCAGCTTTTGACTTATTTTTCACTATTTATAAATTTCGTTTTTTTTACTTTTGATTTTTTTTGAGCTTTTTTGCTGATTCTTTTTTCCCGTATTCGTTAGCGTTGCCCGTGATGAGCTAGCATATTTTCTATTTTTAAATTTTTTTAGATTTAATTACGTCAAATAAGCCACCTTCAGTTATAGTAAAATTTCAACCGTTACAGTGCAATTTCAGCCATAAGCCACAGCTTTTCAGCCCAACTGAGCGAGGCCTTAAATTCTGCGATGTGATATTTTGATGGTGTGTGTGTATTGGGCATATCCGACTGTAGTTTCAAATTTTATAAGAGATTTGGACCTTTCGATACTACAATACTATTTATTTAACCCATATTTTCAGCTTTACTCACCATTAATTCCCTCCCAAGCTAAGAAAGGACTCCCTTTGGTTAAGAATACATGACGTTTAAGATATTGACGCGGTATGCAACATGCAATTTTGCCCATACTTTTTTGTAGGGCCGTCGATGGTAATTAAAAAGTGGGTGCATGATTGTACCCATCTTTTCGAATCTCTTACTGCTCGCTCAACCGCTTGTTCAACCCCTTTGCACGTACTCGATAAAGATTTCGACCGCTTGGTGTTTGGCCGCACGCGATTGCTTTGTACGTAGTCTCAACAACGATGTCGTAACGAGAATGAATCGAAAATGACACCCAGAAAACAGCACCACCGACGCCGACGAACCTTTCAGGAATAGAATCCTTTGTTTCTAAAACATATTCTGTTGCTACAAAGTGCCCTCCCGGCACCCTTCAAACCCTAGCATAAAAGCTTTTTCCAAAGCCCTCGGTTAACTCCTAACTTCTTTCTCCTTTTATATGCTAGAGCCCTAAACAGTGTCCACATCAACTCAAACACGAATTCCTATCTGATTCCACAAATCAAAGGATCCGAAACTCTTCCAAACACGGATTTTCCAATATCTAAGCCTTACTAGTTATAGACTCTTTCCACGCATCATCCACCTCATGTATCGAAGCCTTTAGGACCGCACCCGTAGCTTCTTTACGCATCATTCACCTTTGATATATATATGTGCTCCAATGTGAGCCCGACCACCTCGTGACGTCCTCGACTGCCTGGATCTCAGATTTCTCCATCTTAGTCCCGGTCCTACCCGTCATCGACTATTATTGTCTCCATGCCCAAACTGCACATACAAAGACCAAAGAACGTTTTTTCGGCACAAGTTCTTCCCAACTTGACAGACATTAATCCACATACACAAACTACACACTTAACCATCCATCAATACCAACCAAGTCAACCACAACCATAATTTTCACGCTTTCCAGAAAATCAACATCCAACCACTTAGTATGATCAGTATGACTGCCATTCACAGGCTGGTCATACCACTGGTTCAACGAGCACTCGAAAACCACAAGTACTCGTGAGTTACCACCAATCAGAATACTCGTAAATCATAAGCATCGTACAGACTATCGACCGACAACCAATCATTGTACCATCGACCACCGACCGATCACCGAGTACCGACTAGGTATTATGTTATCCACTACCGAGTACCAACAGGGTAGTGTAGCACCGACCGCTCAGAAAGACCAGTCTGACCTACATGCACAAGCCGGTTACACCATTGGCCCATCAAACACAAGTACTCGAGGTACTCAAAGATCACAAGAATTTAAGTACTTGAAGCCTACGAGTACCGACTGTGAAATCTATGACTACTGATCACAAAGTCTATGACTGTCAATCATAAAGTCTAAGACAACAAGTCACGAAGTCTATGACTACGACAACAAACTGTAAAGTCTACAATTACGACAACAAACCGTGAAAGTCTACAGGTATGACAAACACTATAGCTACGACAACCGACTGCTGATCGACCAGCAAAGTCTACGATTACCGAGTACTGACCCGGTACTGTAGCTATGACCATCGAGTACCAACCAGGCATTGTAGCTCCGATCGCCGACTAATTCATTATCGCTTACGACCAATCCACTGTTACACACGATCGGTACCCTGTAGCATACGACCGGTACACTGTCTGAGGTTGAAGCCTACTGATTACTCTCGTGATCATTCTGCTATGATCAAAATGCCGTTGTCGAAATCTGTTGTGGTCGTTCAGCCGTGCTCGATTTATCGTGGTCGACATGCCGTGGTTGATCTACCGTGATCGATCTGCCATGGTCGATGCTTGTCGATCGGACCGTCCATTAGAAGACCAATTGGACTATCGTCCATGGTCGAAACCTATCGATCGCCAACCATGGTCGACCGAAACTTTCACAAATGTAAATTTCAATGCAACTCAAAAGTCAATTATTCATCATCACTATATTCACAACCTCCACATAATCTAACATTGTTTATATAAATATGTTCATAAATAATATAAAACTATTATATTATGAAAATATTCTTATAGCTGATATAATGATATTATTTTTACATGATTAATCTAAATAGTTTTTTCTATATATTAGTAGTCAAACTTAAGAAAATTTGACTGCGAATTTATAGTCGGATGTCAGCCTTATTCGTATTGACTTCTAAAAACGGTTTTTTCTAAAGTGAATAGTTTTTCTACAGTATCTAGTTTTAAGACGAATTATCTTTTCAAGGCATGGTGTACTAACCTATTGTAGTAGATACTATAGTGACTTTATTTAAATCAATCAAAATCGTATACGAGTATCTCTCTTTATAAGTTGTTACTATTTATTAGTGACAACTAAAAAAACCCTAGCCAAGCTGGGCAGATGCAACTTGCAAGTACACCTTTATCCCTGGATTTACCATAAACTACGAAAAATATTTACCATAACATGTCCAATAGCAAACTCCAGCTCAATCGAATAGACCCCAACCTAGTAACCTACCTTCATCCAAGCATTCACCACAAACTAAGGAAATATGTTTACCTTGACGTGACTCACAGAAAAATCCCAGTTGACATACGACAGTGTGAACCTACATACATCCTGTTCGTCGTAAACCAGAATAGGATGTTTTGTACAACCTAACCTATTCTATAAAGTCTAGCTAGCCAAATCAAACAGATAAGAATATACCTTCGTCCATGCATTTACCATAAACTTCGAAGAGACCATGACATGGTATTACATAAATATACAAGCTATAATGCCATAAACTACGAAGAGATATATACCATGGCATGGTTCTACTTAAATATACAAGCAAAGGTGTTAATCTACGTACTGTCATTCATCGATCGTCAACTAGAAAATGATGTTTGCACAACTTGATCTACTGTGTACAGTCTACCTAGCCAAACCGAACGTCCGTAAATACACCATTAATGCATTTGCCATAAACTAAGCAACATTACCACCGTTACGGGGCTTACAACAAAGTTCTAGCTGATATGCCATCTGCGCAGTGTTAACTATATATATTTGGAAGTGTTGTACAACATTCAACTATTCTTTTAGAGGGAAATTAGTCAAATTTTATATTGTTCGATTTGCGCCAAGATTCATGCTCATGTCCGCCTCCATCTTATTTTCAACATTCGGTGAAGATCCGGTAAGGCTCCCCGTCGTTTTCAACGGAGGCGTGAATTTAGGGGCTAGAGTTCATTGGTTAGGGTTGGGGTTCACCGATAGACGTCAGGTTAGAGGGATGTCAGGGTGGCAGCGGACCGATGGCGGTGCCACCGTCAGACACAGGTTGGGAGGAGGTCGATGGGGGTGGAGACAATAAATCCAGAGACGGGTGGTGGGGCCTAGTGAATCTAGCGGCTATGAGCCGTCGGAGACAGGGAAGAAGGGGCGCCAGTAGTGAGGGAGGTGGAAGCAAGGCGGAGGAGGACGAGGTGGGTGGTACCGGCAACGGCAGCAAGAGGGTGACGGTGACCACGTTGGGGGGTGGTAGCAGTGACGGTGCTGACAAGGTGACGGGAGGCAGCGCGTTGGAGGGAGTTTGGGACAGCGGCGGATGGGAGTGAGGGAAGGAGGAGTTAGGGTTTGGGGTGGGGAAGAGAGGGGTTTTTATATTGGAAAAATTACTTCCCTGCTCCAAAGTTTAATGGCGTTTGCTCATTTGCCCCATGATGTCTCACTGACATGCGGGTCATCATGGGGCATATGAGCAAACGCCATTAAACTTTAGGGCACATGAGCAAATCCCCCTTTTATATTTGGTGTGTGGAGATCTAGACCTTTGATTTTTTTTTATTCAATGGTTAGAAAAGTAAATGATTTTAGAAAAGAAAATAGTCAGACGTTATATATTCAGATGTCCGGTTCACCATCAATAAAAAAAGAATGCATTATACAATCCGGCCTACGCGTAAACTGTAGCAAAAAAACCGAACCGATTCATACGCAAATTCATCGCATTTACATCCTAAGTATAGGTGGTATTTTTGCGAGCGAGGTCCTGAAATTCTTGTGGTTTCCCCTTTAGAGCAAGTATAATAATCGGCTGTAAGAGCAACTCCAGCAGACCCCCTACTTGAGCCCTCAAACCTCATATTTGAGAGCCAGAGCCAAAAACTGCACTCCAGCAGACCCCCTACTTGGCTCTCAAAAATAGGAGGCCTCTCAAATGAGGCCTTCAAGCCCTCATTCCCAGGGGCCCCCTACTCTGCCTCTCATTTCCGTTTTTTCCCCGCTGCGTGAAAAATCACCGCTCCCCGCTTCCGCTCGCCCCCCGCCTCCTCCTCTTCCGCTCGCCCCCCGACGCCTCCGCCCAGCGCCTCCACTCCCCCGCCCCCTCCCCTGCCGTCCCCGCCGCCCCCTTCCCCTTCCCCGGCGCCTCCACCCCCTCCACCGCCGCCTCCGCCCCCTTCCCCGCCGTCCCCGACTCCCCCCCCCCTTCCCCTGCCGTCCCCGCCTCCCCCGCCGCCCCCTTCCCCTTCCCCGGCGCCTCCGCCCCCTCCACCGCCGCCTCCGCCCCCTCTGCCTCCGCCCCCGACTCCCCGCCTTCCCCACCGCCCCCTTCCCCGGCGCCTCCGCCCCCTCCACCGCCGCCTCCGTCGTCCTCGAATCCGGGCGCCACCGACCGAGCTCCTCCACCGCCGGCCTCCACCGCACCAGATCCGGCCTCGGCCCGGCTGGATCCGGCCGCCTCCCGCCCGGATCCGTCCGCCGCTGCGCCATCGCTGCCGGATCCGGCCATCTTCGCCCGAGGCCGCCGCTCCCCGCCCGGATCTGACCGGAACCGACGCCATCCGGCGCCGCACGCCGTCTCCATCCACCTCGGCTCCTCCGCCGCATCCGCCTCGGCTCCGGCCTCGGCTCCTCCGCCGCATCCGCCGCCGCCTCCGCCAAGGCCGTCGACGCCCTCTTCGGCTTCCACGCCGTCCAGCCGCCGCCGCCGCCGCCGCCGATGGAGTGAGGGAGGGGAACGGTGACGAGAGAGAGGGGACGAAGAATTTGTCAGGAGTGGGCCCCATGTGTCAGTGTGTGGTGAATAGATTTGAGGGCTTAGATTTGAGGGGTGCTGTTGGAGTAGAAGCAAAAAAATTGGGCCCTCAAAAGTAGGGGGAGCCCTCAAATAAAAAGTAGGGGCCCTGTTTTGAGTAGTACTGCTGGAGTTGCTCTAAGCTGGCTAAATGCTGACGTGTAGGAGAGAAGGGAGGAGAGAGAGGATAAGCGGGCTGCAAGCTTACAGCCGGCTTGGACACAAGAACCAAGAAACTTTGTGAGAGAGACAGGTGGACCATGTATTAATGATGAAGAGCTAACTACTATATGGGTGGGCTAAGAAAAGGCTGCAAGAAACCTTACAGCCCACTTGCTGACTGTATTATTAGCCTTGCTCTTATACCCCTCCCCTATCTCACTATCTCTTCCCTTTCTCGCTCCTTTGACATGGCACAAAGTCAAACGAGGGTTGCTCCACACCCCTATAAAATCCCCAAGCCCCAAGAAAGAAAAGAAAACCCAGCAAAAAAAACTCACAGCGTAGAGCCATAGACCCGTAGCCCTCACCCCTTTTTAGGACAGGATCCAATGCAACCATTCCTCTCTCTCTCTCTCCTTTTACCTTTCCCCAGTGTCCACCCTCTTCCAAAACAAACGATAAACTAGCAAAAGTCAGCGCCTCCCCCTTATCTCCTCCTCCTCCAAAGCCAAGAAGAACCCAACCACCGCGCGCCTCTTCTCCGGTTGCCGCTGCATGCCAAGGGGGAAGGAGCCAATGGAGGAGGAGCACTGCCTCAACAACTGGGATCTAGACGCCGTCGTGCGCTTCGCCTGCCGCCGCCGCTGCCTCTCCCAGCCGCCGCGGCACGACCCCTTCGCCTCGTTCCCGCCCACGCCGCCTGTGGCGCCGGCGCCGGAGGCTGTGAAGGAGCAGGAAGCGGATGCTGGGTGGTGCTTCCCGGACCTCTGTGCCGGTGAAGCCTCCGGCTTCGGGCGAGACGCCGACGAGCTCCTCAAGGCCTTCTGCGCCGCCCCTCCTCCCCTGCCACTGCCGCCGCCTCTGCCGACGCCGCCGCCGCAACAGGAGCAGCGGCTGCTGCAGCCCGTGATGACACCGGTGGACGTGCCCCTCCAGACGGCTGCTCCAGCGTCTGCTCCGGAGAGGGCTCAGCCGAGCCGGCGGCAGGTGTCCGGCGGAGTGCCAAGATCCAAGAGAAGGTAAGCTTCACGGACTACTACTCTGCACGGAAATGGTAGCGATTCTTCATATCTAAGCTGAGATTTGCGAGTTGCTAACGCTGTTCGACGCGTTTGCTGTGCTACGCTACTCTCCAGGAAGAACCAGCAGAAGAAGGTGGTGTGCCACGTTCCGGCGGACGGCGTGTCGGCCGACGTGTGGGCATGGCGCAAGTACGGCCAGAAGCCCATCAAGGGCTCCCCCTACCCAAGGTCAGCCAAACCTCTGTCTTCTTGTAGTTGAACGCGGCCGCCGGCCGCCGTTGAAGCAAACCTCACCGGCCGCTCTGCTCTGCTCTGTTTCTTGGACAGGGGATACTACCGGTGCAGCAGCTCCAAGGGGTGCGCGGCGCGGAAGCAGGTGGAGCGCAGCCGCGCCGACCCCAGCACCTTCATCCTCACCTACACCGGCGAGCACAACCACGCGGCGCCGACCCACCGTAACTCGCTCGCTGGCACCACCCGGCACAAGTTTCCCTCCCCGGCCTCCTCGGCGCCGCAGCCGCCGCCGCCGTCGGTGGTGGTGGCGGCCGAGGCGCAGCACCTGAGCCCGCCGTCGACGTCGGCGGGGCTCTCGCCCACCACGCCGCTGCGCACGCCGTCCATGGAGGAGGAGGAGGAGGACGAGCTGTTCGTGGAGGACATGGACATCGCCGGCGAGGACGACCTCCTGTTCCTGAACGGCGACAGCGACGCCGCCGCATTAGTCGACGGCAGCAGCGCCACGCCGATGTCCTCGCTCTTCGACGAGCCGCTCTTGGGCTCCCCCTGGGCAAGTGCCACCGCCGGCGAGGCGGCCGCAGGGGCAGCCAGCGCCGGGAGTTGACTCAGAGAGATTGCCATGCTGTTCTTGGCTTCTTTTAGAAGAAAGAGAAGGGAAGAGGGAGGAAGAGTGCCTCTGATCCACCATTTCAATCAGCAGTAGCACCATCACCATACTAGTACCACTTAGTTTCTAGCATTGGTAGTCAGTAGTCCAGTACAGAGCTTGATCAATCCCCCAGTTCTTTGCTGATCAAAGAAACAATCTTGTTTTTTCAGCTCTTTTGTTAGGTATGCTTGGGGACTTCGCATCTCTTTTCACTTTTGTACATAGAAAGTGGCAGATGATGAACCAACGAAGGAGAGGAAAGAAAGGGGGACAAGCAGGATGGTGTGTTTGGGCGGCTCCTCTTCCGTTCTCTGTGATGCAACAACTCTCTCTGTATGTAGCAAATGGGGCTGTGCGAGCTTGAAGAGACAGAGAAAATAAGAAAAAACATTCAATGGCAATCTCTGCTTTTGTTTTCAGGATTGAGATCTCACTCTAGGTGGTATGGTATATCTCCGGTCTTTTCCATTCTGATGCTGGGTTTACTTGTGTGGTTGTGTGTGAATGGTGCTTGCTGGTGCTTTGGCTGCTTGCTGCTGCTGTAGAGGGTGAAGGGATCAAGGTTTTTAGTTTTTTTCTTGTTTTTGCCCTATTCTTTTGATGTATAGCTTTTAGCTATGATTAATAATTTTTATCTGTATTTTTTAAAATAACAACAGATGATGGAGATGTAAACAAGAATAACACATATAGTTTTAGATTCGAAAAGTTATTCGAAGAATCTGTTTTAAAAAAACTATTTTATTTATTTTAACTTACGGAAAACCAAAACACGAACAGAAATTCGTATCTATCTCCTCTTGACTTTTTTTTTTTTTGGAGGACGGGGGTGTTCCCATGGATTCCATGAGAACTTTGGGAGAGAGTCAAGGAAAAGCAAGGGGGATATTGCTAGGACCACCCACATGACATAGCGCCATGTGTCAAAAAGCTGCATAAGCCAGCGAGTGGGCCTGTAGGATCCAAGATGCATGCTAATGCAGTGCTCTATAGTGTGTAAAACTAGTCGGCCTTGGTTCTTGAAAGTTTTTCAGCTTTTTATCCTATCCCGATTATAGGTTTTACCATCGTCACTAGTAAAATGGTTGACGTGCATTTGATTGGTCGTTTTCTTATTACTTCTGGCTATGAATTCCTGGGTTTTGATTTTATGTTAGATATTAATTTTGGTAATTTTGGCATTACATACTTTAAATGCACTAAATATGTATGCTATGAGTCTTAAAGATAGATATGCATATTATGAAGTGTACCTTTAAATCAAGTAGTATTATTGTGACGTAGTTGCTGTCAACAGAATAGTAATCATGACCAACCTACTGTTTTTAAACCGTTACGTTCGAGCATACTTTATTTTAGACTTTTGGGATCTGCTAGCGTTCGAACATAGGATGAGAAGCTTTTTATTGTACGCTTCTTTCTAACTCAGATTTATCTTAAGAAAGTCAATCTCAGCTATCTGATTTGATGCAACAAATATCAGTGAGGCGCAACAATTAAATAGTAAACTAGCAACAGACCTCCACCCTCATGCAACAAAAACAGCAAATTTGCAACTTAATGCAACAAGCACAATTTCTCAGTGCAACAAATAGACATCCCTATTGCAAGAACAATTTACCTTGTGCAACATAGTCAAAACACAATTGTAACAAATACCTCTTGTGGCAACATTTGAGAAGAGATATTGCAACAAAAATTTACTCTTACGCAAACAAATAAAAAACATAATTGTAACAAATACCTCTTGTATCAATATTTGAGAAACCACACTGCAACAAACTACAATAGTTCATATATCAATTGATAACACAAGTATGCAATAATTCGAAACATCTGCAACAAAAATGTACAGGAGGTGGATGCCATGCCCGTAGCTTTGATTGCGAGAGGGAGGAAACAGCTAGCTCGAAATCTCGTTGCCGATAAGCCTAGATCTAGGCAAGGCCATGACCAACCCGGTGACTCATTGCCAGCCCTCCATTGGATCCCTCTGATTTATACAGATCTGATGCCCCGACTCTTCTAGCGTATCACCTAAACACCCCCTCTAGAAAGGAGTTCATCTATGGTGATGATCTCCGGCCGTTGGAGGCTCGCTAGAGCTTTGACTCATTGGAGGAGGAGGGAGGGATGAGTTGGGTGGAGGAATGACGAGGAGGAGGGAGGAGTCTTTGAGGATAGCAAGGAGAGAGGTTAGGAGCAGTGGCGGATCTAGAAAAGAAATGACACGGAGGCCTCATGCTCTATGTATGTACTTATCAACACATCTATCTAGGGGTATAATCAGAGTGGATACGGATGGATATCGCTCAACCTGTATATTATTTTATATTTTTTCTCGAAGTCAGAGTCGAACACGAATAATACCAGATACACATTTCTCTATTCTGTATTCGTTCCATAAGCGTTCGGACGATTGGTCGGACAGAAATTATCCGTTTCATTTGCACCCCTACATAGGACATTGAACAGTAGGGTGCAATTAGAGCAAGCACAGAGAGACTAATCACCGAGATATCAAAGAAAGAGCACTCGGTATTCCCTACATATTTAGATGTAGCAATTCGTCTATATGCTATCTTGTTCCTAAGTGAAGTTACAACAAACTTCCGCCTATATACATTCTAAATTTTATAACATCAACTAGCTTCATGACAAAGTTCAATAATAAATAACTATTTGTCAGACAACATACCAAAATCAAGAAATCTACCATTAGTGAATGATATAGGATGAATTCGAGAACCTACTATTACACATATTTTTTTGAAGTGTTTTGCTTTGTCAACGTTCTATGTGTTTTTATTTTTTTCTCCCATTGTTTGTCAACGTATTTAAACCTTCTTTCTTTTATATAGATATAGTTCTTAGCATATGAGGCACTAATTTTTTGACATGTGAGGGCACACATTATGTAAGCTTGGACTATAACCAACAAAAATTAAAATCGATACGGGGCCTATGCCCTCACATTTGTGAAATTGCATCCGCCCCTGATACACTTTTTGGCTTCTAAATTTTGGGTTTTTTTTTTGCTTTTATGGGTTTTATTTTTGTCTCCTTATTTTTTTACATTGTCTCAAAGATATATCATTGTTTTTCTTTTTTCTATTTTTAAATTCAAAAAATTAATATCCACAATAGTAAAAGCCTTCACAAAAAACCAAAAGTCAGATCTTTTTAGCCCTTTAGAGCAGTGGAGCATTGCTAACCTAGAATGCATGGCTTCAAAACGAAAAACCACGAGTCACGGTAAATTCTTTGAAAGCCAACATCCGCCGGAAAGGAAAAGGTTAACTGCTTTCTTCAACTTGTTTCGGGGAATTTTTTTTTCTTTTCCTTCGTGTTTCTTGAGAGAATTTTTCGAGAATCTCGGGGACTTTTCGAGTGGGGGCCTTGGATCTCGTCAAGTTAGCCGGCCGTGTACACCCACGGACTTGGCGGCCCCAGCCAAAGGTCAACACGGTTTGTCGTTGCGTTGGCGTGACCCATCCATCCGCTGCGGCGCTCGCCTTGCCTAGCCAGGCTAGCTGCTCCCGTCCCGTGCGTGCGTGCTGCTAGGAAACTTGAGACTGGCCTTGCTGTCTTAGTGTACAGTGGACACCTTATCATTTAAGCTATAAATAGGAATAATTATTGGCTATTTTGTATATATGTATGAGAAAGAAAAAGTAATAAAGAAAGACCATAAATTTCAATCTACTATTTTGCGTCTTTTGTGATTGATCTGTCTTTTGCATAACAGAGGAATCGATCGGACTGGACTCACCAGCGACGGTTCCTTAAAACATTATCAGCACGAGTCGCTCCAGTGAATCGAAAGGTAATCATTGAAGCATTAGTAGATTGAATTGTCCACATCTAAATTGCTTTAAATTCTGCAGATTTCGCTTTCTAGATTATTTTATTTTCTACGGCGCAAATCCGCTCTAATCTACAATGAGCAGACTTGAAGTCGCCAGCATAACGTCGATCGGTAGATTACATGAAAGAGTAGATGTTGATTGCATAGATTGAAAAAAAGGGGGGAAAATCGTGCATGGTTGCCCCCGCACGGCTGCCGCACGTGCCGCCGCGCTGGGCCGAAGCCGCCGTTGACTGCCACCCGAGCCCAGCGCAGCTGGCCCAAGCCGCCGCTGGCCGCCACCCAAGCCCAGCGCCACTGGCTCGAAGCCGCCACCGGGTGCTACCTGAGCCAAGCACCGCCGCCTGACCATCGCATCGGCGTCCGCGCTGGCCCGCACGTCGCCGACCCTCGAGAAGCCGCATGTGCCACGCGCTGCCGGTCCGCACGTCACCGCTCCCGAACCTTAGCCGCACGACGAGCTCCTGGCCGCCGCTGCTCCAGCGCGAGCTGCCGGCCGGATGCGCCCCGAGCGCCGGAGACGCTCACAGCTCGGATTACCGCCGCCGAAGGGATGAACAGGGGTAGGGGAAACCCTACCCCTCCAGCTTTGAGTTGGCTGGCAATGGGCCGAATGGGCTGGAAGAAAAACAAGCCAGAGGCTCAGCCCGAAGGGGCGCCAGCAATTATGCAAAAAGGAATCCCGAATTCTAGAAATTACGGAAGGGTCCTTAAAACTTTTAGAGGGGTCCAAAATTTTACAAAAAGGCCACCGAAGAATCAGAAAATTACATGAAATTTTTCTCTAAATTTAAAATTTGCATATATGCCCTCGGAATTTCAGAATTCACTAAAAGTTCATATTCCGGCATAAAAGTGCCTCAAGAATTCAAATTTTGAATTATTTTTAGCATTTGAAGCATGTTTAGTATTGTCATTATTATTTTCTATGTTTTCTATATTTATTTACTATTTTGATTAATCATAATTATTTAAATTGCCTTTAATTACCGAAATTAACAGTGCAATTTATAGAAAATTCTAGAACATTACGAGAATCTTTTGTACCATTATCAAATTTATTTACTTGCAGTAAATTTATTCCATGCATGTTTACCGATAATAAACTTATTTATTCCTTTCATGCATATGTAGATGACAGGCATCACAAACAAGGAGTTCAAGGAGCTGGCTCAACATGGCCAAAACTACTTGACTTGAGCTTCCGATGTCAAGATAGTACTTAGAGCCAAGAAACTCGGCGCTGCCATTAGGATTGGTGCACCATAGAATGCCAAACCTATCCCTAAGGAAAATAATCAGGCACTTTACTTCCTTAGGCATATCAACCCTAAGTTCTTCTATACTCATGAATTGCAAAAGATGGACGAAATTAAGGTACTGCATACTAAGTCATGTAAAAATCTGGCAGATCTATTCACTAAGTCACTCCCAGCATCTAGTTTTGAAATATGTGTACGAGGAATTGGAATGATGAGACTTAGAGAAATGCAGAATTCAGGGGAGATTTTTCTAAATCTCGTTATTAAAATTTGATCATGAAGGTCAAGTACCCAAAGAATAAATCCTGAAGATTAAATGAAATTGGGTGGATTGTACTCTTTTTCCTTTGACGAGTTTTCCTGAAGTTTCTTAGCCAAAGCTTTTAATAAGGCAATTCATGCAACGCAGCATGACATGTATCATGTACTCTCTCTTTAAATTTTTCTCATTGGTTTTTTATGGAGTTTTGATAAGGCATGAACGTGTCGGATGAGTGCCCAACAGCTCAAGGGGGAGTGTTAGGAACCTGGGCCTGGGTTTGAAGTCTTGGCCCATGGTAGGCACCTCACTACTAAGATATATATAGAGAGTACTATTGGCTATTTTGTATACATGCATAAGAAATAAAAAGCAATAAAGAAAGACCAGAAGTTCTCCCTATCTCTGTGTTTTTCAATCTACTATTTGTGTCTTCTGTGATTGATCTGTCTTTTGCATAGCAGAGGAATCATTGGACTGGACTTGCCAGCGACGGTTCCTCAACACATAACAGTCTACACACACGACTGCACGAGAGAGACTACTCCTACACTAGTCAAATGCTACTAGCAGCGGAAGCATGGTGCCACATTGCACCAACTACTAAATGAACCGAAGTAAAAGAGTTGATAATTTGTGAGAGACTTTTCATGAGAAATCGAGGGTTACACATATTTCCATGAAAATCAAAGGGTTTTTCCCCAAAAAAAAGGACATGTATATTAATAACGAAAAACCACAGGGTTTTATCTTGCAAAAGGAGTGTCTCTTTGAAAAAAATTGAGGACCATATGCAATTTCAAAAAGTCGAGGGGTTTTCTATGGAAAAATGCATGACGGAGGGTTTTTTTTTGCAAAATAGAAAGACTTGCACGTGATTTTAAAAAAGTTAGAAGGCCTTTTTGCAAATAAGCTGACATGGATGCCCTCCGGACGAATCCCTTGGGGTATAATATGTAGAGTATTTGCTACCAGTAATCATCACGTGGTTAAGCTTAAGCACTAGTAATCACTATTGGATTGGGTTGGATTAGCGTTAAGCTAGGAACATGTTCTTTTGGTTGGTATTTGGTTGGAGCTGATAATTTTTATCTATACCGATATAAATAATATATATGATTTTAAATTTAAAAAATCATTTAAAAAGAAGGTGCTTAAAGAAACTAATCCATGCATTTTGACTTCGATTTCGAAAGCCGAAAACAATGCGCATAGAAAACAAACCAAAAGAGAAGAGCCAAGCCCATGCCTGCGGTGGACCACGTCGCTGTTGGTGGGACGATCCACGACATGGGATGGATGGATGGATGGGGGGATGCGGCAGCGGCGCGCGGAGCTCAAGATGGCCGGGCTGACACACCACCTTCTGGAGGGAATCCAAATTCCGAGGCGCTACTATTCCCCTGCCGCCTCAGTACTCTTGCCTGTTTTTGCCGGTCTGCGCGCTTTCGGAACCAAAAATTTTACTGCCACAAATCTAATCGCCGTCGCTCGAATTTTACAGTAATTTTAAGTGGTACTCCACTTTGGGTCCGGTTCAAATGTACCGTCGCTTTTATCTTTTACATGTGTTTTTTGTTTTTTTTCTAAAATAATACCGTAGCATCGGTTAGTTTTTCTAAGATATTGAATTAAAAAAATAAATAAATATAAAAAATACTGTTATATCTTTATGGATAATACAAAGGAAAAAGTGTTAAAAATCTAATGTATTTTAAATGGTTTTTGGCTTCTAAAGTCAAAACCTGTTAGGAACGGAGCCTTAATCTGCGAATACAGGAATCGAATACAGTCCCGTGTTTCAAACAGATTCCAATGGTTAGCTGCGCTACGTACTATCGGTTTAAATCGTGAAAAATCATAGTAAAAAATTAGCCATATATGTGGTTGACATGCCACACCATCAATTGAGCCATGCAACTACCTAAAATAATGTGTAAATTAAACATGTGCCACTCGCAACAACCTAAGAAATGCTCAAACTTGTAGTGTTTCTTTCTACCTCTTAGGTTCCACTCGTTTTGGCTTCAGCTTTTGTCTTTTGACTTATTTTTCACTATTAATAAATTTCGTCTTTTTTGAACTTTTGGCTTTTTTGAGCTTTTTTGCCGGTTCTTTTTTTCCCGTATTCGTTTGCGTTGTCCACGATGAGCTATCATATTTTTTCTATTTTAAAATTTTTTAAATTTAATTACGTAAAAAAAACCACCTTCAGCTACAGTGCAATTTCAGCCGCTACAGTGCAATTTCAGTCATAAACCATAATTTTTTTCAGCCCAACCAAGCGAGGTTTTAGTCTCATGTGTTCTTGTCCCACCATCCAAGTCCACACCTTCCTTGGCACAATGGCACCCCTCCTCTTTTATGGCCCTCAAACTAACTGGTTCTCTAATCTCTTGTCTCCAAATCCCCTCCCTTCCCAGCACCGAAGGCCAGTAGCACTGTGAGTATGGGCCTGTTATTTTTAGATGTGGTTAATGGTTTATGTTTATGGTCAATCGGTTTTGTTCCTAAAATAAGTACTCATGCGAATAAATCGAACATTGATAAGCCAATAAAAAATTAGACACTATAAAAAACTATTTATCATAAAAAATAGTTTTTATAAATCAATACGGATAAGACCTAGAAGACCCTAAGTGAAAGAGGAGGACTGGACCAATTAACATATCTCGCCGTCCCTGTCCCTCCTCTCCTCTTCTTATTATTCCGCAGCTCGCCTCATTTAATTAACAAGCTAGTCTCCCTCGTGTAGTCGTGTGCCTCCTAGTAGCCGCACACCCCTCTTCTCATTTAATTAACAAGCTAGTCTTCCTAATGCAGTTGCAAAGTGCAAAACAGCTCGACCGGTAGTTCTAAACTACGTTAATCAATAGTTAATCTCGCGCAACTTGCACTTTTCACGCTCCACTAGTCACTAATTAAGCAGTATGTCTTAGCTAGAGATGCACTAACAACAGTACATTCCACTAGCTTTTTTTTTCTGTCACCGATCGAGTGAGCCGCCACGGTTCTTCCAACAGGTGATTCGTTTTGCACGTGTCCCCTGAAACTGTATTGGCCTACTCATGACAGGTAGTAGTTGTGATATGGGTAAACAAGGAAGTCGTTTCCGGTTGCAATTCTTTCACAATGAGCAGTCGATTTTGTTTTCTAGGGTGGAAGTAATCGGTTAGTGCGCAGTGATCTCTAAGATACAACTAGATACCACATATTTAAACTACGAAAATTCACATAAATAATCTGTCTAACTTATATATGGTCGGCAAAAATTGTTGTATAGTTGATCGTCAGCCAGTGAGTCGAAAACAATGCCGTTGACCAGGGCCTGAGATGCCACAACATTTGAATAAAATTGGCTGGCCCTCTGGGATTCGTACGTGCCGAAACGGCGATGTGATGGAGACCGATGCACGGTGAGTACTACGTGATGCCCACAGGCCACAGGTCGAGCCTGCCTCTGCTCCCTGCCACACGAGCAGCGCAGCGTGTAGCAGCGGCATGTGCGATGTGCCCGTCTCCCTGTCCCAGCCGCGGCACGTGTGGGCTCCATGCAGACGCCGGGAGGGCAGGGCATGTCGCCGCGCGGCCACACGAATCCAAACCACTGACCCCTTGCAGCGCGCCAAGCTGCCAAACATACATATATACTAGATACAGAAGCGCGATATTATGTCACGCTAGCTACCATACAGATCGGAAAAAAATAGACAATTCGTAAGAGAGACTTTTCTAGGAAAATTAATGCTTAATCCCATAAAAGGATAGCTTTTACGGAAACACCAAGGACCCATGTATGATTTCAGAGAAACTGCAGGGCTTATCCCATAAAAGAAGATTTTTGGGAAAAATTAAGGACTTGTATGTAATTTCAAAGGATCCATACATAATTTTAAAAACCAGAGGGCTTTTTCGTAAATTTAGTGACGTGGCACGGCTCCCCAGGGTGCAATCCCCGGGGCATAATAGCAAGAGTATTCTCCCATTCTTTTGTCCACTTTGTGTTTAAACACACGTCACTGGTTGGTCACCTGTTATTTCTTGCCAATTAACACCCAAAAAAAATGCAACAGCAATTTAACATCACATCTGATAAATCTCATTAACTAATCTGTAAACACAGCTCCAGTTTTTTGCACATGAACGAGCGGGGCACGATAAGTAGGAAAAGGATTCACAAAAGCACCTCTGAATCAAGAAAGAGGGAGAACGAGGACAGGGCAGGTTCTGAACTTCTGTGCCGGCGGGTAGGCACGTCAGGCGTGCATCGTCGCCGTCTTCTTGAAGTCGATCTTGTCGACCTTAACCTCGCCGTCGATCAGCTCGTAGACGTACACGACCACGCGGAGGCCGTCCATGTCCATGAGCACGAAGCTTGGGTTGACGTCGTAGGTGATGCTGCTGTAGGCGCCCGTGGCGGAGCCGGGGTTGATGACGACGCCCCCCTCGTGCTTGTAGGCTTTGAACTGGTGGGTGTGCCCGGTGACGAGGATGTCCACGTCCAGCTGCCTCTGGAGCATCGCTAGGGAGTCCAGGTCGCCCCATGGAACCACCTGATGGTTGATACACATAACAGGGTGGAATGGTTAGGAACAATATAGATATGACAATCGACAAAACACTGCATAAGAACAGTAAAAAGTTTGCTAGAATATAAGATATGCAGTCAATAACACACTAAGTTAACAACAACTAAACCTCGACAGTGGAGCTAATCAGAATTCAGAAGTCAGTACGGTACTCACAAAACGAAAGGCAGTTTATTAATCCAATATGGTACTGGTCTACTGGAATTCAAGAGCTACATTATTCACAAATGCAGTGCTTACACCCCCCCCCCCCCCCCCCAAAAAAATCATACTCAGTAAAGCAGTATCTGTAAAGAACGTCAAGTACATACGAAAGAAGATATTGGCCTATGCAAATTGTTAGTTGTGTGCAAGATATGCATGGTGCAGAACATTGAATGCACCAGCAGATACAATGAACCAAACATGGTGCATGGTCCGCATAAGTCAGAAGTTAAGATACTGAGTATGGTTTTTCTGAACATGCTTGATGTCCCCAAGGAGAGAGTATCAAATCAGTTTGTGGATATGGTCAATGGAAATAGGTACATCTGACTCTTCGACTATCTGTGAGGATCCATCTAGTCTGTTGCTGCTGAGCATCCATCAGTCTGTTGCTTGGATGCAATGCGGTAATATATGGGATGCAAAAATGTACTCGCCACATCCACTCCCCCACTCAGTCAGTGGTAAACCACGTGACATCCAAGCATGTGACGGCTGCCACATTGCAACATCTAACCATGTGGTTTCATTACAAAAGTGGAATCAGTTGAAAGTAAATGTCACTAGTTACACTTTACGAGACTGAGAATTTGCAGAACAGCACGACAGTTGACCTTCCAAATGGCACCTACAAACTATTATATGCATCTCACTAGGAAAAAAACTAAAATTGTATGGCCACATCAGAGAAGCACAAGAAGGAAAAAGGCACTCAGCACTAATCTTTTAGATATGTAAACTCAGAATAAAAAAGCCCTGTGTTTCAATCCCATAATTGCCACATTTCAATACACTAACAATTACTAGTATTTCCAACAGAAAACCATGTCAACTACAGAAGATGGCAGCCATGTATATAGTGATAAAAAGTCGACCATATTTTCGGAGGCATACTACATTGGAAAGTAGCCATCTGTAGTTGGTTAGCTACAAAAATTCCAATTCAAGGTACTACAAAATTGTTCATTTTCATCACCAAGCAAAATTTGAGTTTATAGTAGACTGTTTCTACAAAATCCTGATTTGAACACACAAGGGAATGTAATGGAATATTCTACATGAGCAATTCATTTCATTCCGAAACCATAAATATCTCTTCATTGCAACATGCAGAGGTATCAAGCGCAAACAGCCCTCTAAGTGCAGGGTGCAAACCGTGCTGATTTAGCATCAAAACATCATGAAAAGAAAATAAGTGTATCTAGACACCTACAAATCTTTAAAATTTCTAGTCCAACCCCCATCGGCATTGGGAAAAATATAAAAGAGAATGTTGCTATGAATAGTAAGATATAAAAGAGAAATTTTGGTTTAGGCAGACCCTGGTTTCCATTCTGGGAACTGAGAGACTTGCCAGTTTACCAGGCTAAGGCACCACAGAAACAAGACTTTTTTTTCTCGAACACGCAGGAGAGCTGCATATCATTTCAATAAGAAGCGAAAAGAAGAACAAGAGGGGAAGGAATCCCCCAACACACACACACACACACACACACACACACTCACAACAGCCTCAAGAAAACTAAAACACCCCCAACGACCCAACTAAGACAGCTAGAGCCTTAGAAACCAAACAAGATCACTGCCCTTCAGCAAAAGCCTTTACAAGCAACTCCTGAAGACCTTTAGCACCTGCTGTGCACCACAACATGCAATCATTAGAGATAGCCCGCAGCAAGGCAAAGATGCTCGGGCTAGAGCCATTAAAGACACAATCATTTCGGTGCTTCCAGATTTCCCAAGAGACAAGGATGATCAAGCTATTGATCCCTTTCCGACAGCCTTTTGGAACTCCCTTCACAGCTTGACACCACCAACTTGAAAACTTGATAGAGGTTGGCTGAGGAGCAATAGAGGCCAGACCAAGCTTCTGAAGAACTAAAAACCAAACCTGACGGGAAAAGACACAGGAGACTAACAAGTGATTCACAGCTTCAAATTCTTGGTCACAAAGGGGGCAAGCAGCAGGGTGTGGGAGACCTCTTTTGGCAAGCCGATCAGCTGTCCAGCAGCGATTCTTAATAGCAAGCCAGATGAAGAATTTGCAGCGAAGGGGGGCCCAAGACTTCCAAACTCTCTTCCACGGAGCGAAACGAATTGAGCCAAGGAAGAGAGCCTCATAAGCTGATTTACTAGAATAGGATCCAGATTTGGAGAGCTTCCAATGATGCTGATCAGCCACCTCTGGTTGTAATTGGAAGGCATCTACCAGGTCCCAGATCAGAAGATACTCATGAAGCACAGGGACCGACAGAGCACCTTTTATATCCGAAACCCAACGACGACCAGCAAAAGCATCCGCAACCGTACGTTGCTTAATAGACCTCTTAAAGACTGCTTTGAGAAGGTTAGGAGCCAATTCTTCTAAAGTTTTACCACCCAACCATCTATCAGTCCAGAACAAAGTATTTCTGCCATTTCCAACCAAAGACTCCACAGCCACCTTGAAGAGGGCTCGGGCATTAGGTGGCACATGAATAGGCAAACCGGCCCAAGGGCGAGAAGCATCAGTTTTCTCCAGCCAAAGCCAACGCAAACGGAGAGCCCAACCCAGATATTCAAGGTTATGAATACCAAGTCCACCAAATTGCAAGGGCCGGGTAATAAGATCCCAAGAGACCAGGCATCTTCCACCATTAGCCTTATCCTGACCGACCCAGAGAAAGCCCCTGCGTCTTTTATCTATAGCTTTAAGCACCCATTTAGGAAGATCCAATGCAATCATGAGGTATAAAGGAATAGCAATTAGAACAACTTTCACAGTGATGAGGCGACCGGCACGATTCATGAGAGAGGCCTTCCAATTTGGAAGATTATCAGCCACTTTATCCACTATCTTGAATAGATCAGCTTTGGAGGGCTTTCTGGTACTCAAAGGCAGACCCAAATAAGAGCAAGGAAAATCTTTAATCTCACAAGCCAAAAGATTGGTCACCAACTCCTGCTCGACAAGGCTGCACTGGATGGGACTAACTGAGCTCTTAGCAATATTAGTCACCAGCCCACTGATTTGCCAAAAATATCAAGCAGCTCTCTGATGAGAATGAGATCATTAGCAAATGGCCGAAGGAACATCACCACATCGTCGGCATAGAAGGAGATACGCTGCTGAGGCCGCTGCACAGCAAGTGGCTGAAGAAAACCTTCTTGGGTGGCCTGATTCACTAGAGAGTTGAGCACGTCCATCACCAAAATAAACAGCATGGGGGAGAGAGGATCGCCCTGGCGAAGCCCCCGCTGATGAAAAATGGGTTCACTAGGTTCCCCGTTAACTAAGATTCTGGTGGAAGCAGTGGAAAGGAGCAGGCACAAAAGATTGCACCAACGACGACCGAAACCCAGATGGAGTAAAACGTCAATAAGAAAGGGCCAGGAAACCGAGTCGAAAGCTTTGGAGATATCCAATTTAAGAAGAATGTGTGGCTCCTTCTTCCTGTGCAGAGTTTTAGCCATTTGCTGAACCAGAAGGAAATTGTCCTGAATACACCGCCCCTTCACAAAAGCACTCTGGTTGATTGAAATCAAACTGGGAAGTACAGGTGCGAGCCGATTGGCCAAGATCTTTGCAGCCAATTTAGCAAAGCTGTGAATAAGACTTAAGGGGCGAAAATCCTTCACAAGGGTAGCGTCAGCCTTCTTGGGAAGCAGAGTGACGAAGGCGGTATTTAGGAGCTTGAACTTAAAGACATGACCTTGATGAGCAGCGGCCAGGGCAGCCAACACATCCTCCTTGATAAAGACCCAACAAGATTTGTAAAAACGACCTGTAAACCCATCCGGGCCAGGCGCCTTATCAAGAGGCATACCTCTGATAGTGTCCCAGACTTCCTCCTCAGAGAAGGGCTCCTCCAAACATTCTAGATTTTGATTCTGGGCATGGAACAAGGAAAGATTAAAGGTGAGATCTCTGTCATGGGCTTTACCAATAATATTATCAAAGAAGTCGAACACCGCCTGCTCCTTGCCAGCTTGATCAGAAACAACATTGCCATTAACCAATAGTTTCCCAATAAAATTTTTTTTCTTTCTGAACCGAGAGTGCTGGTGGAAGAAAGAAGAATTAGCATCTCCATCTCTCAGGAAGGAAATACGGGACCTCAACCTGGCAATGGTTCTTTCCAGGGAGGCCAAACCGAGGCAGTGCAGCTTTAATTTTTTTCTTAACCAGTCCTCACCCTGAGAGAGAGGTCTGAAATCTCTTGCAATTTCCAACCGGTGAAGAATTTCTTTGGCCATCTCAAGTTGCAGCTTGATGTTCCCAACTTTTTTATGGCTCCAACGTTGTAAGCCTTTGCTTAATCTCTGCAGCTTCAGGAACAGGCGCTCAACCGGGCACAACACCGCCACGGGAGCACTCCAATTCTGCTGCACTGCTTCCTGGAATCCCTCAATCTTAGGCCAGAAACTTTCAAAATGAAAACGTCTTTTACCTTTCAGACTCAAATTGAGGCAAAGGAGGATAGGGCAATGGTCAGAGACCACAGAAGCCGTGCTCTGCAGAATAGAGTCAGGGAAGATATCATCCCACTCAGCACAACAAAATGCCCTGTCCAATCTGACCAAGGTTGGGGAAGATCTTTCATTTGACCAAGTGTACTTGCGCCCCAAAAGCGGAACTTCCTTGACACACATGTCATCCAGGAACCGCCTAAAACGCCCCATTAAGGCACGGTTGAGATTGCCATTATTCTTATCCTCAGCTTGAAAGATGAGATTGAAGTCTCCTGCAACCAGCCAAGGACCGCTGCAAAGCGCCCGAACATCTCTAAGCTCTTGGAGGAAAATAATCTTTTCTTCATCAATTTGAGGGCCATACACTCCTGTGAACCACCAGTTCCGACCTCCCTGTTCCATGAACTGAGCTGAGATAGAAAAAGAATCTACCCGGCTGGCCAGCAATTGGCAAGAACTGCATTTCCAAGCTAAAATAATCCCACCACGGGTGCCAACAGCCGGAAGAGCAACAAAGTCCAAGTAGCTGGTCCCAAAGACAGAGAGAAACAAACGGCGAGAAACTGCAGCCAACTTTGTTTCTTGCAAGCAAACTATGTCAGCGTTCGCCGACAAAATCACATCACGGACCGAGTTACGCCTGTCCACACCATTAAGCCCACGAGCGTTCCAAATAAGAATAGAGGAAGGATTCATCTGAGACGGAAAAAAGGGGCGACCACAAGACCAACCAAAAACCACTAACAGCCTGCCACTAGGCTGTCTGCCGAGCGAACTTGCGCCTCTTCGTCCGCCGCCCAGCCAAAGATAGCAGCAAGAGCATTGAGGTGAGCAGCAGAGAGAGGTTCATCAAAAAGCTTACTGAAACAGTCTTGAGCATGGTGGGGGATCTTTTCATTTTCTGCAGCCAAACCCAAACTCCCGAGAATCTGTTTTTGCGCCAAAGAGATTGCTGGCCCAGGCGAAACCGGGCCAAAACCAGCCACTCTACGACTGCGCCTTGGAAGAGAATTAAGCTTCACCTTGGAACCCCTCTCCTTCTTCTTGATCACCGGTTGAGGAAGAACCCGGGTCACAGCCTTAACCAAGCCAGCAGTGAAAGGGTGCAGAGCAGCCCCATTCAGGGAAGAGGCCGTATCCGTTTGTCGCACAGGGGAACAAACAGGTTTCTCCAAGCCACTCCGCCGCCGCTGCCTGGAATAAACAAGCAGAGGTCGAAGAGTCCTCTGAGAAACAGAAGCTGGGGCAACCACTTCAAAAGGTGAAGAAACTTCTGGACAGGAAGGCAAACAACACTTGCTAGGTCCAACAACAATAGACGGCTCAGTATCAGGTTCAGCAGACGTGCGAATTTGATCAGGGGTGAACAAAGGTGCTAACAGCGCTGGATCAGAAGCACCATGCATAGGCCCCAGGGCAACAGGCCCAGCTTCCAGGGGAGTCAGCAACGGTGACTCAACCACCGGAGGCAAGAAAAACTGATCAATATCTGGCCCAAGATGCAGCCCATCACAAGAAGGAACAGGTACATGCACCAGCGGGGCCAGGATATCCCGAGCAGCAGTAGAATCCCCCTCGTTGGACGTGCAGCAATCGTTGAGGTTGGCTGTCGCAAGGGGAGCCGCGCCGCCAGCCAGGTCCAACACCGGATTGGTGGTCTTGGGGCGCGTCTGGGGAGGGGCGACCGCCACCTCGCCATCAAAACAAACCACGCGCGCCGACTCATTAAATGGCGACGAAGACGGTGCCACAACAGATCTTTCGCGTCCCGAGGAATCCGCCACTTGGCGCAAACCGGCCGAAGGGGGGCCCAGCTGACAGAGGCCCGCAGAGCGAGGAACGCCACCACGGGACGCTGAAGCAGAGCTCAGGTTGCGCGAAGGAGGGCCCGACGACGGGGAACGCCGACGGCGCCGACTGCTGCTGCCTTGATCATCCGCGGACGGAGGAGGAGAAGGAGGAGGATCCACCCATGGCGCCGGGGCAACGATCGAGGTCCTGATGCTGATGGGGTAGGAAAGGACCCGAAGCATCAACGGCCCATTAGCAACCACCGGCGAAGGCTCTTCAATCAGCAACTCCATGGAAGCAGGAATGAGCTCCGGCTTCGTGCACCAGGCCGTCAGGCAGAAGATGTCCCTTCGGTTGAACGTGTCCGGGTGAATCTCACGGACCAAACAGCAATCATCAAGCAGCAGCTCCGCCGTTGCTAGCTCCCAAGCGTGCGCAGGGATGCCAAAAATAGTAACCTCGACTGTGCTGGCGACAACCACGCCGGAGGAGCTGTAAAATCTAGACCATCTCAAGAAGTGAAGCCTGAGAGTGGTAGAAATGAATGGTTGCCCGCCATTGAAGACACTACTGGTCGTCGCCTCATCCGGGAGGAAAAGCAGGAAACTCGCCGGAGAGTTGCGACGAATCACAATCACATCCTCAGCAATACCAAATCTCTGGGCGATCTGCGTAGTGAGAAGCTCAACGGTGACACCGGAGCACTCTCCCACGACGGTCACGATGAGGACGCAGCGGAGCTCGTCCTCTCTCCTATCCAGACTGACCGAGCGAGCCAAGAATCGTTGCGGGCTTCTCTGCTCATTGGCTCCCTCCATCAGACCTCCCCTGTTACCAGAAAACAGAGGAGGCGGCGACTCTCTCACACTGTCTTCATCAGAAGAACGAGACGAGGAAGGAGGGCGATCGCCCCGTCCGCCCGAGCGCCGACGGCGGGTCCGGCGCCGCGTTCTCCTGCGACGGCCCCCAGACCTCTTCTCGACATCGTTTGGTCCCGCAGCAGCTGCGCCACTCACGGACGGCGCCGAAGAAGGCGGAACCTCGACTGAGCGAACCTGGCGCCAGACCAACTTCTTCGGCGGCTGGGAGAGGGCAGGACGCGCAGGGGCCGCACGGCGTGGGCACTCAGCAGCACGGTGCCCCGATGCCAGACAACGGAAGCAGCGCGTACTGTGACGGCACACGGCGGCACGATGAGAAGAGGAAAGACAATTGAAGCACTTTCCTTTAAGGTCTTCAGGAACTGGTCGCCGAGGACACCGAGGAGGACGAAGACGCCTCCGGCGAGCTCGCCGGCTCTCAAACTTCTGCCACCCGTCAGCATCCTGCGCTACCCGAGTCATACGAGAAGGCTCAGGCTGCACGACAGTCCGCCTTGCTGGAGAAGGAGCAGGGTTGGGTACAGCCGGAGCAACCAGAACATCCCGGAAACACACCGGAAACGTCTTGAAGCACCCAGCACCAGCGGACGGGGTAGGGCTGGAGTCACTCCACCTTTGCGCTTTGGAGCGACCCAGCGGAGACGGAGTGGGAGAAGAGGGTCCCGACGCGCGGGGGAACAGGGAGGCCGGCCCTAGAGAAGGCGCGGCCTTGGCGGTGGCCGCCGGCTCCGGGGCGGACGCCGGCGTGGGGCTCTGGGGAAGGGGAGCGTCGGGAGGTGGACAGGCGGGGGGTGGGTGGGCGGGAGACGAGGAGGCCATCTTGCTCCTGACCACAGAAACAAGACTTATCCCAAGTAACGAATAAATGATCCATGATGGCAGCACAGTTGGAGATACAGCACTCTGCAAAGGAAAGTCTAATCTATATGCTCATGGCAAGGATACAAGCATGCTAATTGCTAATGTACAGAGAAACAGGATTTATTAAGCCTGGCTTTGCTAAATAAGGATCTCTTATTACAGTTCCAAGAACATTGGTGGCCAAACTGATTTCTTCCTACTAAAGTGTAGTTTACTCTCAACTCTCGAGAATATTGAGAGAGCAGCAGACATTTCATATAATAGAACATTTCATAATTGAGCAGGTTAACTAACATGACGTCATGACCTCACATGAGTGAAATAACACATAATCACATAAGCATAGATTTTACATACCAAGTAGCAAATTTAAGACTATATCCAATTCATGGGCATTAAAGAAAGTAACAGGGCTCGAAAGTGAACCTGATGACCATGGCAAAGCCCCAGCTTGAATTGACCAATTGTAAGTGTCTTAGTCTCTGGGTAGCGAGCATCCTCATCATATTCACCTCTGGTAATATGGAGATCAGGACAAAGGCTTTTCAGGTAGTCATGAACTTCCTAGAGGAAAGTTATGAAATTTATAAGTTCATACTTCATCAAAATAAACATTACACAGTTTTTATACAAGACATTAGTCTGTGCCAGAAAATGGAAAACCACAACCTTACTAGTGTCCTGTTAACAAGTTAATGCAACAACACGTCTAAAAAAACAATAATCCAGTACAGAAAATGGTACAAAAATCAATCATTCCTTGGCAAGGATAGCTTAGCCATCATCATGCAAAATAACTGAAAAGTAGCATATAGTTTATGAGCAGCTATCTCATCATGACCTGACACTTTGTGGGTACACATCGTTAAACCTGTAAAACACATCAACTTCTCTTTGTTCTGACTTCTTCCCTGGATTTCAATTAGTTTTCTACACAAGCCATCTAACTTCCTGTTATTTCATCATGAATCAATATGGCATAATCTTACATTCTCACCAAATAGCTAGGCTACATTAAGCCATTAACACTTATACTATGTGGTGTGTTAACAATCCAGTATATTGATGACTGATACATACCCTCAGCATGCCTCCCATATATGCCAAAGTGTTGGTCGATTTTCAGTTTTAAAAAGATAATTCAACACAGCATTCACAAGGCAACAAGATAACACAAAATATTTGATACTGTTGTCAACAAAACTGATTTAACCTTTTGAACTTAATGTTTTTGGCATGTGCAAATCGTATGGCTTAACAAAAGATAACGGTACAATTGAATAAAAGCGTTACATGTTGTACCATAATTATTCCGTATGTGAAATCAAACAATACATGGGCCTTTTTGGCCTAACTGCAAGTTCACCTTATTTTACAGGATTTTCTAAGCTAAACCTAGGTCAAATAGGTGAGAGCTTCTTGGGCCTATCATGCTAACCTAAGTCACTTTTGTACTGGTTGCCCAAAATAAGCTGAAGCCAGTGGAAAAGGAATTGTGTGGTTTAGCAAAAGCATACAATAGCATGACATGATATTAATGCAGCAGTATGACATCTTTAGTGTGTATGAAATTCAATTCAAAACTTTATGTTTATTAAAGAAGCTTGAGCTTGGCCAAACAGGCCAATATCAATTATCATGCTTCTGTGATGCCAAAAAAACCTGAAAACGAAATGCCATTAAGCATTAATACCATGAGTCGGCAAGGTGCACTCGAGCTTCAGCGTGCGACAGTGAGACATGATATTGCGGCTCAGATTAGGTGGAGAGCCATGGCGCGGTGGTCAACGGCGACGAGGGCGTCAGAGCAAGGTGGCGCGCAGCGAGATCGCCGTCCGATGATCCTCGGACCTCAGAGAGAAGGGCTCAGTGAAGGGCAAAGCATAGGGAAGCTTGCACGGGGGTTTGAGAAGGCGGAACTCACCAAAGTCAGCTCAATTGCTCACTAGAGCTCGGAGGGGCGAGCGAACGGGGGATCCAATGAGGGCAAAGCAAACTCGAGGGAGGCGGCGGCTCAGGGTGGCGGATTTTGAGGCACAGGGAGGCTTTCTATACTCGGAGGAGAGAGGAGTCCCAGGCGGAGACGTAGCTGTATCCGTCTCGGACACGGCAAGGAAGAAGAAGCTGACCAGGGGGCCCGCCTGGCAGCGACGGCACGAGAGGAGGGACGCGGGGACGACGCGGAAGCAACGTGTGGCGAGAGGTGAATCGGATGGCTGGCGAAGCAGGTGGGAGTGGCTGGCTGGCAGGTAGGCACGAGCTACTACGGCGATGCGTGGCATGGGTGGAGCGCTGGGCCAAGCGGCGGTCAAGGACGCGGGCCAGTGCGGGAATGGGCTGGCGCGCGAAGGGAGAGGTTGGGCCGAGGCCGAGTTGTGGGAAAGAGTGGGCGGCATGGGAAAAAGGGTTGGGCCGTAAAAAGAAGATGGGCCAAAGGAATAGGAAATTCGGCTTGGGGACTTTTGGGATTTTCCAGCATTTTCCGAATTTCAGACAATAGGAAAAAGGTAATTGAGCTCTAGAAAATAGCAAATAAATCCAAAAAATTCCAAGAAAATACAGAAAAATTCCTTGCAACACAAGGAACTCAAATAAAACAGGTTTTGAATTAATTGAAGTTTATTTTATTCACATTAAATCTGTTTAATTTCTGAAAAAAAAATCAAATTAAGCTTTAATTACTTTAAGAAAAATCCAAATGATTATTTTTATTTTTAAAGCTTCAAAAAGCCTCTGAAAACCAGTATGTTACACAAAACATTGTCATGTGCACCCTCTAAAGTCTGAATGTCATAATCTAGCGCAGTGAAGATGCCCTATACTTTGTTCAAGGAAGAACCAACCAACAAATCATTCCAGAGAACGAAGCTGATGTCCTTTTTGTAAACATTAGTTTTGTAGTTTTTAGAAGCTTTCTATTTACATGTAGAGCTTTCTAAAAGTATGACATGATCACAGAAATTTCTATCAGCACAGGCATAATTCTGTGAATGGACATGATATTTACAGAATGAAAAAACTACTCTTGTGAGACAAATACAGTTTTCTTTGATAATGTCCCTTAGTGGTACCAGATTTTCTCTTGGAAAATCTCCGCATAGTATTAGAGAAAACGAGGTCAATGGCAACAATGCAGATGAGACAGAAAGCTCATTCAAATTGCATAAACTTAAGCAATTAGCCTTGTCTTCAGTGCCTGGTTGCACTAAAACTTAGAATATAGTTAACATTTTTCCTATCGATAGTTTGTCATTCAAAGTTTCTAACGAGACATGAAGATCTGTAATCAAGACATAAGGTGAGCAAAGCAACCTTTTGTGTTGTACGTCAAGAAATACATGAGCCCAATAATCAACGGGAGACGCTATTGCTTTTGACAAAGCATCAACGCGGGGGGTTATGGTGAATCTGGTAACTATGGATAAAGCTAGAACATTGAGAGCCAAGTTCGCTACATGAACATTCCTGATCTCAAGGTTAAAGGGCCACTGACTCTCCTCTAGTGCAGCTATCAAAAAGTCAACGCTCTTTTATATCGCTTGATTACTCTGATAGAAGAAATTATCCTACTATCATGAGATGACCAATTTTTTTGTTTCCAGAACACTTTATATAGTAACAACTGTCGAAATTGATATCTATTAGGCTTTCCGTATAGCTATTAAGCACCTAGGGGCAACTCCAATGCAGTTCAGTTGAACCCTCACGGGCATCAAGTCCAACTGGAATGTAAGCTGAAGGGCCTGGGTCGTTGCCCGGAATCGAAACAAATGGTGTCCATCAATCATCAATTGGTGAAACATCACATTTGATCTGATTCTTGGTTGCATGTATGCTCAGTGCAGGGTCAAAGATATACATCGTCTCATTGTTCTCTCCCTCTGAGCTAAAATTCCTCACACCTCTGCTGCCCAACCGCATCAACCAAACAATAAGCTTATCCGGTAATCACTCCATAGAGCTAGGACCGGTGCCACTGATCCCAACCCAACACCCAAGAAATCTGAGAGCCAACAAGATTCATCTGAAGATGCTAAACATGACGCTACGAACAAGTCAGCCAGATTAGAGGAAATCACTGGGATAGCCAACGAGCCAACCTTGATGCAGAGGTTCCCGGTGCAGATGATGTGCTGGATCTTGCCCGGGACGAGCATGGACTTGAACTTGGCGGGCAGGTCGGGCGCCCGGTGCGGGATGTGCAGATCCCCCAGCGCAAGGACCAGCACCATCTCTCCTTCGCCTTCCTCCTCTCCTTCTCCCCTCAAGCTCCCAAGCACACGCCGCGATCGGAATATCTCACCACCTCTCCGTCCGCTCCGCTCGAGCTCGCGATGATCCGACTCGAATCCCTAGCCCCCTCCACGAAGAAGACCGGTCCCCCCCTCTTCTTTTCTTGTCTTGGATCCTTAGATGCCAGGGGAGGAGCACATGGGCCCAGGTGGTGGGCCCGTGGGGCCCACGGGCCAGTCTCCGAGAACCGTGGCTCGGTGTTACGTGGTCCCCCTTGCCACTCACACCGACAGGTGGAGCCCACAGGTCCCTGGAGCTGAGCCCTGACACCCGGCCTCTTTCTTTTCTGGTTTTAAAACCTGTTTTTCGGCTTTACTATATTAACCATCTTTCAAACAGAGTGTCTTTTTAATATGGTCGATTGAGGACCGCTATGTTAATATTGTTAAATGAGGTGCTACGTGAATCATGGAATGCGAAAATACGAGATATTAAACTTCATAATACAGTTGGGAGTAACATGCCGCGTAGATTTTTATTACATGCATAACATATAGCATGATATGCGACTAACCCACCCAACTGCTCGTACGACCTACTGTGTGGACCGGGGCCACTTTCCCTTCCTTGCCCGCTCGGCGTTGAACTCCTCCGCGGCCTCTTTTGCCTTAGCCGCAATTTCCCTCTTTCTCTCGCGCTCCCACTCGCGAGCCTCCCGCTCCCTACGCGTGCACGCTTCAAGATGAGCTTGCGTCTCGCGCTGTATACGCAGGGTGTGCTCGTGCTTGCGGCGCTCCTCCTCCAGCAACTCCTTCTCCTTTGTGACATTCCACTCCTCGAAGTCGAGGGTTCATTGGTTCTCAGGGTGGATCTCAAGATCGATCCATTTGCGGTAGCCACACAGGGGCTCCGGAGACTATAAATACATGGAAGATATTGTTAGTGCGTGCTGTGAAGGAGAAAAGGTAGGGGAAAATGGTGCATGTGGTCGTTACCGGCTGCCGATAGGTTGCGGTGTCAAAACGGCGGTTGGGGTAGTCACTGGAGTAGTTTGCGCAACCCTAGTAACGCATACCTAGACTGATGCGGTGCTTAGACTTGAAGAACTTGCACACATCCCCGCACCAACAAAGGGGAGGTGTCTCCCCCTCAGGTGGTAGTTGTGGCGAACGCTCGGTGGGGACGTCCGGGATGGGGTTGTTGCTACGCGGGCGCTCTGGGGGGACCTTTCATCGTAGCACGATGGGCTTGTTCTACCCGGGCCTGTATAGCCCTTATTTTCTCATCGCGGGCGGCATCGCGGGCCGCAGCTGACCGTGCTATGTCACGGGTGTCCTCCCAATCCTTCACCATCTTGTCCCATTGCTTCTTCTTGCCTTTGTCCATCCCGGTTGGGTGAGGGAAGCGCGATGTAGTATGGGGTTTGGATGTGCAATGTTCGCTGGGAAATGGAATGCATACCAATTTATAGGGGCCGTTTTGTCTCTACTCGTACGTGTAAAGCTGGTCCGCGTGGTCGTAGCAGTGAGTAAAGATGGGAGTGCTGCGATATCACTGAAAAAAGGCCCCGTTTTGTCATGTCACTGCCCAAAGCTGGCATCTTTTGTCATCTCACTGAGCAAAGCTCCCCCGTTTTGTCTTGTCTCTGAGCAAAGCTGCCCTGTTTTGTCATCTCACTGAGCAAAGCTGACCTCTTTATGTCATTTGACTGAGCACATCTGCTCTCTTTAGTAATGTCACTGCCCAAAGTTGGCATATTCTGGCATCCCACTGAGCAAAGCTGCCCCGTTTTGTCATGTCACTGCCCAAAGCTGGCATCTTTTATTATCTCACTGAGCAAAGCTGCCCCGTTTTGGCATGTCACTGAGCAAAGCTGCCTCGTTTTATCATGCCACTGCGCAAAGCTGGCATCTTTTGTCATCTCACTGAGCAAAGCCAGCATGTCTTTGAGCAAAGCTATCCTCTGTCATCTCTTTGAGCAAAGCTGGCCCGTTTTGTCATGTCACTGCGAAAAGCTGCACTGTGTTGTCATGTCACTGAGCAAAGCTGGCTTCTTTTGTCATTTCACTGTGAAAGCAGACCTGTTCTGTCATCTCTCAGAGCAAAGATGCCCCGTTATGTCACGTCTGTGCGCAGAACTGTCCTTTTATTCGTTTGAGGTGAATGCAGCAAGTTGTCTCGTTTGGTATAAGTAGCACGGTTGGGGTCCCAGCACATTGTTCAGTCGAACAAAGAAGTACCCTGTCTTTCGTGCTTGAACAAACCATGTCGGAAGCCGAGGGGCCAGTGGGATTTGGGTCACCGAAGGACGACATTCCCTTAGAAAGGAGAGATATGTTCGGTCCACAGTACCGATTGATACCAAGTCGGCGTGCTCAACCAGCGTGGCCGAAATGCAGACACAATGAGTACGCGGTCGTCCAGATCTTGGATTCCCCGAACGATGGCGGGCGACGTTTCTTCCGATGCTCACGCTCCGGGGTACAATTTAGTAATATTACATTTTTTATTGCTTACGGACCCGCGAAGTTTACCGTCCTTTTTTTGCAGATGGCAAAATGCGACTTCTCCCGCTGGATCGACCCTCCTCATGAACGGTATGTTGATCGTTATGTGGATACATTATGGGCTCGAATATGGGACTTGGAGTACCGAATGGAGAGTCTCACTGAGGAGAACAACGACCTCCGCGAACAGATGCAACGCGAGAGGGGCAACGAGGAGGTCGTGAATATAGGAAGCTATTATGATCCCGCATGTTGCTGCGCGATATGTGCATGCCACTACCACGACGGCCAGCCACGTCCGAGGCGGCCCCCTCAGCAATTCTCCATGTGGGTGCCACGAGGCTCGTTTGGCATGTAGGTAACGAGGGTTATGGTTGTGTCGTGAATATAGGAGGCTCGTCTGGGACCTTCATGTTCTGTGGCCTCTTTCCGTAACGATGTAATGTGCAACGTTGTTAAGCATGTGATGGATTGGTTGTTATCTTCGTGGAGGTGTTATCACAAGCCACAAAAAATGCAATACTAAGCAAAGCTGCCCCGTTTTGTCATCCCACTGGCGAAAGCTGGACTCTTTTGTCATGTCACTGCGGAAAGCTGGCCTCTTTTGTCATGTCACTGCGGAAAGCTGGCCCGTTTTGTCAAGTCACTGGGCAAAGATGGCCCGTTTTGTCATGTCACTGGGCAAAGCTGGTCCGTTTTGTCATGTAACCCAGCAAAGCTGCCCTCTTTTGTCATGTCACTGAGCAAAGCTGCCCCTTTTTCTGAGGTCACTGCGCAAAGCTGGCATGTTTTGTCTCCGCACTGAGCATGGTGTGGGGTCCAGACTTGTGTTCTCTTTCAATATTTTGTGTACGTCCAATGTATGTGCTAGTTCGTGCTGTCATTGCCTGATGCCTTCTTATTCTGTGGTCTTTGTGCGTGAGGCTGCCCCCCACAGGCTATAAAAGGGAGCCATTCCTCACCTAGTCCCTTGCCTTGTTATCACACAGCCTATAAAACGGAGCCATCCCTCACACACTCCCTTGCCATGTTATCAGTCACCTCCTGAGTTAGTTGTTCGCAATCTTTGTAGTTTTCTTTCGTGCTCACTCCCCCAGACTAGGCAATGAGTCAGCTCAGCACGTCTTCATGGGCACCCACGGTGATATGCCCAAATTGCAACACGGCGGTTAGACGTAGGACATCACAGACGGCCGCGAATCCTGGGCGACACTACTACAAGTGCCCCCATCACTCAGTGAGTCAGATTGTTTCGGGTTCATTCAAATCGTGGTGGTATGTTTAAAAATCGTCTTGTCATGGAATCGCAGGAAGCTGCTGGTGGTTGCCGATTCTGGGTGTGGGAGGATGAAATGGGAAATAGGACATACATTGTTCGCCGTGAGAGAGTTGTCATGGGGGGTTGCGACCCCGTCGGGATGCGGCATCATTTCGACAGACTAGAGTGGAAGATAAATTTAATGTTGTGCGCTATTTTGTTTCTTGTGTTTATTGTTATCCTCAAGTTGTAGTGCTGGAGGTTCTCCTCGTGTATGTTGGCAATGTTTTATGCTATGTTGTCGTCGAGCTATTTTCTTTCTTGTTTTTTTTGTGGTTGTTGTTATCGTGTCTTCTCCCGCTGGAGAGGTAATGTATGTATGTGTAATGGATGCTGTTAGTTACAACATGCGTGCATACTTATTGTTATCGTGTAGTTGGGTGGCACGAGGCTCGTTTGGCATATAGGCAACGAGGTGTACGGTTGTGTTGTATTTTAGTTGTTGTGTTCGTTGGTGTGTTGGTGGTTGTACTACTTGCTACATTTCATGTACGTGCAATGTATGTGTTGTTTCGTGTTGTCATTGCCTGATGCCTTCTTATTATGTGGGTTGTCCCGTGTTGTCATCTCTCTGTATGCCCTAGTAAATCAAAGAAATAAGAGCAACATCTGTTAAACAGGAAACCATCTTTGAACATCAAACCATCAAGCACTTCAAGAACATCTTTGTTGCTATCGTGTCTTCTCGTGTATCTCAATGTAATGCAATGAAGCCTTAATTGTACTTGAAATTATTTGCATAAGCCATGCGAAACACAGGAAACCATGTGACATCACAACAGCACAATTACAAAAATTCATTAATCATCTCGTCGTCGCCGCCTCGGACGACGTATCTGATCCTCCGAGAAGGTGAACCTGCTAGGGGAGCGCGGTGCATCTCGAAGGTCGTAGTGCGGGGTCTGCGTCGGAGGCGGTTGTGGGTACATCTCTGTGGGGAGTTCCGACTGGTGGCCAAGAATAGAGCTCAGCCAATCGGAGGAGGGGTCAACGTCCTGCTGAGATGGTACAGATTAATTAGGCAATGGAAAATACAAAAAAGTTTATAATCATTATTTTTATCATGTGTTATGTTTACTACATGCGTACATACCGGTGCATGCGGCTGTCGGAATGACGATGACGTTGGGAAATCACCCATGTACTCCTGCGCCGTGTAACCTTGGTACGTCTGCCCGAACCACTCGTACTGCCCTTGCGTGTCCGCTCGGGTGGACTGACCGCCAGGCGCATATGTGTCAAACGTCATCGTCTGTTGTGCCTGTGAGTCTGGGTCGCTATCTCCAGCCTCGTCCGCCGCCCTCCGGGATGACGACGGCTGTAGCAACGTGCTATCCCTTCGCAACTGCTGCAGGGAAAACGTGTGTTACGAATAAATGGCAATCCAGTGGACGAATGAACTGATGGCAAATGTCGTACCGCTGGTCCAAAACGCTGTGAGGACGAGGGAGCGCAGCTGGGATGACCTCCGGACAGCGACGGACGACCGCCGGACAGCGACGGACGACCGTCGGACTGCGACGGACGACCGCCGGACTGCGACGGATGACCACCGTACAGCGACGGACGTGCTGAAGGTGGTGCCGACGGCGGCGCTCAAGGCTGCTCTCTGCGGACGCGTCGTGCATGGACATCATCCCTGTGCTGACTACAGCTCATGGCCTTGATCGCATTCCTGAGGTCACTGAAGATGCTACGCGCCGAAGCAAGAACCCGGTTGCCGCCCTCCCCACGCTGCAGCATCTGAAAAGCCTCGTGCTCAGCACGACGCATATGCTCGCACTGTAGGTAAACAACAAATGAGTTAAAACGCACTGTACGTAAAGAAACAATGAGTACAAACGTACTGCAGGTGCACGTACCGCCTCGTCAAGACGTGCTGCTCGATGACGGTCTGGGCCGACCTGTATGGCATCTTCGTGCGCGACCTCTGAAGGACGTGGTGGGGCAGGCCCAGTAATCTTGCTGCGGGTGCGTGGAATGTACCACTCTAGGTACGCACCGTATGTGGCGATGTCGTGTGGCCTAGTCTCGTCCACAACCTCTGTGCTCGCTGAGTCACGCCACAGGTCCGTCCACGGCCGCTGTGTGGCTATCCAGTCGTCAGTATGGTGCCCTCTTCTTGTTTGCCTGCAAGTTAGTGCACATATTGTACAATTAGTATTATGAACACATTACTACCTTGCGTACAGTTACCGTGCAATGGCTTACCGGTGGGCCTTCGGTGGTAGTGCCCGTCCTGGGAGGGGTGGCACGTGCTAGTGGAGGTGAAACTGCCTCAGCACTCTCTGCAGGTTGTACGGTTCGACGAAGTGCGAGAAGACGAGGTGACAGGTCGTCAACCAGTACGTGTGGTCTTGGTGGCACTGAGATGACAACCCGTATGGGGCAATGAGCTGAATGAACCCTGCATCCCATGGGAACCAGACTATATCTTTGTCATGAAGCCGCTCGAAATGGTTATGAAAATCTGGGTACACACACCTCGCTCTCTCCTTAGCCCACTGCAGCTGACCATGTGTCCAACGAGTCCCCATAGTCGGCCCATCTATGGGGTCATCGCCACCAGCCTGACCGTAGAACTCCGGGCGGAGGTCGTAAGGGTGCACGACCCTCTCGATCTTAGGCCTCCCAACCGTGAAGTGCTCCCAAGACTAGTACTATAGGAGCACATAGCACGCTGCCAAGACCGGCTCGCTGGCCTCAGTACGCTGACAGGCATCACACAAGCCTCGGTACGTGGCACTAAGGACTGCAGATCCCCAGCTGTACTGCGGCACCTCGCCGGGCAAGGCATCCGCCAAGGACTCCGCAAGGTGTATGTACGTCGGATGCACGGAGACTCCAGTGGTTGTAGGAAACAAGACTCATCCGAACAAAAAAAGGATGTATGCCATGAGGTGCGTCCGCACGACCCCCTCAGGAGCGTCCACAGGGCAGTTCATGAACTCTCGTAGCCACGAGTGTGGCACACCAGACATGTTGTCTGGGATCGGGAGACCGAATCGGGCACCCAGGGCGTCCTTCCAATTCGCCGCCCTGGGGGTGGCACTACTGCTGCACCACGGATGGGTAGACCTGTCAGCATGGACACGTCCTGAAGTGTAACAGTCATCTCGCCCCAACGGAAGTGGAAGGTGTGAGTCTCCGGTCTCCAACGATCCACGAGTGCGGACAGCAACGCCGCATCGAACTGCAACGTATATGGAACATCCAGCATGCGAGCAAGGGGCAAAAGACCGGTGTCTCGCAGCAGCGGGATGCACCGCTCGTCTAGCGGCCAGTGCTCTCGGGGGCCCCTAAGGACGAAACACGGAGGGCCCTCAGGCATTGATGCCCACGCTGTGCATCGGTGGTGGTCATCCCAACGGGCCTCAAGCAACTCGTACGCCATGTCCTGCCGATAATTGAAAATAAGTCAGTACGCAGTGTCATGAGAATATGCAATATACATAATTTGTAGGTAATGATAATACATCGTGAAATAAATGACAACATAACATGAACAAACATAATTTGCATCGAACGACAACAAATGATAACGAAATATCGAATAAGTCACAACATAACATAATTTGCAAGAAATGACTCAAACAAATTGTACACGAAAATAATTTGGTAAGATACATTCAGCATAGGTTACAGGATGCACGATCCTGTGCTCGCATCACAACAAAGGCCCGCTATAGTTACAAAACACGGAACCAGCAGTGCACAATGACAATCCATGTGCTGCATACTATGGAGCGTTACTTGATGTCGGCCTGTTTGGGCAATGCCTGAATGAATGGTCAACCGTCTTGCATAGTCTGCACTTCGGGCGCCGAACCCGATCCCCACGCTGGCTATCATCCATGTCGTTACGAATGCGACGGCTCTGTCTTCGCCCACGGCCGACGTGCTTCAGTGCATCGTTCGGCACCCACTTGATCTGCCCTGGCCAGAGCTCCCTATAATGCATGTCCACCCCGTACGAATGGAACTCCGTGCTCCAGGTTTCAAACAGGTGCTTCATGTCATAGTACTTTGAGATGTAATGCGTGGGCGCCTGGTTCCATAACGCGCATGCCGCGTACACGTGGGAGCAAGGCTTGTGTAGAAGCTGCAGCTTGTTGCAGGTGCAAGATGCTCTGTCATCAATCGTGCACACCTGCTTACGATCCCCTCTAGCATGCCCCATCATGTACTTCTGTCTGAGGCGGACCTCAAACTTCCTCCGTAAGCCATCCATGGTCTGAGCAATATGCGAACGAGCCTTCTCCATCTTCTTGTCCATGTAGGCCCGCGCTACCTCGGAGAATTCTTTGCCTTCGTCCATATGCTGCTTCGCCATCATGGCTCTATTGACGAAGTATCCAATTGAACGGTTCCAGGTCTCTTCAACGATTGCAGTGATAGGTAGGGATCTCACGCCCTTTAGAACACCATTGTACACCTCGGACATGTTTGTCGTCATGATTCCGTACCTTGCTCCGCCGGTGTCATGCAGTAGAGACCACATCTCCAGGTCAGGTGCATTCGACTGCACCCATTGTGTGAACTCCCCAAGTCTCGTGGAGCCTCCCTCCACGGCCCCCGCTTCAGCCTGCTCAAGACGCCTCACATGCTTGCTGGTCTCCTGATCAAGGTGCCTCCATAAGGCATCGAACTTCCTCTTCTGGTTCTGCATACAAAGCTTTTTAAACATCTTCATTAGTTCATTGCTATGGAACCTTCTGTGGAAGTTTGCCGCAAGATGCCTCATGCACCACCGGTTCTTCATGTCATTCCACTGGAACGGAGGCTGTGTCCCGTTCTTCATCGTTCGCATGGCAGACAGCAAGCCTGCATTGCGGTCTGAGATAACACACACATCGGTCCGATCTTGTACAACGGCCTGCTTCACATTGACAAGGAACCACAGCCAGCTATCTGTATTCTCATTCTCTACAATTGCAAATACCACTGGGAGTAACTGGTCATTTGCGTCTACTGCAACCGCGGTCAGGATTGTACCCTTGTACTTTCCAGATAGGAATGTGCCGTCCATCGTTAGCACTGGATGGCACCACTTGAAGCCTTCTATTGCCTGATGGAAGGCCCAGAAGACTCTGTCAAGCACAAAACAATTCGGCCCTTCCGTCTCATGAACCCGCTCGTACTTGTTAATGTACGTGCCTGGGTTTGCTGCTGCAATCTGACTCGACATTCTCGGCACCAGATCATATGCCTCCTCATACGTCCTGAACATACTCCGCAGGACCTTCTGTTTCCCCCGCCACACCTTCTTGTAGCTCACAGCAAAGCCCACCGTGTTCGCTACCTCCGCCATGAGAGCCTTGGGAGAAATGGATACATTTGCAGCCACAAGATGCCTTATCAGCTCCGCAACATATGACGACGTCATGTTGCGGTGCCTCTGTAGTGGCGCTGCAAGCTCACAAGTGTGATCATTCAACACCGTTATCCGGAAGTCCGTGGCAGCGCCTCTGAACCGCTGCGCACGGATCTTGCCAGGGCAGGAGCCGTCGACACACTTCACAATGTAGGTGTCAGGGTTGGACCTGTGCACCCGATATGTCCGGCTGATGTTGACGGCGTATGTGGCAATAGCTTGCTGTGCAGCACTCTTGTTACGGAAGCTCCTCCCTACATACAGGGTGCCTTCATTGAATCCCCACTCTGCCTCCTCCGCCCGTGGCAGAACTAGGGATTCGGCTGCGATGTCGTCCAATCTGGACGGCACGTACGCACCCTCCGTGGTTACAATACCACCTAACACACCTCCCGCTGTAGGTTCCCCTTCTTCCTCCTCTCCTGAACTGGCTGATTCCACATCCTCCTCCTCCTCGCTTTCCTGCACCTGGTTCTCAAGGTACTCATGACAGTCAACCCGCGTGGCCCACCACCTCTCCGCACCTTCATTCGGCTGAAAATTCTCCGCGCGCCTCCGCAGGTCCCCATCTCCCATTGACTCATTGCCTCCTTCTCCTTCACCAGCATCTTCATGACCGCCGGAGAGTAATGTAAGATCTGCATCTCCGCCGGCACCAGCAGAGCCACCTATGGCAGATGATTCTGTCCTCTCCACGAATTGAACATACACCATTGGCCTGGCATATATCAATGCGTCTGGGTTGCACACGACCTCCATGTAGTTCGCCCATGAAGCGTCGCTCGTCACCTTTATAAGTTGCCACACTGTCTCCCCTGCAGCACCTCCAACTGTGGCATACACTGCCTCGATCCGTAATTTGTTCCTTGCGGTGTCCCGATCGAATGCGGAACGCACGCATCTCCGTAGCTCCAACAGGCTCATGGTGTTCAGATTGCGTGCCCGGATCACAGTCCGGTCACAATTATTCAGGTCTGCCCCGTACGGCCCGTCCCGTACGACACCACTTCCATAGAACACGAATAAGTCTTGGATGTCACCCATGGCGTACCTAACATAAGTCCATACTGAACCCTCTTAGCATATATAACATACAACAACTGTACCATCATACAGTACCTACTGCCTACCACATACAAGCGTACCATTTATGGAGTGCGCTACCAAATCTCTACATAAATCAAATTAGTAATGTAATTGTATTTTTTTAATTTATTTGCACCGCGCACTAACAAATTCCTACATAAATCAAATTTTAGTGAAAATCAAATTACATTTTTTAATTTCCCTCCTATTTTTTATTATTATTCTCCCAATTAATTCACTAATCCAGCAACTCATTTTTCATCATTTTTTACTCATGAAATCTTATATTGATCAAATAACTACATCTTTTGCTAATCTGTTAGTTGCTCTACGTTTCTACTATTAGTTCCTCTACATTACTAGTACCCAACAATGTGTTCATATATGCAAGGTTACACTTCAACATATATTTTTTCAAAGATTCACATGCAGCTCCTTATTTCTAGCACCTAACCATTGTTTTAACAATTGCGCCATCTGCTCTAACTACTACAGTATAAAAATTTGTTCACATCATATAAAAATACAATACACTACAACTACTTGTTTTAACGCTTACGTTAATGATGTGCTAATCAATAACAATAACAACTACAGCCATCTGCATTCACTAAAACATTATACAAAACGTTTACGTTAATGACATGGTAATCACTAACAATAACAATATAGTCACACGGGGATGATATTTACCTTTTCTTGAAGCTCACGAGGCGATCTACAACTTTCACAATTGCTAAAACTTCAAATCACCAGTGCAAATTACTCCAAATCCTGTTATCATTTTTTTAATATTACTATTCACAAGAGCAGTACAAAAATTCTTCACATAAAATATAAAATACAATACACTACAACTACAAACATTTTATCAAAAAAATGCAATATACTACAACAAAAAATAACTACAAACATTTCACATTACAGTGGACAACAACAGTACATAATTTAATCAAATAAAATATAAAATACAACATGGTAATTACATAAAATATACACATATACAGAACATATACCAAACGTTTACGTTAATTACAGGCTAATCACTATAATAGCATTATATACGCATGGAGATGATATTTACCTTTTCTTGAAGCTCACGAGACGATCTACAACTTTCACAATTGCGAGAACTTCAGATACCTTCAAAAATTACTCCAAATGTCGTGTTTGCCGTTCTTCGTTCCTTCACTATCAACGCCCTCTCTTGCTCCCTATCTTCCTGCTTCTCTGTCTAGCGCAAATGCAAACTCACTGAAGCCTTCGAAACGCAGGCACTCTCTTCCTTTTATCGCGAGACAGACAACGGCCATATGCAGCGAATGAAGTAGGGGCCGGTTCTCAGTATATGCAGAGAATGAACGCGTGTAAAAATATTGCATAAAGCAGCAACACGCGTATGCATGCAGGAAATAAAGGAGAAGAATGCAGCACGGGCGAGGGAATCCCGCAAGAAAGAAACGAATTCACGGGCGAGGGAATCACGCAGGAAAGAAAAATGCACAGCACGGGCGGGGGGTTGATGGGACGTGGCGCAAGTGGTGCGGTCTCCCACCGCACCTCCACCCGAGTGGTGCGCTCCGGCGCCGCACCACTCGCAAAACGGTGCGGTCGGGGACCGCACCACTCGGGTGTGGTGCGCTCCCCGGCCGCACCACATGCCACGTGTCGCCTTCCCGTTAGTCGTGCGGTCGTTTGGGGGCTACTTTTGGAATTGTGTTTTCAGCGCGGCTATTTTTGGAATTAACGGCAGCAACAGTGCTAGAAACGTCCAAAAATTCTCTTCTTGAGTCTGCCACCTCCCTTACAACACGGACGCCCACAAGCCATATATGGTATATGGACCAAACGCTGATAGGTGAGGCCATTTAGACTCTGTTTAATCCAGTTTTTTCTGGTGACTTTTGGTTTTTGATTGAAATGTTATTATAGCAGCTATTAGCTATTCTGATACATTCAATTAAAGAAAACAAAGAAAAAAAGATAAAGAAATGGAAAACACAATTATATCTCTACGGATATTGCAAAGAAAAAAAGAAAAAAGGTGTGTTAAGTAACCAATATGTTTTAATCGGCTTTTGAGTTCTGAAAGTTAGAAGTCAAAACCATAACCTGTTAGTAATCCAGAACTGGGTCATGCCAATGGTGGAGAGTTGTGCTTATTGTTGGGCTTTAGCCTACCAATACGTTGGCCAAGGTGGTATCGCAGTATCAATTCTTAGGAATTAAACCGATCCTCGTAATAAAGAAATTCATTGACAACTCGGCTAAGTTCTTTTTGACTTATTGCTTATGACTTTTAGCTTATACTACAGTAGTACCTTTCAAACGATATGTCTTTTCAAGGCGGGGTCTACAAGTCAATTGTAGTAGATATTATATCGACTTCATCTATATCGCCCAAAATCACACGCAAGTCTCTCTTTGTGTACACTCTCTCGTAAAACAACCAGAATTCAAAATGTTAAACTAAAAAACACAAATCCCAGCCTAAAAGAATCCACATCTATTCTACCGGTGGAGCTTGGGCCTGAAATCAAAGCGGACCAATACCAGATGATGCTTGAATTAGTCCATATAGATAGAAACATTTTGAAGATTAATCAATATAATACCCAAAATACTATTACTTATCCTATGGAACTGTGTAATTATTAGGGGCCAAGGTGGCCCTAGAGAAGCTCCACCTCTGCACGCGGATAATGCAACGCGAGCCTCTTAACTATTAGGACAAGTACAATAAAGTGACTTAACCTATTTATAAGAGGTGCTACATAGAAATTTTGCTGAGGTGGATAAAAGAGAAAGAGGAGAGAAAATGAGGTCGACTGTAATTTTATAGACGGTCGAAACGCGAGAAAATAGCCTACTATAGATGACTTTTGTATCATTGTATCAATGTTGTCTATATTTTACAAATAACCTATTATAGATAATTTACAGATAACATATTATAGAAAGTGTCTTTAATATTATCTATAGATAACATAGAAAGGTACAATAGACAATGGCTATTTATACCACTGTACATGTCCTTAACCATTAACCAAACAACTAAAGCGCCACACTAGTTGAACTATGCGACGGTTGGTGCTCATTGGATTTCTTGTGAACCCGTGTGTTGACAATGATTTTCTTTAGTAGGACCGTAGCATGAGTAGCGACGATCTAGGGCCCTGTTTATTTGGGTTTTTCTTTTTGTGATTTATATGGTTTATTTTTCACTATTTAGTACTGTAACTATCTTATTTTGCATTGTAATTGTTGATGGCTTTTTAGCGTAATTAAATTAAAAAAATTAAAATAGAAAAAAATAGGTTAACCCATCACGAACAATACAAAGGAATAAGAAAAAGACAAAAAATCCAAAACATCTAAAAAACCAGAAAAAGATAAAATTAAAAAACTAGAAACTAAAAATCTAACAGAGAAGCCGAAAATGATAAGAACCGAAATCTCAATGGTGCATGCGTTGACATGTTTGTTAGTGCCAATTGTCTCTAGAAATGAATCCCTATTGGGCATGCCACATTTCTGCATGCTGTATGTCAGGAAGTCTTTTTCGTCCATACCATTCAAATAAATGTGTTATATTTTTAAGAGTATGTACTTTCACTTATTATATACCACTTAAATAATAATATTATATATCTTTTTTTTAATATACTCTAATAATGATTATAAGATACAATTTTATATGAATATTTTCATTAAAATCAATTTTTTATAGCATAATTTATGTATATACTTCTTTTATATATGAAAAATAGTATATAGCAAAAAAAAGTACTTTGATGAAATTTTTTCAACCAAATCGCATTGGAATATTTTAGAATTAGTATTCAAGTATACCGAAAAGTGATAAAGGGCTCCTACTTCTAATATACCACTTAAACAAATATGTTATACCTCTTTATCGTTTAAGTGGTATATTGAAAATGGAAGTATGTACTCTCGAGAATATGGAAATGCTTCCATATTTCTTATATATGTATTCTTTGAGGAGTGCTTCTATATTTTCCTCTCTAACAAAAGTAACGCTAGTCTCAAAGTACACAAAGAAATAAATAACATTTATTTATTATTTAACGTGCTTTAAAAATTATATAAACTACTATTGAGAAAATCACATAAGCACGTTCTATATCTTGAGCCAGTGGATCACACTCTTGTTGACATGACTATGGGTTATTGCTGCACTAACGTGTCTAAAGGACACATCGGGTTGGAGTCAATGAATCAACTTCCTAAAATTCGACACGATGTACATGTTGGTGGCAATTGGCGGGCGTATCTCTTTCCTCAGCAGTTTTTCTTTATCAGCCGCGTCATGTTTAGATCATTTGTCTCCCTCTTCTTTCAGTCAATCACGACCTTCAGATTATGTTTTGCTTACCACTGCAGCTTTGTTAATTAAGGATTGCTGTTTCGCTAGTAAAAAGACGAGTGATCGTGGACTTTGTTTCTCCGAATTTGCAATGTGATCGAAGCAATAGATCGAACTGGGATTTGGTTGAAGTTGATTTATATAGAGTAATATTTACAAAAACTATAAAACTATCATAAACTACACTTTTAAAACTAATTTTACATAACTACATTTATTCTTACCAATTGTTTTGAAGAATTATACTTCTATCACTGCAACTATTTTGACAGGGTCAACGCTCTTATGCCTGCTGTAGAAGATATGCTTATGCATGTGTTGCATGAGGTTATGTGAATTCAGCATTTCAGCTCATTCCCAATGGTTTACACTGTTAATAGCTACACTTTAGTTTTGTGGTGTCATTATTCCAAATGTTTGAAATTAATTACTCTCTTTAAATACATATATTCCTTTGGCTGATGTTAATAATAAATTTCTCAAATTGATATTTTTTTTGCTCAAGTGATAATCAAAGTAAAAGTCAGCATGTGGATGATTCTTCTTGCATATTATGCGGGGAACCTGAATATGTGTGATTGTGTATCATTTTTTTTTCTGAGAATGTGCAGTAGCTAAATACGATTGATAGAAATTTGAAGGATTTTTAGAAATACATTGGTATGAGCGTCAATAAGGCACAGGGGCAAACTATCATAAAGGTAAGTGTCTACCTCACTGATCTGGTTTTCGCACATGGACAACTCCTCTCTCACGAGCTGCTACTACTACAAGCAATCTTAAAACACTTACTATGCTGGGAAAGGATATAGGCTTCAATTCTGGTAGGATATTTATTAAGAAAATCATCTATAAAGATGTTAGATGTCTTACGTACAGGATCTTGTGTTTGTATTCATGTTGGACGAGAAACATTTGTTTACATTTTGATTTATTTATTACTCCCGGTGTTGATTTTTTATAGGGAGTAGCTTGTAGAGATATGTTTTGCTTGATATGTGTGAACAAAAATTGATATTTATTGGTTTAGGATCCTATCTGTTGATATGTATCAACCTTCTTTTGGATTTCGTTGCAACGTACGAGCACCCTACTAGTATGAGTAAAAAAAGATCTATGTAATAACTAACCAACAACTATTGTAAACAATCACAAATCCGAAACTACAAAATCTACTCAACTACCTAATCCACAACACTACAGATCTAAATATTTCATTTGCTAACCTATCATGGTTTCCGAAAAAACTAAACATTCCGTGCAACTACGTCCTATTAGGGAAAAAATAATACTCTAACTATTATTCTAAAACTAAAGTGCTAATAACTACCACAACAACTACTCTAAACAATCATAGATCTAAAACTAAAATATATATGAACTACCTAATCTACAGTATTATGGATCTAATTATTTTATTTTCTAACATATTATGGTTTCAAAAAAAATACTACAAAGCAAGTGACAACTAACTTCCAAGATGAATGAAAACCCCTAAATCTTCTCGTTCCTCTCCTCTTCTCTTTCTCTCTTTTCTCTTTCCTTGTATCTGGCTGTCTTCCTCTTTCTCAAATTATATAGGGGCTAATGGCGATAAAGCGTGCGGTAACTTCTGTCGTCATTTGAAATGATGATTTGATTAGCTATCACCATTTGAAATAGCAACAGAATGTCTGACGCTTGACGTTGCTGTCTCTTGTTGTTTCTTTTGGTGAGATCTCCTCAATCGCCATTGGCCCTTGTCACTATTTGGATGGGTTAAGTGCTCACTTTTGTTATTTTTAAATGACTATTTATTTTTGTAATTTTATTATATTGATGTATTATTTAAAAAATCCCAAAAAAATCCATCCTACTCTCCTTTCTGTTACAAAAACAGTGACATCCATCCAAAACAGAAGGCGTAGGAAGAAAGAACGAGAAGGAAAAAAAAAAGCATACCAATTGCTCCTGGTGATCGATCCCGCGGAGAGGCTCTCTTGCTCGGTCATGGCTGAAGCCGAGGAGAAGACGCCCGCGCCCCCGCCGGCGGACGGCGTCTCGGAGGAGAAGGCGTCGCCGCAGCCGGCGAGGTCAAGGGGGTTTAGGTTCCTTGGGGAGGACAAGTCCGTGCACAAGGCTCTCGGTGGTGGCAAAAGTATGGGGTTTTCTCGTTTCCTTGTTCTCTTGTTTCGTTTTGGTTAGTTAATTGCTTGTTCGGACTTGAACTTTGCGTTGTCCGTTTGTTTAGTAGCAGTTCGTATAGGTTGCTTGAAATGATATGAACTGTACTGGTGTCGTTCTTGAGTTCTTTTGCAGAGTAGTTGTTGGTGTTCGACTGTTAGTAGTAGCTATATGAAGTGGGAAAGAGAGTAAGCTGAGTCCTTGTGAATTGTGATGTTACTTCCTGGGGAGAACAAGGGTAGGTTCGATCGTTAGATGGTTAGTCAAAGAACAAAATTGGCAACGCTAATTAGTAATTATAGTCACTTACGGCATTTTTTTATAGAAAAAGAAATCTGCTGGTCTTAGTAACTTTCTCACCTAGACCTAGTAATCGATGATGCCTGTCTGTTCTTCTTGGGAGGTGCGAGTTTCATGTGAGGTACGCAAGCGTTTCCTCTATGTTGGTGGATGTGATCATATTGTAACACGGCGCTGGTCATGTTGGTTTCCTTGAATGGTGAGATTTTGCATATTCTGCAGACCTTGATTGTGGATAAAAGCATTGGGGAATGGGGTACGATCTGCATGCTTAATATGGCATCTTTGATGGGCTCGCTATTTTGTCTAGTCAAACGCTGTGTCGCCCATTTACCACTCAAAAGCTTGTAATAAACATATAGGATGCTTTTGGCAAACAAATGGTGAATGATGTTTTAGTAGATCGGCACTGGAGATCATGAATATATCGTTTCTTACCAGGTGGATTATGGGGATTCTACATGTATTTAATTAACATTCTATAGTCAATCAGCTTTGTGGTCTCTGTTCATATACAAGGGAACACAAAGATATCCTTGTTAACCCAAGAGAACAGTGCTGTCATTCTTCACCTTTTAGAATGGAAGGGGAAATTATAGCAGGCCCCTAACACAGTCACTGATTGTTTCTATTTCAGTTTGTTTTCAGAATTGTACAGCAATCTATAAGGCAAGAACCGAAGCATGTAGCAGAAAGCTCAATATCTTTCTGCAATCTGCATCATACATTTCGTTGCAGAGAGCTTTGTTAAGATTCCATTGCAATGCTGAATTTTGACAGCAAGTAGTGTAAGAAAGTTTCAAATTGAAAAATTGCACTCTTTTTTGTTAACATGATGATTGGTTTTCTAATTTAAGTGGGTGCAATTGAATATGACCATTCCAAATGTTTTGAGCAACATAAGAACCTCAATACTCATTATTTCTGTGCAGGAGTGTAAATTGTCTCATACAAAACCTGAATAACATATAAAGGACTTCTGTACATGATTCAATATACTCACCGTCATACTTTAATGATTTGTGTAGGAAAAGGTCTTCTGTAATGTTTGAACGGTCAGGATTACCGCAATTAAAGGATTTAAGAATTTGGAAGATACGCATCATGATTCACGTATTTGTTGTCTCTGTATTTATCAGATGTGAATAAAATTTCAACATCCTGAATATCTAGAACTAACTGGTGAAAATGGTTTGATGGATCTCCAAATTTTAGGTTAAGAGTGTTAGGTAAGGGATAGGGGCCTTAATTCGTAATGCTTGATCCCTTCACACTCCCGTGTGTCCTGTTATAAATGATCCGTTTTATAGACAATTACTCATAACAATATTCGGTTATGCAAATGAGCTTCCAATTCATAGTTGCATGTTGTAAGTTGTTATCCCAGTGCGATGCAATTTTTGTATATTTGTTTTGTAACGTGGATTTGTCTGTGCAGCTGCTGATGTACTGTTGTGGAAAGACAAGAAGATCTCTGCCGCAGTGATAGGTGGTGCAACTGTCATATGGGTTCTGTTCGAAGTTGTTGATTACCATCTCCTGTCTCTGATATCTCATGTGCTGATTGGCGCTCTAGCCATCTTGTTCATGTGGTCCAAGGCCACTATCTTTATCAAAAAGTGAGGAAGAAATATTAAGATTGTTCTGTGGTTAACACTTGACCCAGCTTATTGACATCAAGTACTCCACTTTCAGGAGTCCGCCTGATATTCCTGAAGTGCAGATATCTGAAGATCTTGCTGTGAACATCGCGCTAGCTTTGCGTACTGACATCAACCAAGCACTTGGCTTGCTGCGCGAGATTGCTCTGGGGCATGACCTGAAAAAGTTTCTAGGCGTATATTTCTACTCAAAAGAAACAATTCTGACTTTCTTGTCACTGGCAATTACTAGTTTATTCTGTTTGACTAATTGCCGTTCTACTGTTCCAGGTGATCGTTGCACTATGGATTCTTTCTGAAATTGGAAGCCTCTGTGATTTCCTGACCCTGACATACGTTGGTAATGAGCCCTTCAGCGCTTAAAATCCCTCTTGTTGTGATTCTTTACACTCCCAGTCCTGTTAACTAATCAGCGTGAGTTTTGCCAAGCAGCGGTCCTGATGCTCCACACGGTGCCAGTCCTGTACCACAAGTACCAGGACAAGGTGGACCATTTCGCAGGGAAGGCGCACGTTGAGCTCTGCAAGCAGTACGAGGTCCTCGACGGCAAGGTCCTGAGCAAGATACCCAGGGGCCCAGCAAGAGATAAGAAGCAGAGCTAGAACAGAAACCAAGTCACCGTGGAACTTTTTTTTTCTTTTGAAAGCCAGCAGATGCTGGATGATATACAGACACCCTGGAACTTCGACTTGGGGAGGGTTGGCATCTCGACTTGGTTTGGCTCTGGTTGGTACATTGTTACATACATCTGGCTTGTCTGTACATATTGTGTGGTGGGAGTCTGTAGCAAATGGTCGATCCAATGTGGTTGGTGATTTGGTGTGGGTTCTACTGTAGGCCTGTTTTTTTTTCAGCTTTTAAAAGTTGTTTTTCGTCTTTTTTTTAATAGTAACTAGCTTTTAAACGAAGTATCTTTTCAAGATCTACTTGTTAATTATAGTATATACTGTACCGACTTCATTTATATCGGTAAAACCGTATTTGAGTTTCTATTACTCTGTAATCTCTCGCACGAACAGCTTAAAAACCACAAGGCGTAGCCAAAAGTCATAAACTTCAGCCAAAAAGAACCGGCGCTGTGCAATGTCTTGTTTGTTGATGCAAGACCTTTCTACCACCGAGTACTTATCTAAATGTGGTTGTAAAGCTAGAAGATGGTTCGTGGCACTTGCGAGATTATTTCGGTTTCTGGTTTCTGGATTTTAATTCACTATTTTTTATTTCATTTTTATTTTCTGATTTTTTGGTTTTTGGGAGTATTTTTGCCTTTTTTTCTTGTATTCTTTTATATTATCTGTGATTGGCTAACTTATTTTTTTTATTTTTAAAATTTAATTATATTAAATAAGCTATCACTAATTACAGTAAAAAAATAAGAATCAAGCCGTATCCATAAGCCATGTGGTGTGCTTAGAGAGGGTTTATGATGTAAGCATCTCAGAGGGGAAAAAACGGGAGGGTTCCACAACGGCTGCGCGAAAAGACGACGACGACAGCGTCGCTGCCACGGAGTTTCCTGAGTTTAGAAGAAATCAAAGCAAGAATCGCTCGCCACCGGTCCGTCCCATCTAGGGATGAAAACGGTCGGAAACGGTCGGAAAACACCTCAACCGTTTTCTACTTCTACATTTGAATACGAAAACGAAAGCGAAAGCGGTAAAGCCGGACACGAAAACGAACGTGAACTTACGGAATATCGAGAATTTCGAAAACGAACCAATTCGAGCGGAATAATGTCGAACACGGTCGGTATACGAAAATTCAATACGGAATACCGACCTGTAGGACCAAAGGAGATTGATACCCATGCCGATGCCGTCCCAGACACGTGAGGCAGAGACACGAATGCGGAATGCCTCCCGAAGACGCGCCGCGGCGGATAGGAAGGTGACATGCGTCATTTTTACACATATTTACCCGTCATTTTACCCCATTATTTTTCGCATTTTAAGACCATTAATCATCATTTACATGTTTTTCTACAATTAATTGCTCGAAATGGACCATTTTACATTTTTCTATATTTTTCTGTAGGCCGGCGCGATCTAGGTGCATAAGCGACAAATTTGAACTGCTCCGTACAGATGTGCGCATCGACACGAATGCGTAGGATCTTTCCGCGATGAAATCAGAGCTCAGAAAGACTGGAATGGGAGAAATTACATTGGACAAGGACCTAATTGTAAACCCTAAAAATTGGGAGCCCTAATCTGCAAAATCACCAAATCCCCATATCCTTTTCCATCCAGCCGCCGCCCCAGATTTCCTTTGAGCCGGCCATTGCTTCTCCCCTGGCCCCCTTCTGCTCTCCCCCTACTTCTTCTCCGGCGCCGGCGAGGGTCGGCCAGCTCGCCGGCGGCCAACCAGCCCACCTCCCTTCACGCGCCACCAGCATCTCCCGTCTCCACCGCCACAGCGCTGCCGCTATTCCCATTACTCCGGCCGCCGCCTCCCTTCTCCTTCCAAACCGTCCGCAATCCCACTGCTTCGGCCGCCCCTCTCCTCTTCCTCCACGGCATCCCCGCCTTCTCCTCCTGCTCTTCCTTCACCGCACCATCTACCGGCTGCGTCCCTTCCACCACTGCTCCACCGCCGCCTCTTCTTTCCCGGTCCGGATCGACGCCGACAGCCGCTTCTCCAACCGCGCCGCCGCACACTCACTACTCCACCGCAGCTCGGCGCTGCCCCTTCTCCTCTTCGGCTCTTCCTCCGCAGCAGAAGGGAAGGGGAGGAGACGGCCAGAGCAGAGGCCAGACCGCCAGAGAGTAGGGCTGGGGCGCTGGTGCTGGGCTGTGTGAAACTGTGAATTGGGCTGGGGCGCTGTGGGCTGTGAGACTAGTGGGCCAAATTCGGTTTAAACTGTATTTACAACACGATATATTCCGAATAAAATGTAGAAAAGTAGAAAACGGTCGAAAAACGTCTAAACCGTTTCCGCTCCGTTTTCGAATTTGGTATTCCGTATTTCGAACCGAATTCAAATTTGTCCGAAAATACGAATTCGATCGGGTCAAATGTAGAAAACGATGCGGTTCGGTACGGGATATTTCCGTTCCGTTTTCATCCCTAGTCCCATCCATGCGTGTGCTGGGGAACCCACACCCCTCGCGCGCATCCACCATCTTCATCTTCTCCGTCGTCGTCGTCGGCGGCGGCGGCAATTTAAGGTCCGACTCCTCCACGCGCGTCCCTGTGTCTCACTGCCTTGCCCGCCCTCCTTGCAATTTCTCTTGGGGCGTGTAATCTCTCTATGGATTCTTTTCTTCCCTTGTGCGCTGAGCTGCTCCGGGGCTCAGGTGGACAAGGAGAAATGGCGCCGTCTGTTCCAATCCGAACCTGCAGTGTTATATACTGTCATGTTAATTGGATCGTGTAGAGTTCGTTCGCATATCGCAGAATGTATTTCTGGAGCCTTCAAAATTGAGAGCACCCGAACAACTGTTTAAAAGACTCCTCCTCTCGATCTCTTAGGAAATAGCAAGGGGGAAATTCCCAATAGTGGGAAAACTACGGAAAGATTGTATTTTCCCTTTTCATGCCCTCTTCTATTCTAGGTAACCAAACATTCCAAGAGGGGGAAAAAGGGACATTGGGTTATATCTGTTTTCTTCTGAGTTTTGACACATTCCACCAGTTTATGACATGTTTTTTTAGGGTTTCTCTGACTTAACCTTCTTTGTTTTTATTCACTTCGTCTTCACAGTAATGGCATCATCAATCGCGGCAGGACAGCCTCAACAATGTTCTATACTGAGTAACAGTGGTAAGCTTGTGCATCATGTTCAGTTGCTTGGGCAAGCTAGTTTTTCATTTCCTGCATGTTACAATTGCTAGAAATGGTGGGTTTATGTAATTTGTTCATCTACGAAATTGGTACTCGGAAAAGGTGGACTCGTTGCAAGAATAAAAATAGAAAGGGCAATAAAAAAAACACATTTAAGAGACTACAAGCCCAGAGTTACTGTTGTATATTTGCATTATATCTAAGATAAAAAGTTGTGCAGGGTTGGAAGGCAAACATTTTTATGTTGTCAGATTTAAAATCTTGTGTACCATATGTTCTCGAGAAAATTCTTTGTGTACCTTTGTACCCTAGAATATTTGTGTGTTATATTAGCTTTCTTATTTTTTGTAACAACCTCAGGACTACATTCTTGTGTCATCTGTGGAGACTATAAAGTTGAAACTTTTTAACTAAGATGTGTCAACAACCATGGAATTCTGTACGGATATTAGTTTGATTCACTTTTTTTATGCTACTGATTACACTTGGTTTCTCAATCAGGACATTTGAGATTTCCTCTAGTTAAAACGTCATGCTTGATGATGAACCGTGGCCATGGGCCCAATACCAACACCATTTTATCTTCAACTTCTTCGCCAAGTCATGGAGATGTTAAAATGATCCAACCTGTTGTTAAAATGTGTGGTATCACATCAGCTAAAGATGCAGAAATGGCTGTGGAGGCAGGAGCTAAACTTATTGGCATGATACTTTGGCCTAATTCTAAACGCTCTGTTGCGCTTTCAGAAGCAAAAGAAATATCAAGAGTTGCTCAATCTTATGGGGCTGAATCAGTTGGTGTCTTTGTGGATGATGATGAAGAGACCATCTTGCGAGTGTCTGATTCTTGTGACCTTAATCTAGTCCAGGTCTGAATTAGCCATGTTTTCTCTGTCATGCGCTGCTATGAGTTATTTTGGCTTTGTGCTTAACTTACAGAATTTCCCATGCGCAGCTTCATGGAGATAAATCTCGTGCATTGCTTCGTGTGCTTTCGAAGAATAATCGTATCATTTATGTCCTAAATGCTTCTGATGACGGAAAACTTATCAATGCTCCTCCTGATGAAGAATGCATGCTTGATTGGTTCTTAGTGGACAGTGCAAAAGGCGGAAGGTAAGATTTTGCTCTTATCACTTCTTCAATGAGAAGTAAAGAATTTGATCCCTGTGCTGAAATTTTCTCCCGTGCATTAATACGAGAAGATGATAGGATTGTAATGAATGCCCAAAAGAGATGAAAGTTGCACTTGGCCATTTGACTGTTTGTGATATACCAACTTCAACATTAGATCTTTGTAACATTTGATACGTGCATATTCGTTCAATATTCATGTTAAATTGACATTACAGTCATTACTTCTTTTCTTCATCATGGATACTCTTACTAGAAGTTTTTTTGGGAGTATATGCTAATTTACTTTCATATTTCCCTTCTCAAAAATACATAACATACATTTATCCTTCTTTCTTTACAGCGGCAGGGGATTCAACTGGCAGAAGTTTCAGATGCCATCTGTTAGAAGCAAGAATGGATGGCTATTAGCTGGAGGCCTTCATTCTGATAATGTTTGTGAAGCATTTTCTGCTCTGAAACCAAATGGTATCGACGTTAGCAGTGGCATATGTGCTCCTGATGGTATCCGAAAAGACCACAAGAGGATTTCTTCCTTCATGAGCAACGTAAAAACCCTGAGCAGATCATAATGATATTTGGTTGTGTGGAACTTAATTTCATTTTGATTTTCTCATAATGTCAAGAATGAAGTAAATTCCTATCAAAGCAAGCTGTTCAACAAGATAGTAATAGACGCCTTTGAGGTTCAAAGCAAAATAGTGAATAAGTTTCTGAAGAGTGAATTTTCTATGTATCACAATTGTATTTTGTCAGTAATGTATTAGGTAAATTTTCCATGTATCACCAGTTCAGAGCAAAATAAATTATGCAAACGTTCCAGAGTTAAATTTTATGAATCAATGCAACAACGCCACAGTTGTTTCTATTTTAATTTGTCTACTTACTGGACAGAAAGAAGAATTTAGTCCATCGGATTCTTCCTTGAATTGCCCGAGAAGAATACAGTGCCATCACTTCTAGCACATAGATAACAAATTTGGTTCTTTTTTTTAAGTTGCTTGCAGTTGCAATTTTCACATATAATTATTGATTTTGTTTGTTACATTTGGATATGATGTCGAGATTGTATGATTTAGTAGCTGAAATTGCACGGTCATGGCTTTCTGAAATGGTGATTATGAGCAATAAATCAGTGCGCTTAGGCTATTTGTAATCAGGCACGGCAAAGAGGGAAGTGCAGAAGTGCATTGTGCTAGTATGAAGCTTCTTTGGAAACGTCAAAACTGAAAATATCTCGTCCTTGAATCGTGCAATGAATAGCTTATGAACTTGTCAACTTGCTAGTATGAAGCATATTTGGAATTGGAGCCTAGGGCCATGCCGTTCTGGCCAGATCAGTCTCCTGACCTTATTCAAGATGAGAGTGGCTAGCGATTCTGCTGTGTCAACAATCTAATGGAAATTAGCTTTCCGTCTAAGAACCGAGTGCGCCCAGTTGAGGGTGAAAATTACAGGTGTATGTTTTCGGTTATGGCTTATAGATTTTAATCATAGTACAAGTGTTCGTATGGATGAACCAAAAGCCAATAAACCGTTTCTAAAAGCTACACCGATAAGCTGTTTCAAAACGGTGACGAAGAAACTGTCCGGTTTATTAATTCGAGAAAAGCCATAAGACGAAAAAACAAATTGTATACATGAAGCAAATCATCCGAGAAACAAATGATACCGTTAGTAAGTCTAACATATAGAGACAACAGTGGGCCTGTTCTTTTCAGTTTCTAAAAGCTGTTTTCGGCTTTTCTACAGTAACTAGCTTTTAAACAGAGTATCTTTTCAAGATAGAGTCTACTAGTTAATTGTAGTATATACTGTACTAACTTCATTTACATCGGCAAAAAACGCACGTAAGTTTCTGTTACTCTGTAATCTCTCGCATGAACAGCCCAAAAGCCAGAAGCCGTAGCCAAAAGCCATAAGTTTCAGCTAAAAAGAACAGGCCCACTAGTATAACATAGAGACAGCGACTAAGTTCTTTTCAGTTTAAAGCCGGTTTATGCTCATACTGTTTATAATAACTAGTTTTTAAATGATACGTTTTTTCAAAATAGAATCAATAGAAAGATTGTAGTAAAAAATATATTAAGTTCAGTTGTACCAGCCAAAATCGTATACGACTATTTTTCTGTACGTACTACCTCTCGTAAACAAGCAGAATTCAAATATTTAAGCTATAAATCATAAGCCATAAGCCCAAAAAAAGCACCCAGTGTCAAGAGTTCTACTTCCCATGCCAAAGATGAGGATTTGAGGATCATCTGACCAGGGCAAATTTATTTTGACAATATATATACTAGAGGAAGCCAGTTATCCACTTCACTTCAGTGGCTTCTGAGATTAATATGAACTTCAGTTGATTACAAAGTTAACGTTGCATCATCTCAAATACTGTCCCCAACTGCGCAAATACAATTGCAGGAAGCCTTTTTCAACAACATCTCAAATTCAGGTGACAGATGATTTCAGTTAAACGATAGCAGCATCAAATTCCCTCGCAGCCGCCTTTCTACTCATACTTCATATGCTTCTTGAACAAATGCCCAAGGAATAGAATCAGTGGTTGCCCTCAGAGGGTTGTGCATAGGAGAACGGAGCCTGTGGAGCAGCCACCGGGGCCGGAGCCGGAGCCGGTGCAGGAGCCGGAACACCAGAAGTTGGGCCTGCAGTTGGTGGTGGATTTGTTTGGTACATGGCTGGAGGTGCTGCACTGTTGGGAATGGGGGCACCTGGGGTTCCAGATGTTGGAGGTGGTAGTGTTGGCGGCCTTGGAAGTGGTGACATCTGCATAGGCATGAAACCAGGTGGAGCCGCGCCTGTTTGTGGCATGGTTGGAACAGTGGGCGCACCAGGATAGCCTGAACATTTATAGAAAACAACCACATTCAATGTCCTTATTTAGTTTGAGCAAGTGAAATGAATCAGAGGCTCAAGGCTTTTACTGAAAAATAGTATGAAGAGCAAGTACATCAGTCTAGTGAGCATTTCCCCATAAGGTGCACGCAATAGCAAACTGACAACATCAGCAGCTGCGTTTCTTAAGTGGTAACTATTTGTTGTGGCATTGCATAATGAAATTAAAGTATGATGATCAAACTGGATGTCTGGATGTACAGCACACCTCACTCTTTAACCATTTAGTGGCCACAATCCCACAACAGAATATGAATCACCAAGACACAGCAAGTTGATTATGCTATTCTAATGAATCTATTAGAATACTGGAATGTACAAAAACTTGTCTTCCTCTATTCATATTTTCCGAGTAGTGTCATTGGATAGGTGGCTGTTTGACAGTTTTTAACTCTCCATGCATCACCTTTAAATTGGCATCAACCCATAATTTATTTAGAGTCATGATCCACAGCACATAGTAAAATTGTACATAAGGCCAACTTTTTATGCAGCTTGCCAGGTGAAATTTCTTACCAAGTTAAACATCTGGATTTGAGAAAAATTTTAGTCTAGCAAAAAACTGTCATCAATTGGTAAATCTAGTTGCAAACAACCAATTAAAACCAAAACCAAAGCAAGATATGTTACAACTCCAGTAATTATAATTCTCTAGGTAACATAACTGTTAATCCACAAGCCCTTGTATCAAGCTATTTATTATACCTGCCATCAACTTAATTTCAATACTTCATAATTTAGGTAATATCGTCTAAATACTACATCTGATGACTTCCTTTTACAGCTTTTATTTACCACCTAGTGAACTACAATCTTTGAATAGTTGATGCAACACAAAAGTCCAAGACACACATGGTATAGTAACAGTAATTAATAGCAGATTCAGTCTGCTTATAATACTCAGTTGATATAATCAACAATTCCAAAATAGGACGAAATTGCAACAACTTATCTACATAAATATAATAAATATACAATCTACTAATCACTCTAGAAAAAGAAATGTTGCAGCCATATTTGAGATAAACTTGGACAATAACAATATCTACATACTCTAAATTTATCAATTTAGATGTACACTGCCAGACAATCACAGGATCAAATGCTTTGGCAAATGAAAAAGGAATTTTTGGATCAATTTTTTTTAATATTCTTTTCAAAAAATGCTGCACAGAACAGTTTGCCATTATATGTTATTATGCAGAAAAAATGAGGATCCATTTCTGCCTGAGTGGCAGTTGAAGGTCAATCAGAGTTACCTTAAAGTTACTAGTAACTTCAAATCAGGTTATGCTCTAAGGTCAAAATAGTCCAAACCATGTAATTAGCATCCTAGTCCCGCTAAGCAACATTAACCCAATTATTGCACCGTATCAAAGCCTAAACATATGCTGAAGAACCAGAATTCAAGCTATGAAAAAATTGCCTAACATTCATCTACACAGCATCTCTCTTTCATGTTTATGTTTGCCCTTTTAAGCTTGCAGGCATATCAACTGGGTAGTTTTTTAATCTTCCAAATCTTCCATGAAAGAATTACATAAGCTATTGAGTTCCCGTAAGATGAGCATAAATTACAGAAGTTATGGGCTGTATGATCTTAACGAATGCTGGCATAAAAGATACTGGTAATCCTGGACAACGATGGAAACAACAGTTCTTTTTACCTGGAACACCAGGAGCTGGTAAAATAGGAGGCCTAACTCCAGGAATCAAAGGTGCACCAGGTGCTTGAGGAACACCATGTGGCATGATAGGTGTGGGCAGAATCGGAAGACGCGGACGGGGCACATTTCCTGGAAATGAGAGAAGATGTTGGTTGAAAGGAGCACCGACTTGGAAAGCTGCAGCTTGTCCGAGATGTTCCTTGATTCTTTGATCAATCAAACTTTGAGTTTGCTGCTCCTCGAATTGCTGGTAGTAGTTTCGAACATTTGCCTAAAAGGCTCACATGATATAAATGTTGCTTTAGATACCAAGAATAAACTGGAGCTGTGAAGATTGAAGATTACAAAGAATTAAAATGAATACCTTATGCTTGTATCCAGCATTGTGCTGCTTACGGACAGATGGCTGCATCATTTTTGCCGAAGAAGTTAACTCACATATCAACTATAAAAATATAAGAACAAGATACACCATAGCAAAGGACAGCCAAGTTGGAAGTGCATTCTTGGATTCGGCAGTTTGTAAAACTAACTCTGTACATGTCATCAGTATGGTATTTGAGCATCTCAAAAACAATGAAGTTGACCTATTGAAATTTACAAAACCAAATATGGTTTGTACTTTGTGAACATCTCATTGCACTGAAAAGCAACAAAGTTGACTTATTGAAAGTTACAAAAACAAGTATGGGGTTGTAATTTGTAAATATACCATTGCACATAGTGTACACCTCAATAGCTGACCACCTAGTGCCTAAATTGTATGTTTTCAGCTATGCAAAGCAGGGACACCAGTCCAGTCTCCTACAGTCTTGATTGAACATCAATTATCTCAAGGACCACATTAGTTAACAAAATATTCACAGGGACTTGGCAAGAATATTGAATTGAGACACGAAGACAAATGTAACCTAAGTGGCAAGTGAGCTATCTTGAGAAATAGACATGAATGTAATCTAGCATACTTGTTACGTGCGAGGTTACTATAGCGGTACTGTTCACCACGTACTGTAGCACCGCATGGATTAGTCATAGTTTGTTATTTAGGAATCTATTTGTTAGGTGTTTAGTATTATCTAGTTAGGCAAGTTATTATTAGATTGAATTATTAGAGATAAGTTTCCTTATAGATTATTTCTTCGGAGTCAAGTCAGGTCGTCCCTATAAAAAGGATAGTATGTATCCAGTATCAATCAAGCAAAGATGAATAAACAAGTTCCTAGTCCCTAAAATCCAATTGTGATCGTTCTCTTGACCGGCTATTCTAGATCTATTCCTCCTCCAATTGGTGCCCTTCTTCACCTAGCACTGTTCTCAATGTTCAAGAAGGCGCTAGGCGGGCGGCGAGGTGGGGCCTTGCGCCTAGGGGGCCTAGGCGGCCGAATTAAAAATAAAGATAGTAGGTGAAAATAAACAATCGTGTATATATAGTTGTTGTTTAGATGAAGGAAATTGTTACCTTGATCAACAATTATCAGTGTTACCAGGATTAGGAGGTCACGACCGCATAATATATATATTTAGGAGGTCTAGATTGAAAGAAATCTATTGAAAAAAGTCTATTCGTAATTTTTAAAAACTGGAGGACTAAATAAAAAATCACCCACCGGTCCACCGACCCACCCCGCCTATCTAACCGACCGGCCGCTAACCCTAACCCTAACCTAACCCTAACCCCAAGCCCCCAACCCGACACTCCCACTGCGCCGCTCTCTCTGCGGCTCCGCGCCGCCCCCTCCGCGCCGCCCCATCCTCGCCGCTCCCTCCCCGCTGCCCCTTCCGCGTCACCCCCTCCACGCGCCTCCCCCGCCACCTGACATCTCCCTCACCGGCGGGGAGTCCGGATCGGGCGGCGGCAGCCACGGGAGCGGCGGATCTGGCGCGGGGAGTCCGGATCCGGCGGTGGCCACGGAATCCAGCGAGTCGACGGCGGCGGCGGCGGCGGCGTGTGCGGTAACTCTTTTCCCCATCCCCGCCGCTCCCTCTGCGCCGCCCCATCCGCCGCGCCTAGGCCGCCTTGCCCCACCTTGGTCCCGCCTTCGGCCGCCTCGCCGCCCAGCCACCCGACTAGGGGCCAAGGCCGGGCGGCACCCTGCCGCCCAGCGCCTACACGGCGCCTAGGCGGCCGCCCAGGCCGCCTTCTTGAACAGTGACCGTTCTACTTCAAGTCATCGCCGTCCGACCTCTCTCCGACGAATGATTACCCCTTATTGTGCTAGTCCACAACGATACTCCAAGGCCAAAGAGTAGTCGTGATGAGAAGCCCATCTTTAGCTTACGTTAGACAGAATCATTACACTCAGTAGTGCCAAGCATGCAAAGATTAGATTGCTGCACATAATCATATGGAAACCTCAAATGAAATTGAACAACTGGCTACTCATGTCCATTGTCTAGCGTTATAAAAATTGATGGGAAGGAGACACTAACCGAGTCATGGGTCAGGTAGGTATCGCAGTAGTCGCAATAATACCTGCAAGCCAAGAACAAGAGGAAGCCAATTCAAGCGAGAAGATAAACAAAAGATCACATATTTAATATGAGAGCACCAAGGCAGGCAGTAGCACCGCCTCGGTGCCCATAGCAAGCAAACACGGGAGCTTTCCTCGGTTCTCTACCGCAAACCCCAAACTCCTACCATACCATGAATCTATCAACCTACGCGATCTAAGAGCTAATCACAGAACCACCACGGCCTTCTTCCCCAAACCAAGGAGCAAAAGCGGCTCGCCCCAACTGCCTTCCCCCCTTCACATCCCTCCGACAACTCCGCACCGACCAGCTCCGGGCGGATTCTACTGTCATTCCCGGATGAACTCCGACAAGAACCCATCGAGCGCCCAAGCTAGGGCAAATCCACAGTTTTTTTTTTTTTTGCCTATCGGCTACCAACCGCCCACACCCCATTGCCGCCGCTGCCCCGACACTAGAAGATGAATTAGGAGAGGCAGAAACTCACCTAGGCATCGCGGCGGCGGAAGACGTCGGCGACCAGAGGAAGAGGATCTCGTCTCGCCGTCTCGTTCGCGAGTGAAATCGGAGCAGATGAATCGAGCTCGCGTAGGCTGCGGGAAATTTCCAGTACTCTTTATGGGCCGGGTCGGCCCGGACTCGCGGTCACTGACATGTTGGTCTCGGCCCAAGCTGGGCTACACGGCCCGAAAGGTAAATTCTAATAACTCTTCCAGCCTCCAGGCCCCACTTGCCAGTGTGCTGTGCTTGAGTAACCCCTACCACCTATCGCCGTGTCCTTCCCCGTCTCCTCTCCCTCGCCCGCCGCATCCTAGCCGGCGGCGGCCGGAGATGGCTCGCCGCGCGCCGCGCCTCCTCGCGGCCCGGGGCATATCCTCGTCGCCTCGCCTCGCGCGGAGGTTAAAGCAGACAGGTGACGCGCCGTCGTTCTTTTCTTTCTTCTTTCTTTCCTTGGGCTTGTGCTCTTCTTTCCCTTTCAAGAATGTGTTAGGCGCGGTGCCCTGTCTATTTACGGATGTGTTTTTAGACTGCACCACGGGACGTGGTTCGGTTTGTAGATCTCAGACCAAGTTGGAATCGATGTTTTAGTGGTAGTGAAGCCGGAGAAAAGCATAAATTCTAGCAAACTTGTACTGTGATTTTTTTCTTGTTTTGTTTCGGATGAAGTTCGTTTGATATTCAGGAACAAATGTTTTATTAATTGCAAAGAATTTATAAGTTCAAACCAGCTTTGGATGGGCTGTTAGAGTGGGAAAAAAATGTTCATTGAGGTTTACTGATGAAATAGGGAAGTTGCCTTGTTAAATATGATTAAGTCATTTCTACAGTAGCAGGCTAGCAGTAGCCAGATAGAATTAGTTCCTTGCAAAATTTGTTCACATTGTTTTTCTTTTCTAATTTGAGTGGGACCTGAAATTCGTCCCAATGTGAGTTGCATTTCATAATTGTTTGAAATTTTTTGAGCAAATGCATTTGTGACGCTATCTGAAATGTCATATTTATGCTAATGCCTTTTATTTTGTTCAAAAAAAACTTGACTTCTTGGCATTCAGAAAATGAGATTGTTCAGATGTTCCGCCCCCCAGCTCCTCGGAGTGAGGAGGCAGCAACAACCATTGCGCGAAAGTACACACATTCCGTGCGTGTCTTGGATGAGAGGTTCATTAGGATCCTGAAGATATTCAAGTGGGGCCCTGATGCTGAGAAGGCACTGGAGGTTCTCATGCTAAGAGTTGATCACTGGTTGGTGCGAGAGGTGATGAAAACCGATGTTGGGGTCAACGTAAAAATGCAATTTTTTAGATGGGCTGCAAAGAGAAGGAATTACGAACATGACACATCCACTTACATGGCTTTGATACGTTGTTTAGAGGTAGTAGAGCAGTACGGTGAAATGTGGAAGATGATCCAAGAAATGGTACGGAATCCTATTTGTGTTGTTACCCCGACAGAGCTATCAGAGGTAATCCGGATGCTGGGTAATGCCAAGATGATCAGCAAGGCAATTGCAATCTTTTACCAAATCAAGGTACGGAAGTGTCAACCAACTGCTCAGGCATATAATAACATGATAATCGTGTTAATGCACGAGGGGCAATATGAGAAAGTGCATGAACTTTACAATGAGATGAGCAACGAGGGGCATTGCTTCCCGGATACCGTGACCTACAGTGCACTCATTTCTGCTTTCTGCAAACTCGGTCGCCAGGATTCAGCAATTCGGTTGTTGAATGAGATGAAGGAGAATGCAATGCAGCCAACTGCCAAGATATATACCATGTTAATGGCCTTGTTCTTCAAATTGGACAATGTTCATGGAGCATTGAGTTTGTTTGAAGAGATGAGACACCAGTACTGCCGACCAGATGTGTTTACTTACACCGAGTTAATCAGGGGTCTCGGTAAAGCTGGGAGAATTGACGAAGCATATCACTTCTTTCATGAAATGCGACGAGAAGGCTGCAGGCCCGACACAGTTGTCATGAATAATATGATAAATTTCTTAGGCAAGGCTGGTCGTTTGGATGATGCTTTGAAGTTGTTCGAGGAGATGGGAACGTTGCGGTGTATTCCTAGTGTGGTGACATACAATACTATAATAAAAGCACTTTTTGAGTCTAAATCTCGTCTTTCTGATGTTTCATCATGGTTTGAGAGAATGAAGGGAAATGGAATCTCCCCTAGTCCATTCACCTACTCAATTCTGATTGACGGATTCTGCAAAACCAACAGGATAGAAAAGGCCATGATGCTACTGGAAGAGATGGACGAAAAGGGCTTCCCTCCATGTCCGGCGGCATATTGCAGCCTGATTGATGCTCTTGGAAAATCTAAGCGCTATGATCTTGCATCTGAGCTTTTCCAGGAACTAAAAGAAAATTGTGGTTCCTCCAGTGCTCGAGTGTATGCAGTGATGATAAAACACTTAGGGAAGGCTGGACGGCTTGATGATGCTGTGAATCTTTTTGATGAGATGAACAAACTTGGTTGCACTCCTAATGTTTATGCTTATAACGCTCTCATGTCTGGATTAGCAAGAGCAGGCATGCTTGATGAAGCCCTTACTACAATGAGAAGAATGCAAGAGCATGGTTGTAATCCTGATATTAATTCATACAATATTATCCTGAATGGGCTGGCAAAAACAGGAGGTCCTCATCGTGCAATGGAGATGCTTTCTAACATGAAGCATTCTGCAATAAAACCAGATGCCGTGTCATATAATACTGTTCTCGGTGCCTTGAGTCATGCTGGCATGTTTGAGGAGGCAGCTAAACTGATGAAAGAGATGAATGCATTGGGATTTGAGTATGATCTTATTACATATTCATCTATACTTGAGGCGATTGGAAAGGTTGATCAAGGATAAAATGAAAAAGCTCACTGAAGAACAGGTTACATGGCTTTTGTTAGTATTCTACATAAAACATCTTGATGCAAGCTTAAATTTTTAAAAGATTCTCCCAAGTTTTTGTCTAGAATTTCATATGGTTGACATACATCAAAAGCTTTGCCTCTTTGTGCGCCACTGAGGTGAACTGTTACATGGCCAATTTATGGAAGACATCAATTAGTCAACATTAGAAGTGTGTATTTCACCATTTTTTTAACAAGTGATCAAAATCCCCTCAATTTCCGTCCTGCTTACCTTTTGAATAGCCATCGCTTCCTTTCCAAAACTCTATACTTAACGTTTACTCTTTCCTATTGTGAATCATTCCAGAAATAAGTTCTTTCCTTTATGGTGAGAGGATTTGTTGCTGAAAGTTTCAGACCATCAAGGTGCAAGGTTAACTACTGTATGTTGAGAGTTGTTTCTGTTATGAATATTGTGTATATATTCATGAGACTCAAAGGATAATATATATATGGAAAATAAGGGAATATCCAGAGAAATATGCCACATACACACATACAGATAAGGAAATCAAGGCATATAAGGAAACGAATAACAGTCATATTCTTATCCTTAACACCCCCTCCTATTCTTATCCTTAACAATCCCCCCTCAAACTCATGGTGGATCACATATATTGAGTTTGGAGAGAAAATACAAATGTTGTGATCTAGTTTGTGTTTTTGTGAAGAAGTCAGCAAGTTGTAACTTTGATGGCACAAACTGTAGAGGAAGTACTCCCTCCTGCACCTGTGAGCGAGTATATGAAGCATCCACACCAATGTGCTTGGTGAGCTCATGTTTCACTGGATCACGAGTAATACTGATAGCACCTGTACTGTCAAACATAAGTGTTGTAGGTCCCCTCACAAGTACTCTAAAGTCTGCAAGTAGCCACCTCAACCAAGTAATCTCTATTATCACTGCTGCCATATCTCTCAACTCAGCCTCTGCACTCGAACGGGAAATTGCAGTCTGTTTCTTTGTCTTCCAGGCAATCAAAGAGCCAAGAAAAATACAGTAAGTAGAAAGAGAACGACGATCAAAAGAATCACTAGCCTAGATCGCATCAGAATACGCCTGAAGCTGTAGTGAGGTGGAGCTAGGGAAAAACAAGCGATGAGAGATTGTCCCATGTAAGTAGCGAAGAATACGAAGGAGGTGAATGTAGTGAAGATGAGTAGGACTAGTCATGAACTGACTCAAGATATGAACAATATGAGCAATATTAGGGCAAGTGCTCACAAAATATACCACTCCCGACAAGATGGCGATAACAGGTAGGATCCTCAAGGAGATCACCATCAGTAGCACAAATCTGAAGGGAGAGCTCCATAGGAGTCTCAGCAGTGCAAGTGTCAGTCAGGCTAGGCCGATCAAGAAGATACTAGACATCAGGGTTCGGCTTATCGGCGGTTACCGGCCGGTAACCGGTTCTCCCGGCTGGGTCCGGTAGATAAAATACCGGCTGGATTTTGAAATTTGAAATTTTGAATTTGTAGATGCACTGTAGGCTTCCAGGGGGCATTGGATGCTTAATGATATGTTAGGGAGCATGTAGGGTCCATCGGCATGGGAAAGGGGAGCTTTTCTGCATGTGGGGGAGAACCGGTTATAGTTGGATGTAAATGATACGGCAAAGTATTAACTGCTAAAGCTCTACATTTACTTTGTATTCATTTCCTTAGGTTCCATTTGCTAATGCTGCAACCATTTGGTTTCACATGCATGGTCACTTAGCAATGCATGTATAAGAACAAATAGAACATTGTCGACCATCTCCATAAGCTTTGTGAACCATAATTACTACGACAA